>CP025647.1:21866004-21987329 GCA_003576665.1 Ipomoea trifida | reverse complement strand
AGAGTTCAGCATACCCAATCTTCTTCCTCAAGTTCCAAGGCCGCTCCATTCAAACACCGGTTGATACTCCCTAACTACCTCAGCCATTCTCGCTAGCTAGGGAGTGGGGGGCTGGTGACAGGGTAATTAGGTACCCGACCCGGAACCATTGTCATAACCAGGTTGCCGTTCAGCATCAATGCGCAACGATCCAACTCCTCAGCATTGATGGCCAACGTTCAGATCCTCAGAGCATTGATGACAGACGTTCAGCTCCCTAGCATTCAATACCTCGGGTATTGATGTCCAACGGTCACTGAGCTGAAAAGAATAAAAGGCCTCACAACCACATAGTGGGGGGACACTTCTTACTCTTCTTACTAGACAACACTTGTACACTGAGCACTGCACTCAATACTATACTCAAAATACCAAAAACAATGTACTCAACGCTATTCAAATACTCAATAATACTCAGATTACATACCCGGTAACATTATTACCGTCAGTTACAATTCCCTGTGGGATCGAACCTTGCATTTTGCACGCTATACTGCAATCGACTCGTGCACTTGCGAGGACATATATTAAAATTGTCCATCAGTAATACACAGAATTTGACTTCATAATACACGGAATTATAACTCATAATGTACAGAAATTGAAAGTCTAAACATTTAATTATCAACCTACAATATGTACAGAATTATCACATGTAATATACATAATTTGTCTTCATGATACATATAAACATTCATAGCATACCTAACATGCTTAGATACGAAAAATTATTTGGTATGTTTATCTTATCCATCATGCATAGGGTACATATTTTGTACTCTGTATGTACAGAATCTCATTACACAATGCACAGAAGTAATAACCATAATGTACATAAATTTAATTTATATAGCACCATATAATATAACATGAGATAAAATGATTTTGCATTATCAATCAAATACTTTACAATACAAGACAAAGTATTTACCACAGAACATGTCTATTACATCATTGATCACCAAAAAACCTAACCACCACAAACATTTGAAGTTTACTAGTCCAAATCTCATACATAAGAAAAAGATTTATTTTGCCTTTTATACTTGTCCTTTGCAGCTTTCGTAACTTCTACCAATTTTTTATTCATTGGCCACATAATGATATTTGCTGCATATTTTGCTCTTAGCGATGCAATGAATTCATTCTACAAACAAGATAATGGAAAAGTAATTAGAAATGAGAGATAAAATCTGTAATCTGTAATATGAAATAAAGTTGAATACTTGTGTACTTACATCTTCCAGACCTCATGTGAATCTAGGATTCCAATGCTCTACTGTTGTCCTCTTGTAAGTTTCCATATGTCTCATGCAGTATATGCCACAATCTACTTCGTTGTCTTCGACTTTTCATGGCATATCCATATATTCCACTTGCATATTTCTCATCCTTCTAGCAAGACGATTTTTTCTTGAGTTTGAAGTACTTAGTGAATGCAGTCAACTGTAGAATATAGTTATAGTAGTGTTTAATTAATTTGAGAAATATAAATATTAAATTTTAAGGATGTAGAAACAAAATATTAGTAAAAGCATATCTTACTAATTTTTTGGACAATCCTGATATTTGTCTATGTTTGATATTCCTTCATGCAATGATTTGTTGTCAATGACTTGAAGTTTTGAATTCAAGAAGTTGAAGCACATCAGGAAGTAATGGTCATGACGCAAGATATTGATGAAAATTTGTTATGAATAATCACAAAAATATAACACATTGTATTATATACATAATTCAAATTAATAATGTATAGAATTTAAATACTTAGGCTACAAAGATTTTATACTTACAAGCTTTGCATCACTTATATCAACAGAAATTGCATTCAATTGGAAATCAAGGTTATCATAGAATTTTGTCACATTTACATTTGAAGTAGTGGCTCTAGTCTTCATCCAGTCCACTATTGATTCTAGTTTCATCTGTAAAGAAGTTGTTGTTTGTTATATAATGTGCGTTGTTGTAAACATTTCAAAAAGTTTTTTTAAAGCTTAGATTAACATGTTTACTTACATAAGTAACCTTCGAGAAAAAGATTTTCTTTGGTTGATCAATTGCTCTTTTCATATCAACCATATTCATTCTTCTGGACCAAATTTGCAGAATGCTGCCAATGTCCCAAAATCTTCCCTTGTGGGAAACAAATCGTTTGCCGAAAACAACATTTCACTGCAAAAAATAAACTCATAATGTACAAAATTATATAGTTGAATACACATAAATTCATAACATAATACAATACCGATAATTATAAGTCTTAAGTAATATCTTTTCTGCTTGCTGAGGTATGGAATGAAATTCATAATATACAAAATTATATAGTTGAATACACATAAACTCTTAACATCATACACATAATCATAAGTCTAAGAAATTACATTTCTATGTGTAATCAATGAAGCATGTGAACTTAGAAGATTTAGAAGAATTAAATACAATTATGGGTATTTATCACTATCTTTCACGAATGCATAGTAAGAGATTATCTTCTGCCTAGAAACATTTTTGAGCTTAGAATAGTTCTTTGTCCAGTGTGGTGATGGTAAGTTCAACGGTAGTTGTTTGAACTTTCTTTGTGGCCTTTTCCTCTTCCAGACATCTTCTACCTCATCCTCAGACTCATAAATAAAAAAAAACCATTTATCATCATGAATAATGTATAGAATTGTATAATAGAATGCACATAAACTCTTAATATAATACACATAATCATAAGTCTAAGAAATATCATTTATGTCTATTGAGGTATGGAATTTAAATTCATAACGTATAGAATGTTATAGTTGAATACACATATCTCAATGCAAATTTTCCGCAACTTGCACATTCATTGAATCACTCAATTAATTTTAGTGCAACTAGTATTTTCGCCCGTGCGTTGCACGAAATGAATTCGTTATAATATTTTAAGAATATTTGGATCGATATACAATTATATAAATTATAACATCGAATATTATATAGCGCAATTGATGAAATTGGTTGGATCGATTATGCTTTATGATGTTTTCCTTGCTTGAATTAGAACAAATAATTGTCCAATTACCCGTACGATGCACGAATACACTTTTTTTTTTTATTATATATTGAGATAATAAAAATAAATACGAAATTATAAAAAATTCTAATATTGAACGTGTACATTTATTTGATTATAAGATTAATGCAAAAGCATTACTCAATTAATTGAATAATATATGACTTGTTTATCTACAATTATCTTAAAAAGATTTATAAGTAATATGACTTATGTAATTATATTATTACTAAAATAAATATGAGAAATAATTTAATTATAATTATTATAAAAATAAATTCAACAACTAATGTTTAGCTTAATTACCATAATAATTATTAGGAAATTATTATTAGTCAATTACACTAATATATGTGCAATTATACTTTTATACTTTAAACATATTCATTTTCACCATATTACATTTACTTTTATCTTCCTTATTCAAATCCATATTTGAATGAATTAATTTTGATTATTATAAAAATCTAACAACCCATGTTTAATTAATTTTTTTTAAAGTTTAAATAACTTAAAGTTTTCAAAATGAAAGTATAATTATTTTTTATCAAAGTTTTAAAATAATTTTCGGTCAATTAGTAATATCATTTTCCTTTTCCGATAAATGATTTTACTTTAATTAATAGTGTTGATACATGAATATAGCAACGATATTACCAATTAATAGATATTAGTTAATTTCCATTTTACATTTTCTTAACAAATAAGCTTTATTAATTATTTGATCAATAAAATATTTAATTAATTGACTACAAAAGTTTATGCAGGAAAATAAAATATGAGGATTTTTCTGTAACCCCTCGGTTTTCTGGCAAAGCTAAGATTCGAGAATAACGATATAAATTTTTTTTTAAGCTATGAAATTTAAGAGAAAACTATTCGGTGCTCGAGATAATTTTTCTCTTAAGGATTAATTATCAATAAGCTGCGAACTACGTACCGGCCACGAACCGAGAAAATTTTTAAGGATGTAGATTCAATTCGAATTTTCCAGAATTGGGATTATTAAGTATCATACGTTTAAGCCTGAATTTCTAGTTAGTTCAAGAGAAATTTTAAATGGACCGTAAGGGATAAATTGTTACGGACTCTGAACCTAAATTTGGCGGATTACCGGAAAATTCCCAAAATTGGTAAAATGCGACGGGAATATTTTTACAATAATTTTGGTATTAGAATTTTCCCGAATTAAGTTATAATCCTCCGAACATTCATCTGATTTAAGCATAAACTGGCCAATTAATTTAATATCTTCTTAAGGAGTCCATGGGGTGATGACAAGTGACAAATCCAATCCTAGACTAAGATTTGGTCATTTAATGAGTGCATTAATGAGGTATGGGCAAGTGCACTTGTTGCTTAAGTCACAAGACAAGCTCACATCATCTCTCTCATTTCCTCACTCCATTTTCGAAAGTCACTAAGGTAGAAGAAGGAAGAAAAAAATTGTTTGAGTCTTGCATTGTGATCTAGAGCTCCCAATCATTTTCCCACTCAAGTGATCAAGTGTAGGTAAGACTTTAGACTTTGATGGATTTAATCATCTCTATAACTTAAGTGTTAATGTATGAGTGCATGAAAATATTGTTGTTATGGTGACATTTTTAGGATTTTTGGTGAAGAACTCCAAGGAATGCATCATTAACTCTTAAGGTTTTAAGGTTTTCTACAAAGGTAAGGAATCCCTTAAGTCGGTTCAATCACTTGGAGATAGGAAAATGCTAGGAGATTACGTGAACTAGAATTTTTATATGAAAATTATGTGCTATGTTATAGATCTATAAGTTGGCTCCAAAGATCTTTTACCTTGATTTTTTTTGATAAATTTTATTGTACATGTTCATAGTGATTTTTATGTGTGTATATGTTATTTGGGGTCCATATATGCTTAAGTTGTGAAAAAGGTGGAAGATCGGGACGTTACAACCCCGATCTTGCGGCCCGAAGTGGGCAAAAAACGGGCGGACGCGACAGTGGACGCGCGTCCACCGCGCGCCCTTACGATTTCGCGTTTCGACGCCTCGGCCGAAAGGCTGGACGCCGCACGGACGCGCGCGTCCGCTGCGCGTTCGTGGGCGCCCAGTCTCGGCACGCGACGCCGAACCAGCGGACGTGCGTCCGCTAGTGCGGCCAGCCGCGAGTCCGCGCGACGCGGACTCGTTTTCGACTTGTTTTTGACCCGGTTTTTCCCTGATGTCTTGAACCTTGAATGTTGTGATATTTTGTAAGCCTACGAGCATCCGGGTGAATATTTTTGGAAAATAAATTATTATTTTGGTATTCTACTAATTTGGAAGAGTATTTGTAACTTGAAAATTATTATGACTCTCATATTTGAATATTCTGTGATGTGACTAACACTAACCTAAGTATGCGAGTTGGGGAAATATATTTGGATAGGATTATTGGCTATGGAGTCGTGTAACTTAAAGGTGGGTGATGTGTTCCCCACGTATGACTTAAAGGTGGGTGATGTGTTCCCCACGTATGACTTGAAGGTGGGTGATGTGTTCCCCACGCGTGACTTAAAGGTGGGTGATGTGTTCCCCACGTGTAACTTAAAGGTGGGTGATGTGTTCCCCACGTACGAATTAAGGGCGGGTGATGTGTTCCCCCCGTATGAATTAATGGTGGGAGTTGTGTACTTCACGGGCGATGTGTGAGAACTAACCGTAAGGTGTCCTAACAGTAAGATGGGTGTTGTGTACCCCACGGGTGAATCAATGACTGTGTTATATGCTTGAATTACTGAGATAAAGTGAAACTGCTTGTTGTTAGAATGCTTGCAGGTCGATTGCGACTTTTGGGTAATGTCATCTTGCCTTGTTATTATTGATGATTATTTTCGAAAACCTTTGTTTATTTTCGAGTGACCATGGATATCCTTACTTAGCCGTCGAGCTAACTACACTTCGTTGTGTTCTTTATCAGATGGAGTCTAGCGTGGGCTCGTGTAGCCCGGGGAACTCTGCGGGTTCCTCCGAGTTTTATTTTCCCCTTTTTGATTATGACAGCTACGCGCACTTGCTGGCGGGCGACGACCCTTATGCCCCAGGGTACGCTCCAGATCCACCTGCTCCGGTCTTCACTCCCGATTCAGTCCTCTCTCCAGACCCGGTCTATGACCCTGCTTTAGACCCGGTTTATGTTCCTGTACCTCCTCCTCTGCAGTACAGACCTCCACCGACCTACCCGACTACACCCACTCGTATCCCGGTTCGCAGCAGTGAGCCGACCTTTTTGGATAGGGCCCAATCTCGGTTCGGGTTCTACCCCATTGAGGAGTTGGAGGGGAGCGACCCCTTAGAGTTTGTAGTCTTTTACCCCTACCCTTGGGACCCCAGTCCTTCAGATACTTGGGAGGAGTGGTCTATGGTGATCACTCCTTGTTACTTTTTAGACCACATCACCTGGTTCGCAGGTGAGTGGCATCTAGTCTGGGGCACGTACACCGGGCCGGTGTATCGCCTCTTGGAGTAGTTTGGTTGGCTGGGGTAGTTCTGAGTCGAACTCTTTTGTGTACATAACCTTTTGTAGCCATGATGACTTGTTCGACTAGTATGTCTGTATAAAACTTTTGTAAATAGTGGTAGCCGGTGCAGCTACACTTTTGCTGATATATATATATGATGCAGTATTAACCTACGGTTTGCCTTGAGTTTTGACGCTAAGAAACACGATCCTTGTTTTTGTTGTTAGCCTGTGCACTTAGAATAAATTCTATCTGATTAAGGTCGGGTTTAGTCTAGGTGTGGCGGTAACTACTCCGGTCGTTCGGTATGGCCAAGTCGGGGTGTTACATTTTCTTTTATATATAGTATAGAAGTATAGATTATGATCTTTTATATTTTAAATCAATTAGAAATATCACTTTTTCTTTTCTATTTTATCTTTTCTATTGTTTTTGCGGAAATTTCACAAATAATGATTTTATATTTTTATTTTTATTAATAGTAGTCTAGATATAGAAGTATAGATAAGTATTCGAATTATTTTTATTATTATTGGTGTAATTAATAATAATAATTAATTATTTCAAAAAATAATAATAATAATTAATAAATTATTTTTTCTTATAAAATAACGCAGAATTTGTTTCAATTATTTCCAAAATTATATTGGTTTAATTATTCATGGAATTTGGTAAATAAAATTTTGTTACCAATTAAATTTTATTAATTTTTTTTACCAATTAATTAATAATATTATCTTGTGCCGAAAATATGAAGGGGAGAATTTTACTTTTATTAATAGTGTTGATACGTGAATATAAAAACAATATTACTAATTAATAGATATTAGTTAATTTGCATTTTACATTTTCTTATCAAATAAACTTTATTAATTATTTGACCAATAAAATATTTAATTAATTGACTATAAAAGTTTGGGTGTGAGAAATGAAATAGGAGAATTTTACTTTTATATATAGTATAGATAATACATGTAAGTTTAATTTTGTTTAATTATTGATGTAATATGTGTACCTTTAATCTCCTTTAATTATGTCGTAATATGTGTACCACTTATTTCCTTAATTGATTAGATAAAATCTGTAGTATGGCAAGCTATATTATGGCAAGTATAAAAAAACAATTTAATAAAAGTATAATGTGTGAATTAATTTCTTAATTACTGTAATTGAAGATTTTATTCAAAAGTAACTATTAGCATAATTTTATGTGTAATAATCTGTGAATTTGAATAATTTGCATAATTTGTATGGACGTAATAATTTGTGGATTAGCGTAATAATTTGTGAATTGGAACAATTATCATAATCTTTTAAATATCCTTTAAGATAATGGACTTAATATGTGTATTATCAATTTCCTTAATTGATTATATAAAAATATAAACTTTAAATAACGTACAGTATTAATTCATTTATTTCTATAATTTTTAAGATTTTATATTATTCAAAAGTAATCAAAGGAAATGCACAGGTAATTGATATTATTTGCAGTAAAAAAATATAATCGTCATAAGAAGGAATTCTCAATGTTTAATTAACATACTAAATTTAGATGTTAAATAGTTGGTAATTACCACGAGGTTATTTAGATGGTATGGTTATTACCTATATATATTACCAAAATAAACAGATTAACTCATTAACATATGGACCAGTATTATAAAAAAATGATGAAACCTTTTAGGTTAGATATATTAGGAAAAGTATCAATTAATAAAAATATGATAGGTAGTACTAAAAAAAACAAATTGGGAGGAAGCCTTTTAGGTAAGATAAAAAATTATATTAGGAAATTGATTATCAATCCTACTAATTTTTCTTAATACTAAATTTGTAATTACCGTTATAAACAGATTTAATAGAAAAAATTAATTAGGAACTTATATTAAGCATTTTGAATTATTAGTATTAATATATTAGGAAATTATATTAGAAAATTATATTAAGAATTCTGAATTATTATTATTATTATTATTATTATTATTATTATTATTAGGGAAAATTGCACTTTTTCCCCCTATGTTATATGCATATAGCACTTTTTCCCCCTGTGTTATTAAAGTGGCTATTTTTTCCCCTGAAATGTTAAATTGGCATTTTTACCCTTAAAAATAATTATTTTATTTATTTTTCTTCTCCAACAAATTATTACTTATATGTATGGATGATCACGATTCGGTTCGAACTTAACCAAACACTGTAGCAATCATACCGAAATAGTATGGACGGTTCTGGTTACGATTCAGAACCGAAAAAAATAAAATTAAATAATTGTTGAATCGTGAACTGGAACTGAACCACAGTCATATATAGTGAAAATGATCAAACACTTATTTGGATAAATCGGTACGGTTCAATTCCAATTTCGATATTGAACCGCCAATTAAAACTTATTTATTTATTTATTTTTTAAATTTTATTTCTTATTTAAAAATAGTCTAAATTCAACAATTATTTTATTTTATTTTTTCGGTTCTGAATCGTAACCGTAACCGTCCATACTATTTAAATTCAATTGCTACAGTGTTCGATTAAGTTCGTATCGAACCATGATCTTCCATACATATTAGTAATACTAGGTTGGAGAATAAAAATAAATGAAATAATTATTTTAAGGGTAAAAACGTCAATTTAACATTACAGGGGGAAAACCTACCACTTTTAAAATAACTGAGGGGGGAAAACTGCCACTTTAATAACACAGGGGGAAAAAGTGCTATATGCACATAACATAGGGGGAAAAAGTGCCATTTTCCCCTTATTATTATTATTATTATTATTATTATTATCTTAACACAGGATTATATCAATGTATAAAATTTATATTATTATTATTCATGCAATAGATCTACTTCTTCATCTCTGATTATACCATGCCAGGAGGATTACTATTTTTATCCTATCACAAAATCATAATAATATGCAAGAGTATAAGATAAACTTTTCAAAAGAAACACAACTAAGGGATAGGAATAGCAAATAATTTTACTACAACATATTTATAACAACAACCAAACCAAATTAAAAAAGAAATACGCAGAAACTTCTCCAAAAAAAATAACTTTTAGAAATAGAAAAATATGTAATTTTACCATGCTACATAATTGTAACAACAATTGAATTAGACTCTTGCACGCCATTTGCTACTCATCCATTGCCCTTTCTGACCCAATTGCTGATACTGGTAAAAACACTCAACAATCTTCATCAGTTCTTCCGCTTCGAAAACCCCAATATGTAATTCATGACCTTGAACCACGTTTACCTTTTTCCCATCCACTCACTTGTAGTCAACAAAATCTTTCTTCTGCTTCACTTGTGGGGGAGAATATAGTAGTATGCTCTTTCTCCTCTTCCTCCGCCTAACCCCTATCGTTTACCCTAGATGACGCCGATGAATGTTTGTGATTTACCGGTGCCGGCGACGACACATTGGAAACCATCTTTTTAAACTGATTCAAGTACGTCGGTGCAATTCTTGGTGCATGCACCACCGTAGCTTTCTCAGAGAAGTTAGATGGGGCTTCGTTATCGCTAGGAAACGATATATCACCGAATTGAATTACAAAAAATTTCAAAATAAATTGTTAACACGAAATCAGAAACTAAATGATGAAATAAAGGAAGAACAACAAAGCATAACCATGAAAATAAAGAAAGAAATCAAAGGATTTTCACTTACTCTTGAGTCTTGAGCTTGTCCATCGGAGTTGTGATCGGAAACGTATGAAACGAATGCCGACTTTGCCGAGTTCAGAAGTTGTGAGGGAACAATCTCTCATGCTCGGATCTTATATGAGAGAAATTGACGTTAACTTAAATCAGTTGGAATAAAATTAAGAAGAATGATAGAGGTTTTAATTTTTTTGGGTAATTGGCAATAAATTTTATGGAAATATATAAATGTTTAATTAATAAAATAATCATATATATATATAGTTAATTAATAAAATAACCATATATATAGTTAATTATATATGGAATAAAATTAGGAAGAATGCTACTGGAGTAGATGTTTTAATTTTCTTGGAATTATGGAAATAAATTTTATGGAAATATATATAGTTAATTAATAAAATAACCATAAAATAATTCTTAATTTCATTTTACTAAAATGCCCCTGAGTTTGGGCGGGAAAACTTGGGAGGAGGATATTATTTTTATATATAGTATAGATTGTATGTATGTGCAAAACTGCAAATAATACAAATTAGCTACAATATATTGTTACATATTTCATAAAAGCTAGCAACGCCAAAAACGGAAGCAGAGCAGCCAGAGAAGAGAATCGTCCACCTACGCCTTTCAACCATACTTGGCAATACCGAAACCGACGGAGGACACAACCATTGATTTCTCAAACTGGTAAATCTTAATATCCATGAAGTTGGTGTGTTTCCTAAACACCGCCTCTTACGCATTATAAACTAAAACTTAGACAAATCTGAGGGATATGAGTATAGGACTCCGTTGAAAGTCTTGTATGCTCCGAGAATCTGGATAGTGTATATAGTAGGAGGAAGAATGCTGCGAAAGAAGATAATGAGGGCTGTGAAATTTGGAGAATGATAGGGAATATACCCCGAAATTACCGCTATACATATTTTGGATATTTATACAGTATTGGGTACGTGATTAGGGGCCTATATAAAGGACCCTAGCCCTTCAAGTTAGGGACTTTTGCCTCTCTTGGCTCTCTCTCTAGAAAAACAGCACCCTTGAAGTAATGCTCTCCCTTATCTCTAGAGTTATGGAAGAACAATGAATAAAAATGCTTCTTTTGGGTCAAGTCCTCTCATCATCTTTACACTTTACATATACTGTTATACCTACAAGGCATAGAGAACAATTTAGTTCTATCAAATGGCGCCGTCTGTGGGGACCGGAAAAAAGGCGGTTCTCCTTCAAATCTCAACTTTCCTCGTTCGTTCAGTCCGGTGGTCGATATGGTGCTGGGTTTTTTTACATGCTGTTCTTGAGATTCCATATGCTAATAGGTTGCCTAGATGAGGTCACAGTTGGCGCAACTTTGGCACTCTTATCAGTATAGGGTTGTGAGCAAAAGAATCGAAAAAGAATTCAAGAAATTTTTGCAAAAATTCCCATAACGCACTCATCTTTGCAATTGCATACCCATTCACGCCACAAAGAAACACTTTTCCGACCATCAAGTGCTCATCCGATCTCGACAACGACGCTACAGTTTTGAGCTCCCAGTTTCAATGGGGTCCTCGACTCTTCGTTCAGTCAGTATGCAAGTAAAGGTGGTCCAGTATGCAACAACGGGAGTACGACGGAGTTCAACAACTCCAGAATGAGCAAATTTCCCAAACCCCATTGCAGAAGGCTTTTCTTGGACAGGTGAAGGCTGGGACTCGTTAAGAAATTCTCGTCGCTCGAGATTCGAGTGCCTCACCTCGCCGCTCAAAATTATAAGTTTTGCATGGTGAACCAGCAGCCTCTCTCTCTCGTCGATGACCACCATATTCAGTCCCAAAACGCCATCAGACGCTTTTGTGGCAGCACGTGAGTCCAACCGGCCAGGAGAGGCGTTGAGGGCGCGACAATTGTTTGCTGTTGATGGACATCTTTGCTGGCACTGGAGCCTGAAGATCACTTCCAGATCACTTCCGCATTTCAGAATTGGAAAGAGGCAAAATGTGGATGATGCATGCAATCTAATTCGTTGAAGGTAGCGGTGGAATATAAATGCAAGGAAAATGGAAATTAAATAGTTGCATGCAAGCTGGTTGGTGAATAATGGCGGTGGATTGTGATAACCAAGGCAGTGGGAGGAAAGAGAAACTAAAAAAGCAAAGTAAAATGGAAAAAGAAGTATGCATGCCAGGAGGAGGACTCGATCTAGTTGTTCATACCACAAGACCATAGACGAACCTGGATATGGCCAAGCGACTAAAAGCTCCTTCGATTTTTGCTCGAACGGGCAGTCTCCGACCATTATAACACCACCGATCACGTGGCATTGATCGGCTATGCTACTCGCCATTTCATTGATCTGCATCGGCTTGTATTCATGGAGGCGTGTACAAAAAGATGAATGCACTTGAACTCCTCGACCACCATTAAATTTCCCGCTTAGATAGTACGGTCACCGAACCCTTGATCAGTGTGCATGTCATCGATTCACCAAACACCATTGTGAAGTCAAATTACCATGCATATCTTGTGCTCGGCAATATCATTCCAGTCAATGAGCATTCGAATTCCCTCTCAGGCTCCAGAGAACTCTAACAGCTATTGCCTATGCAACAACATCGAGCAAGTTTGTAAAAAGCTGATAAACCTCCAGACCGGAAGTTGCTGAAAATAGGAGTAAACACTATTACATGATCGGACCGGCTATGGTAACCATTTCTAGCTGTGGGTTGTGGTCTGAACAAGGAAAAATTGCGTGCATCCATTTGCTGCCCGGTTTCCCTAGTTCAGTTCCGATCTTCGACCGTAGTTCGGACACCTCGTCCCTTTATCAAACATAGATGATCTCAGCACTTAGAGCAACCATGAAGAAAGTTCCGGTCACACCAGTCACAGCCTAGTCCCCTAAGTTAGCTTCGAAAGTGTGCCGTGAACGGCTGCAAGTAACTAGAAATCAACTGACAGAGATCGGTTGCAACTAACCATTTTATCGGTCTATCACCTGGAGTTCTATCCAAGGCCAAAAGATGGTCTATGATCAAGTATTTCTTAAGCTACATTCCGAGCATATTCTTCGAACCTCTAGGCGTGTGACACTGATTGCCGGAAGTCTTGTAGAAACGAATAGTAATTTGCATGTCAAAAAGGATTCCTCTTAATTCAATAAGATTGTGAGGGCTACATTCTGACCATGGCTGCATTATTCACGTTCTCTTGATCATCGAGTTTCCCGATCAGCATGTCAGCAACTTGTTCGGAATCATTGGTCAGTCGTAAGGCTGAGCATGCAATTTTTCATGTGTGAGAAGAACCAGAAGAATCCGTGGTGCGAAATTCGTCTTTAAGCCACTACCCAGCGTCGCCGAGCAAAAGCCTAAGCCAGCAGGCTTCCCGGTCAGTCTCCGATGGATCGTTGGTGTCTCAAGTTCCCGAGTCACCTATCATGCCCCCCAGTGCAAGTTAACTCCACCATTCATTTGAATAAAGGTTTTGATGCCCTGCTAGTGCTTGACCGATCACTATCAGACAGAAAGCGAGTCTGGGAAATCCACCGGATAGTCCGGGGATCAACTTTGAGAAACAGAAATTTGACCGCTAACATGATTATGATGGGAAACTGAAGGTCGGGACCTGTGGCGAGACTTGTTTCCTCATATATTGCGCTGCGAGTCCGGGTTGAAGTTCACCAATTCATTAAGCGAAATCCAAAACCTACGGCGCTAGTTAAAAGCTCAACAGAATGACCATCAGGAAAAGAGCAGGGCACTGCTTTCCCATCGGCGGTGGTGCCGTTTCCCAAGCAACGACTGCAAGATGTCCGAGCGAATTAAATAGCCGATGTGCTGCACTTACTGCTCATATTTGTTTGATTTTCAAATTGGGCAGTGGGGTTAAGTTCCATGTATTCTATGTATATGGGTCGGTTCTAAATCCTTTCATGGGCTCTAGTATGGCTACTATGTTTTGGGCTAAATAGGGATTTCCTTGTAAATTGTACTATTCACAATCATGTATTTTTAATAGTTAGTCAAATTAAATGTAATAAGCCCGGTCAAGTTGGTATTTCCACCATCGGCACTCTAAGTCCGGTCAGGTCGGCCCGTCCACCACCAGCATTGTAATCCTGAGGTCAGATCTCGGTATAATCAATTACGACGACGGTCGGAAAAAACGCTACGACTGCGGTCGAAAAAAACGCTACGGGAGCAAGGTGCCCGATTAGGGTCCTCGGACCGATTTTTGTGGGAGTAAGGTGCCCACTACGGGAGCAAGGTTCCCGTTTACGGTCAGAGGACCGATCTTTGTGAGAGCAAGGTGCCCACTACGAGAGCAAGGTGCCCGTTTATGGTCCTCGGACCGATCTTTGTGAGAGCAAGGTGCCCACTACGGGAGCAAGGTGCCCGTTTATGGTCCTCGGACTGATTTTTGTGGGAGCAATGTGCCCACTGCGGGAGCAAGGTGCCCGTTTATGGTCCTCGGACCGATCTTTGTGAGAGCAAGGTGGCCTACTGCGGGAGTAAGGTGCCCGTCATGGTCCTCCGACCGATCTTTTGGGTTTATAGTGCCCACTGCAGGAGTAAGGTGCCCGTTTATTCGCCCGCTTATAGGGCGTTGGGAGTAAGGTGCCCATTTACGATCATTAAGATATGCAAACTCCATCAAATGCTCGAGCCCGCCTGTTCGGAGTTGCGACCGAGCAAAGTTGAAGTTTTAAAAGCTTGTGAATTTTTTAATTCACTTTGTAAATTGTACACGGTCATATATATAGATTAGTCGTGTGCAAAGCCTGGTTAGGTTGGCATTACCACCACCGGTGCTATAAGTCCGATTAGGTCGGCATTGCCACCATCGGCACGATGAGCCCGAGACCATATCTCGGCCTTAAGTCCTACATGGTAGGCAGTTAAGTCCAATTAGGTCGGCATTACCACCACCGGCGATATAAACTCGATTAGGTCGACATCGCCACCATCGGCTCGGTGAGCCCGAGACCATATCTCAGCATAAGTCCTACATAGTAAGCAGTTAAGTCCGGTTAGGTCGGCACTACCACCACCAGCATTGTAAGCTCGATTAGATCAGCATCGCCATCACCGGCACAGTTAGCTCAGGGCCAGTTCCCAACCTTAAGCCCTACGAGGTAGGCAATTCAGCCCGACAGGTCGACATTTCGCCTCCGGCAAATCCAATTCCTTGATTGGTAAGGCATGATCACTAGATCTCATTTCAAAATCCAATCACGATTGGTTTAAACCCGACTCCTAGATCGGTAAAATTCGGCATCTCAGTCGTATCGCAAATCCGATCCCTAGATCAGTAGAGTTCAGCCGACCCTTATAGCCCAAAAGACTGTGCTTTAGGTTGTGCTCTTTTTTCCTTAGCTAAGATTTTTTCCCATTGGGTTTTTTCTTGGCCTAAGGTTTTTAACGAGGCAAACGGTCAGTTCTTTCAAGCTTGAACTCTTCATCATTGGCGCTTAAAGTTGTGCTTTTTTTTTTTCCTTGGCTATGATTTTTTTCCATTGGGTTTTTTCTTAGCCCAAAGTTTTTAATGAGGCAACGAGCGTAAGTTACGGACCGTAAGGCTAGTCTTCCAGCCCGACCCCTTCCTTGTTGACTCGACGTTAGGGCTCGGACTGGGGGGCTACTTGATAGGGAATATACCCTGGGATTACCGCTATACATATTTTGGATATTTATACGGTATTGGGCACGTGATTAGGGGCCTATATAAAGGGCCCTAGCCCTTCAAGTTAGGGACTTTTGCCTCTCTTAGCTCTCTCTCTCTAGAAAAACAGCACCCTTGAAGTAATGTTCTCCCTTCTCTCTAGAGCTATGGAAGACCAATGAATAAAAATGCTTCTTTTGCGTCAAGTTCTCTCATCATCTTTACACTTTACATATACTGTTATACCTACAAAGCATAGAGAACAATTTAGTTCTATCAGAGAAAAAATGAATTTAAAAATAAAAATAGAAAATGACAATTTCACCCTTGAAATAACCCATATTCGCCGAAAACATGGTCATCGGTGACCGAAATTTTAATTAGATGGTAAGAATTTAAAAATCATGGAACTAAATCTAAAAGTTTTAATAGTTAGGACCAAAATGTGAAAATGATCTTATACTTGTGGGACCAACAATAAAAATTCTCCTTTTAAACACTAGAGAATTTTGGTTTCAAAGTATAAAACAATCTTGCAAATTATATCATGGACTATGATCTACCTTGCATTGTAGATCCTACAGTTGACATGGACTATGATCTACCTTGCATGGTAGATCCTACAGTTGACACTCGACACGTAAATAAATTGAAGACGCACATAACATAATTTTTTGACCAAAATCCAGACCAAAATCCATAATATAAGATAGACCCTAATCCATAATATAACAATTGTAACCATCACTGTTTGGGGGACAGGAAGCCTTTCTAGCTGTTATTGATTTACTATGCACAATTGATCCTTATTGTTCAGATTTTTAGTCAATTCGAATTAACCCAGAAGGTATTTGAGGCTCTTTCCCCTGATGATAATAGACACGAAAAATGATAAGTAAACTCCCACATCTTAATTTTATTAGAGGAAAAGGATAATTTCCAAATATGTTGTCTGCACGATAAAAAAGAGAAATTCACCCAAATTCAACCCAATTATAAATTGAAAATTTTCATAATAAAAATACTATTTGAAAATTTTGTTAAGAAATCTATCAGGTCCATATAAGTCAGCAGGGAAAGGAGATATCATTTGCTCTTGAAAGATCAAGAAAAATAAATAAAATTAACCCAACTGTCATTCTGTCAAGCAAAACTTTTCTGTTACCTTCTAGTGAAGACAAAAATCACAAAGATAATGAAGCACATTAGGTGACACAAAGTATGTATTACAATAACAGAAACATTCAACCAGTGTTTTAACAACAAAATTGACCAAAAAAACAGTAAATATGATGTCTGGAGGAACAATGTCTCAACATCACCTTTCGAAGAGAGATCTCATCAATCACTTCTTGGACTTCTTGCCAGCACTGAAAGAACCAAGGTGGAAAGAACTATAAGTTGGCTAGTATGATACAAGTATTTAGAAAAGTTAATACCACAAATGGTCCTCTGACTATTGGGGTAGTACTCCTTTTAGTCCTCAACTTTCAATTCGACCACAAATGGTCCTCTGACTTTCATTTTTGACCACAAATAGTCCTCTGTTAAAATTTCTGTTAAATAGGTGTTAAATCTAGGGGTAATATCGTCAAATTGATTAATATTATTATGATTACTTCTTTTTTAAAATTATATGACAACATAATTAATTTCAAACATTAATAAACATTAAGTTAATAATTATAAAAACAAAATGGGCGTGACAAATTACATAAATGAACAAATTAATTAAAAATCCATGATTAATGTTCGCAATTTGTACTTAATTAATTATATTAATTCAATGGTGACAGCCTTCAGTTATGTCCCAAATAAAATGTTTGATCAACTAATGAAAAATGAAAACTATTAATTGGCCATGTATGAACAATCATGAAAATGAAGGAAGCAAGGTTTATTTAAAAAAAAATTCTTCCATTTTAATCTGTTGGTTAAATTAAAAAAGATAGCACTAATATTAAATCTTCATTTTGTACGCATAATTACGAGAAAAAGGTGTATTGTCTTTTTATTTAGGAGTATTTATATTTGTTAATTGTTTCAATTATGCTTGTTGGTGAAAAATTATAAACATTTTTATTTTATGACCATTAGATATATCAATTTGACGATAATACCCCTAGATTTAACACCTATTTAACAGAAATGTTAACAGAGGATTATTTGTGGTCAAAAATGAAAGTCAGAGGACCATTTGTGGTCGAATTGAAAGTCGAGGACTAAAAGGAGTACTACTCCAATAGTCAGAGGACCATTTGTGGTATTAACTCTATTTAGAATAAGTTGGACTGCATGATACAAGTATTTAGAGGATATAGCTCCCAACTTACTCGGCTGGTTTAGTTGCAGGTGGAACTGCAGCGGCGGCTGACCTCACTCCAGGTCCCTGAATAACATCACAAAAGTAATAAATACAGCCAGTTTCACGTTGTGCAAAACAGTTGGCCAGCCTTGACATTATTACGTTCTCATAATATTTGGATGTTTCAAAATTAGTCAATTTAATCAGTTTTTTTTTATACTTTTAAACTGGATGATTACTGTTTATATGATTAATATATATAGTGACTTAAATATTGAACCACTCTTCCTCAATGAGATAAAAGATATCTTTACCTGATTCAAGCGCTCCTCCCTCCGAGCATTCTTCCTTTCTCTGCTTGCCTTGTTTTTAGCACGCTTGGCCTCAAACTGGTCAGACAATGTCTTCTCTCTTGCCTTTTCTGCCTTTGATTTGTGGATACTCTCCATAAGCACCCTCTTGTTCTTGAAGACATTTCCTTTAACTTTCATGTACATATCATGGTACATGTGCTTGTCAATTTTCTTTGATTCTCTGTACTTTCGGAGCAAGCGCCTTAGCACACGCATTCTCCTCATCCAGAGGACTTTTGTTGGCAATCTTGCCTCCCTGGTACCTTTGCGCTTACCTGATCATGTCCATACAAAGAGCATGATGGAAATGTCTTATGGGAGTTATGAGATAAAACTTCAAGAAAGAAGAAACACGTTGCTAGTATCAAACAACTTTGTGAAACCACCAACTATAAAGCTAGACTGCCTTACGATCAAATGACAATAAATAGAATGTGGTCAATAGAAAAGTACAAAGGTAAAAGAACAAGTAACAAGTCAGGGAAACCTTTCCACTGAATCTTTTATTTACAAGTACAGAAACCCTTTAGGCCTTCAAAGAATAAAAACTTACTGTACACTAACTCTACCTATTAGTTACGAACTTTTAGAAGATGAAAGAGTAGAAAAACAATACCATAACCAGAGTGTCGCCCCTTTCTTTTTGCCTCCTTCATTCTACGTGCACGAGACCTAGAGTGGATCTTAGTTGGTTTCCTGATAATGAAACCATCTTTGACCAGTTTCCTAATATTTTGCCCTGCAATCAGAAATCCAGCATCAATGACTCATCAGTCCATACCCAAAAGTTCCACATAAAGGCAACAGGAAGGAGATCAATGGTTATCAAGCCAAAGAATGGAGGAAAACCGCAGTGAAAAGAGCGGACCAATCTAAATACATATCTAACCACCATGTTAATTTAAATAAGAGAAAAGCATATTAATTAACCGCTTCAAAATCTTAATAAACCACATTTAGCAACTTATATTCATTTGAGGAAAACTAGAAGCATTTTTATCATATGGTTTTTGTAAGGAAATGGAGGAAGAGCTTGAAATAGTTTTATGAGGTTAGAGCTTGATATAGAGTTAAGTACTCACCCAATGGTCATTATGTCACAAGTTCAAGTTGAACAGAAAAAAAAAAAAAAACTTAATGGGTAAATTCCAAGTTCAAAAGCAAGGATAGGCAGCTGATTGCATACTGGATTATTATTATTTTATTAATTAATAGTACACTATTATAAGTTTCATGCAACACAATCTTTTTAAGCTAATAACATTATAACAACTCTTCAAAATCTGGAGAATGATAATAAGTGTTGCAAAAATCGGCCAAGGCGCCCCTACGCTGATGGGATTTAGGTATTGTGTGCTCATTAGGTGGCTGGCCGATTAGCTAGCCAACTAGGCCGGCTAATCAGCCAATTACTATTTTTGTTTAAATGGGATAGTTTTGCTCAAAACATCGCGAAACAAACCTAAATCTTAAGGAAATCACCGCAAATCAAAAGGAATTTAAAAAAGAAAGGCAAACCTAAATCTTTTGCAATTAAAACTTGCACAGTTACCCTAGTGCTCCAATCGACGTCGCAGACAAAGGACCATCCATCGTTTGTCACCCATCACCTGCCGCTCAGTTCATTACAGTCACCGTCAACCCCAGCCGATTGACACCGACGAGATGCTGTCACCCATCACTCATCGCATGTCACCCACTCCCCATTTAGAAAAATGGAGTCGCTGGTATGAGATTTTACAATTACTCACTTTAATTAATGCTTTAGACTTTGAGGCTTTGAAATAGGGTTAGACTTTTAGGTTTTGGATTTAAGCTAGGGTTCAGCTTGGGGTGGGCTTTAACGCTTTATTTTAGCATTGCTAAAATGTTTTGAAAATTATTACTCCATATAAATGAAGGAATATGCACAGACACACACACACACACACTCTGGCACACACTTATTTTTATTAAGGAACATAGGCGCCAACCTAGGCAGTGCCAAGATGGCACCTAGTCGCCCATTCACCAGCGCCTTTTACAACCTTGATTATAATAATCTAAGTAGTTGTTTAGTAACACAATGCACTTCTAATTTTATGTTTTTGCTTTCAGAAATTTGGGAAACAAAGAAAAATCATTTTGGAACTGTTATTGTTTTTCAATTTTGAACTTTTATAGTACATCTAATTTGGGGGGAACTCCAAGAGGCCACATGAAACACGGTTGTGTTTTGGAAATTGAATTTTTTCCCCCCTTTTAAAGCATTCAAGCTTCATTCTGAAACACATCAGGGACAAAAAGATTGCAGGTATTCCCCTCCTTCATAAACTTTCATTTATAGGATTTTTTGCCTCCCAGTGATGATACAGATCATGATCAGCTACAGTTTATCAATAGTAAGTGGAAACTCAATCAAACATTTCAGATTTGTTTGGACTGCATATCTCCATAGTCAGTTGATTTTCAGAATATTGAAGTTGAGTCTGAGCTTCAGCTACTTTTTGAGAAAGCCAATAAAATGTTTGGAGGATTTTGAAAGGTATTTTCAACTTAGCAGTAGTGGGACTAAAATTGCATTGTGTAAGAAACAAGTCAAATGATCTATGGAAATTTTATTTAAAAAAAAAAAAGAAAAAAAGAGATGAAAATGAAAATACAAAATTTGCCAGGTTGTTTGTTCTTTCTTTTCTGATAGTCACAAACTACCGAACATGCTTCTGTTTCTATCTAGTTGAGCTAATTTAAAACATGTTCAGGTAAAAGCAAAATGCCTTTTAACCACTTGATTATCAATCAAATTAAGGCCAAGCCTTTAACCAAAGGACTATCCAATCGTATGTACTGAACGATGAATCGAAAGAATGAATCACCATACACGACCAACACATCAATGCTATCTCAAATAATCCATTCTCATAGAATCATGATTACAGCTATAAAATCCAACAAAGCAAAATTTTTACGGGAGACACACGGAGAGAGAATGAGAGAGAGAGAGAGCTTACGGGAGTTGGCCATGGAAATTTCATTGCCTTCATTGGGGTCAAGCCAAACCTTGCCACGGCCACACTTGAGTACGCTGGCAGCGAGACGCTTCTGAAGCTTCAGAGACACCATTGTTGCTTCCTCGCCTCCCTCACCTCCTCGGTGCTAGGATTGCAGCCCAAGCGTGTAGAAGAAAGGAAGCACTGCAGCTTTTATATGTAGTGCTTCAGATACTGGTTTAGGGTTAGGATTCTACAGCGGAGGATTCCCAGTGATAGGGAGCGAAATTCGTTCTACTTTCTAGCATAGATTTTTGCCTTATTTGTAAAATGACCCCCAAATTTATATATGTGATTCTTCAATTTAATAAGGGGAAATCGCAGTTTTGGTCCCCCAATTAGTATCAATTCTGCAATGTTGTACTCATTTTTCAATTTGGACACATTTGGTCCCCCAGTTATTGACCCGTTAGTCAATTTAGTCCCTCCGCTAGTTGACAACTGTGACCTCCGTTAAGACCATGGGTAATTAAGGAATTTCACATTGCCTTGAAGATAATACGCTTATTTCTTCCCCTTCCTCCGCCGAGTCGACCATTTCCGCCACCAATGGACTTCAACCCTAACCAGTTTGAATAAAAGCATGCTTATTTTTTCCGTTCCTCCGCCAAGTCTACCATTTCCGCAACCATTGGATTTCAACCCTAACCCGTTTGAATAGAAGCAGGTCCAAGCTCGACAATGTCTTCAAGCTCTATCGAATCAACGCAATGGAAGCCCGAAGTGCGTTGTTGGTGCGGAGAAGTGGCTCCGATAAAGATGTCGTGGAGTGATGCCAATCTAGGGAAGAGATATAGAGCGTGTCCACATTATGGAGTAAGTATAACAGTTTAAGCATTTTACTTTAAATCCATTTGTCAAAGTTTCGAATGGCAATTTAACTCCATACCTTAATTTCAGGGTAATGGGAATTGTTGGTATTGAATGGATTGACTCCGATGTCTCCGAACGTGTATCCAGAATTATTAGAGGGTTGTTGAAGAGGTTGGATAAGAAGGACAATGAAATCCAAAGGCTACAAACTGTAATTGAGAAAGACAATGGTGTGATTAAGAAGATGAAGTTGGAATCTAAATTTCAGTTTTGTTATGGGTTTACAGTTGGAATTGTAGTTGCCCTTGTTTAATTTGTTTGAAGGTGTGGGGGAACACTGGTGAACCAACTCCAAAGCTTTTCCAACTCAACTAGGATTGAAACATTAGTGGTAGTGGTAGTGATGTAGCATTTCACTATGTAAGCAATGTGTTGTTTTTTTTTTTTTTTTTTTTGTGGGTGAACACTGCTGAACCAACTCAACTTGTATGTTGAATGGCATGTTGCATTACTTGGCTTACATATTGAAACTCCTGTCAGTATTGTTTAACAGAGTACATTAGTTTGCTTACCAAAGTTGTCAGTATTGTTTAACACAACTAAAACCAAACCAAAAGCAATTCATTAACACTGCTTCTTGGTTTAGTGTTTAGAAATGACCAAACCTGTCAAACATATTCAAATAAAACAAGATCCACAAACCAAACCAAAAGCAATTCATTCATTAACATTGAAGCTTGGTTTAGTGTTTAGAAATGACCAAACATGTCAAACATATTCAAATAAAACAAGATCCACAAACTAGACAAAAGCAATTCATTAACACATTAGCTTGGTTTACAAACACATACCAAAGGGACATAGTTTTCCCTAATCTAATATTAACAAAAATATTTCCAATTCACCAAACCAGACCAAAGGGACATAGTTTTCCCTAATCTAATATTAACAAAAATATTTCTAATTCACCAAACCAGACCAAAGGGACATAGTTTTCCCTAATCTAATATTAACAAAATATTTCCAAATCACCAAACCAGACCAAATATCAGTTTTCCCTAATCTAATGTGTTCAAAATACTTTCAATACATCAAACTTCCAAGCAACACCAATGTCAGTTTTGCTTCTTCTTTTCAATTGTTTTCTTTTTTCTGGTTTCTCTCTGGACTGCTTTTGATTGTTGTAGGGTTGCTACAGTTACATAGTTTTTCCCTGATCTTGTGATGACACTGGGGTTGCTACTTCCAGTTGGCATTTGAGAAGAAATAAAGCTTGACATTGGAGGGCCTTGGTTGAGAACTACTTGTGATGGTTGAGAGTTCATTAACTCCTGAAATTTCAGTAAAAAAAATTGTAACTAGAACTGAGATAATACTAGTATTATTTCATGAAACTTGTTTAGTACTTACCATCTCCTCAAGAACAAAAGTTGGGACTTGTGTCTCAACTGCTATATCCCCAAACTGGTCTTCAATTCCTACATCACTCTCCCCTGCAATTACCTCATCCATATAAGTTCCCTACAACAGTCAAAAGCAGTCCATAACATATGCATAATAAAATCTCTTATGGCCAGAATTAATAATATATATTGAACTTACAAAATACCTGTGGATTGAGTCTTTGCAAGTTTTTTTTATTATGGCCTTTAACTCCACAAACACTGCACCTTTTCTCTTCCCCAACTTTCCTTGTCTTCATTTCAGTGGTATATTTCTTGCTTTCTTCAATTGGGTTGATCTTTCTCTTTTTCTTTGGTCTCCCAGGTTGTGCTTTATATTTTGGGGGGAGTGGATCTGGAATATTGGACTTGGGCCACAACAGTGAAGATATGATAGGTTGTATTGCAGGCTCATATGCTCTCAAATAAGCCTCCATTGTATAACAGTTGTGTACATAGTCTTCTGGACTTTATCTTTGTTTTCTTATAGCTGCAATGACATGACTACAAGGGATGCCTGTGAGGTCCCATCTTCTACAACTGCAATTTCTATTCATTAAATCCACCTTGTAGGCCTTAAAGTTCTCATCATCAACTTGGTAAATGTTTTCATGAGACTTATAAGTACTGAACCTTGATGCCCTGTCCTTTTCTTGTTCAATCAACTTTCATATCTTGGGACAAATCTTCATACTATGACTCTTCAACCTTTCTCTGTTTTTTTGCATTCTAGTCATAAGGTAGATCGTTAACCTCTCACACAGTGTTAAAATAGGTTTGTCTCTGAAATTTAGGATACTGCTATTCCATGATTCACACAAATTGTTCAAAAGCATGTCAGTCTTAGGAAATGTACTGAAATATGCCTTACAATAGTGTTCAGCATCTCTTGCAGCTAACCAATCAGCAGCTTTAGCATTTAACTCTTTTAATTCATCCAATTGCTTCTTGTACTCTGCCTCTGTTGTTGCTTTACACACTGCCCACAGTTTTTGCTTCAGTACATTCCCAGTGAAACCATCCTTGACAAAGTTGGCATGCATATGCCTTACATAAAATCTATGCTCCATTTCAGGAAACATGCCTTTAACTGCTGGTATAAGTCCTTTTTGTTTGTTTGAAATAAGTGTCCAAGCATTAGGGTTACTTGATATATCAAGATCATTATCCAATTTCTCTAAAAACCATGTCCAACTTTCCTTTAATTCTCCCTCAAAAATAGCAAAGGCTATAGGGAACAAGCTGTTATCTCCATCCACACCTACAGTAGTCAACAACTGCCCTCCATTCTGGGCACCCTTTAGATGACAACCATCTAACCCAAAAAAGGGTCTACAGCCCCTCAAAAATCCTTCTTTGCAGGCTGCAAAACAAATATATAATCTCAGAAACCTAGGTCTTCCATTCACACTAAACTCATTGTCAACCTTCATCTTCACAGAACTTCCAGGGTTGCTTCTTCTTAATTCCTCACAATAACTGTTAAGTAGCTTGAACTGCTCTGAATCATCCCCTTCTAGTTGCTTTAGAACCTTGTGCTTTGCCCTATAAGCTCGGTGTTTACTTACATGACATTTCAACTTTGCCTTCACATGTTCTTGAAACTGTGTTCTCCCCCATTCAGTGTTCAGTTTGATGTCATCTTTATACATTTTGGCAAGAAAACCAGAATTCACTGTTTTATTTTCATCTTGATCCCCACATGTGTGCTCTGGATAGTAAGTCTTAACAGCAAATGGACTTCTTGGATTGCTTCTTGAGGAAAAAATAGTCCACTTGCATATGCTACTGTGTCTACAAATCACCCTTACTCTCCTGCCTTCATTCTTTATAAAATGGATATCCTTTCTCCTTGTTGCCTCATGATACTTAACAGCCCATTTAAACTCATCTGCTGATTTGAAAATCATTCCAATCACAAACTTAAAGCCTTCTTTTTTAAGGTCACTCTCTTGGAAAACATTCTCCAGTACATTCAATTCCCCATCAGAGGCATCTGAATTCTCCAAACTCCTCAACACCTCTTCAGACAATTCACAATCAACTTCCTGTACCTCATCACAGTCCAGCCCAGCATCAGGATTAACCTGCTTAGAACTAGTCCCAGTGTCTATAAGGTTGTCTTCCTCAACTTCATTTTCACTTTCTTGCTCAACCTCAACTTCATTCTCACTACTCTCATCATATAGTAAGCAATCATCTCCCAATTCCCTAGATATCTCTACATCGTAATCCCATTGATCATCAAATAAATGTTCAACAAAAATATCTAACTCCTTGTTAGGTGGAACATCTCCAACTAAATTGACAATGTCTGCATCATTGATTAAAGGCTTAAGTTCAGGTTTTCTTGAGTTCTTTCTACCCTTACCCTTAACCAGAACCCAAAACTGCACCTTTTTATCACAAAACCTGAGTTGCTTTACCATTCTCCTTAAATCTAGTAAACTACCCTCATGGCAGTTGAAATGGTCAAAGTACTCAACTCCTCCATCCTTATAACCAGTGGTTGGATGCCATACTAAATCTCCACCAATATGGAGTTTTATGGTAAAGACAGAGGGTTCTTCACCAACATCTATACAAAGCAGTAAAAGAAGTTATATTTACAGTGTAATTACAGTACCTAACAACTACTTCAAGTCAAATAGGCAAATTCCATTGGTCTCCACAAAACAATAACAACACAGACTTTATGCACTGCTTTAAATGAACTATTGAAAAATTGACATTGTGTTTGGTTTAACATAACAACCCAACAAAATGGTCCCATATGCTTTCCCCTTTTTATATTCAACAATGTATGCTTTTCCCCTTTTTCTACCCTTTTTCTATTCAACACAGGCCCCCACCCGACATTAACATAAAGAACCCAACACAGGCCCCCACCAAACATTAACATAAAGAACCCGACAATATATATACACTTCATATGCGAACTAGAAAACAAACAAACATATAGTTCTAAAAAATTAGGTTCGATTACTTACAGGTAGGAGTAGTATCAAACCCACTAATCCTCCTACTAGTCATTGCTCAGCAATAGCGTCCTCAATGGCGTCAATGGCGGCTCTTTTCGAATGGGTTACAACTGTTATACGGGTTTAGGATTGAAGTCCAGAGGTGGCAGAAATGGTCGACTCGGCGGAGGAAGGGGAAGAAATTAGCATATTATATTCAATGTAATGTGAAATTCCTTAATTACCCATGGTCTTAACGGAGGTCACGGTTGTCAACTGACGGAGGGACTAAATTGACTAACGGGTCAATAACTGGGGGACCAAATGTGTCCAAATTGGAAGATGAGTACAACATTGCAGAATTGATACTAATTGGGGGACCAAAACTGCGATTTCCTCATTTAATAATAAATGATTGAATTAGTATATTTTAATAGTTTTTTCAATGCAAGGAACAACCAAAAATTAAAAGTAAACAAAGTTAATTAAAGAAATTCTTTTCATACCGAAGGATTAGATTTTCAAGACCGAATTAGTATAAAATAATTTGAAATTAGTAAAATGGAGCAAGTATTGCTCTTATGTTAGTGGAAGGTGATCGTTTAAGTAATAAAGCAAATGTGAGCAACCATTTCACGGCATAGATACAACAAAGTGATTTAAAATATGAGGGCGTAGCAAAATGAGCGCTTCTTTGTGAAGTGCTCCAAAAGAACCTTAGTCGAAATCGATACTTTCACATGTTAGATAGGTCTTTCACACTAAGTGAGAAGCATGACATGAAGCACACTTTTGTCTAAAATAGGAATCAGTGCAATTTACAAGATAAATTTAGGGTTTGAATATAACATACCTTATCCAAAGTACTTCAAAGTTCAAACACATAAGAACGAGCACTACATAGATCTAAAGCTTTTCAGCCTTTTTGTCTATAATTGCATATAGTGATTGGATGTGTCATAAATATCAGTAAGAATACTTTATGCATGTTTAAGAACAAACCATAATGTTTTTTTCTCTCTAGCACTTGTCTAGGGTTTTCGTTCTTTTTCCTAGGGTTTCCAAGGTTTTTCATTTCCGTCAACTTTTCCCGGTCTTTGTCCGGTGTTTTTCTCCCGTGTGTTCGGGAAGCTACGACGACAGGAGTGTGTGGGGCGTGTGTTCGCCATGACGACGACAGATGGTTTGGCAGCAATAACAGAGCGGTGGGCAGACATGGCGCTGGAGGAGGAGGAGGAGGTTTTTCGGCCCGTAGAAGTTGTCGATGACGGTACTGGTAGTGAGGGGGTGGCGACTTGGCCTATGGTCGGCCGCTTCTTGACTGAAAAATTGATTAAACTGGAGTACATGAGGCAAGTTCTTGCGTCGGTATGGAAGCCGGTGAAGGGGGTCTAGGTAACGGAGTTGCAACCGAATTTGTTTATGTTTGTATTTTTCCTTGATTCGGATTTGCAGTACGTGTTGGAGGAAGGACCATGGTCTTTCGAGAATAGCACGCTGATTTGTAAACCATTAACCGATGGGGCGCTGCCGGGGAATGTTTTGTTGGATTCGGTAGAGATTTGGGTGCAAGTTCATGATCTACCGATCGGTTATACCTCGACCGCAATCCAGGAGCAAATCGGAAACTTCCTCGGGGTATATGTTAAAAGTGACGAACGATTTGCTGACGCTCCGTGGCTGGATTTCTACCGCATACGTGTTGCGTTACCGGTGAACAAACCATTGAAGAGGAGAATGAAGCTGTTAAAACGAGACAAGAGTTGGTGTTGGGTCTCGTTCCGGTATGAGCGACTACATAACTTTTGTTTCTGTTGTGAAATGATGGGACATGTTTATAAATTTTGTTTGAAGGCAAGGGAAGCAAGAATTCCAGTCGATCAGTTTCCGTTTGGTCCAGAATTACGTGCAGGCTCGAAGCGGGGACCGAGAGGTGTCGGCGGTAGTTGGCTTGTTCCAGTTGGGGGACCGCCTCGTGCTGTTGTTGGAGAGGGGTCTTTGCCGAACAACCGTGTTGTGCCGGATGCGACGCTAGCTGTGCCTGCAAGACAAGAAGCGGAGACGGGTGTTGTGGCCGTGACTAAGCGCCGTAGAGAGGGCTCGGGTGGTGGAGTTCGGCGCCATGCAAATGTTGGGGGTGATGTTCAAATGGCCGACGTGTCAAAAAACTTGCATGTGGCGGGTTCTGGTTCCCAAACCCGCCCCTCATTATGAGTACGCTGAGCTGGAACTGTCGTGGCTTGGGCAATCCATGTACAGTTCGTGAAGTTGTGGACCTTGTGTCCCGTAAGAAGCCTGAGTTTGTCTTCCTCATGGAGACTAAGGTGGGCCGGTTGCATGTTGAACGGCTCCGTGTGAAGTTGGGATTTGAAGGCTTGTTCTATGTTGATAGTGTAGGCCTTAGTGGAGGGTTGGCTTTGTTTTGGAGGAAAAACAACACTGCCAGGCTGATTAGCTATTCGAGGAATCATATAGATATTGAGGTGAGTGTGTTAGGGTTGGATGCATGGAGAATGACATGTTATTATGGCTTTCCGGAACGTGGGCGTAGAAGTGCCTCATGGGACCTGATGCGAACTCTAGCTAGCAGTTCTACTCTACCGTGGGTGGTGTTGGGTGATTTTAATGACCTCCTCTTCCAGCATGAGAAACATGGGGGTAATCCGCATCCAGATAGCCTGCTTCGTGGCTTCGGAGAGGCTGTGGATGATTGCGGATTAGTCCAGCTGCCAATGCAGGGCTATCAGTTCACATGGGAGAGGGGAAGGGGCTCTGAGGAGTGGATGGAGGAGCGGTTAGATAAAGTCCTTGCACGAGCTGATTGGTGTAGTTCTTTGCCGGAGGCCAGTGTGTCTAACATTCTGACTCGCACGTCTGATCATTCTGCCCTCTTCCTGGGGGTTAAGGGGTGTGAGCGGTTTGGTGGAAGTTCTGGCAAGCGTTTCAAGTTTGAAATGGCATGGGTGCACGATGAGGGCTGTAGAGAGCAGGTGGAGAAGGCGTGGCAGGAGGGCAGAACGGCTGGTCTGTTAGGCTGTCTCCAGCATTGTGGGGATCGGCTCCTCAGATGGGGGGTGATCACTTCCACAAGTTCAGTAGCAAGATCAGGAAGATCCGTCATGAACAAGCACAGTTGAGAGGGCGGCTGGACCCCGTTTCTTTACAGAGATATCAGCATCTTGAAACTGTGTTGTGCCAATTGGAGACTCAGGAGGATGCATTCTGGAGACAGAGGGCCAAACAGCATTGGCTGAGAGGTGCAGATGCGAATACTAAATTCTTTCACAGGTATGCCTCTGCTCGTAAGAAGAAGAATACAATTGCTAAATTAAAGAATGATTTAGGTGTATGGGTGGAGCATGATGAGCTGAATGATGTTGTGCTCAATTACTTTTATGATATTTTTGCATCTGATGTTTCTACTACCAGTTTGGATTCTTTTACTGCATCTATTACTCCTTGTGTAACTCAAGAACATAATACTGCTCTACTTAGACCTTTCGAGTTAGAGGAGGTCAAGGCTGCGTTGTTCTCAATGTTTCCTGATAAAGCCCCAGGTCCATATGGTATGAATCCGGGGTTCTATCAGCACTACTGGGATGTGGTAGGGGGTGATGTCTCTGCTTTTGTGTTAAATTGTCTGAATAGTAGCTCCTTTCCACCTGGTCTCAATGATACAAATGTAGTTCTGATCCCGAAGAAACATCACCCAGAACTGGTGTCTGATCTCCGCCCCATTGCATTATGTAATGTGGTTTATAAGATCATGGCCAAGATGGTGGCGAATCGAATGAAGCCGTTTTTGGGTGAGATCATCTCTGACTCTCAGAGTGCTTTCATCCCTAACAGGCTAATTACAGATAATATCCTAATTGCTGCAGAAGTTGGTCACTATCTGAATAGGAAACACTGTGGAGTGATGGGCTGGGGTGCACTCAAGTTAGATATGGCGAAGGCATATGACAGAATGGAGTGGCCTTTTCTCCGCCGGATGCTTCTAGCTCTGGGATTTGCTGAGGATTGGGTGAACCTGGTAATGCTTTGTGTTACCACAGTGTCCTATAATTTCTTGGTGAATGGGAATGCTGTTGGTCAGGTGGTTCCTACGAGAGGTATTCGACAGGGATACCCTCTTTCACCTTATTTATTCATTATTTGTGCTGAGGGCCTTTCTATGTTGCTACAGCAGGCTGAGTTTAGGGGTGCTATCCATGGTTGTAGGGTAGCCAGAGGTGCCCCTCCTATTTCACATTTATTCTTTGCAGATGATAGCCTATTATTCTTCAGGGCTAATGCGGAGGAGGCAGGTGTTATTAAGCAGTGCCTTTCTGACTATGAGTCCATGTCAGGACAGTTAGTGAATTTTCATAAATCTAGTATTTGTTTCAGCAGGAATACCACTGTAGCAGTTAGAGACGTTGTGGCTTCATTACTGGGTGTTGTGCAGGCTCCTAACTTTGGAAAATACCTGGGTCTACCTTCTTTCATTGGAAGGGAGAAAAGAGCAGTGTTTTCGTACATTGAGGATAAGATGAAACAAAGGATTAGTTCTTGGTCTAAGAAACTCATCTCGCAGGCGGGGAAGGAGGTATTGCTTAAAAGTGTGGCACAATCAATGCCAACCTTTTCTATGAGTGTATTTCTTTTACCATATTCTGTTTGCTCATCCATTGAAAGAACAATGAACAAGTATTGGTGGGGTATTGGGAACGAAAGGGGTATTCACTGGAAGGCTTGGGATAGACTATGCATCCCAAAGAAGTTTGGTGGTTTGGGTTTTAAAGATCTAAGGGCTTTCAACCTGGCAATGCTAGGAAAGCAAGCTTGGCGATTTTTAACCAGACCTCAGTCACTGGTAGCAAGAGTATACAAAGCTAGATATTTTCCCAAAACATCTTTTATTGATGCTACATTAGGTGGTAACCCAAGTTTCTGTTGGAGGAGCATCATGGCTGCCCATGAGCTTATTTGCAGTGGTGTGAGAAGAAGGATTGGTGATGGGAAATCTACTTTAATATGGGGTCACCCCTGGTTACCTGATGACCCGTCACCAATGGTTCAGACTCCCATGCCTGGTGCACTAAGTGGCTCTTTGGTTTCTGGGCTGATTGATCCTAATTCTGGTTCATGGGATCTTTCAATTCTGCAGGATATTTTTAATGCACCCGATGTTGAGCGTATTATGTCAGTACCAGTTAGCCCGCATCATGAGGATTCTTGGTTTTGGTTGGGCGACCCAAAAGGGTGTTACTCGGTAAAAGAAGGTTACCGACGTGTTATGGGGGAGTATGAAATTAGCCCTAGAGCTTATGATAAATGGCTACATTTGTGGAAAATTAAATGCCCTGCTAAATGGAAGATTTTTGTATGGAGAGCTTTATCTAATGTTCTGCCTACCACTACCAATCTAATTTTAAAGAGAGTGGAGGTTGATCCAACATGTCCCATGTGTGGAAATTTTCATGAGGATACTATGCACTCCCTAATAATGTGTGATTACTCAAGACTCATTTGGCATGAATGTTCACTGCATGTTCCTTCTATGATTCAAGATGATTTTGTTATGTGGTTTGACAATGCCCTTTCCATGCTTAATAGTGAGGAATTATTTGTTGTCATAGCAGTGATGTATTACATTTGGAAGGCTCGAAATCATGCTGTTTGGGATGGCTACCTTCCAACGCCGGCCCGTGTATGGCGAGAAGCAAAGTCGGCAGCAGCTGCATGGAGGAATATTCATTCTCAGCCGATGCCGCCCCAGCCCCTCATGCCACTGCCGTTGCCGACTGGAGAGCAGCGGTGCTTCATCGACGCGAGCTTCCGGCCTCAAACCAAGACTGCGTCGGTTGGCGCGGTCTTGTTGGCGCACGACGGTGGATTCATAGCAGGGCTAAGTGCGCGGCTTCCCGCTTGTTTTTCGCCACTCATGGCGGAATCATTAGCTTGCAAGGAGGCCTTGTCTTGGCTCAAGAATCGCGGTCTGTCAGCTGTGCACATCTTTACGGACTGTTCCACGCTCAGGAATTTGCTTAACTCATCTCACGCGGAGCTTTTGTCATATGTTGGGTATTCGATTGATGCCGCTAGGACTCTTATGTCATCTTTTATTTCTTGTTCAATTCATTTAGTTCCTAGATCTCATAATAAGGTTGCACATGCACTTGCAGCTGAGGCTTTCTCTCAGGAAACTCCTTTGTACTGGGATTTAATCCCTCCAAACTCTATTGCTCATTTGTTTTAATCTACCTATCAGGTTTGATTTCAAAAAAATACAATCAACCTTATCCAAAGTACTCTAAACACATATCAAAGAGAGCACTACACAGACCCAAAGCTTTTAAGAGACAAATAGACAATTTCATAAGAAGTCACACTACTTCACCACCTTTTGGCTTGGGTGACTATATGGATTTGACTCATAGACCATAAAATGTAATGAATTTGAAGATAGGGACAAATTTGTGAACTTTTGAAACTATGGACAAAAATATGAAAAACTACACTCTCATTATGGGTTTGACTTGTCAAAATGGTAGTCTTAGTGTAATTTTTATTGTTCATTCAAAAAATTAAACCTCTTATATTTCATATGTATTTCAAGAGTATGTCCAAATTTGCCATACCGTTCAAAAACTTATGATTTGTTGCCAAAACTAATACCGATCACCAAGAACTAGTGTTGTTTGTTGTCTGTTGTCCAAGACTACTGTCGCTCATCGTTTGCCATTTGTCATAAAAAAAAATTTGTCAACTTCTTGCTGCTTACGCCCCATTGCCATCAACACTTTCGAATGGGAAGGAAGAGAACACAATTGTGAGAAGAGAAGGGAGTAAATAAGAGAGGAGAAAGAAAAGAATGTGAGAGATAATGGAGAAGAAAGAGATTGGATTTAATGAAGTTGTAAATTAAATATATCACCTTTTTCCATATAAGTATGTACTTATTGTAGTTTAATAAATATGATAAGTATAAATACTTCGTAAATAATGCAATACTTATATAGCAAAAAAAAAATCCTCTCAACGCACGAGAAAGCTCCGGCCAGACATGCAAACACTACCACAAATGCAAGATCGGAAAAAAAAAGAACTTTCATTCGTGTTTAGAAAAAATTAGAACAAAGATGGATAAGATGTTTATATAGGACATCTCTAGATAATAATCGCTCTCAACAAACTTATTGCTTTGTTGTCATTTTTCTAGCATTCACAATATCTTTTGTTACCCCCTCCGTAAGCTGGAGCGTAAATATCAACAAGCACTAGCTTAGAATGAAACAATCATAGGTACTTGCAGTGGTTTGGTGAAGCCATCAATAAGTTGATTTGCAGTGGGAACATATAGAAGTTTAAGCAAGCCCTTCTGAACCTTTTCCCTAACGAGGTGATAATCACTCTTGATGTGTTTTGTCTTCTCATGGAAAACATGATTCTTAGATATGGCAATAGCTGATTTACTATACAGAATAGTGTAGCCAATTTGGAAGGAACAACTTGCAAGTAAGATAATAAGCACTGCAACCATTATAGTTCACAAACAACAATACCAAGGACCCTATATTCTGCCTTTGAACTTGACCTTGCAACTGTGGGTTACTTCTTAGACTTCCAGGAAATGAGAGAATCACCTAAGAAAATACAAAAACCAGATACTAACTTCCTGCTATCTGGGCAAGTTGTCTAGTTTGCATCAGCAAAGGCTTGAACATGAATAGTAGAGGTGGTAGGGAAGAATAGACCTTTTCCAAGTGCTGATTTAAAAAATCTAAGAACTTTGTGTACTGCAACAAGGTGGATTTGAGTAGGACTACCAATGAATTGGCTCAATTGCTGAACTGCAAAAGTAATATCAGGTTTGGTAGTAGTGAGATAGAGATAGAGCAATCTCTCTACTAATCTTCTATAGGAATTCACATATGCTCGTGGAGCACTATCACCATGGGCCAACTTCCGACTAGGAACTATGGGGCTAGGGGCAGGCTTGCAATCTAAGAAGCTTGTTTCATCTAGAATGTCCAGAATATATCTTCGATGTAGCCACTTTGAGGATCTTGCTAATTCAATGCCTAAGAAGTATTTGAGGACACCAAGGTCCTTAATTTTGAAAGCTTCATCCAAAAATTACTTCAAAGCATCAATCATGTTTATGTTGTCACTAGCTAGAATGATATCATCTACATAGATCAAGAGAGCCATAAAAGAACCACTTTCTGATATAGTGAAGAGTGAAGGATAAGCAAATGCTTGTTTGAAACCATTGGACAACAAGGGAGTAGTGAGTTTAGCATGTCATTGTCAACTTGCTTGTTTGAGACCATAAAGTGATCGCATGAGTTTACAAACTTGATTGGATTTAGTATGCTCAAAACCTGGTGGCAGGACCATGTACATCTCTTCCTCCAAATCTCTATGTAAGAAGGCATTATTATATCAAGCTGATGTAAGTGCCAACCTTAGGTAACTAGAAAAGCAAACAAGGTCCTAATAGTTGTCATCCTAGCTACAGGTAGGGGTGACCACGGTTCAGTTCGAACCGACCGATTCGAACCAAACCGGTACTGTAGCAACCGGAACCAGAACCGAAACCGTACGGTCAGTTCCGGTTCCGGTTAAGGTTCCGGGACCTACTGGGCTACTGCCAGTCGGCAGTAGCCTTATTACTAGCTACTGCCCACTGGCAGTAGCCAGTACAAAGACTCAAGTGAGTCTTTCAAAGACTCACTTGAGTCTTGTCTACTCAACATGTCTTTCACCCTTTTTTTTTGCAGGTGTTTGTTTGGCACTTTGGCTTGCTCTAACGTGCAAATTTTGAAGTGCCAGAGAATCTCTGGCACTTCATTAAAATTATTATCTCCCTTTGCAGCTTTTGAGGTATATCTGCACAAAGGGAGTCAAAAACTTCCAAAAATTTAGGCTTTGAATCCGTAAATTTCGAAATTTTTTTAAAAATATAAACGTTGTATTTGTAAGAACGGATATTTTTTGTCAGAATGTAAGAACGGATTTTTTTTTGTGTACTCTTCAATTTTCATCACTTCATCAGGCATTCAAGGCTTCAACTCCTTCAAGTCTTCAAGACTTCAACTGATAAGTCTTCTATCTTCTATAAATTAGTGACTTTAAAAATATTTTTTTACGCAACTTTCAATATTTAACTCTCTCACTCTCTCTCTCTCTCAATATTCTGATTAGTGATTACTCTCTTTCCTACAACCTACAAGTCTACAACTACAATTTTTTTACGCAACTTTCATTCTTTCAATATCTTACTCTCCAACTCTCTCACCCTCTCAATACTTTGATTACTCTCTTGCCTACAATTTTCTTTACATTTTTTATATCTCTACACTCTACATGGATAATTCAAGTAGAGCATCATTTTCCTACGAAGGCCAAGCTAGTGGTAGTCGTGGAAATCGTGGCAAATCTCCTGCTGTAGAACCTCCATGGCATTCGGTTCATGGATTTCCAAGCGAAGCGCCTTTTTTAAAACCTCCCCGGCATTCGGTTCATGGATTTCCGAGCGAACATGAATACCACCAATTTTTACAACAACAATCATACTACCAAGACATGAATCCAAACCCTCAAATGACCATAAATGAACCTCAACATGCCTCTTTTGGTTCCCAACCCTTTCATTCTTCTTTTGATTCTAACACTGCTACTTTTTCGCAGGGCCACGACGAGGACGAGGAACCCGAAGAAATTCAACCTTCTGCTGCTAAACAAAAATCCGATCTTTTCAGAGTACACATGAAAAAAGTTGAACACCCTGATGGAAGAATTACAGTTAAATGTAATTATTGTGACAAGGAGTACCAATGGTCCAAATCCGGTGGATACGGGACATACCGGAAGCATATAACTTCTAAACATCCGGATAAAGAGGTAAATACACAAACACAACAACAAATTGGGAGGTATACAACTAAATTTAGTGCTTTATTTCGTTACTCAGATGAGCAAACTAGACGCAAGTTTGTTGAAATGATTGCTATTGACGGTTTATCATTTAGTTTTGGACAAAAAGTTGGCTTTAAAGAATTTTGCAGGGGTGCATTAAATCCACAAATGTGTGATTTACCGCGTACAACAGCTACGCGTCATCTTTATAAATTATATAAAGATGAAAAAAAGAGATTGATTTCTTACTTGGAAACATATAATGGGCGTGTTACTATATGTGCTGACATTTGGAGCGACCATTGGAGAGAACATTCATATTTGGGCGTTACTTGTCATTGGGTAGATCAAGAATGGCGGTTGCAAAAAAAGAATCCTTGCCTTCCGGTGTTTTGATGAACAACATAGTGCACATAATATTTACAGTAAGTTACAAAGTATATTTGATGAATATAAAATAACTAACAAAATTTTTGCAATTGGTTTTGACAATGCATCCAACAATACTGCTGCAATCCCTGCGCTAAAGGAATTATGTCTACCGTATTTTGGAGGTAATTTTTTTCACCAAAGGTGTGTTTGTCATGTTTTAAATCTATGTGTTCAAGCTGGTTTAGTTTCTCTTAGTAGTAGTATTAAACCTATTAGAGATGCTGTTGTTTATTTGTGGAAGCATCCCAATGCGCAAAAAGAGTTTAGTCGGTTTTGCAAAAGAAACAATATGCCTCCAAAAAGATTTCCTCGAGATGTTCCAACTCGTTGGAATTCTACCTATACTTTGCTTAGTAGTACTATATATTATAAAGATTTGTTATGTTCTTTTTTTTTCAAACAACAGTGATATTCATTTGTTTACGCAACATTGGGATGCTTGCACAAAGATTTGTGAGTTATTAAAAGAGTTTCATGATGCCACTTTGGCTTTGTCCGGTGTGTATTATCCTACTACACACTTATTTTTAATTTATGCTGTAAATATTGTTGGTAAGCTTTCTGAATATCGTGATGATGATATTTTGAGTGATGCTATTGCATGCATTAGATCAAAGTTTTTAGATTATTATAGAAATATTCCTATTATTTATTTAATGAGTTAATACTTCCAATGATCCTTCGAGTATTAGCGATTTACCATATGTGGTCCCTCGACTTTTAAATGACCTCCAATGGTCCTCCAAGTTTTAAAAAATAACCACCTGTGATCCTTTTAGGACATCTCGTGGTCATTTTAAACTCTGGTTATTTTAAGAATTAGGACCACGGGTGGTTACTTTTTAAAACTTGGAGGACCATTGGAGGTCATTTAAAAGTCGAAGGACCACATCTGGTAAATTGCTAATACTCGGAGTACCATGAGAGGTATTATATGGTTTAAGTACTTTTTTACAAACTTATTATGAATGTTTAGAATTAGATGATCCTGATGATCCGAACTATGTTAATGTTAATGCTGTACATAATGAAATAACGAGTTTATTTCATAGTTTGTGTGAAGAAAATATTTACAGGCTTATGGTCCGTCGTTGAATATTAGTACGTCTTCTCGAAGTACTTCACAAAGCTCACAATCATCTCTACGAAGTAGAGGCTTTAACCTGTTAGCTAGAGCAGGTAAAAGTCGTCGGACCAGTGGGAGCGGGACTAGTTCATCATCTACAGCATTATCCGATCCGAGGTGGAGATATATTTAAATATTGAGTTTGTATTTTTAGATAATGATGATAATAATCTTGATGTTTTGCAGTGGTGGAAAGACCACGAAAAAAAATTTCTTATTTTATCTATTATTGCAAAACAAATTTTTGGAACTCCTGCTTCTACAGTAGCAGTTGAACAGGAGTTTAGTGCATGTGGAAACATGTTGGACGAGACTCATTCAAGAATGACGCCACAGTCAATTGAAATTCAAGTTTGCACATCCGATTGGGGATTGGCAAAAATTAGAGAACAAGAGAATGATAAGTCAGGCATCATCAACGATTTCTTTTCCGATGATGCAACCACTACTGCAACCGAAGGGGAACAAACCGACTCCTAAAGTCCTAATTCCAAAAAAAAGGTAAAAGAACTACGTAGGCTTTGATTCTTATTGAACTTTCAATAAGATACGTAGGCAACTTAATCTTGGTAAAATTAAGTGCAAGCCCAAAATTATTATTTTTTTTTGTTAACATTAAAGTTTAGAGAAAATCAATGTATTATTATAACCAATGTATTCTAGATTTTAAGAATTGAGTAGTCAATAATATATGAGATTTGAATTTTGTAACCAATGTAATGTATTCTTTTCACTTATTTGAAATGAAATCCAATTATTGAACTTATATCAATTGTATGTTGTATACTTACTAATTACTACTTGGCCACACAAATACACAATTATGTTCCAAGTTACAAACTTACAACTTACAACTTACAACAAGTCAATAACTCAACAAGATATTTGGAAAATGAAAATGATAGTAATGGACTCATTGTTATTTGTTAAAATTAAAAAATAAGATAATATTAATACTTCAAATTTACAAAAAAAAAAAAAAATGCCGGTTAGAACCGGCGGTTCGAACCGGAACCGCCTGTTCTAGGAACCGGAACCGAACCGCGGTCATGGCTAGCTACAGGGGAAAAAGTATAGAGATAGTCAATTCCAAACTATTGTGTGTATCCCTTTACCACAAACCTTGCTTTGTATCTTTCTATGCTGCCATTGGGTTTGTACTTGATTCGACAAACCCATTTACAACTAATGGGGACTTTTCTAAGTGGCAATTAAGTGAGAACCCAAGTGTGATTAGATTCTAATGCTTGAATTTCAGTTTGCAAAGCTTTTCTCCAACAATGATATTTGACAGCTTAGTTGTAGGTTTTGGGCTTAAAAACAAAAGAAATTGCCATAGAGAAAGCATTATGTGCAGAAGATAAACCTTGATAAGAGAGGACATTGCATAAGAGATAGGGGAAGTTATAATCATGCAACCTGACAAGTAATTGGCTTTGTCTAGAAGACCTTCTAAGTCCCTAACTATGATTAGTTTGAGCTTCCGGATGAATGGATGTAGCAGCAGGTTCAGTGTTTGGTTCAAGAGCAACATCAGAATGGCCAATAGGAAAGGAGAAATCATTTATAGTATCAACAAGGGGTAGAACTAGTCCTTGTGAATTGATAGTGTGTCCTATTGAAAAAGGGAAAATAGATTCATAGAACTTCACATCCCTAGAAATGAATACTTGACCAGTATCAATGTCATATAGTGTATATCCCTTGACTCCTGTAGACATTCCAATAAAAACACACTTTCTAGCTCTATGAGCCATTTTATTTCGATTATGAGCCAATGTTGATACAAAACACATGCATCCAAAAATCTTCAAATTGATATACTCAGGTGTAGTACCATATAATAACTAAAAGGGAGTGTTGTTATTGATAAGAGGAGAAGGCATTCTATTGATAAGATAAACACTATGCAGCACATAGTCTCCCTAAAAATTTAGAGGTAAATGAGTATGTATTTTGGTTGCTCTAGCTACACTTAAAATGTGCTGATGTTTTCTTCAATTAATCCATTTTGATGGGGAGTATCAACACATGACCTTTGATGCAATATTCCCTTTGAGCTAGAAAATCCAGGCATATGAAATTCTGGACCATTATCATTTCTAATGGTTTTAATATGATGAGCACTAAACTGCGTTAATTCATAAGCACAAAATTTTGTAAAAGTTCCTTTGCCTGTGATCTATGAGCCATTAAGTGCACCCATGTATATCTACTATAATAATCAACTACTGTAAGAAAATAGTAATCCCCACTCAAGGATGCAATGGAGAAGGGTCCCCACTGAAAGGCGGCGTCGCTGAGAAGCGGGATATACTCATCGCTAAGAAGCGGGATATACTCATCGCTAAGAATCAGGATATATTAATCGCTGAAAAAGTGGCATTGCTGAGAAGCGGAGAAGATTCATCGCTGAGAAGCGGAAAAGATTCATCGTTGAAAAGCGGCACCGCTGAGAAGCGAAAAATGATTTATCGCTGAAAAGTTGCATCGCTAGGAAGTGGGAAAGATTCATCGCTGATAAGTGGCATCACTGAGAAGCGAGAAAGATTCATCGTTGAAAAGCAGCATCACTGAGAAGTAGGATATATTCAGCGTTGAGAAGCCGCATCATTGAGAAGCGGAAAAGATTCATTGTTGGGAAGTGGGAAAGACTCATCGCTGAGAAGTGGGAAAGATTCAGCGCTTAGAAGCAGAAAAGATTTATCGCTGAAAAGTGGCATCATTGAGACTTTATGCCGAGATTGTTCTTGGGCTTAATTTCTTACTTGGTAGGGCTTTATGCCAAGATTGTTCTTGTACTTAATTGCCTACTTGGTAAGACTTATGCCGAGATTGTTCTAGAGCTTAATTACCTAGTTGTTAGGGCTTTATGCCGAGATTTTTTTCAAGCTTAATTGCCTACTAAGTAGGGCTTTATGCTGAGATTTGGTCCCAGGCTTGTTTCCTACTTAGTAGGACTTTATGCCGAGATCTAGTCCGAAGCTTAGGGTGCAGGTGGTGAAAATACCAACTTGACCGGGCTTAGTACATTTAATATGACTATTCTATATACAAAGCCAAGAATAGTGTGATTTAAAAATCAAAATTACAATACTAATTTTTGCAAATTTTAAAACTTGTGGCGACTTGCTTGGGTTGATGGAGCAGTCGGCTGACGTGCAAGAATCTTAATCTCGGTTGTATGTGGGATTTGAAATAGCCATTGTAACCAATACTTCAACAAGATTGCTAGCACTGAATTCACTTTGAAACTTGCTTTCATTTTTAACTCTGAATAATTGAATTACAATATTTCTCACAGTCCCATACAAGAGATGTGATTAGTTTCAAAATTTTAATAATAATAAATTTCCTTTTCATTTGAAATTGAAAACTTTGCCGCATACCGATTCTGACGTGTAAATTAATTGCACACTCTACCTTACACGGTTGGTTAGCAAGATGATGTTTGACATTGTGTAGGGATTACTGATTGTGTGAGGTCGTTAAGCAAAAAGGATAGTAAAATAAGTTTGACCTATTGACTTTGAGTTTGACCCGAACCCTTTGACCTCGACCTGACTACAAAACGAGAGCATGGACGTATATGGAGGTCAAAACTGAGGACTATTCCCTATCAGGGATAGTTGTCAAAACAGACTGTGCCAATGTCTATCTGCCCGCGAAGGATAATGATCTCATCTTCCATCCTGATAGTCTGTTCTGAATTCTCGATATTAGGTCACCGAACGTTTTTCTCTTAAGCTTGACATGTAAAGAAGGAACCCCCAAGTACTTACCCAAGTCTTTTGATCTAGGGATGCCAAGTATCTCTGTAATGGATTGTTGCATGACACTGCAAGTGTTCTTTGAAAAAAAAATTGATGACTTTTAGCAATTAACTCGTTGCCCTGGTTGACTGCAAAATGAGTCTAGACTTTGTTTAATGGTGTTTGCCTGCTGCGAAGTAGCTTCATGGAACATCAACATGTCGTCCGCAAAGAAGAGATGCTTAAGAACTGGCCTATTCTTGGTGATTTTTATCACTCTCCACTCTCCAGCTAGAACCAAGTCTTCAATAAGATTGCTTAATTGCTCGATGCATAGTACAAATAATAGAGGCGATATCGGATTACCTTGTCTAATCCCTCTACTAGGCTTGAACCAGTCTGAGGTCTTACCATTCAAAGTTATCGCCAGTCTTGAAGTAGAGATGCAAGCCGTCACATTCCTTACCCATTCCTGGTTGAATCCTACTTCCTTTAAGGTTGATTGTATGAAGCTCCACGCTAGTCTATCGTAGGTATAGCCGTCAAAACGAGCACAACTCATCGGGTTAGGCCCATTTAGGTTGTGTTTTGGACAGGTTGGGCAGGAGAAATCCCAACCCGACCAATACCTAACCCGACCCGTTTAACCCGTATTTTGGGTGGGTTAAACGGGCTGAACCAAGATAACCCACGGGCTGGCCTGTATTTTTAACAAAATAAAAAATAAAAAAAACTTAGTAATCTACAATTATACATTCCTACTCCCTAGACAGTAGACACTAAATGTCTAAATGCCTAAACCCTTAATTCACTCTTCATGCCGATGACCTTTTGCTTCAACTCCTCACTCTTTAAGCCGACGACTCTGACCAACGGGCGATGGCAGCCAATCGCCAATACATCGAGGACGACGGCGGTTGCTCCAGTATCCACGACTGACGACGCCACTGCAACACCGGTCATGACCGCGAGAAGCCGAGAACGGAGAACCATTACTCCACAGGATCGCAACAGCTGCCCAGCTACCCCCTTCTGGCTCTCTACTTATCGGCTGACTGGCCACTACAGCACCACCACTCTGACAGCACCGCTCGTGACCGCGAGAAGTTGAGAACCACTGCTCTGCGACGGCTGCCTCCTTCCGGCTCTCTTCTTCTCAGCTGACTGGTGATTGCCACTGATTATTACTTTTCGATTCCACTTCTCTTGCTGGATAGATTATTGTTGATTTGTTGTTGAATAGGCCTTATTGAATTTGTCAATTTGACATACTATCTGCCCATCTGGGTCTTAGGGTTTTTAAAGGATTTATAACAATTAAATAAATCGTTTAGTCTTTAGAAACACATTTATTTTTTAAAAATTTAATACGGGCTGGCCCGTTTAGCCCATAAACCACGTGTTGGGATTTTCCCAACCTGTATGAAAAACGGGTCGAGCCGTCCCAGCCCGTTTTTCGCCAACCCGTGACAGGTCAACCCATATGGGCCGGGTTGGCCCGTATTGAGAACTCTAATCGTAGGCCTTTTCTAGGTCTATTTTGAGTACCATCCATCCGGTTCCACCTCTCTTCGTCTTCATTGAGGTCAAAATCTCTTGGTAGGTTAGAATGTTATTTGAAATTTGCTTCCTAGGCACAGAGCTGGACTAATGAGGGCCAATTAACTCCTGCATAAATGACTTAGTCCTTGTTGTCATTGACTTTGTGATGATTTTATAGGAGATATTGCGCAGGTCAATATTCTTAAAATGTATCAATTTGAGTTGTAAATGCTACTTGTAAATAGTCATTGCCTCACATTAGAAAGGAGGTAGATGTATACTAATATAAATATAATATAACTTTTTAAAAATTTGAATTGCGAATCATAAAGACTATCTCGCTTGTCGCTTATGCGCCAAATATTGACTTTCATATTTGTTATATCCATTTTGATAATCATTTGACAAATATATTTATTGAAGAATTCACATCGCATCATTTAAAAATTTTGGAGGTAACATTTACATTTGGGTCACACTTGTGTGAGACGGTTTCACGGATCCTTATTCGTGAGACGGGTCGGATCGGGTCGAAGCAACATGCAAATGTCATACTTATATGTTAAAAAAAATACTAATCAGGAATACAATTTTTGTTACTTAGAAAAAGTATTACATTTTCCATAATAAGTAATGTTGACAAGTGCTCCTTATAACTTTATAAGGGAAAATATAATATTTTGAGGAAAAATGTAATACTTTTAAATCGAAATGTAAAAGTGTTGTATTTTCCCTTAAAAGTATTACATTTACCCTTATAAGTAACAAAATTTTTATTCCTGATTAGTATTACATTTGAGCATATAAGTATAACATTTGTGTATATAAGTATTACATTTTCATCTTGGTCTAATCAGTCTCACGGTAAGACGGTCTCACACAAGTTTTTGTATTTCATTTTCTTTCTCCAAATGGCTTAAATTGAAATAGCGTACGTGTTAAATATAAATACAATATTATAGTACTACTAGTTATAATTAGACAACTTTTTTTATTATTTTAGGTTAGCACATTTGTAGTTTCCTACTTAGTATACAACTTGTAGAGACACTTCCCATTATGCACAAATCCTTTAGCCAACGTAAGCTAATTTATTACTTTAAACCTAACTTTAATTTGTTAAATTAAGAAATAAAGTATCCTTGGAATAATCAAAGACAATTAGCCTAAGTAAAGGTCGAAATAAAGCTTGGCAAAGATGGTTATTAGGTAAAGCATGCATAGGTTATATTTTTCGCATGCATAAGGTACATTATTTTCTAATTTCTATACATAAAGTTATATTATTTTTATGCATAACGTATATTATTTTTATACATAATATTCATTATTTGAATGTGCACAAAATAGTATGAAAACCACTAGGTGGTTAATAATTATTTATATGCATGTTTATTATTTCGCCCAACAACCCCGGTCACCGGATGCTAGGCTTCACCTTTACTGAGTTCTGCCCAACATATAGCAACCTTGTTGTTCTCAAAACCTTGAATCTCCAACCCAATGGCCTCCATACAACGTCCTGATTCGACAGAACATCTAGAAAGATGTAAATCATGATATATAACTCAGCTAAATACAGAGACTAGACATTTCTTACTACACATAAGTAGCCCCTCAGGCCAACCCTATCAGTGAATCATAAGAGGTTTATGTCAGAAGTTAATCCCACATGGAGGAGAGAGGAGGATGGAGAGAGAAAGGTTTGTTGCTCCTGCAAATGAAGTTCATAGGAACAGTAATGGGCTGACATCACATTCAATGAAGCCAGCTTGCTGTGCGCGTCTCGCGCACAGCAGCGCCCACTCGAGCGGGTACAATGCACACGTTCGGTGGGCGGGTGCGCCTGACAAAACTGCTTTATATATATATATTTTTTTAAAATTAGATTTTTTTTCTTCCCTCCCATTTTCTCTTTCTTAATCATACTTACAAAACCTCCACAATAACAGTGAAATATCTCTCTTGATAAGGATGCTCTCACAACGTATAGTAACCTTAATTAGCTTAATGATTGACAAAAGAAGCACCCTGCGAATCAGGAATTAGAAACGTCGGGAAGCCGGACATGATGATGATGATTTAGACATTAATGTTAATAGTTAAATATATAATAATGCAAGTAGCCCCAAGAAACCTACCCCACGGATTAAGACTGAGAATCGAGTGCACCATTTTTTGTTGAGGTTCATGCATCTCCCTGTACGACTATGCCACTTTGATTGCTCAGTCTCATCTTTTTTAGTATTTGTCACACCAACCTAAGACTTCTTAATCATATCATCCAAATTTTATATATATTTCTCTCTCCAACACATTCAATTAGTGTGACACTTGGGAGATTTTCTAATCACATTCTTCGTTTTCACTTCTAGAGGAGTCTGAGTTTGCTGTGTTTGTCTTCTGCTCACTGCTGTGATTCCCACTTAGCTTTATCTTCTTCTGCACCTGATGCGACTAATATATAATGTTTGGGTCAAATTCACGAGTTTCTGTAATGTAATTAAGATTTGGGGTTTTTTTATTTTTTTTTTTTTGGAACAAAGATTTGGATTTGTATCATTTGATATTCAATGAGTCTGGTGTACAATAAGAGGTAACAGGGTATATGCACTTGTCAAATAGGTGGATCCAAAAATTTTTTTGATGGGACGAAGTTCAAATGAATTTTAAAATTTGTATGGCAAAATATTAAATATTTCAATATTTAATGTAAGTCATAAATATATTATCTTCCCTTATGAAGGGTAAAAAAAATAAAAAATATAAAGCTAATTTTAAATGAATTTAAAAAATGAAGTTCCTGCCCCTCTTGTTAGGGAAATTACATCGTGGACCTGGTCCACAGTGCATTGTGGACACTAGTTCAATACACAGAATTCATGTTCATAATACACATACACATAAACACCATATAATAAACATGAATTTTGTGTATTATAAACATGAATTATTTGTGTTATGTTAAGTGTTTATGTGTTTTCAGTTATATAATATACAAAATTCATGTTTATTATATCGTATTTATATTTACGTGTATTATAACATGAATTATGTGCATTATAAATTTGACTTTTGTGTATTCTAAACATGAATTCTTTGTATTAGGTCAGGATCCACATTAGAAAAGCTAAAGTAAAGAGGAGTGAGCTAAAGTAAAGAGGAGTGCTATTCGTGGAGTTTGATCCCAGAAAATATCGCATAAAATTTTAAAAAACAACCGACTAAACTATATAAACATAGTTTCCTCAAAAAAACTATATAAACATACAATAACTCACATAGTCACAAATACATTTTATTGCCCGTAAGGGCAGCCTGAGTGGCAAGACTAAGACGCTCGCGGCCGTGAGGTCCTGAGTTCAAAACCGTCTGCCACCCGGGTTTGAGCCGGTCAGCTATGGGTAACCTAGGCTGGTTAACCTCCTTGTGGTCCTTTGCCGGCTAGGATCACAGGGCGAGGGGTTTACTCACATACTCGGAAGAGGAGTGGGGTTTGCCTCGATAAGCCCAACAAATACATTTTATTTTTATACATAAATTACTACTCCGTACTATATATGTATATATATACATACATACTCCGTATATGTTAAGGGTGGGGCGAGTTGAGGGGAACAACTGCTCCTATTTCCTCACTCTGAATTCGTCCCTGGAGGACGTGCAGTTAGGGGAGCAGTTGTCCTCATATTGCTCTTATATATTGTTGGTTTAGATTGAAGTTAAACAGATTTTTTTTTTTTTTTTTTTGAGAAAAGATTGAAGTTAAACAGATAGATGTTGTGGGAGAAGTTTCCAAATCGACCTATGGAGTTTGATCTGATCATCATCCTATTTAGTTGTAATTTATACTGTTTTTTAAATTGTAGAGTTAGGTTGGAGCCTAGCTTACATCTTCAATCCCTATCAGCTAGCTGCGCTGGTGTTATCAAAAATGATTTGCATATATATATATATATATATATATATATATATATATATATATATATATATCGCAATCCCAACTAAGTTGGTCAGGTTATTGGCTTCGTAACCAAAAAATTTTTAAGGTCGACTTTCAATGAGAACACCTATATACTAACTTTCTTATAGCATGTTTGGTTCATGGAAAGAATTTGGAAGTAATAGGAATACTATTTCACAGAGAATGGAATAGGTAAGAAATATGATAGGAATTGTATTATGTTGTTTGGTTCGCTAAAAGAATATAGACTTTAGAAATTGTATTCCAATGTTTGGTTGGTTAAAGTAATAGAAATGAAATAGGTTTTTAAAGACAGAAATACCCTTATACAAAATAACAACAACAACAATAATAATAATAATAATAATAATAATAATAATAATAATAATAATAATAATGATTATTATTATTATTATTTTGAATAATCATTATTATTGTTATTATTTTATTAATTATTATTATTATTATTATTATTATTATTATTATTTTTACAAAAACACATATTTATATTAAAGAATTATTAATTATATTAAAGTCAACTTAGATATAAACAAACATACATGTGTATAATAATAATAATAATAATAATAATAATAATAATAATAATATATTTGTTAGAGAGATACATGGAGGTTGAGAGATTCACTCCTAGCCTAAGTTTTTGAGTTTGAATATATTGTTAACATGTTCATTTTTCTATATAAATAGCTTAAGTAAATACAATTATATAGTATTCAAAAAAAAATTATATATTTTCACTTACAATTCTCTTGTTAACACGCTCGCGCGCGCGCACACGCACACGCGCACACGCGCACAGGCACACACACGCGCGCGCACACACACATATATATATATATTGAGAAAGTATTATTATTATTATTATTATTAAGATTAAGAATTATAATATAATACAAAAGGGCATTTTCGGTATTATAGTATAAAACCTATTCCCAAATACTTGGGAATAGCTAATACTAGGGGCCTCCTAGGAATGACTATTCCCCCTACAAAGGGAATAGCTCATTCCCGGGAATTGTATTCCTAGGAATAGAATGACGAACCAATTACAGTGGAATAGGTCTATTCTCGGGAATGGTATTCCATTCCTGACCTATTCCACGAACCAAACAAGTTGTTAGTTTGAGTTGATTAGCTATGGAATCTTAGACTGGTTCACCCCCTTTTTGTCCTTTTCCAGCTAAGGTCACAAGGCTAGATTTTTATCACGTGCACACCTCCACGTAGTTGCTGCAGGTTTTCCCTTGTCATCAAAATATATATATATATATATATATATATATATATATATATATATATATATATATATATATATATATATATATAGAGAGAGAGAGAGAGAGAGAGAGAGAGAGAGAGAGAGAGAGAGAGAGAGGATAATATGAGATCACTTGTTTAGGTAAGATCGTAAGATCAGATAATTTAATGGTCTAGATTGATTTAATATTCTAAGTTAAAATGGGTGCGGATGGTGATAAAATATGTGCATATATATATAGTAGTTCTATGTGGGAATTTGCTCAGGTGTAGACATACGGTTCAGTCTGAGCCGTTGATCAAATCTACATCAATGACTCAAATCAATGAAAATTTAAAAAACGCACGGCTGGAAGGAATTTAGCAGCTTAACCTTAAGCTTGAAATGACACACCTTAAGTACACAAACCACGCACCTCATGCACACAAACAAAACACCTTAAAAATACAAACCACACACCTAAAGTTTTAAAATGGGGTACCAAAATATTATGACTAACGCACCTTAAGTACAGAAATCACGTACCAAGAAGGAAAATCGCGCATCTTAAACACAAAAACCACACACCTTAAAAAGGATAACGACGCACCTTAAATTTGACATAGATGTAAAAAGACAAAATTACCACCACGCTTTTTAAAAAAATTTTTTTTTGATACTGGACATTGATTTAGGCAAAATCAAATGGCTCTCATCTAACCGCACAGGAGCTGCCCACCCTCACACGAACCTATTTCCCCCCCTCTCTCTCTCTCTCTTAACTATCTTAAAAATTGAAAGCATAATAATGTACCCTGTAAGGCACAACAATGTGCTCTAGGAGGCATAACAATATGCACTGGAACTCTGAAAAGGCAAAAATGTGCACGATAAGGTAGAAAAATATGAAACAATTGTTGAAAAGACAAAATTTAATGCATGATCTTCAACACAAATCATAAACGATCACAAAATCAACAAAAATTAGTAATTAATTATTCGTTCAAGATCACATGCTCTCTCTCTCTCTCTCTCTCTCTCTATATATATATATATATATATATATAACACCTACAATCTAAAACCTAGAACGCACAACAATGTGCACTGCAAGGTACAACAATATCTTCTAGTAGGCTAAACAATGTGCTCTATAAAGCTCAACAATATTCACTTCGAAGGCACAACATTGTGCTTTGGAAGATATAAAATTGTGCAATGCAAGAAGATAGAAATGCAAAAAATATACCGAAAGACAAAAAAAAAAGTTAAGTTATTAACCAAAACAATGTGCACTGGAAGGAATGTCATTGTGCTTTAAAGGCATAACATTGTGTTCTGAAATGCATAACAATATGCTTTGGAAGAAGGAAGAAATACTCTGAAAGACAAAAAAATTAACTTACACAAATTTACCGTAATGTCACCGTATTTTTTAAAAGTATCTTCAATTTGAACCTTTGATCTAGATTGAATCAACAGATATAATTAAACTCTATTTTTCTCCAAATACAATTGTTTCACCTGATGCGTTATATATATATATATATATATAGAAAAGTGTTACACTTTTTAATAATAGTATTAATACTTATTTGAGATTGATTTTTACATGATATAGTACAACCAAATACCAACTGTTATACATATATGTGGTTGCGTGTGTATAAAATTTCTAAAAAAAATGAATGTTTTTTTCTTTTTAGTACTATTTAGAAAAGACAAAATTATATCGTTCAATCACAAGGTTTTGTAACAAAAATGATAAAGTTATTCTTTGAGCAAAAAAATTTATTTGATATGAGATGTTATGATTATTTAATTGTGCCAAGTACCTTGTGGTCTTATGGCATCACTGTTACCATTCCAAACGGAAGGTCTCAGGTTCGAGTCCCATCCCAATCAAGGATGTTGGCATTATCATTTTATTGAGCCTATACTATGTATAGGTTAGATTATAGTAAATCATAACGCGTCACTCAAAGGATTAGATCTTCATTATCATGTCTTCTTTGTTAAATTTTTAGATATTAATGGCACGGTAATTTTTTTATTCTTTTTTAGTATAAACACGGAAGATATATTAAATATTTAATTTAATGAAGAGCGCAGCAAGTATAAGTAGCGAATATGAAATATATAATATATAGGCAACGAAAATGAGGCAAAGGTGAAACAGTACAAATATTCAAGTTGTTGTGTTGGGATGAGTATGTTTGACTCTTTGCCGGATGCATGCATGTAGGAAGGTTCTTTACCTGCTGCTCCATCTCAATATTCACTCCCCCACTAAACAAATTAAAATACTAAATAATGGCATTCTGATTCCTATAAAATTTGTCAATATCTCAACTTATTAATTCCAATTTCTAATAATAGAATTCATTTATAAGATTCAATGAAAATTATATCTATAAATTATGTCTATATTTTTTGTGCGTGTGAAATTGTACATTATGTTAAAATTATTGCATTTCAAGTTTTTAATGCCAAAAATATCCTTAAGTTGTTAAATTTTGTATTAGTTAAGTATTAAATACTAAGGATCCATTTGAAAATTATAAAAATGACTTCCCCAAATTATATTTTAGATTTTTCCGTGGTTGGATATGACCAGAAAACGAAGTCAATGAAAAGTACAAATTATACTCAAAGGAAAAGTTACCCATTTTGGCACAAAATGTCATTAAGATTTTGTTACTCGAAATATATTTTTTAGATTTTTAGCTCACACTCAGCTCTCTCTCTTGTGGTGTCAAATGAACGGGTTGGGCCAGCATTTATCTAGTTAATATTTGAAATGGACGGCAAATTATGCTATAGACTCGGGCTCACCTTTAAATGGCCGGGTTGGGCCAGCATTTATCTCGTCAATTCGACATATTACGTGGGATTATTCGTAATTTCATTATTGAGGGATGTGCATGTTTACATTGGCACCTGGAGCCACCCACATTGTCTAATGTACGTATTTAATAATCATGCTCCGAATTAAAATTTAAAAACAAAAACAAAAAAATTAAAATATTTAAGAATCATTAGTCACATCAATATAAATTTTATGAACTCCATTAAGAAAAATCAATATTCTCAGTCTATAATGTTCCAAGTTGCTAGAAATTAGATTTAAAAAAAAATGTATTTGACTTGCCTTATAAAATTGAAATTATGCAACGCTCTAGGGATTTTGAGTTTCGAATGTTCTATTACTGATTTGTATTTGTACTTAAATACTATTTTTTTTTACACGCATCGCGCAAATAGGATAATGTTCAATGTTTATTTTTAAATAAGAACTTCAAAGTATATCCATACAAAATTATATATGAAATGTTTATGTATATATAATTTAATGTTGAATTTGTTTATTTAAATTGGTAATTCAAAGTATATAAATTCAAAATAATATATGAGAAGTTGATTATAATTGTCACAAAAATAAATGTTTACAATTTTGTAAAAACGATAGTCTAAATTCTTAGTCTAAAATATTAAATAAAACCCTTTATGCGCTTATAACTTGAATGCGGAAGCACAAATAACAATGGACCGCATGTAAATCAAATTAATCAACTAAACAATGTTCATGATTATGGATCTTTAATTAAAACAAGAATAAAGATAAAGACTTACTTGATTCCATTGAGATGTAATCTCTAACCTGAACAATCAAGAATGCTTCACCTCTCTGATCTGTATACCTTAATCACCTCCTGATGATACGGAGACTAGAAAACTCAGAGACTAAAAACCTTATGATCAGAAAACCATATGATCCCTAGAGTTTTCCTGGGTATTTATAGATGTGATGAGAACCCCTCTTTTAAGAGGAATGGGAAACTTCCTTTAAGGAATATAAATCCCTTTAGGAATGTGAAACCTCCTTTTAGGAGAACCCATATCCTTTTTCCATTATACATCTTTTAACCCTTATATACTTAAATTTTAACAGAATGAGAGGGAGGGAATTTCACCCAGTAATTCCGCCTTTATACATCACTAATCATCAACGTGAGTCCTTATGGAATTACAACCTTTATTATAAAAATCAATGTTAGGAAATAATTATTTCTAACAGTCTCCCACTTGATTCATATAAGCATGAAACCTTTATTATATGAATCAACGTTAGGAATAAATTATTTCTAACATTCTCCCACTTGATTTATATAATAAGCATGACTTTACATTTTCAATCCTTAATTTGAGCTCACTTAATATGAAAATGTAAAAGTCAGAACCTCATCGAACTTTACTAACCGAATCATGGCGGTTACAGGCCTGACATAGCGTCTTGCTCCCTTCCATGTATCACAATTAATAAGAATTCGAACCATAGTAATAAGGTCAAAATCCGAAATAACCTTATTCCTTATGTCTTAACTAAATAAGACCAATGTTATCACTTCTGAATTATGCATAAATAAGTGATCAACATCAACAATAACAAAATCAAAACCTGAATAGATATCTAAGAGTATCAGCATCCCAATGTGCTAATCAAACATAAATCCATACATGTATGGCAAGATTCACCATTATACAAGGACTTTACCAGTATGCCCATTCTACCAACATGGCCAATGAAGGTTTTGGGCGCCAATCCCTTAGTCAACGGATCCGCGATAACAAGATCAGTGCCAAAAATTGCACTATTGATACTCTTTTTGATTTTGTACCTTCTCCTTAACGGACAGAAATTCCAAATCCATGTACTTGGCACCTCTAGTATATCTGTCGTTCTTTGAGAAGAACACAGTTGCCGCATTATCATAATGAATCCTCAATGGTTTGGCTATAGTGTCGACAATGACCAAAACCAGGAATAAAATTGCGCAACCATGATGATTTAAATCTGTAGCCTCAAAGCTTACTACAAATTCTACCTCCATAGTGGAAGGAGTAATGACAGACTCCTTCACACTTTTCAAAATATTGCTCTACCAGCAAGTAGGAAAATATGTCCGAATGTGGAGTTTCTGTTATCCAAACATCCGCTATAGTCTGGGTCTGAATAACCTACAACCTTCAGGTTATTCTACCTTCTATATGTGAGCATGTGGTCCTTCGTGCCTTGTAAGTATTGCAGGACCTTCTTTGCAGTTTACCAGTTTATATCTTTCTAAAACTTTGTTAATGTAAGCCTTCTGGGATAAACCTAAAATCCCTTGTGATCTATCACGAAACATTTCTATTCCAATCACAAATGAAGTCTCACCCTTATCCTTTATTTCAAAGTTCTTAGAAAGATATTCCATAATGCCACTTCCTATTGAGTTTGCACTTGATCATCAACTTGAGTTTTAACCTCATCTTCATTTACAATAGCTTCCTTATGTGGAATTGGAGCATCTAGTTGCTGTTGTTCCAAAGTATTTCCATAAGGCTGCACTTGCAGCAATAGGAACTACAGCAAGGAAAGGATCACTTGATGAAAATGGATCCATCAATGACTCCTTAATCTCAACATTACGAGCTCCCACACTCCCACGGACTTTGCTATTTTCAATGAAGCGAGCATTTATTACCAGACTCAACAATCCTCGTACTATGATTAGGACAATAAAACATGTATCCCTTAAACCTTTATGGATATCCAATGAAATTACAACTAATGGTTATGGAATCCAATTTATTTCATGTGAATTATATATCCTCACTTTAGCTTGACAGCCCCAAATGTGAAGATGCCTCAAACTAGGTTTCCTTCCTATCCACAGTTCATAAGGTGTTTTAGAAACAACCTTACTAGGAACCCTGTTGAGTAAGTATGCTGTTGTCTTTAATGCATACATTCACAATGAAACAGGCAATATACAGTTTATTAACCATACTCCTAACCATTTTCATAAAAGTACGATTTTGCCTATCAGAAGAGCCACAGATATCTGTATGTATCAAGTAATCCCAAGCTTCTTGTGGCTGAGTGTTTTGATACATGTCTGACTTGCTATCTCCTTATGCAATCGACACATGCATCATTCCGGTCAATAAAATCCAATTGAGACAAAATTTCAACCTTAATAAGTCTCAATATCCTTTATTTGGATATATGACTAAGCCCTTTTACGCCACAAGAAAGTTAAAGATTCATTCGGTGAACTTCCTTTGACACTAACCTCACTCATAACATTAAACAAGGAATTAACAAAGTCTGCATTAAGATTGAAACAATATAAAGAATCCAACAAAACACTATAACCACAAAAAGGTGTTTTGATGATACAAAGAAAATATTCGTTTCCAATCTTAAGGTTAAAACCCAATATGTCCAACCTAGATGCTGAAGCAAGATTTCTAGAACATTCTGGAACATATAGACAATTCTCAAGATCAAAGCAAAAACATGTATCCAACTTAATGCTATAAGTTCCAATACCTTTAATTCTAGTTGTCATCTTGTTCACATGAAAAGAAACTTCTCATTTTCCCTTTGAGGTTGAAACATCAGAAAACCTTGCATAATGTTAGAAACATGTGTTGTAGCACCAGTGTCTAACCACCAAGTATTAGAAGGAACCTTAATAAAATTGAATTCAAAGCATACTGAAACTGAATGTATACTTCTCCTTTCCATCCAAGCTATCCTCTTTAGGCATTCAGCCTTCTTGTGCCCAGGTTTGTTACAGAAATAGCATTTATGCACTTTCTGAACGCACCTTGCACCTTCATAGGATGCTTGCCCTTCTTTTACTTTTAGACTTACTGCCATTATCACTGACATCATAACTGCCACTATTATAGCATGATGCAATAATGTTCACTGCAACATTTTATCTCACATATCAATTGCCTTGAATTAACAAACCTTTATTCAGACTATGATATATAAACCTTAAGTTTGTATTTAAATCCGCCTTTGGGTCAAATTTAAATACAATGTCAATTTACCGACATGCATCATTCACACATACTTGAATGAGATTATTCATCAAGTTCAAATTTAATATATAGGCCATCTTTGGACATGCGCTACATATTAACAAAGCAAGAATCATAATCTCCTAAAATTGTCATTAATCACATGTCTGATCCACCTTTGGGTGACCGCTAGAACCATGTGTTAATGATCACAAATGTTTATCAATCCTTAGTGTCATTCAATGATGCAAAATATCATGTGTATATAATAAACATTTGTAAACATAAATAATTATTTAGCTATTACCTTGAGTGGGCCACTTTGGTGACTAACGCACTCGCCTTATGCTAATAATTCATTTATGTGAATAAACCTTAATTTATGTTGTAAACATAAACGTAAATGATTATTTAGCTATTTACCATGAGTGGGCCGCTTTGGCGACTAACACACTCGCCTTATGCTAATAAATCATTTAATGCGAATAAACCTTAATTTATATGTCGTTCTATTATAACATATAAATTAAGAGTGGATCAAATCTCCAGCCATAATTGATCATTTATATATACATATAAGCCCAGAATTTAAAGCTAGTCCAAATGCTTTAAACAACCGTAAGGGCCCAACCTTATATATAATCCTTTATATTTTAAGCCCAAATTAAATGAGCCTAGAATTTAAAGCAAGCCCATAATACCTTAAATAACCAAACAAACTCAAATTAATTGGCTCAACAAAATAATCCATCATTTTGTCTTTTCCTCTTCATACCTCCCACGAGGCCGGCCGGAAATTCGAGAAGCTCCACCGTACGCCCTCCGTCGTGGGAACCCAGCCATGCCACCATAGTCGTTCGTGATTGCAAGTTTGATTCCATTGCAGTAGTTGATTCCAACATTCATACAAATAATCCAGCAATAGGAATACACATGCATAATATTTGATTCCAAAACATATTTATGTAAACAACCCTCAATTTATATGCCGTTCTCTTAAAACATATAATAATACATGATTAATAGTGACAAATCACATACTATATAAATCATGTAATAACAAATTATATATATTTAACAGTACATACACTACCATGTATCAATAACAGTACCTGCGCACACTACTTGTATCAATAATATAAATTATTATATATATTGAATAATACAAGCACGTACAGTACATAGCCCTTAATTTCAAATCCATATGAATTGATCACCAATCGAAACACTAACATTCGATTTTGATTTTGATTCCCAAAGAACATCCAAATCAATTTATATATGTAAACACTGCTTATTACGAAGTTTATGCACAGTAGGTAAGCACACATTCAATTAACATATATATATATATATATGTTCGTCGATAAATTTTGGCGAATTGATTTGCAACGAATACAAAATATTCGACAGTGGCAATTTAATTCCAATTAACAAATCCACCATTACTTAGACCTTTATAATTAAAAAAACCCCAAATATCATGAACCCTAATTTTAGTGATCAATCAATTTACAAGCAGGCTCTGATACCAAATGTTAATTAAAACCCTTTATGCGCTTATAACTTGAATGCGGAAGCACAAATAACAATGGACCGCATGTAAATCAAATTAATCAACTAAACAATGTTCATGATTATGGATCTTTAATTAAAACAAGAATAAAGATAAAGACTTACTTGATTCCATTGAGATGTAATCTCTAACCTGAACAATCAAGAATGCTTCACCTCTCTGATCTGTATACCTTAATCACCTCCTGATGATATGGAGACTAGAAAACTCAGAGACTAAAAACCTTATGATCAGAAAACCATATGATCCCTAGAGTTTTCCTGGGTATTTATAGATGTGATGAGAACCCCTCTTTTAAGAGGAATGGGAAACTTCCTTTAAGGAATATAAATCACTTTAGGAATGTGAAACCTCCTTTTAGGAGAACCCATATCCTTTTTCCATTATACATCTTTTAACCCTTATATACTTAAATTTTAACAGAATGAGAGGGAGGGAATTTCACCCAGTAATTCCGCCTTTATACATCACTAATCATCAACGTGAGTCCTTATGGAATTACAACCTTTATTATAAAAATCAATGTTAGGAAATAATTATTTCTAACATAAAAATGATAGTATAAATAAATACTACTTTTGGTAATAAAATTTATAAATTTTAAATCATATTAATAAAGAAATATGATTTACCTTCAAAGTGAACAACTGTGATGTAGTCCAATAAATATTTCAGGGTATAGGTAGTTTCCTGGTTCAATTTATTGGGTTATTTGAATGTCTTCTTTGTCAACAAATCCTCCCAAATTAGTTAATATGATTTGATTCAAATTATTTTTTAAAAAAAATTTATGTTATTAATAGAATATTTGGTAAATAACTATGTATAACATTATTTGATACGGAGTATTTAATTCCAAGATAATGTAAAAAGAAGACAATGAATAATGTAATGAATATAATTAATTAATGAATTAGAATGTAAGGAATCTTTACATTGTAGAAAATAAAGACAATGTAACTAATGAAATTATATATCTTTTTTAATTTTTTTGATAACAAATAATTTTTATTGTAGAAAATAAAGACATATAACTAATGGAATTATATCTCTTTTTAAATTTTTTGATAATGAATAATTTTTATTGTAGAAAATAAAGACAATATAACAAATGAAACTATATCTCTTTTTTAACTTTTTGATAATGAATATTTTTTTTCTAAATAAATGCACGGTAATTAAACATTGAATTCTAAATTAAAGAAATGCTTGTGTTATGTAATTTTTTTTGTAGCTGCTAATTTATTTTAATTTAATAAGAGTAGAACACTTACTTTTCAATAATATACTCTAACATATTCGTAGTATATGTATAACAATTATACCAACTCTTATTGGGATGTGGTTCGAACCAAGACCTTTCTTATATAAATTAATGGGTAAGTTAAAAGTTAACGGAATATTCCGTTACTAAAGTTTATACTAACGGAACGTGAGGTTATTTAAGGGAAGAAAATAATATAATAGAGGGTAAAGAAGGGAAATCATAAAAAATTACTAAAATCAAAATAATATGAACCATTCGTTTAAGTAATAATTACCACAAACATTTTTTCTACCCGCTAGAGCCTTAACTTTACTGGCTCTTATTAAGATTGTATGTAAATGTAGATTAATAATAATGTCAAATAATAAGAATGATAATTATAAGCACAAATAAGGAATAAGGTCCAAATTGACCACTGAACGTAACCTGAAAGTGCAATTAGAGCACTAAATCAAAAACAAAAGTGCAATTAGACCACTAAACAACTCAAATGTATGCAATTTCACCTAATAGCAAGTTACCATCCATTTTATCAGATTCAGTGGTCTAATTACACTTTCAATTATATTCAGTGGCTAATTTGCACCTTATTCTTATTATAAATAATTTAACTCTTGGGTGGTTATGTGTGTGTGTGTGTTTTTCCATAATCATGTTAGAACCATGCCCCATGCATGTGAGAACTACTTGTGAACAAATTCAAACCATTGATTTAATTAATAGATCTAACGGTTGAAACTAAACAAAATTTTGTAATAATATTTATAAAAATGAACCCGCTCATTTTAAAAACTTGTAATATTTATGACGTTCATTCTTTACTTAATTTCTCATCCATCAGATCTTACATATCAATGGTTTACATTTGTCCACAAGTTCTCACCTGTGAGTGATTCTCATATGATTAGGATTCTAAATATATAGATAAAATTTGTTGGGAGTTTAATTTATAATTCTTAGTTGTATGAAGTAGACATTTTGATATGTTAATATTTTGGAATCATATCCTATTAATTAACCATCGGACGTACCATTAAGAGACTTGGTATTTGATTAATGGCATTAAAAATTAAGCAATAATGACTTATATATTCTTATATCAAGAATAAACAAACATTGCTTGTAGCAAATTGTAAGAATTGAAAATTATTTGTAATTGTATTAGGGAAAGTACAAGATTGTTATTTAATGGAGCCAAAATTCTAGTGTCATCACTGATATACTTGCACAACCCCACACATATGTGCATACTCTCAAAATATTAAACAAAAAAAATATATAAAAGTATTTCCCAATGCAATTTGAAATATCTTTATCTTTATATTTATATTTAATATTAATAAAGCCAAATCTAATGCCAGAAAATTTTCCCACCAAAAGTGTGAATGGACTTTGAATGAAAAAACGCACAAATTTATAAATTCATGTAATCATTAATTAATTCTACGAGTATTATATATCAGTTTTATTTTAATTACAAATATTTATATTAATAATTACAAATCAAATAAACATAATTATTAAATAAAAAAAATTATATATATAAATGAATAAGGCTCATATCACAATTATATATATATATATATAATTGGCAAAAGGGTCAAATAGACCCATGTACTAACACTGATTGTTCATCCAGCACCATGAACTAAAATATGGTCCATCTAAGTCATTATACTCCTAATTTTTTTTCATCTAGCATTTTTAGCCCATTTCTAACAAGTAACCCATCTAATTTGTTGACATGGAAAAATAAAATAATAAAAAATGATGACATGTTATTTATATTAATGTTTTGGATGATTTTACCATATTTCATTAATGAAGAAAATGATTTCTTGCAATGAAATAGGGTAAAAATTAAAGTTGTTATATAATGTTTTAATTACAGTGTACTGCACGACTGTGTAGGTATAGTGGGATATTCAAAGTTGTTCGGCAATAAAATTCAATGAAAATCAATATATTAAAATTAAATATAATAACTTAAGATATTATATTGGGTAAATTTTATTATTTTTTAAAAAATAATTTAATTTTTATATATCAATTTTCATGGAATCTCATTGTCGAACGACACTGAATACTCCGCTATACATGTACAGTACACTCCGCTATACATACACAGTACACTGTAGTTGAAACTTTATATAGCAACTTTGATTTCTACCCTATTTCTTTCCAAGAAATCGTCCCGAAATACAATATCTTAAGTTATTCAATTATCCAAAAATAAAAAAATATTAATTTATTTTTAAAATAAAATAAAATTTACCCAATACAATATATCTTAAGTTATTATAAAAATAATTTAATTTTCATATATCGATTTCCATGAAATTTCATTGCCGAACGATAATGAATACCCCACTATACATACACTCCTGTAGTTAAAACTTTATATAACAATTTTGATTTCTACCCTACCTATTTCATTGTAAGGAATTATTTTTTTCGTTAATGAAATATGGTAGAAATCATCAAAAAATCCATATAAATAACATGTCATCATTTTTTTTTAATTTTATTTTTCCATGTTATCAAATTAGATGGGTTACTTGTTAGAAATAGGCTAAAAATGCTAGATGAAAAATAATTAGGAGTATAATGACCTAGATGGACCATATTTTAGTTCATGGTGCTAGATGAACAATCAATGATAGTACATGGGCCTATTTGACCCTTTTGCCTATATAATTTAATAACACTGTATAATTTAATATTTTATCTTTTTTGTATGCGTGTCAACAAATGTCATATATATATATATATATATATATATATATATATATATATATATATATATATATATATATATATATATACTAGTTTTATACGCGTATTGCGCGAATGAGTTAATGTCCAATGTTTATATTTAAATAAATATTTGAAAATATATCAATGCAAGATTATATAGGAGAAGTTTATACATGGATAATTGAATGTTGAATTTTTTTATTTAAATATCTAACTCAAAGTATATGAATCCAAGATAATATAGAAAATTCATTATAATTATTACTAAAATAAATGTTTGCAACCTTGTAAAATCGGTAGAATAAATATTTGGTCTAAAAATGATAGTCTAAATAAATACTACTTTTCATTTGAATTTTTCTAAGTGTTCTTAATTCTCTTTTGAGTAACATTGTCATATTGTCTACATCTTTACTATTTGTTCTCTTCCATTTTGTTGGTAGTGTGTTATTTGCAATTCGGTTATTGTTAGTAGCATAGGTTACAACGTCATGCAATGAGATTATGATATAGGAGTTATGGACTTTCCTTTAGGTGTTCTGCTTGGGGTTCATTTGGTTCAACCATTATTGTTGAATGAGTTATTGTGGATAAAGAAATCCCTAGTTTAAGAAAAAAGATTAAATAAATTAATAAAAATTTAAAAATTTAAAATATTATATATTCCAAAAATATTAAAAGGTAGTTTCTCGCTTCAATTTGTTGGGTAATAAGTTATTTGAGTACTTTCATTGTCAACAAATCCCCCAAGTAGTTAATATGATTCGTTTCAAACTATTCTTTTTTTTTTTTTTTTTCATGGTATTAAAGAAATACACATGTATCATAACTTTGATATTTAATTACAAGATATGTTGTGGGTTATTTGTACTATAACTTTGACATTTAATTACAAAATATTGTAAAAATAAGATAATGGACAATGTAATGAATATCAATTGATAAATTTGAATATAAAGAATCTTTGCATGAGAGAAAACAAAGATAATATAACTAATGAAATTATTTCTCTTATTTAATTTAATTTTTTGATAATGAATAAAATTTTCAAATAAAGGTATTGTAGACACATAATTCTAAATTAAAAAATACATACATATATATATATATATATATATATATATATATATATATATATATATATGTATCATTTTTTGTTGTAGCTACTAATTTATTTAATTTAATAAGAGTAAATAGAGTGAGGAACTTAATTATGTCAAATTTGATTGAGATGAGATTCGAACCTAAGACCTTTCTTATAGAAATTAATGGGTAAGTTAAAAGTTAACAGAATATTAACGGGGAAGAAAATATCACTACTACAGAAATGGTCTATTACGACACAGTATAGATAGCGGTTGTTTAAATAACCGCCGTCTAATATATTTTGGGTTTACTACGTCATATATAGACTGCGGTTTTTCTTAAAACCGCCGTTTATTATTTACCACGACACTTAATAGACGGCAATTTTTAAATAACCGTCGTCTAATATATATCACGTCACTTAATAGACGGCGGTTTTTAAATAACCGCTATCTAATATATACCACGGCGGTTTTTCTACCTATTTTAGACCTAACTCTCTTTGGCTCTTATTAGTATAGTAGATATATATATATATATATATATATATATATATATATATATATATATATATATATATATATATATATATATATATATATATATATAGTTAGGATCGTATGAGACCACTTGTTTAGGTAAGATCGTGAGATCAGATCTTGTGCATCCATTTAATAATTTAATGGTTTAGATTGATTTAAGATGTTAAGTTCAAGTGTGTGTGAACGGTAATAAAACGTGTGTGCGGACGGTGATTAAATGTGTGCAAAGGGTGATTAAATGTGTGCGAACGGTGATTGATGTACAAATTTGATCTCAAAATTTTTAATGCTCTAAATTGATTAAGATTCCAAGTTGAAGTGTGTGCGAACAGTGATTAAATATGTGCGAACGAAGTGTGTGTGTGTCAATCAATCTAGACCATTAAAAAGTATTACATGGATGCACAAGATGTGATCTCACGATCTTACCTAAGCAAGTGGTCTCACTGGAACCCTGCCCTATATATATATATATATATATATATATATATATATCTTTCTTCTCTTACTTACATAAATAAATAAATTTAAATATATATATATATAATAAATTTAACAAGGCCAACTCGCTCGAGTTAACTCGACTAACTTTGCCGAGTTGGGCGCGTTAACTCGGTCAAATTTGGCTTAGTCGGCTACCAACTCGGCCGAGTTAGGCGCTAGGCGGTCGACCACCTAGGCGGACGCCTAGGGAGCAATTCACCTCGGTCTAGGATCGCCTAGTGCCTAGGCGGGTGCCTAGGTGGCCTAGGCTGGGATTTTTGCAACAGTATGTATATATATATATATATATATATATATATATATATATATATATATATATATATAAAAGGTTTGTCCTAACTTTTTAATAGTTTTTAGTTTTGATTAGTTTTTTAATAATTTGTAATTTTAATTAGTTCTTTTTATAGTCAAAATAACATTTGATCTGAAATCATAACATTTATACTTAAATTTTTCATACAGTGTATCGCTCGGGTAAAATACTAGTAATAATAATGCCATACGAAATATGATATATGATTGATTGATAATAATATCCAAAAAATAATTTACATTGACAAGCTAGCAAGGTTGGTTTAGCCACTCATAGCATGTTTGATCTATGAAATATAATGAATTTTGAAATAATAGAAATGTTATTATCCGTGACATTTGGTTTACAATATAAAAAAAAATAAAAAGATTTATGAGTAGCCGAGTAGGATACCAAAAGGACTACAATAAAGAAGGAATATAATACGAATATAATGTTATTTCATTTTTTGGTTAAGATTCCAAGTTGAATGTGTGCAAAGGGTGATTAAATGTGTGCGAACGGTGATTGATGTACAAATTTGATCTCAAAATAATCTAGCTTGGATCTATTACTCTTGCATAGGTGATTCTGTGCCATCATTGATTTCAAGATCATCTAAGCCAACACCACTACTTTCATGGCTACCGGTTGGATTAGTACATTGGGAAGATTGTTGATTTGCAGCACGAATCGCCATAATTTCAGATTTCAGCCACTCTATTTCGCCGTTTAATTTGTCAATTTTTTCGTCACAAACTACATGTGAAGATGATTGTCCGGATTTTAAATTCTTTTGTCTCACAACATCAGGGAAATAGTGTGGAGTATCTGATCCGAATCCAAAAACATACCCTCCTTTCTTGAGGCCACCAGCTGCCTCGTACCATGCATTTGAGTCTCCAAGCTCAGGTTGAGTTTGTTGTTTTTGAGTTGCAACCTCCTATATTGAACAATAAGTACCCAACACAGTCATTTTATCATCTCAAAATATAATAGGCATAAAATTACAGTTATACTCTACAAAAAATTTAAAAAAAAAAACAAAAACAACACTATTGTATTTTATTACTTCACACACACACACTTCCTGCTTCACATTTGAGTATCAATCACATTCTACAGTACACATTGCCTTCAGTACACACACTTACTGCCTCACATTTTGCAGTACATACTGCCTTCAGTACACACACTTACTGCCTGCATTACAATTTACAAACTGCCACACTGTCTCTCTCACATTCTCCCTCACATTCTGCAGTACACACTGCTTTCAGTACACACAGTAACATACATATATATATAGACATTATTTTAGTATAAATGCAAATAGTTGATGATTATATTACTAAACAGTTTGCTAGTAAATAGTTCTACTTCTGCTGCATTTTTAATAGTTGTACTTCTGCTGAAATTATCTTTCAATTATCAGGGTTCATAGTATTATAAGAACAAACACTTGTATTTAACAAAAACATTTAAATGCTAGGAATCGTATCTTACCATTACTTGTTGAGCCTTTTTGCAGATAAACTCTTTTGTTTTCTTACTTTTGTGTGTTGCTTGGAATAACACTGCATGCGAGGGCTCTTCTCCAAGTTTTTCTTTCTATCCAAGAACAACAAACCACATATTAAATGTCATTGTTTAACTATAAACTGTATTTAACTAGTAGTAAATGACTTACCAATCTTCTCCTATGCTCAGTAATAGGGATTGAACCTCCAGTGTGAAGTGACGGTCCTAATCCCCCACAATCTGAATTTCTATTTCTTTTATTCTTCTCAACAGTCTTTTTAAATTTCTCCGTATTCCAAATGCTGCGGTATTGAGCCAAAACCTGATCAGTCATCCAATTTGGTTGTGCATCACCTTTTGCCAACTTTTTGCGAACTTGCGACAACGTGTCTGATAGTCTTCTTGCAGCCTTTTTGTGAAATAAATTCTGAATATTTGTCTCATCTTCAGGATTCCACTTATACAATTTCTTTAATAAAATTAAAACAAATCAAATTGTAATTAGTAAAGGAATATTAGCAGTTCTCTATAGCAATTATAAAGTAATTATAAAGTAATGTACTAATATCAGTTATACAATAAATTACCCTGAATTCATTAAACCAGACGTCCTTCATATGCCTAGGAGCGTCATTGTATGATTTCACAGCATCAGGGAATATTCTAGTAACGCATTCGATAACATCTCTATTTGCACCCCATGGCTCAAACCTGTAACAAAGTATGAATGTTAGAGATAAAGGATAAACACATGACAATTATCAATATAAGACTTACGATTTGTTCCCAATGGGGAGTACTGTGGGCCTGCTTTTTGGTGAAGTTGGAGGTGATGGAACATTATTTGGTGATGCTGATATAGTGCGCTCCGAATCACTATTTCGACTGGACTGTGGGAAAGTATTTGATGGTTGGCTAGAGTTTTGGACATCATTTGCTAGACTTGGTTGATTTGTTTCGGAATTAGATTCTATTGGTGGTTGGGACATCAACCTTTTATTCTTTTGCTTTGCATTAGGCATTCTCTGCTTAAAATCCAAAGGGAGTTAGTGATGTCAAACAAATAATCAACATAAATGTAAGCTATATCAAATAGCCAATGTTCAGTTATGGCGATTTGCAGGTGGTGGAGCCTGTGTACCTGGCTGGCTGCTCAAAGATAAAGATTTCAATATATATATAGTCCTAACTGTTGCAGCTGCCCCACCACAAACTCCACCAATAATCACCTAAAACAAATGAAGTAAATTTAGGAGTGCAAAAATGAATATCTAAACCACCCAAGTCCTGTGGGTTGTAATTAGAAATGCAGCTGGTGAATTTTGCTTATACATATACGTTGATAATGAAGCTGAGATGAAACCAACTAAAGCATGTTATACATTCAAAATGCAAATGAATGAGATCTGGTGACTGATTAAGAATGACATGTAGCAATTTGCTATCTAGTTGGCTATGAACAACCACATACAATGCCTAATTAAAATGGTATTTAGACCCAAAGAAAAATAAAGAATTTAAAAGAAGAGAACATGAGGCTTATCATTGTATTTCAAAAAGTATATTCTGATGCAAAATTGATTGGCTGATTTAATTTTAATTAACCCAAGGCCTATACTGAAAGATTCTAGTATGCACACACAACTCAAAGCTAGCATAATTTGATTGAAGAAGCAACCAGTTTTTATTTAAAAAACCATGCAAATATCCTTTGAAAATAATCAATTATGCTCATGTAGAAATGATACAAGACTAGACATAGTTGATTGAAGATTAAAGAGTTGAGATTTAAGTTTACAAGTTAGTATTGCCTTTCACTGCCAGTGCTTTGCAAATCCTCTTTTGGCCCACTCTCCTTTAAACCTCATGCAAGGTCAGAATTGCAGGAGTACGCTGGTTATGGAATAGGAAACCAAAAAGATGTAGAATATTTTGAAACATGCAGAAAAATATTATATCTACATACAAAAGGGATTATACTCAGTATAAAACTAAAAAGAATATTCTGAAACATGTAGAAAAATAGGATCAAAATAAATATTTTTCAAAGGCAACTCATTTACAAGAAGGCAAAATAAACAATTTTTTCCATAAACAATTTACAAAGAGACAGAATGTGCTTCAGTGCTTGTGTGCTTTGAATTCTAACAGTAGGGAGAACATGGCAGAGCAGATGGGAAATAAACTATTTTTTGCAACTATTTTTTCCATTTCCTAACAATATATTCACTTAACAAATAACAAGCCAGCTACAAACAAGCCACCAACAAAGAAATAAAAATTAAATTTCAAATATAAATTAAAAATCATATAAATTTCAAATATAAATTAAAAATCACCCTCATCATTGTCGGATTCCTCATTATCATCTTCATCATCAATATCTCCACTATCCTCTTCTACAGAATCATCATTGTCATCTTCTTCAATTTCTTCACTATCCTCTTCGTCTGAATCTTCAGTTTGGACACCTTGATCGGACCATTGATTTTCGTTTTGAGGTAATTCCACTTCATTCATTTGTAATGGTTCGTGCACTAACTCTTGCACGTCATCTTGAACACTTTGATCACCTCCAAATGTAGGCAACGGTATGTTATCTTGTTGATATGTGTAGCTAGAGCTATAGGCATTGTCAATAGCTCCTCTAGGGCGTACATTCAACACTACCCACCAATTCATTTTCTCCCGTATACCCCGTGGGTATGGAATATAACACACCTGACATGCGCTTTGTGCAACGATAAAAGGATCATACTTCCTATATCGTTTATTGCAATTCACCTCAGCGATACCATATTCAGAATTGAATTTTGACCCGATATTGGGTGTTGGGTCAAACCACTCACACTTGAAGAGAACAACTTTTTTAAGTGGAAGATTGGGGTATTCAACCTCAATAACCTCTTGCAATGTGCCAAAAAAATTTGATTCAAATTGTGCTAAACCTGTTCCCTTGATTGACACTCCGTAGTTAGAAGTCGACTTTCTACGACAATGTTCTTCAGTCTGAAACTTGAAACCATTGACGACATACCCAGTGTATGTGCTAACCTCTATTATCGGCCCAGATGCCAAATCAATGAGTGATTGGTTACACACATTATTCATTGGGCTATATACCTAATAATAAATATAAAGAAAATGTCATATAACAAAAAAATATAGATAATAATGAAACAAGAATGACAAAGCACATTAACTTCTTACATATTCTTTAAACCAATGTGCAAAATTTCTTTCAATTTCATCGTCTACATCTTCATCAGTACAACCAGGATTGTAACGTCGTAAACCATTTTCATACATCCTGCAATAGTGATGTTAGATATATACATATGAAACCAAATTGAAAAAAAATGGAGTACACATACCTTAAAATAGGTTGAACCTCCTCACAATTCAGTAACACATATTGATGAGCGGCGAAGCGTTCTTCTACACTCAAATATCTTGTCTTTCTCATGCCCATCGACCGACCTGGTCGATTAAATATTGACAAAGTAACTGGCAAGTTAGGATCAATGCCGCCATCATTTAGGTTCCGACCTATCCTTGTTCTTCTACTCTGCACATCATCATCAAAATAAAATGATGCAAAGTGTGTTGTCTCTTCAAGCATATATGCATCAGCAATTGAACCTTCAACATATCTCTTATTTTTCATTTTGGACTTCAAATGATTGAGGAAGCGTTCAAATGGATACATCCACCGATATTGTACTGGACCACCTAAACGTGCTTCATAGGGAAGATGGACAGGCAAGTGTTCCATGCAGTCAAACAGTGCTGGAGGGAAAAATCGTTCTAACTTACACAACGTTAAAACAATCGAGTTTTCCATTTGATGTATTTTGTCTACACGTAGGGATGTAGAGCAAAGATTTCTGAAAAATGCACTTAACTCAGTCAAAGGCTTCCAGTGACAGCTTGGTAAAAACATGAAGGCTACAGGTAAAAGAAACTGCATAAAAATATGGCAATCATGACTTTTCATCCCTATTAGTTTAGAAGATGTGGAATCAACACATGTAGCCAAATTAGAAGAAAACCCATCAGGTAACTTCAAAGTCCGCAACCACTCAAAGACAGCTAATTGATCAGTACGATTCAAACTGTAGCTTGCCTTAGGCATAAGATAACGTCCATTCTTTTCCACCAACTCAAGTTCTGGCCTATTACATACATCTTTCATATCGAGACGTGCACTAGGCGTGTCTTTATTTTTACCTGTGCCTTTGACATCCATAACCGTGTGAAAGATGTTATCAAACACATTTTTCTCTATATGCATCACATCAAGATTATGACGTAGCAAGTTATCCTTCCAATAAGGCAAATCCCAAAATATGCTCTTTTTTTTCCAATTATGTGATTGTCCAAATCCCTCAATGCGATGAATTGGACCATCAATAATCCTTGGGATATTTTCCAAACTGTGGAACAACTCATCCCCTGTCCAAATTGGTGGAGGTCTTGATTTTTCTACTCGTCGTTTGACGAAGGTATCTCGATTCTTCCTCCAGGAGTGATTCATTGGAAGGAATTGACGGTGACAATCAAACCAACATGTTTTATGACCATTCTTCAAATAAAATGATTTAGAATAATGAAGACAATAAGGACATGCTAGTTTTCCAGCTGTTTGCCATCCAGATAACATACCGTATGCAGGAAAGTCATTGATGGTCCACATTAACGCAGCGCGCATCATAAAATTTTGTTTAAGTGATGCATCATAAGTTAAGACACCTATTTCCCATAACAATTGAAGTTCATCAATTAAAGGTTGCAGATAAACATCAATATTGGCTTTTGGATTTTTCTGCCCAGGAATAATGCAGGTTAAGAATGTGTATGGTGTAGTCATGCACATTGAAGGTGGGAGATTATACGGAACAACCATAACAGGCCAACAAGAGTACGGCTTTGCATTGAAACCAAAAGGAGAAAATCCATCAGAACATAAGCCTAATCTCACATTTCGAGGATCTGCTGCAAAATCAGGAAACTTTCTATCGAAGTGCTTCCATGCTTCACCATCAGAAGGATGACACATAATACCATGTTCGCGGCGATTTTCATAATGCCACCGCATCTGTGAAGCAGAGCTATGTGATGCATACAAACGTTGCAATCTAGGGATGAGAGGAAGGTAATGCATTCTTTTGCGGGGCACCTCTTTTACACGAGTAGATCTAGGTGGGCAAGGTTTAAATCTTGGCTCGCCACAAAACTTACATTGCCTATCATTGATTTCAGACTTATAGTACAACATACAATTGTTTACACAACAATCAATCTTCTCATGTCCAAGACCAAGCTTTGTAAGTAATTTTTTTGCATCATAATACCTGGTAGGCACTCGATTATCGGGACCCATCATACGGTTATTATATTGAAATATCTGATCCATTGCTGCCTGCGGAATATTATAAGTTGTCTTGATATTCATCATCATCAATGTATATGCCAACTCTGTTTCTTCACCAACATTCATTGATAAAGGTTGTCTCGCAGCATTTAACAAATCATAGAAGTTTCTTGCACTACTATGTGGTTCTTCATCTTGTTCATTTTCGGCATTTAATGGAAAAAATGATGGACCAGCTACATCAAAAACCATCTGTTCGTACAGATTGTTTTCACTAGCGCCCTCGTTCATATAAGGTTGTATTGAGGGGGTAAGCTCACCGTGACATGTCCAAATCCAATAATTCGGTTCAAAACCCTTCTTATACAAATGAACACGAACATCATCTGCAGACAAGTGTACTCTATTTTTACACTTACTACATGGACACCTAATTTGCATTGAATCCATGTATACAGGAAGTGTGCTTGCATAATTTACAAATTCCTCAACACCCATTAAAAACTCATCAGTGTACCCCCTTCTTCCAGGTAACAATCGATTATACATCCATTTTCGATGTTCAGGTATATTAGCCATGTAAAACAACTGCAAAAGTATATCCAATACAAACACAACATATATAAATATGTTACAAGTAATATAAATAATTATACCTCAACCTACTAATAAATAAACGACATATAAAATTCAAGGTTAAAAAATCATAAATATACAAATAATTCTAAACACACATATAATATAAATATATAAATATTACACACACACATACACACATACTCTCAAGAATATATACAAAAAATTAAAGTTAAATCTACAAAAATTAAAGTTAGATCTACAAAAAAAAGTGACATAAATAAAAATTCTAAAAATATATACACATACCTTAGCTTGATTTCAACCCTATAGTAGAAAATATCCTGCAAAAAAAAAAAAAAAAAAAAAAAAAAAAAAAAAGAAAAGAAGGTTAGTCCAAACTAGATCTAAAAAATGACATAAATGAAAGTTCTAAGTATATATACATACTTTGCATGATTTCTACACTATTTGTGAGTGGATTAGTAAGAACGACCCGCAGAAACGAAGGAATCTGTAGAAAGAGGAAAAAGAAAGAGGAAGAAAACTGTGGAAACTATACAGAAAGTCTGTCTGGGTGTATATATAAAAAGACATTTCCGACCACTTTAAGGTGGTCGGAAACCAAAAGACACGAATTTAAAATTATAATAAAGATAATACCTCCGACCTACATTCTAAGGTAGTCGGAATTTCCGACCACCGTAGATGGAGGTCGGAAACTCCGACCACATAAGACGTCGTTGATCCTTTCGGGCGTGGCGAAATCCATATTTAATAATTTACTGACCACTTCTTTGCATGTGGTCGGAAAATTCCGACCACATATTATAAGTGGTCGGAAATTTCCGACCACTTTCCGACGATTTCACAGCTGGACGAAAAATGAGAAAAAAATCACTTTTTGTGACCATGTTTTTCGGTGGTCGGAAAAGTGGTCGGAAATTCGTTGTTTTCCAGCAGTGAACAAAAAAAAAAAAACAAAACAAAATTAAAACTCGTGACCTTTACGTATGAAAATCATAAACCACCCATTAGGTCATTCCTTTCGGGATAAATTAAGGGTGTGAGTGTGTGACTATGTTTCTCATAGTCATATCTTAAATTGATGATTTGAGGATTTCAAATTACGTATTCTGTTAAACTGTTACAAGTGGATATGATTTAGCTTATTCTAAATTCACTTATAAGTCGCCCGGCTTTCAACATTTGTATCCAAAACATGCATGAAACTTAAGATAGAACTAACAATTATTGCTATAAGAGGATCAAAATAGTCACCTTAGTACATAACCCTATAGTATAATTAACATCTAATTTGACCATTCTTATCTATTTTAATTAAAAACCAAAACAGTGCAATTCATAACCATATATTATCAAACTATATGTTCCATTGATGAACTTCACCAAGAATAATATATTGACAAATGAATGAGTCCAAGCTGTGGCGGAGCCAGGAATTTTTTTCAGTGGGGGCGGAAGATTAAAACTAACCACATATTTTGAAAAAAAAATAATTAAAAACTTAGATACCGAGTCATAAATATTGTTGACTATTGATAAAAAAATCAAAAAATATTTAAAATAAAATATAAAACATAATTAATTTGATAAAATAGTTTGAATGAGAAATACATTATAAATCATTCACCTCACTATTAATATTTAAAAAAAAAAGAAAAAAAAGTCACAATATGATAAATAAAAAATCCAATTAGAATTCACACTATTAATATTAAAAAATGTAAAAAATAAAATTTCACTCATCTCACTAGTAATATATATTTTTTAAAAGTCACAAATAAAAAATCCAATTGGAAGGTATTTGAAATTTAAAAGTCACAAATAAAAAATCCAATTGGAAGGTATTTGAAAATTCAAAAAACTAACCTGAGTGCTGTAAGATACGAATTTGAACTATCGCCTACTTCATTCTGCCTTATGGCCTTACCATCTAAGCCAACATGCCTTTATGTATTTGTTGATATAATTACTATATATACATTATATGTGGTGGGTGAGTGGGGGCAGCTGCCCCCACTGCCCCCATTGCCCCCATTGTGGCTCCGCCACTGAGTCCAAGTTAAGATGTGAAATGTGGCGAAATTTTTCCAAACAATCTAACATGAAAAGGCTAATCTATATCGATACTGTATGTATGTGCATGTGAAGGAGACACGTAAGTGTAGAAATAATTTAGGTTTGGTCGACTTAATTAGACGTCGTTTGTTTACTCGCTTTTATCAACGGATTCCAAACAGATTTCATTAACTGCCAACGCCTCGTGTTTCACAACTATCATCTGCTCATAAAAATTGTGTACCGGCAGAAGCGTGTAAATTTATAATTTATAAATGAGTTAATACAAGGTTACAAATTAGGACCTAGTTAATTGAGTATAGAAAAATTATTCGGTAACGGAAAAGAAGAGTCATATATTTTACGGTATTGATTTTAAAGATTGCATTTATACTTTTGGTAGGACCTCATATATTATTTATAAAAATGGGACCACACAAATTCAAAAATCGACTTATGCCTAAAAACATTTAGAATTATAAATTGTATAAAGATTTAAAGAATCAAAGCACAGCTCACAAAGTATTAATATTAGAGTACTTGATTTCAATTTTTTATTACATTTTTTGGTTTGTGACCAATTTGAACAATTTAGGGCTATTTCACTAAAAATGGCATTTGTTTGAGCAAAATAACTCATTTAAAAAACAAGGAAAAAAATAGCTAATTGGCGCCTAGGCGCGATTTATGCAACACTGGTTAATACTTAAAATGGTCATCAACTATAGTGATTTTTTTCAATTTCGTCCTAAACGACTTTGGTGATCCAATGTAGTCCCAGACTTTTGTATTTTTTTCTCAATGTAGTTCTTCGTTTGTTATACCATCCAATTGATGTTAAATATAGGGAAAATTTGATAATTATAATTTTTACCTGTCATTACTCGTAAACCTGCAAAATCCCTCTTTCTTTTACAACCTGAGAGAGCTGCGAAATCCCTAATACCATTTTCTCCTTCAACCATTGAACGAACCTAGATGGAGGTATTTCGTAGCTCTCTCTAGTTATAAAATAAAGAGGAATTTCTCCTTATGAAATTAAAGGCAAATATTGCAATTATTAAATTGTCTCTCTATTTAATACTAATATTAGCTAGACATAATAACAAACAGATAACTATATTAAGTAAAAACACAAAAGTCTGGAATTACATTAGATCACCAAAATTATTTAGGACGAAATTAAGATAAACCATTATAGTTCGGAACGATTTTGAGTATTAACTCATTTATAAATATTCATAGACAGAAAGACTATCCCTTACATTATTACTTCTAAAGTTCTAAATTATTAAAAGATTTTTTTTCTACTTATGATTTATCCAATTTTAATTATAATTTATTTATTTGTCTTTAAAATTTTACCATTTTGTTTTTATCTTTTTCAACTTAAAATCTTGTAATTAATTGCTAAAAAATGTCACACGTGACACAATTCAAGTGACTAAGAATATCAATTAGACCAACTCGTTCGATTTTGGGCTAGTCATATTAGGCTATTGAGCTTATCGTTTCGGACTAGCCATATCAGGCTGTTGGGTTTATCGATTAGGGCGTATCAATTTTTTTTTTATTGGGTTCAAAATTATTGGCCCTAACTCTAAAACTTCATGCTATTTGGCTTATCGGGCGGACTCAACTAAAACTTTTAACATTTTTAAAATAACGTTCTAAACTTTTAATTTTAATAAGCTAGTGCATTTACACTAAATATAAATTTATACATCACTAATTAATCTAAACCTTCATTTCCGAATTTCAACTAAAAATAATTAATATATTTAAAATATAATATACTCCGTAATATTTATAGAACGTTTTTTTTTATTTTTTATTTTCATAAAAATATTTTATTTTGTGATAAATTTATTACTATATTATTCTCTTTAGTTAAAAACTAAATTAAAAATGCTAACGATGAGTTTACTCATAAACTCCATGTAATTTTGTTCCACATCATTTCTGTAACAAAGAACACTCTTAAACGACTTAGACTATGGGGCTAGGCGGCTAGCCCACTAAGTTTTGGGCTAACCTGTTCAACCCACCGAGCTTATATTGGTTTTGGGTTTATCGAACTGGTTTTTTATTGAGCTAATTAAAATATTTTAGTCCTACCCTCAAAATTGTACACTCTTAGGGCTAGCCCATTGATTTTACACTAAGATTGACATCCCTACAAATGAAAATTTTTAGGACAAAAATGTCATGCTTCTGCTAAAATATCATTTCTTTTAGAGTTCATACATTATTTCACTAAATTAGAAACCATATAGTGCATGATCCACATTACAAGATAAACCATTAATAAATATGTTTATTTTTAGTATATTAAAAATTTATTTTTAGTGTGCTACAGGTTTATTTTTTGAATTTTCATTTTTAGGATATTACATTTTTTTTTGAGAATATTTTTAGGATATTACATAAAAATGAATATTTAGTAAATTAAAAACAAACTAATATATTAAATATTAACACTTATTAATGGTCTATTTACATGTGTCCACAGTAGAATTTGTCCCGCTAATAAGACTAGATCCAACTTTAGCAGAACTTATTTTAAAATTTATAATTCTTATTTTAAACTAAAAATAAATTATAAAGTTTGCATGATAAAAAATTATCAATTTGAAATAAATTGTCATTCTATCTTATTTTCAGACGTTATGCATGTTTTATAGCGTTTATGAAATAAATTCATGAATTTTAGTTATTTTTCACTTTTATCCCTATTACTTAATATAAATAAATGACACCTACTACCATTATTTAATTAAGGAATAATGTACAAATTGATCACGTAACGTAACCTAAAAATACAATTAGGTCAATAAATAAAAAAATGTGCAATTAAACCATTAAACATTCCAAATGTATGCAATTTCACCTGATAGTAAGTCACCACCCATTTCATCAGGTTGCCTGCGTATGTGGATACTGGATAGTGAGTTGGCATTTTTAAATAAATTTTAATAATAAACTTTAAAAATAAAAAAGTGTATAAAAAATTTAAAAAAAAAAAAAAAAAAGGTCGGCATCCGGCGGTCACCCCCTTCCCCACCTCCTCCTTCGTCTCCAGTTGGATCTCTTCGTCTCCGCCAGAGACGAAGGAGGGGGTGGTCGACGGCCACCCAACATTTTGTTTCGGTTTTTTTTTATTTATATTTATTTTTTTATTTTTTATTTTAATTCTTTTTAAAAAATTTTTAAAAAGTTTATTATTAAAAATTATTTAAAAATGCCAACTCATCATCCACATAAGCATGTAACCTGATGAAATAGATGGTAACTTACTATTATGTGAAATTGCATGCATTTGGAGTGTTCAATGGCCTAATTGTACTATTCGTTTATTCATTGGCCTAATTGCATTTTCAGGTTACATTCAACGACCAATTTGCACCTTATTCCTTTAATTAAAACTCTCCCACCCCCTCCCCCCATAAGAGACATTCAAGAAAAAAAAATTTACTTGTTCGTCCTAAGCAAGTAGTAAATGTCTAGAAGAGGGTGGGAGGGCGGAGGGGGTTGAATAAATTTGCATTGTAAAGCTTTTGTAAGATTGCGAGTTTCGTAGCATAAGTCTTTGACTTGCCAAGTTCATGTCTAGCTTGGTTTGGTTTGTTTGAATATGTGAATTATGGATCGATCAAAAAATTAGAAAGACTTAAGTAAAGTAGAAAGAGAGATTTATAGTAGTTCCTAACACTAGATGTTGCTTGAAAGTATACCTTTTGATTCTCTCTTGTATTCGTAGTAACTTCGTGAACTTGGGGTTCTCCTTTTATAGACGCGGAGAGTTAAGTGTGATTCAAATTTAAACATTTTTGTTGTTACTCAAGCAAGTGGCAGCCGTTCAAAAGTTACCACAACCCTCATTTTACGCTGCCATAGTTCTTATTTTGCACTTCCATAATCCATAAGATAAGGACTACTTCCCCATTTGCGTAAAGCAAAACTTTTCAACAAAAGGTCTATCTTCTTATAGCTTATTATATATTTGTTTCCTTGATAGAATTATAGTTGTCATATATACTTGAAAGATGTGTCCAACAACTATTTTATACCTTAGTGTTCTCGAACACCTTCCTCATATAAACTCCTTTCGGGGTTGATACATTTTTGTTTTCTTGAAAAATTAAACCCTTAAACACTTGATAGGTGTTGAGTGGAGACAAGACAAACCCTTCAGATTTCTTCCTTCCGGTAGGACTTTCTTCTGGCTATGCTTCCTTCTGATAAGCGATCACCCACTTGGAACGAAAGTTGTAGTGTTTATAAAAAGAGTTTTGAAATTGTAATTGTGGGTCTTGAATGTACAATTTTCTATTAAGGTTCCAACATTATTTTAAAGAGATTATTTATCTGAAAGAATTAACTATAAAAACAGATAAATAAACAACAAGAAAAATAAAGCAAGAAAAATGGAACCAGACACTAGAATTGATCACGCAGTTCGGAGCTCCACTCCTACGTCTGCGGGGCACTTCACGTCAGTCTAATCCACTAGATGATCACAAGGGTTACAAGGAGTCTAACAACAACCATCCTACACTAATGGTTACAAAAAAAAACTCCTAGCTAAGCCTTCCTCATCTTGGATCTGACACTGTGCAGTACATCATGATTCACCAACACGGCTGAATCTTCAAGCAACCAGAACAAGAACACACGAAGAACTGTAGAAAAACCAGTAGAAATCCTCATATAGAATCTGATTTGGAAGAGTAATCGAAGAGGTATTTAGAATAGTAAAATGGCGTAATAAATCCCATGTAATAGAGCTATATTTATAGCCAAGCCATTAACCAACCTTCCCTTAAAGTTTGCAGCTGAAAACCACTCCAAATAAGGATCAGCCATAAGATTAGATCTGAATAAAATGAGGATCATGATGACTGAATACTGATTTGAATAAATCCCGTCCACTTGATTACTCGCTGGCGCTGCTCCAGAGTATGTGAGAAAAACTGCCTTTAACCAAGATGACAGACCAAACTACCTAATAACATAACATATGTTTTTGACTAATAATTAAGCCAATAAAAAGGTAGTTCAAAGTGTATAACTTGTATACTAACAAACTCCCCCTTTGGCAATTATTTGTCAAAAACCTGTACAAATATAAAATTGGGGCATGCATAAGCCAAAACAAACTTGTATTAAAGTGCCGCCAATTTATATTTGTCTACAAAGACATCCTACAAAGGTAGACCGTATCAGCTCAAACTTGGGACAACCAGCAGCAACTTAACTCATAACTCATCATGAACTGATTGACTTCTCAACACATAACACATGTTCAACCAAGAAAACATATATTCATAGAGCACACGTAACACATTAAACACATAGCACATTTAAAGCCAAATAAACACTTATCAAAAAGCAAAGCAACATCTTGATTATCAACAAGGAACTAGCAAACAGAGACAACCAGATAGCAAAAAAAAAAAAAGGTCAACCAGATCATAATGAGTCATACAAAACCACAAAAGTTGCTAAAGTTGCTCCCCCTAACATTATTCTCCCCCTTTGTTGACAAAAAATTGTCAAAGTGATCATCTATTAGTGGACTGGGGAACCTGACGGAGTGCCCTCATCATCCTGTGAAGGGCCTTCAACATCTGGATCTTGTGAAGCAAGCTGTTCTTCTAAGGCATTGATTTGACGATGAGTTGCGATCAGCTTTGGTTCTGAAGCAGCAATGACATCTTGAAGTGAAGAAACTGCCGATTTAAAATTATCCAGAGTAGACTGATAAAAAGTAGCCTGACTTTTTAGCTGGACCAGAACTGAAGCAGAGACTGGATCAAAGGCAGTAGGAGCTGTAGATGAATCCGCATGAGTATCCTAAGGAGAAGGCACTGGACCAGAAACTGGGCAGTAAGAAGGGATGCACGATCATCATAATGAGTGCCTGAATAGAGTCTTGCATCCGTAGAGAACTTTGCAGTGGCAGTTTTGATAGGCTCATTGGGATAGAGCTTAAACCCTTGAGATTTCAGAATACCAAGCAATAGGCACGGATATGGTAAGTGAACTTTAGACTCTTTTGGGGGAGTAAAAGACATAACATGATCGAAAATAACTGTCCCCAAATCAACACCCATATTGTTGCGAATCTTTTAGATCAAATTGGCCATCTTAGGTGTAACAACATGCCGTGAAGCATTAGGCAGCCAATTGCGTGATGCAAACCTAAAAAGCACGGAATAAACTATCGTTAGGAGATTAGATTGGATATCACCTTGCGGCCATTCAGTAAGCTGAGCATGAGTCAGGGCAGATGCCAAGAAATCCAGGGCAGGTTCATAGGGCTCCTCAATCTCAGACTTCTGGACAGTTTGAAGCAAATCTTGATCTTTCAACAAAGGAATGATATTGCAGTTGGGCATAATATCATCTACATCAATCTCCTTCTGAAGCAAAACACCACGAGAGCTGTGAGTAGTCCACTCTCTAAACAAGGATGAAACACGCAAAATTGGTTTGAACTTCTCAATCTTGATGCTTGCGGGTGGTGAGGCAGGGTCGATAATCGGGCTAACAGAGGCAGCAGCATCAACAGATCCAAAGGCAGACTTGGACCGAGTCATTCTTGGAGTGGGAGTGGTCATAGGCTTTTTCCCTTTCCTCTTTTCACCAACAATGACCACATCACTTGTATCATCTAGCTTCCTTTTTCCAGAAACTTTCTTTTTAGCTTTTTGAGGAGATTGTTCAATAGGTACCTGTATAAGCAGCACCGACACAGACATAGCAGAGCAAGTTACAGGCAATTATGATATTAAATCAAATAGTAATTCGGTAGTGCTGGCAGACAATGGAACTGAACCAGATGAAGCTAGAACAGTGACTGACTCAAACACAGGCAAGGGACATGTAGTAACAGTGACCGGAACTGATCATCAGATTTTGAGACAAGAAATGCAGCAGGCAAGTCAACATATAATGCAATATCACGTATATTAAACATAGAAGCATCAGGAATTGTGACTTTCTCGGGCCTAGACCTTCCTAAAACAGAGTCAGAAGTAGAGCCAGAAACAGAGCATACTGGAAAAGAGACAGAAACAGTGCTAGTAGCCACTACCGAATCAGTAGATAGCACAGAAGCAGGTAAAACAGAGGGTAAAGCAGCAGGCAAACGCACAATATCAGAGTTAACAGCAGGAGGCACATTTAAAGGACAAATAGAAGCAGTCACAGATGTAACACACGAAGAGCTAGGCATATCAGAACAAACAAAAGCACTAGGCAACGAAGAAACTAAAGAGGGCGAAACTGAAATAGGCAACGAGACAGTGCCAGAACAAGAGGAAACAGAGAGTGATACCACATTATCAGCCCTTTTCGAAGCCTCCAACGCTGCCTGAAGCTCTGCCTCATCGATGTCATCATTACTTTCTTCAATCGGACATGGCGTAGCACGGATTCCCTGAGCCAATGTTAGTAGATTCCAGGACTCCTTCGTAGATAGATCATCCAAAAGCTCTTGATTTTGTAGAAGTGTAGCCAAGACCCGTTCTTTGCAAGAGAGTGAGAGATTTGAGGAATTTTAAGGTTTAGGATTCTTGGATATTTTCGGCCAAGAGGAAAAAAATATCAACCATTATTTATCCCTGAAAATAGAACACTAAAAGAAAAAAAATATATTAGTGATAAAAAATTTATTTAAAAAATAACATACCTGGTTTATTTCAAAGTTAACCCTTCAATCTCGAATTTCCAGATTCTCTACACTTTCCACTAGTTCTTGAGTACCACTTTTCCATTGCGGTGCATTTGGTATTTTTTGGGTTATAAAATCCGCTTTCCTGACCCAAACTTGTTTTACAAATGGTGCAATGCGCTTGTGAGTGTACTTCTCAACCCTTTGATCCTTGTAGAAATAGTAGCATTCAGGTCTGGTGTGGCCGCGCATCCTACAATAATGACATATAGGGTTATAAGGTTTAGAAATACGTTTATATTTCAAGACCATATTGCGACGATGCCTTGCTGAGTTCATATGCCTTGTTGTACTAGCTTCTGGAGTATCTTCTGGAGCTGGTCCAGTAGCTTTGACAAAGATAGTTTGCCCCTTGTTTTTGTCTCCGGTGAAGCCAATACCATATTTGGTAGTTGATTGCCGACCTGTGTCAAGAATTTCATCAAGTGTTGATGTGGTGTCCATCATCTGGATTTGCTTCTTGAGTGAACATAATTCCTGTGTAAGCTTGACCACATCCTGGTTCAGCTAGGCTTCTCGTTCAGAAGCTGCTTTGAGTTGTAGATCTATTTCACTTATTTGATCTTTGTATACATTGATGGCTTTTTCTGATATCCCTACTTGACTACACAAGTTACGATTTGCCTTAAGTAAACATTCCCATTTTGAATACAACTTTTTATACTCGGTTTCATAAGAAAAAGCAGGGGCTTCAAGATCTTCTGCCGAGTTGTAGTCACAACCTTCCGAGTCAGCTGGATCTTCGTCTTCATCTTCTGGGTCAGTTGTAATCCTGGCCGTGAAAGCAACAAAATTGCCAGTAATCTCTTCTGTATCAGCTTCAACTTCTGGGTCAGCTTCATCAACGCTCTATGTTAGTGCCGCCATTGATTTTTTTTTTTTTTGCAAGTAGGTGGGACATTCAGCCTGAACATGTCCGTAGCCTTCGCACTCATAGCACCGTATGTTTTTGCCACTTGTTCTTTCTCGAGGTTGGGTTGTTCGTGATGCAGACGGTTGTGTTGTACGAGACGTAGTGGGCTTGTAATTTGATCCACTCGTTGTTGAATTAGATCTTGATCCGTTGGAGTTTTGAGGTCTGTTACCGCAGAAGCTATTCTTTTGTTTGACCTGTTTCAAGATTTTATTAAAATACTTGGTTAACAAAACAACTGGATCATCATCCTCAATTTCGTCTGGATCTGGTACAGTACCCTGTTCGTCAGCTGTGAAGGCAACATTCTTTTGTTTTCTAGAATGGTCAATCAATATTTCCATCTCATAAGTTTTGAGGTTACCCATAAGTTGAGCCAAGCTTTGGTCTTCCCACCCGGAATGTTCTTGTATAGCTGTTACTTTCATCCTGAACCTAGGCGGGAGAGAACGGAGAACCTTTTTTTTTTTTATCAATTTTTGTTGTGAAAATGGTTCACCCAGAGTGACAGCACGGTTAGCAATCTCTTGAACTCGTTCGTTGAAGCTTACTATGTTTTCATCCTCGTTCATACGTAAGTCTTCAAAAGCACTCTGGACTAGTTGAAGTTTAGACTGCTTGACCGAAGTCGTGCCTTCATAAGTGGTCTCTAAAATTTCCCAAGCTTCTTTTGCAGTGTCACAGCCTGTAATTAAGTTAAATTGACTTTCATGTATTAAAGAAAATATAATATCTAAGGCTTTAGCGTTGAAGCTTGCTGTAATAGTTTCTGTAGCATCCCATTCAACTTCAGGCTTTAACACTTTTGGATCTCCTTCTTTTTCACCGTATTTGGTAGGATGATCCCATCCGGATAGCACTGTTTTCCATACACCTTGGGCCCTCAGATGCGTTCTGGTGCGAGCTTTCCAGTATGCATAGTTTTCTCCGGATAGTTCTGGAGGAGGTCGGTGCTTATCCATCCTGGAATACTTCACACACAGTGAGATGAATAAAAAGGCGTATAACCAAAACAATAAAGCACTTTGAAATTGTAAGTTCAAGAAACACAATTTCTTAGCCAGATCGGTTAGACTAATAACTTAAGTCCCCGGGCTTTAATACCAATTGAAATTGTAATTGTGGGTCTTGAATGTACAATTTTCTATTAAGGTTCCAACATTATTTTAAAGAGATTATTTATCTGAAAGAATTAAACTATAAAAACAGATAAATAAACAACAAGAAAAATAAAGCAAGAAAAATGGAACCAGACACTAGAATTGATCACGCAGTTCGGAGCTCCACTCCTACGTCTGCGGGGCACTTCACGTCAGTCCAATCCACTAGATGATCACAAGGGTTACAAGGAGTCTAACAACAACCATCCTACACTAATGGTTACAAAAAAAAAAAACTCCTAGCTAAGCCTTCCTCATCTTGGATCTGACACTGTGCAGTACATCATGATTCACCAACACGGCTGAATCTTCAAGCAACCAGAATAAGAACAGTAATCGAAGAGGTATTTAGAATAGTAAAATGGCGTAATAAATCCCATGTAATAGAGCTATATTTATAGCCAAGCTATTAACCAACCATCCCTTAAAGTTTGCAGCTGAAAACCACTCCAAATAAGGATCAGCCATAAGATTAGATCTGAATAAAATGAGGATCATGATGACTGAATACTGGTTTGAATAAATCTCGTCCACTGGATTACTCACTGGCGCTGCTCCAGAGTATGTGAGAAAAACTGCCTTTAACCAAGATGACAGACCAAACTACCTAATAACATAACATATGTTTTTGACTAATAATTAAGCCAATAAAAAGGTAGTTCAAAGTGTATAACTTGTACACTAACAAGTTTCTATGTCTAAATGAATAGATTACAAGTATTGAATTGGGGATTCTAATTTGCTAGCATACACTTGAATTAGCATCTTCAAAATCTATAAATACTTAATCCTAATGCTACTTTTCAGCCTTCCCTTATTTTCATTTTTCTTTTCTTTTACTATATATTCTTCTTTCTCCTCTTGTATAATTAATACTAGTTTTTTTACGCGCGTTGCGCGAATAGGATAATGCCCAATATTTAGTTTTAAATAAGTATTTCAAAATATATCAATACAAGATTATATAGAAGATGTTCATGCATATGTAATTGAATGTTGAATTTGTTTATTTAAATCGATAATTCAAAGTATATGAATGTAAGATAATATATGAGAGATTGATTATAATTGTCACTAAAATAGATGTTTGTAATTTTGTAAAAACGATAGTCAAAATACTTGGTCTAAAAATGATAGTATAAATAAATACTATTTTTGGTAAGAGTTAATTCCCAAAATGGTCCTTCGACTATGGCCTTTTCTCAATTTAGTAACTCGACTTTCAATTGCACCCAATGTGGTCCTCCAACTATTGAAAATTAAGCCAAAATGGTCTTCCGTTAGTTGGTTGTCAAAAATGAGGGCAAAAATGGAATTTTAGCTTCTTCGTCCACCTATCATCCCTGCAAATCGCGAACAAACTCCGGTGCTAGTCTCAAGCCACAGGAACAACACCACCTCGCTCCCAACCTGAACAGAGAAGGTCGGAGCCTCCAATTGCGAGAACGACAAAGAGGCTGAAGTACCCAAACCCGCCGCGGATTAGCCGAGACCAACGCCGTCGGTTGTTTCTTTGTTCGCCGCCTCTTCACGCCGGCTGCGCACCACCACCTGTTTAGTTATTGCTGCGGATGGTCTTGTTATTTGAGGAGAATGGTCGCCGGGCTCTATTTGCCTTACCGAAGAAGGCACGGAGAACCCAACACGTCATCTTTCCTGCTCTGCAAATTTTTTTTTGTTGTGACAGAAAAAAATCCAGAAAATATTATTGAAAAATCTGCAATGAAAACTTCAAAACTATTTTCAATTAATCAAAGTAGAGCAGACCACAAGGCATAGCAAAAAAAAACTAGAAGAAGTTAAATATTCAAAATGCAATGTGTTTCATGAGCATGATTTGTTCACGAGGCAACCCAAGCAGGCATGCCTGTTATTGCAAATAACAATAATAATAATAATAATAATAATAATAATAATAATAATAATAATAATAATAATAATAATAATAATAATAATGCAACATCTATGCTGAAGCAGTCTTCTTTTGCTGGAAGATGACAACCCAAATTGGAACTGCAACACTAATGCTGAATGTAGATAGCACACCGAGTGTCATCTTCAGCGCAGCTTCTGATGCTTCATCCTGTCCAAGTTGTACATGTGTTTTGCATGCAAGTAGAATGGCTCTGTCATGGCCATGAGCATGTGCTCCTCCCATTCTTTTCATGCCGGTGGAGTGGATTCCTCAGCTCACAGACATGGGAAGCAGTGATTCGGTGGAGGTGAGGAGCTTGGAAGCGCACGACCTGAGACCGTTGTTCAAAGCCATCTCCACAGACTCTTCTCTTAGTTATGGCCATCTCTCTCGATCTTCTTCTCATTTGCGATTTCCGGTGAGGAGTCATCTTCTCCGTCTGTGCTTTGGAGGCGGTGGACAGGAACTAGTAAAGAACGACTGGTTGTTCCAGCAAGAGGTGGCCGGAGATGGTGATGTGCCTTCCCTGGTTGGCTTTTTGGACTTGCGACATCGCTCTTGGAGAAGCGATGAAAAGTTCATCGTAGGTGACTCTGGCAGTCTGGCCTCTCGTTGCTTGTCGCTAGTGCAGCTGGTAATGGCGATGAACAGTCCATCGTCAGCAACCGAGTGAGAGTTGCGTAGCCGGCAATTGGTTAGGGTCGTCGCCGGAAAGTGGGGGCAGTGATCGGAACCATCGGAAATCTGCTGGGCAGATGGGCGTTAGAACTGAAATTCCATTTCTACCCTCTTTTTTTACGTTCATTTCACAGAAAAACTAATGGAATACCATTTTGGCTTAATTTTCAATAATTGAAGGACCACATTGGGTGCAATTGAAAGTCGAATTACTAAATTGAGAAATGACCATAGTCGGAGGACCATTTTGGGAATTAACTCTTTTTGGTAATAAAAATTTATACATTTTAAATCATATTAATAAAGAAATACGATTTACCTTTAAAGTGAACAATTGTGATGTAGTCCAAAAAACATTACGGGGATAGTTTCTCGCTTCAATTTATTGGGTTACTTGAATATCTTCATTGTCAACAAATCCTCCTAATATGTCATAAAATAGCCTTTTATTTGTGCATATTTATGCTTGCTTTCTATTTAAACGTTATGTAAAAGAATGTGGAATAGTGCTTAATTTTGTGTATCTTGTTTAAAGAAAGGAAGAACCGAGCAATGAGCAAACAAGCATGAAAAGATGCTAATCTTGGGAGAAAACGAAGGTTTAAAGCATAAGGAAAACACCCAAGGGGACACCGGAGAACAAAGGAGCAAAACGAAGGCGTGGAGGTCAATTTGAAGAACTCACGCTGACACTCACATCGTGAGTGTCAGCGTGAGTCCTCAGTGTGGTTTCTGATCAGAAACTGATCATTGAGACTCACGGTGGGACTCACACCGTGAGTCCCACCGTGACTCCTAGTCCTGAAGGCTACGAAATGGCGCAAATTTTAGACTATAAATATATCATAGTAGTTATTTTCAATATACTTTTGAATTTCCAAATTCCCCATTTAGTTTTTCTCTCTAGGAACCTTTAGAAAACACTTCCCACACTTGTAATCTACCATCTATTAGAAGATTTAGAAGTAGAATATCCATTGTAATTACACAAACTACATCAAATTCCAGATTATTTCTTCCAATCAAATTATCAAGTTAAGTTCTCTATTTCCCATTTTTGCATTTATATTTCTTAAAGTTTCTTTTGAATTCCATGTTTATTATGTCAATTGATTATTGCTTTACATTCCAAATATGAATAATTAAACATATTTAGGATTTGAATTGAACTTCCTTGAATCCCAATATGAATTAAATTGCATAAATTAGGTTTGTATTGTCTTAATGTTGAACTTGGCTATGAATTGGGTAGAATTGATTTGACTCTTCATAGTTATGGCCAAACTATGCAAGAGATATTTGGAATTGGTGTTCCACCTATGAGAATAGGGCTACACCATAGTCATTCCTCTCATATTTCTTACTCACCTTTGAGAAAAGGGAGTTTGAAGGAAATAGGCACACAAAGTGTTTGTTAAATTGCCTCTTCTAGCCAAGTTGCCATGAGAATGGGACTTAAGATTAGTTGATAGTCCAATTGATCACGAGAGTGACATTGGCACTTAAACCATTTCCCCAAGTTCATCATCTAGACTTACATAACTTAATCTTTAGACACAAGGGATTTTATGCAAGGATGTTTGGTTCAAATCTCTATTTCATTTATTATCCTTTAATTCCGTTATTTTCTCTCGTTATTGATTTCTTTAGCATGCAACACTCCAATATCTTTAGGTTAGCTTTCAAACACTGCATGAACCCGTGCTTAACCCCTTATTACTCAAACTCCCATTAAGCCATTCCTTGAGGACGATACTCTTAATTTCCATCACCACTAAAATTACAACTTTCAAATGGCGCCGTTGCCGGGGAATGGCATTGGTTTTTGAGTAATGAGTCCATTTGGGTTAACATGGACCATCATCTAAGTTAGAGAGTCTAACCATCACTATTTGCTTATTGTTTTCGCAAAGCACTTTGTTAATTTTTCTTTTTCTTTTAAGCATTTAAATTAGTTACTACTCTCACTTGCAACTACTTCTAGTTGCAAAACACTATCATGTCTTTGTGATTGTAGGTTGATCCTTTATGATGTATTCTCAAACAAGATATCAGCAAGATGATCACTTTGAGGACCAAGGAGGATATAAGCAACCAAGGAGAGGCTACAATGCTCAACTTTCTAACCCCTATGGTTATGAAGATGAGGATAACTATAGAACACAATATCATCCAAGATGGCCACCACTAAGGACACATGATGATGAGGCATATGATGAGTATGATGATCCACCACGAAGGCAATCATCAAGAGCTTAGTATGATGATAGGGAATATGGTGATTACCACTATTCAAGGAGAGCTCCACCACCACTATCCTTCTATGATGACCCACCGGAGAGCTACCAAAGGTCTTATTATGGTCATGATTATGAGCATTCAAGGAGGGCACAACCACTATGGAGAGAGATCTCTTATGATTATTCTAGGGAATACCAATCACCTAAGTATTACCATGATGATTATATGGAAGGATATCATGATCAAAGAGACGACTACTATGAGCATCGGGGAGATAGAAGGAGTGCATCTCATCAAAACTACAGTTCTCAATCTTACCCCTCTAGCCACTATGATGAGGATCAGGACTACTTTCCACAAAGAAAAGCCATTAATTCTCAATCCTATGACTCCTACCCACCCCAAATCTATTCTCCACAACCTTACACTCAAAACACACATCTACCCAAAAAGAAACCCATTGAAGAGCACATGTATGAACATTGGTTGGAACCCAAATGGAGAGATCCAAAAGATCCCTACAAAACCATTGAGGAACATATGTTTGAGGATATGAACTTACAAGTGATTTGTCATGCTTGTAAAGGTCCTCACTATAGGTATCAATGCCAAAAGTACCTTTATTGTAGTAAATGTAAGGCAAAATTCTCATGTGAATGTAGGGAGAAGCACCAGAGGGATGGAGTTGGTCAAGGGTGCAATGTCAAGTCGCAAGGAAAATATGGATTAAGTGAGGAAACTTGGGTATTGGCGAGGCGTTTGGGAATTAACATTGTGCCGGATGATAGCATGGAGGAGAATATTAGAGTGACTCTAAGTGTTTATCAAAGTGGGCATAACTATAGGAAACAAGTGAGGTTAGAGGAGGTCATTGAAGATACAAGGGAGAGTGAGCTAGAGATCCTCGTTAGTGAAGAGTTGCAAGGCCAAGAGAAGGAAAATCCAGACGGGGGATATAGAAATGAATTTGAAGAAAAGAATGATGATGAGGTGGGAGTAGCGTTGGATGATGAAGAACCTCATGGTGATACCTTTGAACTGTCATATGGTTACACTATTGATTCTAGTTCTGGTATCACTACTCTTGGTAATAATGGTGATAAATCATGGGGTTATATGTGTGATGAGGATATTACTTGTGATGATATTGGTGTGCCTATTTGTTTTGATAATTCTAATATTGATTATGTGGGTGCTTGCATTGAAAATATTGTTGTTGATGAGAGTTCTGAAATTGTTAATGATGCTAAAGATGTGGAATTGGATACCTTAGAGGAAGGGGAGTGTGAAAAAGTTATTGATGTGAATACTGATAATGTTGATAAGATTGCACAAGTTATGGAGGAACATATGTCATTTGAGGATAATCATTGCAGAATCATGGAAGAGGAGAAGGAGAGTGAAGAAGAGAGGGGTAAAGAAAAGACAAGAGATGAGAATTTTGAAGATGAAATGAGAGAAGAAAGAGAACAAGAAGAAGAGAATAAGAAAATGGAGTATGAGAGCATATTCTTTGAAGTAGATCCATGCCAAACCTTTGAAGAGAATATGCTAGTATTGAGCTTAAGGGAATTTCTCAATGCTCGACATTTGACAACATACATTGAGAAGAAAGTGCAAGGAGAGAAGGGAGTCTTTTTCCTGCCATCTTCAATATATTGTTCTTTATTATTTGTGATTCTTTTGTTCTTCTTTGCAATATTTTTTTTTAATCTTTCACTATGTTTGTTTCTTTGCTTGTCACTTCTTATTTTCTTGATAGGGGTTCTTGGAGAGAGAAAGAGAGAATTATCACAAGCTTGAATGCTAATAACCGCCAGTGCACACAATTTTGAGGGAGTACTTCTATCCTTTCCTTTATACTTTTAAAGGTGTTATTATTGTGTTTGGGAAAGATATCTTTAATGTGCTTATGTGAAGCTCTCTTTTCAAATTAAAACTATGTGTCTTACCCTTCCCCTTATGTTCTTTGGTTTCAATTTCTCATCCATTGTGCGTTAAATTGTATCTTTACATCGAGGACGATGTAAACCTTTAAGTGTGGGGAGGTTTGAGATTGTTGTGAGTACCTTGTGCGTTCTTTGTGATCATATTCTTGTAAAGATGAGGTAAATAAGATATGCATTTGAACTTTTTGATATGTTGTTGTTCATTTTACTTTGTATAGATGATATATTTTTTGTCTAGATATATAGCAACTTTATTATTTTGAAAAAAAAAAACATAATATCATCGATTATATTTACACATTATTGAAAACCTCTTTGTAGACGACATTGGAAGTCGCAACACAATCTTGTCCATCCTCATCTACCGCTAACACTTTCAGGCCATTAGGATGACTGACTCGGGAGAAAGCCACATACAATTGACCATGACTAAAGACCGGTTTTTTTAGCAATAACTCAACGTGAGTTAGTGTTTGGCCTTGCCTTTTGTTTATAGTCATGGCATATGCAAATATCAATGGGAATTGTTTATGTTGGAACTTGAAGGACAATCAGTGGTCCTGCCAAATCAACATTATAGTAAGGCAAGACAGAATCCACGTGCTCTTCCCGTAGGGTAACAGTGAGCCGACTACCCCTGAGTAGTGAAAACAACAATGAGCATGATGATGCCTAAATTTATACTTAAACAAATCAAAAAGACATCCAAACAAACACATACCAAGAGTCTTTAATGACAAAATCAATCAACCTTTGAGGATTTGAATTAACTTGGACAACTTTTTGTTCAGTAATGGAAACAACACGGTCGATCAAATCTGTAAAAAACCAAACAAAATATTTGAAATAAAGGACCTTTAATTGTATCCTATATTGCCAAACTAAAATTTATATATTTTGTAGCAACTAAATATTTAAAGTAGTAATAAGGATGCATGTATATTTAATATTATTTTGGTCTGATAAAATGTTTCTTGACAAAAGATTTAAAATTGGCACAATCTGCTCTCTCTAATTTATATATACACTTTTAAACTTAATAGCATTTACCTGGGAGTCATGGAGTAAGCACTCCAGTGTGTGTTTGTTGATTGTGGAATGTGGATATTCCCTTGACAAATAACAACGCATTAGCCGGAGTCTAATACAACTCCTTCTCGTATTGGGAGATAGGTCGGAAGTAGAGACAAAAACAGACCCCATTAGTGAAAGAACAATATTGTTGAAAGATTTGCATGACAATATCGTTTTACTATTTCGACTTGTGTGAGCAGGTTATAAAATTTCTAATTGATGAATGTATTTATAATACGAATAGAAGGAGGAATTGTAGTATACGAATTGTATTGGAATTGTAGTATAGGAATTGTAGAATAGTAGACTTCATTTTGTAGTATTGGATTTCATGTTTTAATAGCAGATTTATTTGATACGAATTATATTGGAATTGTAGTATAGGAATTTTATTGTTTTAATATTATTCTATTGTTTATACGAATTGAATTGGGATTGTACTATATGAATTGTATTGTTTTAATATTATTCTATTGTTTATACGAATTGTATTGGAATTGTAGTATAGGAATTGTATTGTTTTAATATTATTCTGTAGTATTGAATTTCGTGTTTTAATAGCAGATTTATTTGATACGAATTGTATTGGAATTGTAGTATAGGAATTGTATTGTTTATAGGAATCGTATTGGAATTGTAGTATAGGAATTGTATTGTTTTAATATTATTCTATTGTTTATACGAATTGTATTGGAATTGTAGTATAGGAATTGTACTGTATTGTTTTAATATTATTCTATTGTTTATACGAATTGTATTGGAATTGTAGTATAGGAATTGTATTGTTTTAATATTATTCTATTATTTTAATTGTTTTAATGTACAATATTTTGGGCGGGAAGGAAGATTTCGTTTTGGAGGATTTTGTTTTTATATATATAAAGATAAAGATTAGAACTAAAATGTTTGTTTGTTACTTATAAGGGAAAATGTAATGGTTTTATATAATGTAAAAGTATTACATTTTTTTTATCAAAAGTATTATATTACATTTCCCTTATAAGTAATGTTGACAAGTGTTTATTACTTATATGAGCAAATGTAATACTTTTAACCAAAATATAAAAGTATTACATTTTTATCCTTCAAAAGTATTATACTTTTCATATAAGTAATAAACATTTTATTCTTAATTAGTATTATATTTTTCAGTATAAATATTACATCTGATTTTGACCCGACCTGTGTCACAAGCAAGAATTCGAAGACGGTCTCACACAAATTTTTTTAAAAATAAAAATAAAAAGACCCCTAACGAACATTCATTACTACATGTCTACATATACTTCACGTATATATGCATAATGAATCTATGTATTAAGTGCCTACACTATTGATATTTCATCTAATTTAGCACAAACAGAATGTCGAATTTTCCGGCTTGATTTATTGAAAAAGTGTTATGCGATATGATACGTGAACATCATATGAAGGACTAACTTTAACCGAAACTAGTTGTTACCAAGTGCCGGTAGCGTATCTGTTCACAACCCTGAAGTGCTTAGCAGGTTTATTTGGATGTTTAGACAATTGAAAAATGTGTTACGCTGACTATAGTCTCACGTGAAAGGATGATAAGTTCCAAACAACACGTGGACTATAGTCTTTTTTTTTTAATTGAGTAACGCGAAGACTTGAGAGCCTATAACTTTTGGCATGAGGTTGGCTTTAGTACTAAATTAAAATATTTGTTTCATCTCAACTAAAAGTCTAAGTTGATAGTTAAATTGTGCATTTATGATTATATATTATATGTTAAACATAGGCATCAACTTTATCATCTTATTGATGACAGACGACTATCAAAAGTGATCAATAACTCATTTTTTTGTAGCGTTCATATAGTTTTAGTATCCATTGGATGGAAATAGGTCAAGATGACGAGAATGAATTTTTTCGAAACTCACCCTTATGTCCCTGTTACACTAGATATAGTTATTCACAAATTTTTATCATATTTTTAAAATAACATTTAAATTATTTAAACATAATAAAATTTACTAAGTATATTAAAACATAGAATACTAAAAGTTTTCCAATACAATAACTAAATTATACATTTTTTATTCAAATAACTTATCTATTTAGAAATAGAAAAGTAAATTCAATGTAAGAAATATGAAGTAACTACACGTGCTTATTTTACTGGTTTTTTTTTTTTAAATGAAGTAACTACAACAACACGTTTGGTTCACGGAATAATTTTGAGGTAATAGGAATGCTATTCCATAAGGAATGGAATAGGCAAGGAATAGAATAGGAATTGTATTCCCCTTGCAAAGGGAATAGCTCATTCCCGGGAATGTTATTCCCAAGAATATAATGACGAAACAAACAGTGGAATAGGTCTATTCCCGGGAATGATATTCCATTCCTGACCTATTCCACGAACCAAACACACCGCAAGTGTTTATAAGGTTAGAAGTTCGATCCAAAGTGGGAGTGCCTTATTGAACTACTTGATTTGAGCAGTTTAATTATGAACAACTTAAATTGTTTTGCCTTATTTTGATCTTTTGCCTACTAGAGTCACATAATGGCATTTACCCCGCACACATCCAGTAGTGGGCTAGACCAAACGTGAAATATCATAATACTAATTTCTCTTCAAAATGCATAGAAAGATATTTTTGAACTTAAAAAGTGTTACGTGCTTCAAATAGTACATTTTCTAAGTTGATGAAGAGATTTTAAGCCGAAAGGACAAAAGATGACAAAACTTTTGAAATTGTGTACCAGAACTTTTAAAATAGTAGTTGGGAATCAAAGATGAAAAATGATGGTATAATGCCCATGTGACTAAAAGAAAAACTCTTTGGTATTTTCCTTTTTCAAAATGGTATTTTTCATGTTATTATAATGTGATATCGCTTTAGAAATTCATGAAGTGGCATTTGTTATCTTATCCCGATTAACTCAATATATCTATTTTGGATTTTTGTTTGTCGCAGTGGTGGGGATTGTGAAATGTATTGCACCTATGGCCTCTACTATTAATTTACCCAACAGATGAAAGATGATCTGCTCTATACTGTAAAAAAATGGCTATTATTATTATTTGTATTAATTTTTTACAGACAAAATTTTGTAGAGTATCATATAAAATAAATTTACCAGATTAATTAATGGGTCGTTACAGCACTTAAATATATAAATGTAATTTTGTAGTGTTTGGTTACTTAAAAAAATTAATTAAAACCAAAAAAAATAAATAATTTTTTTATATGAATAATGTTGCATATCACTCTTATATTTATCCTTCCAATCTTTTTCTTTCAATTTGACATTATATGGTTGGACTTTTTAATATTTAATTGTTAATTACATTTTTTTAAAAAAAAATTTAGTGATATGATCAGTAAATTCATAAACACTCAATGAGGGGAAGACATATCTAAAAAGTAAATTTAGAAACAATTGTTATATCATAGGCGACGGTTTATATTGCATTATGCACCCTAATACAAAAATTTTGTACCTTTAATTAACAAATTCTGTACCTACATCTAACCGTTTCTTCCATTCAGAAAGGGAAGAACATTTTCCTTTATATATATATATATATATATATATATATATATATATATATATATATATATATATATATATATATGATTTGTGACATTAAGGGCCGTTTACTAACTGGAAAATTTCTCTAATTTTCTGAAATTTTGGAAAATTGAATAATAGAAAACAGAAAATATGTTTACTAGCACAGTTCTCCATTTTGAAAACAGGAAACGATTTTTTAGTTTTCTAGAAAACTAGAACACTATTAAAAACTGTTTTCTAAATGAAAAACAGGATCATCTATCATCTATTAGACTATATGTCATTATAACCACATTCTTACCATTATCAATTTACATATTTATTCATTACTATGATTACATTCATCATCATCTTCTATCTTTTCTACTTGCATTACTTATTTAAACATAACTTATATGTTTATGCTTAAAATTATACACCATTCACATTATCAAAATTAAAAATTGAAATCTATTCAACGCTTTATATTTTGATTGAACTCAATTGATTATTGGTTCAAATATATTTAATTATGTTACATTGGACACAAGTTTGATTTATGTATCAGATATCAAAATTTCACATATATTACTATATTAGAATTCAAAATAAAAATTATATATTATATACATGTCATTCAAATGAATATTTCAAAAAATATTTTAAATATTAGCTCAAAAATATTAATATTTTCTACACTAAATTTTATGTAAACTTAATAGATTATTGGTTCGGGTATATTTTTAGTTATGTTATATACATATATAAATTTGGTTCGGATATTAAATGTAATATATTTTTTTTTTACATATATTGGACTTAATAGTAAAAATTATATTTATTTTATTTAAACCAAATATATTTTAAAAATATTTTAAATATAAGGTCTAAAACTCACTTAAAATTAAACTTAATGTTAATTTTATAACGTTAATCTAAAAAAAGAAATTTGAAAATATAAGTGTTAGTAAACAAGTTTTCTAAACAAAAAACAAAAAACAAAGAATGAAAACTGAAAAATTAGAAAACAAAAAATAGAAAACAATTTTCCGTTAGTAAAATGGCCTTAAGGTTTCAACAAATCAAACTACGAAGGTTTTTGTTTGATAAAAAAGTGTTACTTTAAATATAAATACCATTTAATTGGTTAAAAATGTATAAGAACTACAATCAAGTTAGTTGTACGGTTACCAAAAACAATAAGAACTACTTTATGACATTAATACAATTGGCATTTTCAAAAAGAAAAAAAGGGAACATAAAAAAGCAATTATGAATTGCGTATTATTCGATTACGAAACAATCTTTTGATGATATTCATAGTGATGTATGATGCTACCCAACACCAAATAATAATTTACAAAATTATTATTATATTATTTTTTGAAAACTTATTATTATATTATTATTATTATACTAAATTATATATGTAGCTCCATAATCAATTACTATTAAATTATTTACCAAATGTATAAGCACAAAAAGAAAGTAGGAGATGCATGAACCAAAGCATTTAAAATATCGGCAAAATCCTAGGTTTAGAAAAACACAGGCACAAAACGACAACGTCCTAGATCACATAGGTCCGGATCACATACAACCGCGTGCACCTTATTATCATAGGCGGGAGTATTAACACCGTTAACAAACCATCAAACTCCGTCTTAGGTATTAAGTACATACAACACTCCGAAAGGAAATCCCAAATATTTAGTCATACAAACAATACTTATGATCAAGGTACGGTGTAGAACACCTGGTGCTGCTGCGTAGCACCGAAACATTCCTCCACGGGGCCCACCAGGAAGGGATCAAACGAGTCGAACTCGGCACCGGTCCCACCCAACTGAGTCGGCTCGGGTTCCAGCCCGAGGAACGATTCCAAGTCTGATATCTGAGCCTTAAGCTCGGATCCGCCCTGGTTATGGAGGCCGTCCGCCGCTCCCACCGGGTAGTACGGCGGCGCGTGGCTCAGAACGACTCCGGTGTTCATCAATGGGGAGGGGTTCAGGCTCGCCGCCGTAGCAGAGGAGGAGTCGGAGCTTTCCTGAGGGCTGTGATCCCTGCCGCAGCTTGGCTTGGTCGCCGGCGACGGCGGCGGAGATGGGAAGTTGAGCTTGGCCTTCTTGCCACGGATGCGCGTGGCAGCCACGTCATATGCCCTGGCCGCTTCCTCCGCCGTGTTGAACGTCCCCAGCCACACTCTAACCCCTTTCTGAGGGTCGCGAATCTCCGCCGCCCATTTCCCCCACGGCCTCTGCCGGATTCCTCTGTACACGTTCTTCCTCGCCCTCTTCTTCTCACTTTTCTCCGCATTTTCAGCTCCTCCATTTTTGCACACTAAAACTTCAAGTCACTCCATATAAACCAACCTATATCATAAACTTACCTCTACTCTACATGCACCTAAAATTATACCTATAAATACATATAATTCCACATATATACATATACGACGCGCAGTATTACATCCAAAAATGTTGAATTCTTAATCCCGACATGACATTTAAATCACGATAACTGACTCAGCAGACATGTCTGAATACACAAAAGATCTGCTCACTTTAAACATAAAGTTTTATATCTTGATCTCTTCCTCAAATATTACTTACTAAACTAAAGATATCTTCTTCAAATATTACTTACTAAACTAGTAAGCTAAACTAGTGGTAACTTGATGGACCGTATTATTGCATATACGAGTTTTATACGTAAGGATACATAATACTTGTAATTATGCGTGTATATATATATAGCCCACATATCGATGCAAAATTCAGAAAATTTCTCCATTCAAAAACAGCAGTTACAGGTCTCTGCAGCCATCAAACGCTGCCACGTTGGGAATTACTACACATGCCAGGTTTTTACGCATCATGCAATCATTCCATACCACAAAAAATTATCTTTTATGACGTCATTTTATTACCTAGAAATACACTATACGGATGCAGATTAAAAATGAAAATGATTTAAATAATAATTTTAAAAAAACAAAAGAAATGTTACCTTGATTTAGGCGGTTGGTAGCGTCGGGGAGAGTGGACGGGGAGCTTTGTTTGAGGCCATTAATGGCGGATGAGGAGTTGAAGGACCAGAGCTCAGAGATGGGGTCGAGCTCGGCCCAGAGGTCATGGGTGGAGATTTTGCGGCGACGGCGCTCGGAGATTGGGTCGTAATCGGAGATGATTGCACCCCCACACATCTTTCGCTCTGTGTTTTCCGGTGAAGATTTCTAGAGACTCAACATTAGAGAGAGAGGGAGAGAGGGGTTTTGTAGGTGGTTTTATAGGGAAACGGTTACGCCAATCAGCCAATAAGGGTAGAAAGGACAAAAAATAGGGGGAGAGATCCAACGGCGGAGAAGGCTCGATCACTTTAATTGAGAATTGAGTGGGGTCCACGCTCCAAAACGAGGAGGGTAACGGATCCGTTTTCTGGAACTTTGGTGTGTGTCCGTAAGATGTGTGAGTTGGTGGGGCCAGCGGGTTGGACTGAAGCTCTTTTTGGTTGTTTTCTCGCTACCATTCTGCCATTGCTTAACGGAGAGAAAAAGTGTCCGTTTCCTACTTTCCTCCAATAATAATCACAAGTTAATTCATAGTGTTGGGAGAAGTTAATTCATAGTGTGCAAATAATATAATGTATTTCTATCTTTCTTCTTTAATCATATTTTTAAAATTTTAAAAAATAAGAATTTTTTATTAATAAACGCACCTTTTTTCTTTTTTTAAAGTACTGGTGACTCTATTACGTTATATATTCAACTTGATTCACAAAGTATCATATAATACTATTAAGAAAAATGACACATTTTCCCCTAAATTATGTGGTTATAGCGTCCACGGTTTTGGTTCTAAGCCGACGCTTCACGATTCTGGAAATAAAAAAACTAGCAATTCCGATTTGAATCACCAATTCAAACCTTTTTTTTTTTTTAAAAAAATTCTATTTCTATTTACTAAATAATCCAAATGTAACAATTTTTAAAAATATTTTTTCTAGTTCTAAACTGGAGGCGGTTTTGATTTTTTATTTTAATAAGCCGAAACCAGAATCTTTTTGGGTTCCAATTCTAAACCGTAACCAGAACTATCCCTACGGTTTCGATTCCGGTTCGGTTGCTACAGTATTTGGTTCGATTCAAACCGAATTGTAGTCGTCTCTAAATATTACTAACATTAGCTTAAAATTATAATTATAATATTTACAAATTATCGTTGCTCTTTTTCATATTTATTATGATTCTTATATATACGTAATAATTTGTTGAAAAATAAAAATAAATGAAATACTTATTTTAAGGGTAAAAATTTTCATTTAACAGAAAAGGGGAAAAACCATCACTTTTGATATAACTGATGGGTATAATGTGGATACATAAACAATTCAGGGGGCAGAAGCAGTATAAACATATAGTTCAGAAGGAAAAATTGCCATTTTCCCTAGTATTATATTAATGTTTAATCATGAAAGATGTGTGTATTAATTCAATTATATGCTGATAGAGTACTTGGGCAAGTAGCACCCGACCCGAACCACAAGAAGACATACAGGCTCAAGAAGTGAAACATCCACCCGTTACACTTGAGGAGAGAAGTTATTACCAACGGCTCCATTACATTTCACATTCAAGCCTCGCCATCATGAAGACCGTTACATTCAGAGGAGAAGAGTCGTTGTACTTGTAATATAAGTAGTAGGCCTATTGTAGAAGGAGGGGACACGCAAAACTATTGTACTGAAACTGATTACTCATTGTACTTCACTAATATCAAATATACTCTAGTAACATTCTTACCGTCATTGGTGCTTTCATTGAGAGCTGAGGTCCAATCCCAGGCAAGCTCTACATATTACAAAATATTAGCTTATCATTGGAGATGGCTGAATTAGGATCTAGCAGTTCCCATAATTCTCATCACGTGAATCATGGCAACACATTTAGCGATCACAATGATGATCTCCGTTAGCGGCACAACAATAGTCACAGTGGAGTGCAGCTGTAGACACAGAAAATTTGAGTTCGAAAAATGGATTGATTAAATTATTATTGGGCCTAATTTTGAGATTGATTATTGGACCAATTTAAGTAATTGAGTCATGATAATTAAATTAATTTAATTAGCCCAGTTAAATTGCTGTTGGGCTATTGAATTAATTAACGGTCCAAGCCCAATTCATATTTAAATTTAATTATAATTATAATTTAAATATAATTTTATTATATTTGAATTATAATAATTTAATTTGAATTTGAATTAGATGATAGGATTTTGAACCTAGACTTAATATTGGCAAGGTTCATTTCTTTAGATAATTAGTTAATTTAATTTAATAAATAAATTAAGGAGTTTGTTGAGGGATAGTGGTTACATCTTCCACTATAAATAGAGCCCTCATTTCACATCCCAAAACACACCTTGAAGATTGAAGACTTGAGAGCTTTTGACGGCATTTAAGGCATCTTTGAAGCGGTTAGAAGTTAGAGACTTGAAGCGGTTAAAGATCTTGAAGCTTGACGGTTTCTGTTGAAGTTCACGCCACTTGAATCCCGGAAGGCCACGCCATTTGAATCCCGGAAAGCTACGCCATCTGAATCCCGGAAGCTACGTTAGTTGAATCCCGGAGGCTACGCTATTTGAATCCCGGAGGCTACGCCACTTGAAACCCGGAGTGTAACACCCCAATTTTCACATCTTGGATTTATTACAAAATCCTTAAAATATAATACATTGCGGAAGCGTCTAACCAGCAGAAAACTGGGTGTTACCGCCACGCTCAGGTATCTTTCCTATACCCAAACGTTAAGGCTAAACTTACAACCTCAAAACCATATCAACATCCAAGAGTGTACATATGGAACTAATCCTCCAAGGGTGTCTATTCTAGGATAGAGTAGTCTTCAACCTCGACTCCCATCCTATTCAGAGCTCATCGGCCACAAGGGCCCACGCTAGACTGCATCTAATAAAGGACACAATGAAGTGTAGTTAGCGCGACGGCTAAGTAAGGATATCCATGATCACTCGAAAATAAACAAAGGTTTCAAAAATAATTTTCAATAATAGCAGGGCAAGATAACATTACCCATCAGTCGCAATCGACCTACAAACATTCTAACAACAAGCAGTTTCAATTTATCTCAGTAAATCAAACATATAACACAATCATTAATTCACCCGTGGGGTACACAACTCCCACCTCTAATATTAGAACACTTTACGGTCAGCTCTCACACCCTGCCCGTGAAGTACCCAACTCCCAACTTAAATTCATACGTGGGGAACACATCACCCACCTTTAATTCGTACATGGGGAACACATCACCCATCTTTGAGTAACACGTGGGGAACACATCACCCACCTTTAATTTGTACATGGGGAACACATCACCCATCTTTGAGTAACACGTGGGGAACACATCACCCACCTTTAATTTGTACATGGGAACACATCACCCATCTTTGAGTAACACGTGGGAACACATCACCCACCTTAGTACATGGGGAACACATCACCCATCTTTGAGTAACACGGGGGAACACATCACCCACCTTTAATTGTACATGGGAACACATCACCCATCTTTGAGTAACACGTGGGGAACACATCACCACCTTTAATTTGTACATGGGGAACACATCACCCATCCTTTAATTCGTCACACGACTCCATCACCAATAACTCGCTCAAAAATATCCTCCCAACCCACATGCTTAGGTTAGTGTTAGTCACGTCACAGAAAATCAAGTATAGGAGTCATAATAATTTTCAAAACATAGTTATTTTCCACGTTAATATAATACACAAAAAGTATTTGCCAAAATTGTTTCTAACCATTCTTTTTCAGAAAATTTCAGCTTGGCGCAGTCCGAAAGATTGAGCCGGTAAAAATAGTTCCCGAACTCTTTTTCACTTGAAATTTTTATGGTAGAACCCTAACTCATAGTACTTGATGTTCATAAAAAGTTTTGGTCACCTAGGTTCACGAATTTACACAGAAAATTACATTTTTGCCCTTGGCAGTGTGCTGTCCGGATTTTTCTTCTCTCTGGACCAGTTTTGGAAAATAATTTGGAAACCATACTTATACTACTCCAAAAATTATGAAATTTTTATGGTAGAACCCTAACTCATAGTACTTAATGTTCATAAAAAGTTTTGGTCACCTAGGTTCACGAATTTGCACAGAAAATTACATTTTTGCCCTTGGCAGTGGGCTGTCCGGATTTTTCTCCTCTCTGGACCAGTTTCGGAAAATAATTTGGAAACCATACTTATACTACTCCAAAAATTATGAAATTTTTATGGTAGCTTCTACACTTATAGGACTACATGTATAAAAAAAATTGGATCAAAATACCTTACCGATTTTTCCCAGAAATTCACGGAAGTCACTGCCAGAGACTAGCTTGATTTTATTTCAATATTTTCACAAGTATAAGCCTATATAGGCATAAATACAACATATACATGCATAAAATAGCTATGAACATGCATAACAAATTTATCAAAAATCAAAGCAAAGATTTTTGAGCCAACTTTTAGATCTATAACATAGCACATACTTTTCATGAACAAAATTCTAAACATGCAATTTTTCCTAGCATTTGCCTATTTCCAAGCGATTGAACCGACTTAAGGGAATCCTTACCTTGGTAGAGGATTTTTAAACCGTGAAGTTGAGGGGGTTTCCTTGGAATTTTTCCTCCAAAAATCCTAAAGAAATGTCACCATAATAACAACATTTTTCTTGTATTAAATATCACACTTAAATGCTAGAGATGTTTGAAACATTAAAGCTTAAAGTCTTACCTAGACTTGATTACTTGAGTTAGAAAAATAGTAGGAGGAAGTTTTAGATCACAAGAGCAAGACTTAGCTAAATATTTTTCTTCTTCTTCTCCTTGGATTTTCGAAAATAATGGGAGTGGAGAGAAGGAATGATCACTTGCTAGCTTAAGCTTTTATTTTTCTCCTCTTTCATCTAGTGTAATCCGAATGGGAGAGGGGAAGGGTGATAAATGTGAGGTGATGGGATTAGGTTAGATTATCCTTGTAAATCAAGAAACAAGTACAATGCACATGCTTCATTAAATGCAAGATCAAGACCAAATCTCATTCTAGGATTTAATGCCACATGTCAACACCTCATTCATCCCTTAAGAAGATATTAGTTCACTTGATCAGTTTAAGCCTAAATCAGATGAATGTTCGGGGGATTATAACTTAATTCGGGAAAATTCTAATACCAAAATTATCGTAAAAATATTCCCGTCGCAAATCACCAATTCTGGAAATTTTCTGATAGTCCGTTAGATTTAGGTTCAGAGTCCGTAACAATTTATCCCTTACGGCCCATTTAGAAATTCTCTTGAACCAATTAAAATTCAGGCCTAATCGTATGATACTCAATAATTCCAATCCTGAAAAATCCGAATTGAATCCACATCCTTAAAATTTTCTCGGTTCGTAACCGATACGTAGTTCGCAGCTTATCGATAATTAATCCTTAAACGAAAAATTATTTCGAGCACCGAATAGTCTTCTCTTAAATGTCATAGCTTAATAATAAAAAAAAAATTATATTGCTATTTTCGAATCTTAACTTTGTCGTAAAAACCGAGGGGTTACAGTCTTCCCCCCTTAAAATAGTTTCGTCCCCGAAACTTCCTTCTTGTTATCCATGGATCCAAAGTAGATCACCACTTAATTCTTATATCCAAAATTATCATCTTGGGCTCTAATACTTTCTTATTTCCAACATTTCATATCCTAAGATTCCCAAGATTCGAATAGCTTTCGATATCACTTTGGAGCACATAAGTCTCGCATAACGAATTCCAACCTCTTAACACGGCATTTTTAATCTCATCCATATAAATCACCTTCAATCCATCAGAAGTATATCTTGAGGAAATCATACACATTCAAACGTGTACATAAAAACGTATACCAAAATATCTATAAAATATTTCTAGGCGATAAGGTCATTGCCTATATCATAATTAACTACTTCCTCAAGATTCACCACGTATAATCTTTATGTCAGGATTTCCATATAACACTTTCCTCAATACCTATCATAACGATATCCTTACCTTAATTTTTCCATATGACAACTCCCTCAATATTTATCATAATATCATCACTGCTCAAAATTTCTTTAAACCAAAATTATTCACCAATAGAGAGATTTCCAACTCTCAAAATAAATACCAAAGGAATCACTCTAATATCTCAAAATAATTATCAAATAGCTAATTCCAATATCTCAAAACATCCAAAGGATAGTTCCATTACCAGACAACAAATATCCAAAAGATAATTCCACTATCTCAACTTAAATACCAAAGAGATAATCTCAATCCCTCAAAATAACCACCAAATGGGGAGTGCCCAAACTCTCACAATAACCACCAAAGATAACTCTTCGAATAATTGATTAAACTTTTCATATATCAAGAAATAGGTATTATATAAAATACCAAGGATTCAAATGGAAGGTTTCAACTTCCAACCCAATACCGAACCAACCGGACGAATCCACGAACCGGTGGCTAAAACCAAATCAAAATCAATTCAAACCAACCGGACGATTCCATGAGCCGGTGGCCAAAACCAGATAGAGATATGTCAACTCTCATCGTTATAATCACAATCATAGTCATAAGCGATAGTTCAAAATCTCCAAGTATAACCACCCTTTGAGACAAAATATATATAAATAACCATATCCTTCAAAATATCATATCTATAACCCAAATTAATTATTCACAGTCGTATCTAATGTCTATGACTTTCATATTCATAATATTCACATACCAATATTTTCCTTTTCAGAATCCAGACGCCAATAATTTCACCACCAAATCTCTACGACATCATAATTTCATTACTTACCATAATCGCTATGCATCTAATAATTTCACTAACAATCACTAGAGCAACCAATATGTATCCTCATCAAATAATTTCATAAGACGTGTGCTCACATTTTCCCAAAATCATTTAGCCTAAAGACAAAGGGGCGTATATCCCAAAATTAGCATAAGCAAGTAAGTTCCATTTCACACCGTAAAATATGGGCTTGGGTTTTATATTTTCAAAATCTCATATTCTTTCCAAAATCGTATAGATATATATATCATTTGTCTCATAATCTTCATAAAATATTTTCCCAAAATACATGTGGAGATATCATTTTCCAAATTAACATATTTGTCAAGGAGGATTAGATACCAAGTGGAGAAACTCTCTCCATAAACACCAATAGGCATCACAAGCCAAATCAAAATCAAATTGGAGAACTCAATCCGCACCAATACTCAAATTTCATATTTCATAAACCAAATTGTGAGATTTCCGGCTCACACCGGCCGCAAGTATTCTCACCCTCCAAGACTAAATATGTACGTATAATTTCCAAAATGTATCATTTCTTCATCATAAATATTTTCTCAAACATATTTTTCTCCTCAATAATTCATTCCATAAGAATATATCATTCTTAGTACATATATGTACATAACACCAAAATTCCAAGCCAAGCATTTACTCAACACACGGGTTTGACCCGTAAAAATCGGTTTTCGATAATTCGAGAATCATACACATTTTAGTCTTGCAAAACACATAATTTTGATATCATATCATATCATAATCAATATACATATATATGAGGTAAATAATAATTTTAGTGAACATGAAATCTTACTCGCAACAGGGCGTACCAAACTCTATCATTGATAACAATGATCTCAAATCCTAAGCTTATAACAAATGTGTCACATCTTATAACGATTTCACAGCCTAGGTCCCAATCTAACATCCAAAGATTCGAATCGCCTGTACACCCCAATTTTCACATCTTGGATTTATTACAAAATCCTTAAATATAATACATTGCGGAAGCGTCTAACCAGCAGAAAACTGGGTGTTACCGCACGCTCAGGTATCTTTCCTATACCCAAACGTTAAGGCTAAACTTACAACCTCAAAACCATATCAACATCCAAGAGTGTACATATGAACTAATCCTCCAAGGGTGTCTATTCTAGGATAGAGTAGTCTTCAACCTCGACTCCCATCCTATTCAGAGCTCATCGGCCACAAGCCCACGCTAGACTGCATCTAATAAAGGACACAATGAAGTGTAGTTAGCGCGACGGCTAAGTAAGGATATCCATGATCACTCGAAAATAAACAAAGGTTTCAAAAATAATTTTCAATAATAGCAGGGCAAGATAACATTACCCATCAGTCGCAATCGACCTCAAAATTCTAACAACAAGCAGTTTCAATTTATCTCAGTAATCAACATATAACACAATCATTAATTCACCGTGGGGTACACAACTCCCACACTCTAATATTAGAACACTTTACGGTCAGCTCTCACACCCTGCCCGTGAAGTACCCAACTCCCAACTTAATCATACGTGGGGAACACATCACCCACCTTTAATTCGTACATGGGAACACATCACCCATCTTTAGTAACACGTGGGGAACACATCACCCACCTTTAATGTACATGGGGAACACATCACCCATCTTTGAGTAACACGTGGGAACACATCACCCACCTTTAATTGTACATGGGGAACACATCACCCATCTTTGAGTAACACGTGGGGAACACATCACCCACCTTTAATTTGTACATGGGGAACACATCACCCATCTTAGACACGTGGGAACACATCACCCACCTTTAATTTGTACATGGGGAACACATCATCTTTGAAACAACACATCACCACCTTTAATTCACATCACCCATCTTTAATTCGTCACACGACTCCATCACCAATAACTCGCTCAAAAATATCCTCCCAACCCACATGCTTAGGTTAGTGTTAGTCACGTCACAGAAAATCAAGTATAGGAGTCATAATAATTTTCAAAACATAGTTATTTTCCACGTTAATATAATACACAAAAAGTATTTTGTCAAAATTGTTTCTAACCATTCTTTTTCAGAAAATTTCAGCTTGGCGCAGTCCGAAAGATTGAGCCGGTAAAAATAGTTCCCGAACTCTTTTTCACTTGAAATTTTTATGGTAGAACCCTAACTCATAGTACTTGATGTTCATAAAAGTTTTGGTCACCTAGGTTCACGAATTTACACAGAAAATTACATTTTTGCCCTTGGCAGTGTGCTGTCCGGATTTTTCTTCTCTCTGGACCAGTTTTGGAAAATAATTTGGAAACCATACTTATACTACTCCAAAAATTATGAAATTTTTATGGTAGAACCCTAACTCATAGTACTTAATGTTCATAAAAAGTTTTGGTCACCTAGGTTCACGAATTTGCACAGAAAATTACATTTTTGCCCTTGGCAGTGTGCTGTCCGGATTTTTCTCTCTCTGGACCAGTTTCGGAAAATAATTTGGAAACCATACTTATACTACTCCAAAAATTATGAAATTTTATGGTAGCTTCTACACTTATAGAACTACATGTATAAAAAAATTGGATCAAAATACCTTACCGATTTTTCCCAGAAATTCACGGAAGTTACTGCCAGAGACTAGCTTGATTTTATTTCAATATTTTCCACAAGTATAAGCTTATATGGCATAAATACAACATATACATGCATAAAATAGCTATGAACATGCATAACAAATTTATCAAAAATCAAAGCAAAGATTTTTGAGCCAACTTTTAGATCTATAACATAGCACATACTTTTCATGAACAAAATTCTAAACATGCAATTTTCCTAGCATTTGCCTATTTCCAAGCGATTGAACCGACTTAAGGGAATCCTTACCTTGGTAGAGGATTTTAAACCGTGAAGTTGAGGGGGTTTCCTTGGAATTTTCCTCCAAAAATCCTAAAGAAATGTCACCATAATAACAACATTTTTCTTGTATTAAATATCACACTTAAATGCTAGAGATGTTTGAAACATTAAAGCTTAAAGTCTTACCTAGACTTGGTTACTTGAGTTAGAAAAATAGTAGGAGGAAGCTTTAGATCACAAGAGCAAGACTTAGCTAAATATTTTCTTCTTCTTCTCCTTGGATTTTCGAAAATAATGGGAGTGGAGAGAAGGAATGATCACTTGCTAGCTTAAGTTTTATTTTCTCCTCTTTCTCTAGTGTAATCCGAATGGGAGAGGGGAAGGGTGATAAATGTGAGGTGTGAGTGATTAGTCTAGATACTCCTTGAAATCAAGAAACAAGTACAATGCACCATGCTTCATTAAATGCAAAATCAAGATCAAATCTCATTCTAGATTTAATGCCACATGTCAACACCTCTATTCATCCCTTAAGAAGATATTAGTTCACTTGATCAGTTTAAGCCTAAATCAGATGAATGTTCGGGAGGATTATAACTTAATTCGGGAAAATTCTAATACAAAATTATCGTAAAAATATTCCCGTCGCAAATCACCAATTTTGGAAATTTTCGATAGTCCGTTAATTTAGGTCAGAGTCCGTAACAATTTATTGACGGTTTCTGTTGAAGTTCACGCCACTTGAATCCCGGAAGGCCACGCCATTTGAATCCCGGAATGCTACGCCATCTAAATCCCGGAAGCTACGTTTGTTGAATCCCGGAGGCTACGCTATTTGAATCCCGGAGGCTACGCCACTTGAAACCCGGAGGCACTTTAGTAGAACACGTCAGTGAAGAATCAGAGGACTATACAGAGATTTTGTACCCGCACCTTCAATTACATATACACTGTAACCCGATATTGTGAATATATACAATTTCGAATATTTTGTGTTTACAGCAGCAAGTGCCCAAGGCACAGGTATCGTCAACGGACCCCCAAGCGACAGCCCGGGTTATTCAGCAAGCAGCGACAGCTTTAGCTCAAATGGTAGCGGGGATTTAAGGTCAAGTACCCCAGGCATCCACGCAGAAAGATGAAATAGAGGAAAAAAGGACCCAGCATCTGTGTCGTGGTGCGACTCATCGGCCGGCCATTTCTATGCCCACCATGGGACGGTGGGGTGAGAGGGTTGCTATCCAGCCAAGGTTGTGGACACAGCCGAAGGCCAAGGGGTCATCCACCAAGGGTCCACATCAAGATGGGCAGTCACAACAGATAGAAAGGATGGTGAGTTTGGAGGGTCGGTTCCGCGTCAGTCCACGGCGCTCAAGCAAACCCCGAATGTGCAGGAGGAAGTGGTTGAGCGGCAACAAAAGAAAATAGAGGAACTAGAGAAGAAAATGGAGGCAAGGGAACAGTCGCCTGAGCCCGAGGTGAGGATGGTTGCACCATTCATCGTAAGGATAATGGAAGCACCCCTTCTAAAGGAGTTCAGGCTTCCCGCTATCAAAACCTACGTAGGGACCTCAAACCCGCGTGCGCACATGATGAGTTATAACGCGGCAATGGTGATGATGGGGGCAGAAGATGCCATTATGTGCAGAGCATTTTTATCCACTTTGGATGGGGCGGCCCAAGACTGGTTCAATACAATCCCAAATGGCTCAATCCAAAATTTTGGAGAACTGTCAAAAAGCTTTTTTGAGTTACTTTTCTGACAATATACAACGTAAGAGGTCTTTCTCTCACCTCTACGCAATAAGGCAGGATAAAGGGAAGAGCTTAAAAGATTTTTTGAACAAATGGAAGAAGGAGCTCAACAATGTGTACGATTTTGACTCTAAGGAGGCGATCCTCATATTTATCCAAGCATTGAGGTCGGGAGATTTTCACAGGCAGTTGAACACCCACCATCCACGCTCCTATGAGGTACTAATGAGGACAACCAACCGTTATGCTGAGGCAGAGGAGACTGATAGAAAGAAGAAAGATGAGGAAGAAGGCAAGAGGGGTGGGCAACCGGATAAAGTTGGCCCGACCAACCAGGCACCATGCCCAAGCCAGTCATCCACGATGAAAGGGATAGATCACGAGCGGCCTCGTCTCGTCCCACTATGGCACTTGATCGACACCGCTTACTCATCCGGTTAGTGTGATTATAAGTCAAGCTGAGGAAATGGGAATCGTGCAATTTCCATCAGAATGCATGACAGTTTCTCTAAACGTGGACTAGACCAAATATTGTCGGTTCCATCGACAGGTTAGCCATGATACTGACGAGTGTCACGTTTTAAAGGGACAAATAGAGGAACTAGTTCAGAACGGATATTTTACGCAATTTGTTAAGTATCCATGGCAGCAGCAGTATCAACAACAAGGTCAACTTGGAGATGTGTGGCGAAAGGAAAAAAGGACTCTGAGCCGTCCGCTTCTAACACCAAGAAGAGAAGGTACAAGCAGGTCATGAAAGAAAGAGACAATGAGTTAGAGGAGGAGCCCTCGCAATGTAAAAAACATGTTATTCGCTGAAAAATTTGTTCAAGAAAAAATGTAACTAGTGATTGTGGTCCGTCCTGATCAAATTCTTATAAAGAAATTAGCAGTAAGACATATAGTTGGTTTCATGTGGCATTTCATCCCTTTTATTTTAAACGAGGAGTACTCTTGGCAGATTTAGAAGCTTCCCAAGGAGAAATTGGAGTAGGACCTTTAGATGCTAGAGGGCGCTCTCCATTGTCGAAAGGAATCACAGCTAGCTAGAGAGGCACCTATACCTTTCTGTATGAGTTCATAGGGCACAATGACCCCCTCTTCTCCGGCGGAAACAATTGCCAATGGATCTTCCTGTTTTTGGTTCATAGGGCACAATGATCCCCTCCTCTCCGTCAGACAGAATTTCCAGAAGGTCTTTAGAGGTATCCCTAACTTCATGGCCACCTAGTAGAATCTTTCTATTCTTCAACTTTTTGAGTCGGGCCTGCTCCACCAGGTGCCTTGAACGTCGTCTCTTCATGGATCCATGAGTCCTAAAAAAATCCTTTTCAAAGAAAATAAATAAATAGAAAAAATAAATAAAACAGCTAAGCCAAGGTCGTACCTCGGCCATAATGAGCCGAGGCCGTACCTTGGCCACAATTCTCTGTCGAGGTCATACCTCGTCCACAATTCTCTTTCCCAAAAAAAAAAAAGCTGAGGCCCCGTGCCTCGGCCAAAATCACCCGAGTTAGCCTCGCCTGAGGCCTTGCCTCAACCGTGGCGGTGCCTCGGCCGCAGTTCTTACCGTCCTTCAAAAAAACATGAGGATGAAGCGTACCAGGGTAATAGTATAGAGGAAGGATTGGAGAGGATACTAAATTTTTTTTTCTAGGATGAGTTCTTATATGAAAAAGAAGACGTATAAAAGTAAGGAAAAATATTTGAAGAATATTTGAAGATTAAGAAATATTTTGAAAATCTTGATATTTCCTTATAATATCAGGATTTGATCCTATTCAAAATTTATGCCTAATACAAATTATTATTCCCAAGCTACCTCAACCACACTCGCTAGCTAGGGAGTGGGGGGGGGGGGTGGTGATAGAGTAATTGGGCAAGCAGCACCCGACCCGATCCACAAGAAGATAAACATGCTCAGAAAGTTAAGCAGCCACCCGTTACACTTGAGGAGAGAAGTTATTACCAACAGCTCCATTACACTTCACATTCACGGCTCGCCATCATGAAGACCGTTACATTTAGAGGAGAAGAGTGTTTGTACTTGTAGTATAAGTAGTAGGCCTATTGTAGAAGAAGAGGACACACAAGACTATTGTACTGAAATTGATTACTCATTGTACTTCACTTATATCAAATATACTCTGGTAACATTCTTACCGTCATATGACATACTTTATAGATATGGTTCTTATAAGTTGATTAAATTGTTTATATATACAAAATAATACGTTTTTTTTTTAATATTGTATCTTTCATAGCGTTACACCTTTATGTGTAGTGTTACAATAGAAAATAACAATATATCATTTTAAGGATCATTAAATATCTCAAGGTCAGGTAAAAGCTTTGTGGTTAAGCAGCATAGTTGTGACTTTTCAAATGAGAGGTCTCAGAGATTCTTTATATAGGAGTCTAGGAGATGTTAGTTTTTGTGATGTTTATGTTTATTTTTTTTTAATTTATATTTTTATGTTGAATTATTTTTCTTAACTACTTTTTATACTTACACTACACCAAAAATGTTATTTAGCGGCGGTTAATTTGTTATTTCGCGGCGTTTGGTAACCACCACTAAATTGTTTAAAAGCAGTTCTCCAATCGCGCCTAAATAGTGTGTCATGAAGAATTTAGCGGTGATTTTAGACAATCGCGTGAATTGTTGACCAGCATTGCATCTAGCAGTGGTTTTGTAACCGTCGCTAAATATCTCAAGGTCATTTTTTGTGTGGATGATATCCTTTCTATTATGTAGTAATTTATATAGTTATTTACTCTTGTAACAAAAAAAATGTTTTCCCATATGTTGAGAATTCTCCATTTTCATAAATATAATAATATTTATAATTTGGGAGCAACCCTAGCAAAATAGGTCAATTTGTTCACTTAGTAACCACAATGTTACAAGTTTGACTTCCACTAAGAGTGGCCGGTCAATCATTATACCATGAAAAATGATCCACCTTATAATGTGGACAACTGACATAATGCACATTTTTAATATATTAAATTTACATTTTGAATGCACTAAAATTCATTGTTTGAATATACATTATTTGAGTACTAAGTTTTGTGAATACTATTAGTCTTATTATTATTAATTATGTAACGCATGGTCAAGTAACTTGTGTGGTGTGGAGTGATTGTCTTTAACTTCCCTAGTCTGTAGGTGAGGTTTAGGTTTCCTATTGTTATAGGAGTGCGCTGTAATTGTTTTGATTGGGATAATACAACTTCAATTCCTCATCTGGTACGCCCGTCACCATTCCTCAACTCTCTGACTTCTTGCAGGCGCAAGAGTTTATTTTATCCTACGAGTTCTCAGCGTCCACTAACGCAATCACCGGTGGTTCTCCTACGGCGATGGTCACTGGACGTGGGCGGCGTCCAAACAACAAAGGTGGGTTCGGCGGTCGACACGGTACAAATGGTGGGCAGTGACGTGGTCGTCAAGGTCGAAGCCGTGGTGGACAGGGGCAAGGTCGCGGAAATACTCCTCGGTGTCAGATCTGTCGTTCACACAACCACACGGCGGTGCACTACTACAGAAGATACACTGGCCAGCCTCCACTGCAAGCCAACGTGGCAGTCACCGCCGATGATGCTCCTCCTTCTATTGTCTATGCTTGGTATCCAGACACATGAGCTTTGATGCATGCCACGCCTGATGCAACAATGATGGCGCAATTCGAAGACTACACAAGCAGTGATGTGCTCCGAGTCGGAAACGGTATAGGTTTGGGTATCTCTCGTGTAGGCCATGCAACTATATCTTTCGTGTCAAAGTCTCTTAATTTATGCAACGTCTTACATGTGTCAAATTTAACAGTACCTTTTCTGTTTGTCTATTGCTTTACCAATGAAAACAAGGTATTATTTGAGTTTCACAAAAATTACTTTATTATGAAGGATTACACCACCAATGCGGTTTTGTTTAAAGGACCAACCTCGGGCGGCTTATACAGGTTGTCAGTCCCAGGGTGTGCCGTTGCGTTTCTAAGTGCCCGAGCATCATCCATGGAGTAGCATCAACCATTAGGCCACTCGCATGGTAATGTCCTCCAGCATGTCCTATAAGCGTGTCCAGTCACCTCAAATAAGTCCAGTTCGCTAGGAGTGTGTTTGGCCTGTTAACTTAGAAAATCTGCTCTTTTTCCCCTAGATAAAGTTCCTAGTTCTAGTACAAATGTTTTGGATTTACTGTACACAGACATTTGGGGCCCTGCTCCCGTAGTTTATCTTTCAAGTTTTTGGTATTTTGTTTTATTTGTAGACGATCACTCACGTTTTTGCTGGTTTTATCCCTTACGGTTAAAATCATACTTTTATAAAATATTTGAATTGTTTCGTGTGATGGTAGAACACCGGTTTTCGCATTCTATCAAATCCATCCAGTCATATTTAGGGGGTGAATACCGCCGTTTGCACAAAACTTTTGAGTCCATCGGGATTGTTCACAAGCAATCATATACCTACACACATGAGCAAAACAGACAGGTTGAACGCCATAATAGACATGTTGTTGAAATCAGTCTAGCTTTTTGATACACATGATTTTATACCATTATTTGCCCCATGATCCAGTTAGTTTTGTTGCTTATTTCCTTTACCTTGATACATTTAAGGTTCGTTTGTGTGTTACATTTGATCAATCTTAGTTTATTCACAAATGAGGAGCAAAAGAAGGATTTTCAGTCATCTTGGAAAAGTTTCGAGACATAAGGAATCCACCCATGGATAGAAAGGAGCAACGGAGCATGAAAGGAGTCAAAAGAGGACCAGGAGGCCACCTCACGGCCGTGATGGCGGCCGTGACCCCCACCGAGGACAGCAGTTGGCCACGGCACATCACGACCCCGATCCCGGTCGTGATGGTGGCCATGACCTGGCTGCTGTCCAGTATTTATTTCACGTTTTTTCTTGTATTTTGTGCATTCCGAGCCCTAGTTTAGTTCAGTACAATTTTCCCTTTCTTTAGAGTTTTCCATAGCATAGAATAGAGCAGATTTACATCATTGAATTCGGTTACGAGCTTGGAATCATTGTTTCGATTGGAATTACTCTCAATAATTCTTAGTAAAGTTCTCTCTTTTATTATTTAGATTCATTGCTATGATTTCAGTATTTAATCCTTGCTCTGTTTTATTTACTTCAATCATATTTGAGTATTTAATCCTTGCTCTGTTTTATTGTTAATCTTGATGTTCAAGTTGTGATTATTGCATAAAGGGATTGAATCATCCACCTAGGGTTTATGTTGAATTGGGGATTATTTTCTACTTGTATTTGATTGATGGCCACAATTAATTGCTAGTTTAGGAGAAGGATTCATTACAACGAAAGTTGGATGGAGACTTCGAGCCTTACCAATTTCAACCTAATTTTTCCTACTATGAGAATATGGGTAATTTGGGGGCTTACAATGCTTAGGTGCTTAAGTCTATGATTGATGCATCACGAAAGTGGGGCAATCCTAGCCTAATTCCGTTTATTGATTACGAAAGTAGCTGGATTGAATTCTTGTGCGCATTGCCCATAAATCCCTAAGTTGATTCTTCTTTCCCTAATTTTAAGGTTGTTAGAACATCAAGATTGCAATTCCCTTAGTCTGACCCATTCCTTTATCAATCAGTTAATACATTAGCCAATTTATTTCTTTTAATTTCCTCATTCAATTATTAGTTGCTTGGATTCTAGTTGATTCACGTACTCTTGTGTCTAGTATTCTGAATTAATATAATTACGTGCCATAACCCCATCCTCAGCGGAATGACATTTCACACCTATATTTTCACTCATCATCTATACATCATCACTCTTCTTGTTAAAAGCTTAGCCATTCTAACTCGACCAGAACCCGTACAGCTCGAGCTCAACCAACTGAAACGAGTCACACTATGTGCTTACGTCACATGACCCAGGGTACAGATGAACAATTTCATGCTCTCAATGCGACTGTTGATCCTACTTGCTACTCGCAAGCTGTGGGACATCTATAGTGGCGTGACGCCATGGATCAAGAGTTCAATGTGCTGCTGCATAATAACACTTGGCGGCTCATTTCGGCCAAGCCACATATGAATATCATTGGGTGCAAATTGGTATACCGCACTAAGCGCAAGGCAGACGGGTCTATTGAGCGCTATAAAGCCCGTCTAGTTGCTAAGGGATTTAATTAGGTCGTCGGCGAAGACTTCTTTGATACTTTCAGTCCCATGGTTAAACCGATTACAGTACGCATGCTTTTTTCTCTTGTAGTGTCGAATGGGTGGTCTCTCAGCTCCGTCAACTAGATGTACATAATGTGTTCCTAAACGAACATTTAGCTGAAATAGTGTTCATGAAACAACCACCTGGGTATGAAGATCCCACTTATCCGGATCATGTGTGTCACCTACAACCGTCTCTGTACGGTCTCAAGCAGGCACCCCAGGCTTGGTTCAAGCAGCTACATGATTTCTTAATCTTAGCAGGATTGTTGGGTTCCAAGACGTTTGTGTCTCTTTTTCACTACACGTCTACACCGCCGGCTCCTCTCGAGTGTTCTTACTGGTGTACGTAGATGACATTATTATGTTGGGCAATGATTTAAGTTTACTTGTTACACTTCTGCGCTGCTTATCTTCCACCTTCAAGATTAGGGACTCGGGCAAGTATGGCGGATTTCAAGCCATTAGCAACTCCGGCAGCTCTAACACAGCCGATAACGTCATCGACACAGCCGTTCGATAATCCTACTTAGTACCGGCGTATAGTGGGAACTCTTCAGTACTTAACTATTACTCGTCCGGATTTATCCTATTTTGTCAATCGTTTATGCTAGTTCATGCACTCACCCACCGATGATCACTGGGATTACTGAAGCGCGTCTTACGATATGCCAAGGGTACCTTGGACTACGGCCTACCTCTATGTCCATTGTCTTCCTCTGGCATTCATGCCTATTAGGACTCAAACTGGGCTGTGTGTTTGGTTGACAGGAAGTCGACGAGTTGTGATGCGGTGTTCCTTGGCTCCAACTTCATGTCTTGGGTCTCACGCAAGCAGCGCACTATGGCTCGCTCTTCGACTGAAGTTGAATACAAAGGGCTCGCGGATGTCTCGGCCGAGGTTACGTGGATTGTTTCGTTGTTACGTGAGCTTGGTCTACACTCAAGTAATCCTGCCACCCTATGGTGTGACAACCTTGGTGCCATGCATCTCGCTGCCAATCCGGTCTTCCATGCGAGGATTAAGAATGTTGAGATTGATTACCACTTTGTACGGGACAAAGTTTCTTCTGGGGACTTCGTGGTTAATTTTATGTCTACTAAAGACCAGCTAGCTGACATTTTTACAAAGCCACTGCCAGCTCCGCGGTTTAGGGTCCTACGAGACAAGCTGAACGTCGTCGTCTACTTCCCTTGTGCTTGAGGGTGTGTGTGAATACTATTATTAGTCTTATTATTATTAATTATGTAACACATGGTCAAGTAGCTTGTGTGGTGAGGAGTGATTTTCTTTAACTTCCCTAGTCTGTAGGAGAGGTTTAGGTTTCCTATTGTTATAGGAGAGTGTTGTAATTGTTCTGATTTAAATAATACAATTTCAATTCCTCATCAGTTTTATATTTGGGTCGTTTTTATTTTATTTGAGCCAAAATATTTCCTCTTATTTATATTTGGGCCTCATATATTGATATTCTTAAACCTATTATTATTGTTTTTTCAAACACATAGATTATATATGAGACGGTTTTGAAATAATAAATTATTCTTAATAATTCTTGTAGAATATGGCTGCTTTCACAAAATGAGAATTCACTGAACTCGCCCTCGATGGAAGTAATTTCCTTACTTGGGCCTCGATGTTAAGATCTATCTCGCATCTACTGAGCTGCAAGGCACCATTAAAGATGACTCTACGTGCAATGCGACCCAAAAGGCAAAGACACTTATTTTTCTCCGTCATCACCTCAGCCACGACCTCAAAAATGAATACCTGACCAAAAAAACCTTATGCCATATGGAAATCCCTAAAAGATCGTTTCGACCAACATGCGTTATTAGTCTTACCCCGGGCCCAATTTGATTGGCTGAAACTCTAATTCTAGGACTTTAAGTCCGTGACTGAATACAACTCCATCCTACACAAAATTGTGTCAAAACTTAAGCTTTATAAGCAAAAGGTCTCGGAAGAGGATTTGATTGAAAAGACTCAATCCACGTTCCATGCGAACAACCTTGTGCTCCAACAGCAGTACAAGGCTAAAAATTATACCCTGCATTCGGAGCTCATATCGACTTTACTGGTGGCTGAAAAGCACAACTAGTTATTCATGCGTAATAATAATGCGTATCTAGCCGGTGCTGCACCTGTGCCTAAAGCACACAACGTTGCCCAACAGAGCAACACTTGGAGGGGTCGAGGCTAGGGGAGAAGGGGAGGTCGTGGCAGGGCTTGAAGAGAGGTGGCAGAGGGGGAACTAGTAGTAGTGTGATTCCCCAAATTCATTTTCTCTAAACTCTTATTTTATTAAGCTTTTAAAATAAAATTATATATGTAATTTAATTTCTTACAAGAATTTTTTTTGTTAAACTAGAGTATAATTAAATATTTTAAACTCCCTATTTTAAATGATTTAATACGAAATATTTATATATTTATTAAAGGTTTTAAAAGTCATAATTAAGGGATAAATTTATTTATCAAAATCTTGACCCAAAAGTCTATTCGAGACGAACTTGTGAACCTAATAGCTAAGCTTTGACCCCAAATCTAAATTCAAAATGAACCTATCTTATTTTAAAAATTTATATCATTTTATACCCAAGATTGACCCAACTTTTCACCCGAAATTATAACCCGAAGTTTTAAATCGCAAAATAACCAAACTACCCTTCCTAGCCGTGTAACCTCATCCACCTAGGGTTTTGTGCCCCTATTTAAACAACGCTATTCACTTTCTGCCTCTCCAATCCCTCCATTTCCCACCCTTAGCATTTTGTAGGAGATCAAGAGACTCATTGGTAACCATCTTCCTCCTTCCTCTTTTCTTTTTCTTCTTCTTCCTTCCTCATTTCCTGTGTATGTTTGTTCATGTGTGTATGAGCTTATGTATGTCATTGCTATTATGTATGCTGGTCAAGACATTTAGGAGGTGAAGGAAGTGGGCATCATTGAAGGTTAGAGGAGGGATTTCTGCTATTAGGCTAGCAAGCTTGAGGTATAACCCATTGCTTCTCAAAATGTATCATTTTCTCCCATTAAAATGATATATGTTTCTTGATATTCTGTGAAAATGTGGCTATGTGTATATTGTATGTTTTGATCTAAAAATGAGGCGTTGGGTGTGGTTTTATGTGTATATGGATGTGGAATGATGGATGGAGGTTGTATTGTTGTACTGGAGTGGTTTGGAGATAATTGGATGTCTAGATATGGTGATTTGCCTCGGTATAAAATTTGTTGCAGAGTTGGATCAAGGTTATTGCCTCTGTTACCAATTTGCCGTGCGGGGCTAGCTACGGGCCTAGGAGGCTTGTCGGCCACGCACTGCACAACATGGAAGATTTAGGCGTGGAAAGCCTCAAGTGCCCTGATAAATTGTCTCCCTTCTTATTAAGCCTTAAAGCGGCAGGACTTCTAGTCCTACCGCGATAAGCTTGTGTGGTCATTGGCTTGGTCGTAGTCCCGCATGACTTGTGGTCACGGCCCTGCCACGAACCGATCTCGTGATCCCTTGTGGCCCGTGGGCTCGAACTCGTGGGCCCTTGTGGCTCGTGGGCTCGAGTTTGGTTTTGTGGTGTGTAGGTGCCTATGTGATATGTGTACAAAGTTCTTTTTCAAACAAAACATGATTTCCTATTAAGTGAAATGCGAGTACAAATTGTTATAAGTGTTTGGCATGAAAATGGTAGTTTGACGTAATATTGTAACGAGCATATTATTGACAATGTTAATGATAATTGGTGATTTGTTGGCCTAAGGGTATGAATGAGAATACTTGAGTCTTTATTGTTGTAAGTAGCTACCTTGTGTATATCTAATATATATGTATTCATTTTCTTATTTACCTATATTTATATGGTTATGTTCTTTAAAGACTCATATAAATAATTATCTTTCTATTTCCAAAATAAAGTCTATTGTGAACCTACGTGCATATAAGTATATGTATTTACTTACACTTATTATATGATTTGGAAACTATAGTTATGTCTTATGTTAATATTGTTATATGAAGTCCTATTGTGAGAAGAAAGAGAATATGAATTGCATATGTTGCTATTACTATTTATTATGTGAGGAATATATCTATATATGTTTTGGAGGACTCGATTGGAGCTGCATCCTCTCGGAAGATACGTGGAATTGAATTGATGAATGGGAATCCGGTAGAAAAAGTATGTTAATATTGTTATATGAAGTCCTATTGTGAGAAGAAAGAGAATATGAATTGCATATGTTGCTATTACTATTTATTATGTGAGGAATATATCTATATATGTTTTGGAGGACTCGATTGGAGCTGCATCCTCTCGGAGGAGATGTGGAATTGAATTGATGAATGGGAATCTGGTAGAAAAAGTAGAAAAATCCTGGGTGTACTTAGGGCTTGAGATATTACTCGCTGAGCTTGGAATCCTAGTTAGAGGGTGTGCACACTTAAGGTAGCGATCCTGATTCCAAATGATTATTTTTTTGGATTAACGAGGTAAACCCAGTATGTGAGTAAACCCTCGCCCTGTGACGCTAGTCGGCAAAGGACCACAAGGAGGTAAACTAGCTTAGGTTACCCATAGCTGACCGGCTCAAACCCAAGGGCATGAGGTTCGAACCCACGACCTCTCGACTGCAGGTGTAACTCTCTTACCACTTGGGCTGCACTTACGGGCCCAAATGATTATTTGAGTAGGGGAGAGGTTGTTAGGCCAATAGAGAGTTGTTGTGCCCGGATTAGTGTCATTCACACTTGGTGAAGATCTAACCTCCCACTCCCATGAGATATGATGAGAATGATGCTGACATTGCGGTTTTGCGTAGGGTTGGAGTGTGAAAAGATATTTGTATGATAAAACGGAAAGTCTGTGACTCCCCGAGTGTCGGTCTCGAAGGAGGGACGTGGAGGTATGTCAAACATTCGGGAGATTACTAGATGGAGTCATGCATAAGATTTGAGTGTGGTGAAGGGTGGAATTGCAAGTGAGAGTGTAGTTCATTGATTGGTTGTGAGTGCAAGAGAGTATTAAAATAAAAGTGGTTTTGGGAATATGTAAAAGGGGTAGGGATTGGATAGTGTTCATGAATATTGCATTATGAGTGTCTAAGGGTCAAGGATTAGGATTGCTAGGATATTGTCTATTCAAGAGTGTGTTGTCTTAGTCCTTTTCCACCTTGTGTACTAAGGCTTCTTTGACTTAGGAGTGCCTTCAAGCATCCAAAGTTCTAAGAGGAATTTTATCAAACACTTAAGCTACACACTATCCTACTATTCTTAAGAAGTCCATAGGAACTTTGATGGTGTAAAGCTTCAAATCCTAACTCTAATCAAAGACATGAAAGAGTCAAGAGCTCAAATCTCTCATCTAGATTGGCCAAATCCAAACAAGATATCATCAAAACAACAATCAAAAGACAAGAATAAATAATCCATCAACACAAACTCATAGATCCAAGATATAGAAATAAGATCATCACAAAAGCAATATTCAATCACACAATCCAAATCCCTAGACTAAATTAGCTACTCATGATAAGAAATGAAAGTAAAAGCTAATTCAATCCAAGAACAAGATAGCTAAAATTATAGAAATGAAATAGAGATCACCTAGAGAGAAGAAGATCTTCAATCCAAGCTTGATGTCTTCTACAATGGAGTATTGATCTAATCTAAAAACTAAGAAAAATGGAGAAAACTCTCCAAAGAAAAACTAAGAAAAAGGAAAACTAAGGGGTCGTTTAGCAACTTGGGAAAATGGAAGATTTTCCAAAAAAATGGAGAATTGGAGGAGTGGAAAAAGAAAAATTGGAGAAGTTGTTTACTAAATTCATTTCTCCAAATTCATTCTCCCCTCCATTCTTCCAATTCTTATACAAAATTGGAGAGATGGAATTTGGCTCTCTCCAAAGTGGAGGAATGGAAACTAGCGGGTGAACAGTGCTCTTTTCTGTGAGGTCAAAGCTTAGAATCCGGCTGGGCGCAATTATTCTGTGGAAAAATGCGCGTGTGTATGCCTTCTTGTTTTCCCTCCGCCTTTTCTTTGGTTCTTTCACTCTTGCTGCGCAAACCAACAAGTGATTATGTTTATATTTACCGTTTTTTACTATTATTATTATTATTATTATTATTATTATTATTATTATTATTATTATTATTATTATTATTATTATTATTATTATTATTATTATTTTGTTCTTTCCCTCCTACT
>CP025647.1:21766565-21850380 GCA_003576665.1 Ipomoea trifida | reverse complement strand
TCTGACATTCAGAGTGGTTGCTTGCCCGGTTCATCACAATGAAACCTATCTTGAATCAAAGGTAGGCTTTGTCAAGATATCGATTTATTTTCACCAAGAGAGGCTTGTCTCCATTTCACTCTTGAGTTCTTCAATCAGATCACCGTCACCTTTGTTCAGAGAATTCTTCCCTTATATATGATGATGAATACAGTCAAATTTCATAACTGAATTTGTTGCACGCCTTGTCATGTTCCCATATTCTGCTCAGCACATCGTCCGCTAATTCTTCTGAACCTTCTGTTGAACTACAAGAAAATTAATACAAAGACAACCAAGCATTATTCTGAACTATCTGCTGAACTAAAAGAATTGACATAGAAACTTGTTACAAAAAGTGAGGAGAAAAGAATTTTTCTTCCATTGTAATTTTATTAACAAAAGTTACTTCATCTTTCAGTATATTTCTAAGAGAGGAAGGCAATATGTTTAAGAAACCTTCTAAAAGACGAAGGGTTGTTGGTTCAGTGGTCAGGTTGGTTCTATCTAAGTAAAAAGTGATAATTGATTATAGCACCTTATTAGATACTTTGCTGGATATATTGATTTTTTTTTATATGGGAGTGAATTTTGAACTCCAGACCTATCTTAAGGATGAGGGCGCTCAACTACTAGCTGATTATATCTAATCAACTATTAGCTAACAATTAATTATTTTTTAAGAAATAATTTATTGTAATCACAAAAAAAAAAAAAAAAAAAAAAACAAAGGGATCGGAAAAGAAACAACAATGGGTGAGTTTAGTAACATTATATTCTTTTAGAAAAAATAGTCTGCACTGCTTCGTGTTCGGAAAATAGTTTTCCATAAAATAATTTTTCTTGCTTTTTAATTCTTTTTTTCAGATAAAAAAAACAAATATAACTTCATTTATAATTACAATTACTATTATCGATCTGCGAACTTTCACTTTAGCTATCTTATTTACCCATACTACATATGGGAAATTTTACTATGGACTGTGATTCAAGTAGCACTATGGACCAAGCAATCATATGGCGTCATCTGTACCAATTTCAGGAAGAAAAACAATCATTAACCGTTAAGTCTGGTAGACAGAAAATCGCCCTGTAATGTTCATTGCGCAGCGATCTCCTTCTCTCATGCCTTCTCTTCTTCTCAACTCTCCCATAGTTATTCTGTTATCTTTCTATTCGAACATGGATGGAACGATAGGTATAAGCAATCAGAGTTCAGGACCCTGCAATTTCATTCTTGCGGCGTTTTTAATCAGTTTATTCTATACACCCTGCAGTTTCATTACACAAACACTATAATATCATTTTAACTACACTATAGTTTCATTTGATGTTATACAAAAAAAATATGTGACACAACCTACTCAGTTTCGTTCTATACACTCTGCAATTCATTACACCAACACTATATTATCATTTTAACTACACTACAATTTTATTTAACATTATATATATATGTGTGTGTGTGTGTGTTTCGTTCTATACACCCTGCAATTCATTACACCAACACTATAGTATCATTTTAGAACACTACATATATATATATATATATATATATATATATATATATATATATATATATATATATATATATATATATATATATCTGTGTGTGTGTGTGTGTGTGTGTGTGAGAGAGAGAGAGAGAGAGACACCATCTACTCAGTTTCATTCTATACACCATGTAGTTTAATTACAACAACACTATGTATCATTTTAACTACACTAGAGTTTCATTTGGCATTATACATAACAATATGTAATAGCATCTACTCCGTTTCTGTCAAGCCTATATGTGGCTAATATTCTCCTTGGTAGTTTGTTAGCTCTATTTCAATTCCTGTACACTAGCTTAGTTGTAACTTCTCACTATTCCTTTTCATTTGTACACTATTTATGGTGGGTTAACCTTTCAGTATTAAATATAACTTACAATCAGTTTATACTCTAATGGGCTGTTTGGTTCACGGTAATAACCTATTCCGTTGTTTGGTTCGCATTTGTATTCTCAGGAACAATGAGCTATTAATTACCCTTGCAAGGGTAATAGCTATTACCAGGGCCCCCTGATATTAACCTATTACCCATGCAATATCATTACACCAACAGTACACTATAGTGTAATTTTAACTACACTACAGTTTCATTTAACATATATATACACAACAATATTTAACACCACCTACTCAATTTCATTCTATACATCATGTAGTTTCAATTCATTAGACTAGTACATATCATTTAAAATACACTACAATTTTTTTGACATTATACACAACAATATGTGATACCACCTATATGTTATACTGCTACTCATTTTCATTCTATATATACACCCTGCAATTTCATTACACCAACACTATAGTATCATTTTAACTACACTACAGTTTCATTTGACATCATAAACAACAATATGTGACACCACCTACTTAGTTTCATTCTATACACCTTGTAGTTTCATTACACCAATACTAGAGTATCATTAATTAAACTACAGTTTCATTTGACAATCTAGATATATGGTATTGTTCAGGGGCAAATTATGTTATGGACCTGGGTCTACCTTGCACCAAGGTGGACCCAGATCGATATTCACAATTTTAGAACTCAATATACAATATTGCATTACTCAATATTCACAATTTTGTTACATAGATTCAAAAATTATGTTATACTGTTGAATATAGTGTTATGAAATTATGAATATAGAATTCTGTAATTGTGAATATAGAATTCTGTAATTGTGAATATAGAGTCTAATTGTGAATATAGAGTTCTGTAATTTTACCATGCTCTGCTATATAACAATTGTACTACATATATACTCATCCACCTACCCCAACTATCACCTCTATCTATTTATCTATAATACCACTATTCCTACTATATTTATCTACTTACCAGTTACCACTTATCACTACAACTAAATTCATTATTAACTTCTATTACTTTACTAACAATAATGGTCTATTAATCTACTCTCATATATTTAATCTAATATAACCTACGTTATGTATATTATCCAAATTATAACTCGAATTCTGAATTAGAATTTGGATTTAGATGAATCCAATAAGTTGTTTGTTTAGATATGATTATAGTTATGATAAATCTGGATCTAAATTTGGTATGGATCGGATACCAGAGATTAAAATTTTGCTATATCAAATATTAAAATTTTACACATACTTAAAATCAAAAGAAAAGATTTTATACATATAAAAGTTAGATATCATTGATTTGACCCTATCCAACGCACCAGATGTACCAGTAAATATTATTATTACTAATCACCATTATACGCATCATGTATGTTGTATCAAAAAAAGAAGCAAATAATTGATTTTAAATGTATGTTGTACCAAGAAAACAATCGATTTTAAATAATATTATATTTTCTTGTTTGAAAAATGACATGAAAAATACTTAGGGATATCAATCAATCCAATTCTGTTCGTTTTAACAAACCCTGTCAAGTTGTTAGATTTATTAATTTTGAATTTATCAAACTTAGCTTATTTTTTATTTGCTTAAAATTTTTGGTACTAAACTTAAATTGTCAAGCTCTAAAATTTTCGGGAAGGCTCAACTAAAATTTTTGATATTTTAAATTTAAATTTAAATAAACTACCCACTGATGAAGATTTTACAATTACTATTCGGTGCGATTTTATTTTTGTCGTTGCATGCATACTTTGACTGCGACATTACACGACAAGATAATTCTAAATCATTTGATTGGAAGGTTCCAAGTGTTAAGATCTTTGAATAGATAGCAAATGCATGCACTCATTAATCGCCAGGTGCAAGTTGAGTAAGAATTTTCGAATGCAATTGATCTGATCTGATCAACGGCACTGAGGGCTCCACATGGCGGAAAATTACGGTCCACACATTGTGTGGACGATGGTCCAAAAATACATCGTTTTAATGTTAAAAAAATCTTGCTTCGCAAGTGTCAACGCGTGTTAAATAATGAATATTCTAGGTAAAATCATAGAACTTTATATGTTAGAATATTGTACTTTATATGTGTTAGAAAAATGAAATTTCTAAGGTAAGGTAATGTATTTTATGAGTTAGAATAATGTAATTTATGTATTAGAATAATTATTTTATTAATTGGAATAATGTATAAAGTACTTTATATGTTAGAATAATGAAATTTCTTGGATAAAATAATGTATTTTATGAGTTAAAATGATGTACTTTATATATTAGAATAATATATTTTATCAGTTAGAATAATGTACTTTATGTGTTTTTGGACCGCGATCCACACACATACGTCCACTGGGCACCGGTGTCCCTCGGACCTAGCCGGTCCAACTTCCTGCCGAAATAATGGAGGCCGTTGAACACCTCCGTATATTCCTAAACCAAGTACGAATGACGAGAGGCGAGTCCGAACCGGACCTCTCTCAGGAAAACTATGAACCCCGAACGGCTCACGGGGCCTCGCATGAGAGACGCCGGAGGGCAATCTCAGTCCATGATCATTTGGGCGGAACCCCAAATCTACAACCCAATGCCTCATGGTCTGGACAAGGGAAAACTGTGGCTGAAAGCCCACGACGAAGAGTTAGGCTCAACCCTCGATGGCGAGCCCGAGCCGCCCTAACAACCAACCCCTATGCGGGGAGATTACCAACAATAGAGCCACATAGAGAGGAAACCTTAGAGGATACAACAGAAAGTTACGGTGAAACCCTAGATCAAAATCAGGGAGGTCGGGATTAAGAAATAGCTGAGCTCGCCAAGAAGCCAAGGGACCTCTAGGAAAGGATTGAAGGGGGAAAAGACTGGCCAACCATTCGATCCCTATTATCTACCAGCCTGTTCACCTTAAAGATACATGAATATCGGACACCCAAGAACTTTGAATGTCCAGTGATGCCCACATACGACGGAACGACACACCTCAGTGATCACTTAATCAGTTTTCAAGCAAAGATGATGGTAATAGGGGCGGAAGATTCGATGTACTGTAGAGTATTCTTCTCAACACTGAAAGGGGCTGCACAACGATGGGTTTTTATCGTTACCACCACGATGTATTGATTGCTTTGAAACCTTGGGGAAGCGATTCTTGACATACTTTGCCAAGAACATAGGAGCCAAAAAGCATTTCATGACCCTAACTGCCATAAGGAATTCTTGAGAAGATGGCAAAAGAACGTACAAAAGGTGGAGGATCTAGATGACCAAACAACTTTAACACTCTTCACGGAGGACCTAAGATCAGGGGATCTATCCGCCAGCCTATGAAGGGATACACCTGAGACCTACGCTCAAGCTATCTAGTGAGCCAATAAATATGTAGAGATAGAAGAAGCCTTACGACAAAAGCAAGAGCGGGAAGCAAAGCGACCTCGTGATGAGGTCGGAACCTGCCCAATACACTCAGAAGACCGACCAGCACCCATTATGAACTAAGCCCCATACCTAGGATTCATCAAGTGTATGAGATACAACCACCCAATGTGTATTTGCTGAAAAGCAAAGATGAAGCCATGGATAAGTTCATTCTTTATAAGAATGAAGTTGAAAACCAACTTAATCGAAAGTTTAAAAAGGTTAGAAGCGATAGAGGTGGTGAGTACGAAGCAACAATCAGTGACTTCTGTGCAAGTGTAGGCATTATACACTTGCGTACGGCACATTACGCACCTCAATCGAACTGTGTTACCGAACGAAAGAATCGTACATTGAAAGAAATGATGAATGCGATGCTTATCAATTTGGGCCTACCTCAAAATATTTGGGGTGAGACGATTTTGACAAGTAATTACCTTTTAAATAAGGTAACCAACAAGAAGCTCGATAAGACTCCTTATGAGCTGTGGAAATGTAGGAAGCTTTCCTACCAATACCTCAAAGTGTGTGGGTGTCTTGCCAAAGTTTTGGTATCAACACCTAAGAAAATAAAGTAAGGTCCAAAGACCGTGGATTGTATCTTTATTGGTTATGCACACAACAATAGTGCTTATCAATTTTTAGCACACCAGTCCCATAATCCATATGTACATATGAACACGATATTTGAATCAAGGAATGCATCTTTCTTTGAAAATGTATTTCCTTGTAGGTCCAGTGAAGGACCAAGTACGTTAAAATGGACGTTTGACAAAGTTATGGACAATGATAGCGGTGATTTTGAGAAAGAACCCGAGCTCGAGCCTAGACACAGTAAGCGGGCGAGAGTTGAGAAATCATTTTGTCCTGATTTTCTTACTTACTTGTTAGAGTATGATTGTAGTACACTAAATTGTTTGATAGAAAACGAACCGGAATTTCTATCTTGTTTGATAGAAAATGAGCCTCGAACGTACGTGGGAGCTGTGACTTCTACAGAAGGACAAATGTGTAAAGAGGCTATTAAAAGTGAAGTGGATTCTATCCTACAGAATCACACTTGGGAACTTGTTGATCTTCCTCCGGGTAGTAAACCCTTAGGATCCAAATGGGTCTTTAAAAGGATGATGAAACCGGATGGTTCCATCGAGAAGTATAAGGCTAGGCTTGTAATCAAGGGTTATAGGCAATGTGAGGGCCTTGATTACTTCGACACGTATTCTCCCGTAACGAGAATAAACTCTATTCGAATGATAATTGCCATAGCCGCATTGCAATATTTGGAAGTTCATCGAATGGATGTGAAAACAGTTTTCTTAAATGGCAAGTTAGATGAAAATCTATATGGAACAACCCGAAGGGTACGTTGTTCTGGGCAAAGAAAGAAAGTTTGTAAGTTGGTTAAATCGTTATATGGGTTAAAGCAAGCACCTAAGCAGTGGCATAAGAAGTTTGACCATGCGATGTTAACCAATGGGTTTAAAATAAACGAGAGTGACAAGTGTGTCTACGTTAAGGAAATGATAGACGAGTATGTCATTCTTTGTTTATAAGTAGATGATATACTCATCGTTGGTAGTAATGATCGGATGATCAAGTCTACCAAAAACATGTTAAATGCGAGATTTTACATGAAGGATATGGGTTTGGCTTATTTGATCATCGGGATTAAAATCATTAGGAGACCGGATGGTACGAGTTGAGCCAATCTCATTATATTGATAAAATCCTTGCAAAATTCGACAAGGATGATAATCAAGTGGCTAGGACACCATTTGATACAAATGTTTTACTATCAAAGAATCAAAGAGAGTGTATTTCTCAAGTAGAATACGCTCAGATTATTGGTAGTTTAATGTATCTAATGAGTTGTACTAGTCTAGATATTGCCTTTGCGGTTAGTAAACTTAGTAGATATACGAGTAACCCTGGTGATATGCACTGGAAGGCAATTGTGAGGGTTATGAGATACCTAAGGGATACTCGTAACTATGGATATCCTGTTGTACTTGAAGGGTATAGCGATGCTAATTGAATATATGATATTAAGGACTCTAAGTCCACGAGTGGTTATGTGTTTACACTAGTCGGTGTAGCTGTTGCATGGAAATCCTCTAAGCAATCTGTGATAGCTAGATCCACGATGGAATCTGAGCTGATAGCCTTGGATAAATGTTGTGAAGAGGCTGAATGGCTACGCCATTTTCTAGAGGATATTCCTAATTAGGAAAGACCTGTACCTCCAATCTGTGTGCATTGCGATAGTCAAGCCACACTTGAGAGAGTACGAAGTCACATGTATAATGGTAAGTCTAGACATATATGTAGTAGATATAATACCATTAGACAACTTCTCTCAACTGGTGTTATCTCGGTTGACTACATAAAGTCAAAAGACAACATATCGGACCCGTTAACGAAATGGTTAAGTAGAGAATTTACCAAGAAGTTGACACGAGAAATGGGTCTAAAACGCTTGGTATAAGTTCTATAGTGGATACCCAACCTAGCTGGCACTTAGGTTCAATGGGACAAGTAAATTATGGAACGTTGTATGTCATTGTGGGGGTCTCGGACTCTCTACCACTCCTCGTTAGAATAGTGTCTCCCGCGCAAGGTTAGCACATTGATGCTTTAATGATTCGAATGTTAGTTGACATGTGTGAGTATGCGGGATACTCGGGAAAGAGTCACCTATGTGAGAGAGAAGTTAGGGTCGCTTCAAAGGAGAATTGAATTGGGCTCAATTCATTAGAAGCTCTTGCAGAACCAGGAACGGTGACCCACGACCAAAATGGGCACACACGTGAGAACATAACAAGGTTGGGAGGTTCTTGTGTGAGATAAGTCATCGTCTACACAAACGTCAGTCGGTTCAAAGACATCGCGTTCTACGGTACAGCTAGTAGAGTAAAGATATCTTTTCAAGGGAAGGTTCAAAGGGTAACACCTACCTATCCTATGCAGGGATCGACTGTTGGGTACAGTTGTTTCCGATTTCAAAACAACCCCGAAAATCAATTTTCATTCATGTGGGGGATTGTTGGAAAATAGCATTAAATGGCAATTTTAGTGGCTATTTTGTGGTACAAATATATGTAGGGTCCACTTCTGATTTGGGTCGGGTCAAAGTGGATTCAGGTTCTTCGTAGATAGACGAAGAGATTGATATATTGTACGCACAAAACGGATAATGGGTAAATAAGAGATTGGTTCTCAAAGTCGACCCATTTGAGTTGGAAAAATGATGGGAAAAGCTTTAAAGTAAACTTTTGTCCCACATGGGTTTGGGAAGTGTAGTTTGCACCACTATTTATACAAGAGCTTTTCTAAGGCTTATAGAAATGTATAGCATATAGGCTCTCTCTCGTGCGTAGGGGGGTGCAAATCAAATCCCAGAATGAGTCTGAAAAGGCTTGACTAGTGGGCGTAGATATGCCACATTTTCGTATATGTTTTCCAATGCAGTCGCTAAAGGACTCGGGGTTTGGTTGATCAGTTCGGCCTTATGAACTCGTTGTTCGTTCTGGTACGCTACGCCAATGGCGGGCTCGTGGGCTTATGAACTCGTGGTTCGTTCTGGTACGCTATTCTGGTACGCTACGCTAATGGCTCGGCCATCGGCTCATGGCAACTCAGGTTAACTCTTTGTGGTCTCATGTACGATTCGGGTAGTGACCTTCAGAGTCTTGATTCATCTGTTACGGAATTAATTTCGGGTTGATTCCAGTTTTTATTATCTGAATCAAACCCTTCCCTGTATACGGGAGGTGGTGGGTTCGAGCCTCAGTGGAGGCGTTGCTGTCTCTTTGTTCTTCAGTAGGTTGAGAAAGTAGTTTATGAACATATACTACACTGTAATAGAGTCAGTAGCATTCAAAAAAAAAAATTATCTGAATCAATTATCAGGTAGTTATAAGCCAGATTTTATTATCAGAATAAGTGCCATGGCTAAATACTATTTAATCCTTCAACTCCTATATAAGTTGAATGTAGAAGCAGCATATTTACAGCGCAAGAAATACATTTTCTCTCTCGAAAACTCTACTGCTACTCCTTTCTTTCCAACTGTGACCAAAGCCTTGTTCTTGTTCGTTGGGTTTCGTAGTTTGAGTGCTCAAACTCGAAATCGAAGCTTGTTTTATCTTGGGAAACCTAGGCTACAATGCTCCTATCACTTTGGGAGGTAGCAAATAAAGTTTTAAGGATAGTGTAGTGAGTACACGACTCAAGCTTACCACCTTCCAGAAATCCTTTCGTATTTTGTGCTTGTTATTTTCTAGAAATATTATTTTCGTAATATTATTTCTTAACAGTGGCATTATCCCAAATCCTACGTATCACCTTATAATTCGGTGTGGTAGTAGACTTACTATAACCCAAAAGTTAGCCCTTATCCTAGCCCAAGTTAAACCTCCAAATTTAATTTCACCTAACCTAATAAACCTTTCGAAAATATTATTATTTTTAATTAGAATGTGAAGAGAAGGTTCGCATCAAAACTCAATACATGAGAACCTTGGCTGACTGGTTTGTGAAGAGAAGGTTCACATCAGAATGTGGACTAAATGATTAACAGATGATTAATTCTAATATGATTTAAATTTTGGCATTGTTGTTAGCTTATATATGCTAGCAAATAGTTTAGTTTGTCTCTCTTATTGATTTTTCCTGCCTATTTATGTGTTATAAATGTGCAAGTTAAGTGACAATATTGTTAGCAAGTTAGAAAAATATTACACATGCATTCTGTTAAAACAATATAGATGTGAACGGTTAATTCGGTTCGAAAACATTACACATGTAGTTTGATTAAAGGTTAAAGGTTATTTAAAATTTCGGTTAACAGTTAATTCGGTTCAAAACTTCGGTTAACCAAAATTATATAACAGTGTATATATATATATATATATATATATATGTGTGTGTGTGTGTGTGTGTGTGTGTGTGTGTGTGTGTACACACACACACACACACACACACACACACACACACACACTATATATATATATATATATATATATATATATATATATATATATATATATATATATGTATGTATATATATAATATGTGAAACCCCATCAAAATTGTAGTGTTGTTATGGTATTATTTTTGTATATTTTCTAATGGCTTTTTTATAATTATTAGGATTTAAAACTATAGCTTAAAAATTTACGTTACTCAGATAACCAACCGATTAACTGGAAAAAAACTTTGATTTGGTTAATTCAGTAATAAAAGTTTGATTCGGTTAATGGTTATCGGTTAAAACGGTTCGATTAACTGATTGAACACCCTTTCGTGAATTAAGCTAATAATTACACAAATATTAGTATAGTTACAATTAATTCATTTTGATATGGATGAGGTGGATAAAAGTAAAGGCGATATGGTGAAAAGGAATATACTTAGGTATAAAAGTATAGTTGCAGAAATATTAGTATAATTGTCTAATAATAATTGTCTAATAAATATTATGGTAAATAAACTAAACATGGGTCGTTGGATTTATTTTTATAATAATTATAATTAAATTATTTTATCCTTTTCTTTCTATATTTATTTTAGTAAAAATATAATTACATAAATCATATATTACATATCATTTTTTAAAGATAATTGCAAACAAACGAGTCATATATTATTCAGTTAATTGAGTGATACTTTTTAACTAATCTAATAATCAAATAAGTGTATATTTTCAGATCAAATATTAGAATTGTTTATAACTTCATCTTTAATTTTATTATCTTAATATATAATAAAAAAATTTACCCGTGCGATGCAAATATTCTTAAAATGTTATAACAAATTCATTCCGTGCAACGCTTGAGTGAAATACTAATTTTTTTTTAAAAAAAAAATCTGCCACTTTTCTTAGAGATAAAAACAGTGGCGGATGACTCAACTTTCTGCCACTAATAGTGGCGGAAAGTCTAAGACTTTCAATAATTCTGCCTCCGTCACTGGTGTAAAATAGTTGCGAAAAGTTTTTTACAATAGTGACGGATGTGTAATTTTATATTAATGTAAAATTAAATCGATATTGTTTTGGAGTATGACCCACACAATAATTTGCCCCAAATTATGGTGCGAGCGAATTTTTGCATCAATTACTTTATGCAATTCCAAGAGAAAAGTGGTTTGCAAATTGCAATATGTACATTGGACTTGTTCAATAATGGTTTTTTCATCTTTTTTTTTTTTTTTTTGTAACAGTGTTTTTTGTCTCCCTCGGATTATTAGACCAATAATGTCCACTTTTTTTTTTCTTTTTTTTTTTAAACGTACATGTAGTAATATCTCATTTGTATTGTACTCTGAGTTGTCAAGTTGATGAATTGATCTCTCACATGATACCAGTGAGTTACGGTATTTCCGATTAGAGTTACGTTTTATGAACGTACGTTTCTTGAGTACATTTTAATCAGTTAAAATAAGTATTTAGTAAATAGTTGTTTGTCTTAACTTATTAATGTCATTAAGTTAGAATTGAAAAAAAAAAAAAAAACTATTTGACAATCAAGTACCTTGTGGAAGGTCTCGGGTTTAACCGTTTAAGCCTCCTCTCAAGCAATGGGTTGACATATAATATTTGTTAAATAGAGATTTTGGAGGCGGATCGAAATTGGAGCTAGCTAGGAACTTGAACAACAAAATAATAATAATAATAATAATAATAATAATAATAATAATAATAATAATAATAATAATAATAATAATAATAATAATAGTAGTATAAATAATAATAATAATAATAATAATAATAATAATAATAATAATAATAATAATAATAATAATAATAATAATAATAATAATAAGAGTAAATTGCACTTTTAGTCCTATGACTATAGAGGTCTTGTTAATTACAACACTTGACTTAAAAAACAAACAATTTAGTCACTTAACTATGCATTTTTTAACACATTTGGTCCTCCCGGCCAAATCACCGGTGAATGTCGCCGGAAAATGTAAACATTTTTAAATTATTTATAAGTGGAGGCAAAACGATCCTTTCACATCATTTCTTCTTCTTCTTCCCGTCTGAACCGCCATAGTCGCCGTCTCAGCACCACCAACAACCTCTTAGGATTCTCCTTTGCCCGCGCCAAATTACACACAACCAGCACCGTCCTGAGTGTGTGCATAAGCGGCGATAACGAACCCAAGACACCAATAAGTGGTCTTAGGTTCGAACCCTAGTGCGGGGTATTGACTCTTTGTGTTTTAGTAAGTTAAGAAATTATGTATGAACAGATACTACATTATAACAGAGCCAATAGTACTCAAAATAATAATAATAATAATAATAATAATAATAATAATAATAATAATAATAATAATAATAATAATAATAATAATAATAATAATAATAGCTTTTAGTATTAGTTTTTTTTTTTCAGTAGGAAATGTTAGTTTTTGTGATGTTTATGTTTATTTTTTTTAATTTGTATTTTTATGTTGAATTATTATTTTAACTACTTTTTATACTTACACTACACCAAAAAAGTTATTTAGCTGTTTGGTTGGTAACCACCACTAAATTGTTTAGAGGCGGTTCTCCAATCCTGCCTAAATAGTGTGTGGTGAATAATTTACACAACTGCATGAATTGTTGACCAGCATTGCATTTACCACCGGTTTTGTAACCGCCGCTAAATATAAGGTAGTTTACTTTTGCTTTTAGTGGCGGTTTTCTAACTGCCACTAAATATAACTATTAGTTTACTCCTTTAAATTTTAGTGGTGGTTATTAAATGTCGCTAAATATTTTTGTTTATTCATTTTAAAAATTTTGGTGACGGTTATTAAGTGTTGCTAAATATTTGTCTTTATTTATTTTTAAAATATTAGATGTAGTTATTTAAGTGTCGGTCGCTAAATATTTGTCTTTATTTATTTTTAAAATATTAGACGCAATTATTTAAATGTCGCTAAATAATTTATAATTACATTATTATATTTTATCATTTAATTATATTTCTTCAAAAAACTTTAAATAACACATCTATCTCCTATATATTCTACATATTCTCTACAATTTAAAAAGTTCCCTTACAGAGTTCCCAACCCTAGTTAGCTTTAGTTTATTTTTCCCTTCTCTTTATATTTCCCTAGCATAGTTTAGATTAATTTTATACTAGATTATTTAATCTCAAGCTTGGAATCAAAGATTGAAAGTTGGATTTGTTCTTCATTATCAGTAAAGTTTTCTCTTCCATTTTATATTTTGCAGTATTTATGGTTATTTATTATTGCTTTGCTTTGTTTACTTTTATGATGCATGAGTAGTTAGCTTTTGGATTTGGATTAGGGTCCTATTACTATTCTTGATGCTAGATTTGTGATTATTGCATAAAGGGAAATAATTGTTTACCTAGGGTTTATGTTTGAGTTGGATTATATTTTCCTCTTATTGATAATTGATGCGCAACTTTTATTGATTTGTTTTGCAGAGGATTTCATCACAACGAAAGTTGGGTGAAAGACTCAGCCTAACCAATTTCAACCCAATTTTTCCTACTATGAGAATAGGGGTAATTTGGAGGCTTATAATGCTTTTGTGTTTAAGGTTATGATTGATGCATCACGAAAGTGGGGCAATTTTAGCCTAATTCTTGTTATTGATTACGAAAGTAGCTAACTTGAATTCTTGAGTGCATTGCCAATAAATCCCTTGGTTAATTGCTTTTCTCTAATTTTGAGATTGTTAGAGCATCAAGATTGCAATACCCCTAATCTGACCCATTCTTTTATCATATAGTTTTTCCCTTATTTTATTTGCATCTTTTATTTTATTTTAATTTCTAAATCATATTTTCCTTGGATTCTAGTGAATTCCAATACTTTAGTGCCTAGGATTTAATAATTCACACAATACGTGTCATAGCCCTAATCCTCAGCGGAACGACATTTACATTCTCTTTTTACACTCCCATCTATACATCATCAGACTCCCCACTACCCTCTAGAACCGAGTATTCCTCGATCTACATTTGGACATCGTCATACCTTCGCTCGCGCCTATTTCTAGGCTCATTAGGAGCGACCTCCCTCAGTACCTCCTACACATTCAGATTTTCGTCGCCTGGCACGTCCTGATTTGCCAACCTATCGAAAATAGATTGGCATCCACCTCTCGACCCTGCTCAATTCAGAGATCGATGCGAAGCGATGCAGCTTTCTTGTTTTACGGGCCTCGCTTGTTGAACAACCGGGGGCCTACCTCCTTCACGAAGTCGCACATCTCGCTCGTACAGATTTGCCAACCGAGCGAGCACCACAAGAATTCCAGGCTACTCGGGCTGTTCAAGTACTATCGGTGGAGGAGGCGGCAGTACTTCTACAACTCGGACCCCGTTAACAACAAGATCCTCCATTCGTACTTGCTCACTCTGGGCATGAGAATTCTGGCGACTAAGTTGTTGTCGCAAGTCACCAGTATGGGGGCAGGATTGCTGCTCTCGCAGGTCCCTCACTTGGGAAACAGTCTGCCCAGCATTACCGTTTGCTTGCACTTGAGGTTGCGTCCTACCTTGTCCCTGACCTTGACGACTCCTAGTGGTCACCATTGCTGCATACTTTCAACCTCCTCAATCAGTTAGAACCACACAACTTTCTGATCGATCCCCACAGATGGCGCCAATGTTGGTTTTATCAACCACGGATGGTCGAACGGCAGACCAACACCACCCGAAAATCGACTAACACTTGATCGGAAATTGAAGTGACTTCTCAGCCCTCTTTGTATTGTAAATTGCCTTTGAGTACAGTGAATTGCTTATATCTTTCACAAGGCCTTGAACCTCTATTTATACATGCTAGGAGGGATTTCTCCCTTTGGAAACCCTAAACTACCATAACCAAGTTAGGAATTCTTTGCTTATATCTTTCTCAAGGCCTTGAACCTCTATCTCGGTCTTCTTTCCATATCTTCCGCCTTCCACCGCCTGACTCTTTTAGGAAACTCCCATAACCACCTTTATTTACCTCGGTCACGGTCCTTAAGTCGGTCCGAACTGACTCTTCTCTCTAACTCGTCCTTTCCTCCAAGGTAATTAATTATTTCAATAGCTCTGTTCAATAACTCTTAGTTTAAGATCTTCAGCTGCCTTGTCACCTCTTTCACGAGCCCTCAACCAACCGACACATCCTCAGCCAACCTACGCCACATCATCATGCCTTTCTTCGAGCCCTATTTCTCTCTTTACCGGTCGTCCCCTTTTGTCTACGCCGAGCTTCTAGTGCTGAGCCTTAGTCCATCCCCCATCATCCAAGATAAAAAATGTTCATGGATATGAGTCGGCCAATGTGTCAACAACAATCTTCTTCATCAACACATGAGCAATTGTTGAATGATGCACAACTTGAAGACACATTTCCAAATCAAGAACAAACTCAGGATAATGAAACACATCAAGAGCAAACTCAGGATAGTAACACCTCAAGAGAAAAATGAAGATTTGCAATCTTCATCTAAAGAAACAAGGAATGCGTGGGAAGTTGATGTGATTAGTAAGTTTACATTATTATATATATTGATTGACATGTACAAAAAGTCTGAATAAATCAATACATTAATTTAGTTCCATTTATTGACAGATGGAGAAGGATTTGTGAAGAAGAAAAATTTAAAAGTTAAAGAAGTTTGGACACTCCCATTAGGTGAACAAATCATAGTCCCATTTGACAACTTTGGTACACCATTCACTAATGCAGGTGGATTATTTACTGGAACACTTGCAGGGTTGACAGAGTCAAGTAGCTCATTTCCAATCAATTATACTGATTGAAGATTAATGCTAAAACAATATAAAGAAGATATCTTTGCCAAAATAACAATTTAAGAATATATCAATAAATAACACAATACGCTGATGTCTTTATGAAGTCATTTAATATCTAACACTTTCTTACGAACCATTAATTTTGTCAAATAGTCAAAACAAATAACACAATCACATATCAATTATCTACTAACAAAACTAGTTATCAACTATCAATTATCAATTGATTAATGCCAAACTTATCCTTTATAATATTTGCACTTTGCTCGATCTCCACTTTGTCTTTTTAACTAACCTCTTAAACTATATTCATGAATTGATTGGAAATGGACTTTATGTCATTTTATAGGGCCATGAAGTTCTAGAACTCTAAGAGCATCTCCAACATAACAATGAACTCTTGTTTGGGCTTGTATAGGCCAACATGAAAGGAAAAAAAAAAAGAGTAAAATGTATGTGTATATGTGCGCGCGTGCGTGGGTATAGGGATCGTCTCTTGATAGACAGTGCTCCTGCATTCAACATGCACTAGGCGTCATTTTTTTTTATTATAATTTTTCTGAAAAAATAAAAACTAACATCTTGGAGTAGAACTTGGTTTATAAAATTTCACTTCTCACTTATGTCATATCATTCTCTCTCTCTTCCACAAACAAAAATAAAAAGTAAAACAAAATACAAGTACCCTATTGGAGGTGCTCTGAGAAAATCTTATTACTTTTCTTGAAAACAAACAATGTGAGGATAGTGGTCGCATACCAAAAATGTTTTTTAAAAATAGAGAGAAATATATTAGTCATACATTTTAATTTGTGTAAATAAATAAAGAATAAAAATGCATGTCTTCAAATTTTCTTCATAAAATCTTGTAGTTTCCTTTTGCAATACTCCGTATTAATTAGGTGTTAGTTTCGTGTTTGTTCTTTTTTTCTCAATGATTTGCGTATATTGATTGCTACTTTGCTAGACAGTGACTTACCTCCATTATATTATTCTAATTTTTGAGTAATTTGGGTTATCGACCCAAATTCCACAAGTCCCTTTCCTTCTTCCTTTTCCTCTTTTTGCTCATTGCATTGCCATCCGTCTCTCTATCTTTAATAATTTTGTTTTATTTGCTCTTTGTTCAGTAGTTATGCCATGGACCCAGGTCCACCTTGCAAGGTGGACCTGGGTCCAAAAACGACGCCGATTTTTTATTTTTTATTTTTTATTTTTTTTTAAATTTTTTTATTACTAAACATATATATTGGCCTGAAATGTGGAACACAAACTCTACATTCATATACACTATATATACTCTACATTCACAATTTGTAAACTACACATTCACACATTACAAGATTATATGTTTAGTAATTATATTACCACTTTTATGCATTCACACATTCAAAACTCTATATTCACAGGTCCTATACTCTATATTCACAACTTAAGAACTCCACATTCACACATTACAGGGCTACAAGTTGCTAGAACTTCTTAACTGTACTCTATTGCAGATTCACACATGCATAACTCTACATCCACGATTTCTATACTCCATATTCACAATTTGAAACCTCCACATTCACACATTTCTGGGCAACTCTACATTCACACAATCATAAGTCTACATTCACGATTTTTATACTCTACATTCACACTTTGAAACCTCTACATTCACACATTTTTAGACAACTCTATATTCAGCAATATGTTTACTAATTAAAAAAAAAAAAAAAAAAAAACGAAGACAAAAGACGTAATTTTGGACCCATGACCATCTTGCAAGGTGGACCTGGGTCCACAGCATAATTTACGCTCTTTGTTCATCAATCAGCTCAATTGTAGGCTTGTAGCCGCTGGGTTATTTAGTGGCAAATTATTGGTATACGCAATTGCGTTGACCACGGTTCAGAACGACATTATTAAATATTATGAGTTAGAATATAATGTCATTATGTGTTTAAATAATAAAATTTATGGGATAAGATAATGTACATTATGAGTTAGAATAATGAAACTTCGAGGGTAAGATATTGTACATTATGTGTTAGAATAATGTACTTTATGTGGTAGAATAATGTACATTATGAACATCCACATTTAATCATTTTTTATCAGAACATCCACATTTGGTCCTAGTATTATTGTGACATGACCATTTTTGATCCCCCATCAACAAAATGGTTGAAATATCGTTAAATACAAAGGCATTTCGATCATTTTTATACAAAGTGAGTTGACCTTCTATATTTTTATGTTTATTTTAAAAAAAAAAATCATAATTAAAGGCCGAAATGTATTTATATTTAACTGCTTTAAAACTGTTTTGTTAATAAAAGACCAATAATGGTCATACCACAATAATACTATAACCAAATGTTGATGTTCTAATAAAAAATGACTAAAAATGGACTACCACCTATAAATTTAGAACTAGAAATAAAATTAACTATTATAAAAATGTACATCATATCGGACCGTAGTCCACACAATAACTATTGTTGTATAGAAACTGAAAATGAAGAAACGGGAAACGGAGAACATAAAATACGAAATGTATGAAAAAAGATACACACACACATATATACATATATATATATATATATATATATATATATATATATATATATATATATAAAGAAATATAAATGTGTATTTATAAATATTTTTCTTTAAATGTATATAAATATTAGAGTAATTTTTTTATTATGTCAATTATCTTGTAATCTAGTTGTACGAAGTGGCTCTCTCATATGTGTGGTCATGAGCTCAAGTTCCCGTGGGGCGGTCGGTATCGATTGTACTCAAAAAGAGTAATTGTTTATTATATTTTCAATTTTTTTAAAATAGAAAAATGATTTTGAAATGTCTTGTAAATTTTTCATAAATTTGTAGAAGGAAATGTTTTTGTAATATAGAATGATAATTTCGAGGTTTTCTGCTATATAAGTACTAAAATCCATTACAGCTGAAAAGCACGTGGTCATTGAGGATGTTTTATTGTCAAACCCATCTTTGACTTTGTTTTATTGTCAAACTCGTCTCAATTATAGGTTTTGTTTATCTGTACACTATTCCTCTCACTTTAAATTGGATCATTGTATCATAGTAACTATTTACAGGTTAATTACTCACCATTTTGTTTTTTGTTTTTGCATTTTCAACTCATTTTCAACAACAACAATAATAGTAATTAATACTAATTATAATATAAAAATTAATAATAAATTAACCCAAAAAGGTACGTAGTTGATGACAATAATAATTTTGGAAAGAATTTTACTACTGATCAGTTCAACCTACAGTGTGCAGGAAGAGATGTATTTATACGAATACAAAAATTTTTAGTCAAGTCAGAAATGATAAAAAGCATATTTACAATAATACTGAGAGAGGTAGAATAAATTCTAGTGTAACTAGAATACATAGTACTAATATGCCCCGTCGAGCTGAAAGTCCTCTAGAGAGAACATCGAGCTTTCCTTTTAGATCATTGAACTTTTCTATGGTTAGTGACTTGGTGAATATGTTTGCCAGTTGGTCATTTGCCTAAGGGCCTTGCAGGCCAGCCCGCAAAAATTAGGTCATGGTGGGGCGGGTCAATTCGCTTTGACAGTACTATGGGTATGTTTGGCAAATAGCTATTAGCGGGTTTGACTAGTTCATAGCATTAGTTGGTTGTAGAATAATGTTTGGTAAATTAGTTGCTAGTTGATAGCTGATTACATGCAAAATGACATTTAAGAGTATAATTCATATTTCTCAAAAAGCTTATTGAAAAAGTTGTTTTAAACAGCTTTTTGAATTTTAGCATTTTGGAGCAATAAGTTGTTAAAAAAAAAAATTATTAACCAAACACTCATATTAGTTGTTTGTAACCAAGTCAAACAGCTAATAGTGATCAAACAAACCAAAATTGATTGATAAGCTAACTATGGTACCAAATAGCGCTATTATTGTGTATATACCATTCCTTAAACAAACAAAAAAAAACTTGAATAAAATATTTTTGTATTATTTTCTTCTTATTTTTATCTATTTTCATTCCATAAATTAAATGTAAATGAGATAACTTCTCTTGAATTACCCGAGATATATGGGAGAAAGGACAGCATATATAAATGAACTGTCAACATATTAGATTATCACATAATGTTGTACGTTGAATCTTGTTAATAACGCACTAATGCAAAGAATACGAGTTGGATTACTAATCTTTGAATTCAAAGTTTTGGAGTGTTTATCCATGGAAGTTAGAGTTGTTTCTGTGGGCAAAACATATGTTGTTTAATGTTCGTCAAATAGAAACACTTGCGACTTTGAAATGAATTGAAAAAGGTTGTACGAAGATAGAGGAGAGACACAACCAACTCTCTTGACTAACATATTTCGCATGAAACTAGGACGACATAAGTGCATGCATGTATGTATATTATGTATAAGTTGGACGACTAGGGTCTCATAGCGTTTAGGTATTCATTGACTAAGGAGACATACACCGTGACAAATGATGACAAGCAATCGAAATTGAATTTGGCTATTTAGAATTCAAAAGGGTAGAATAAATTGGTAAATATTATTATTATTATTATTATTATTATTATTATTATTATTATTTTTACTTTATTTTATATAAATATAAAGGGAGGGTGAAATTGATCAAATGCGAACTGGCGCGCAGAAGTGAACTAAGAATTAATCACAGTCATCCATGTAAAAAATTCTAACGGATCATAAGCAAATTTTTTTAAAAAATTAGCGACATTTTTGTAAATAATTCAAACATTATTTGAATACAAGTAAATTATCTTAAAACTTAGGCTAAAGTGTCATCCCGCACCATGAGCCATAAGCTGTTCTTCATGCCGCACCCTATTTTGTTCATAAGTGATTATTAGATTCCTAAACCATTAAAAATCTTTCACCTAGAACTTTTTGCAGGTTTCCACATTACTATGATGACATGGCACAGATTATTAGCTGATGTGGACCTTTTTTTACGCTCAGATACTGTAGCAGTGCGAGTCCTGGTGGCCCTGCTCCTGGTAATTCATTTTCTCTCTTTTTTTTTTAGAATATTTTCTCTTTTTCTATTTTCATGAATTTTCTTTTTTGGGGTTGAATTTATCTTTAATCCAGAACTTATTATTATTATTATTATTATTATTATTATTATTATTATTATTATTATTATTATTATTATTATTATTTGTTTAAACTAATTTTAATTCGAGTATTAGGAATTAATGATGTTAGAATAAGTTAAATAGATTGGGCGATAAAAACTGGATTTTGCAGGTGAGAATGAGAGTAAAACCATTCTAGATGCTTTCTTCTTGGGGAAGGTTATAGGAGAAGTTCTTAATTAGTGAGCATGTAGAGCCTACAGTTGGGGGAATTTTTAAGTACTATTGGGAGGTTGCAAGCTGAACAACAGAAGAATGAACCTGGGTGAAATTAATTGCAGGCATGCAAAACATTAGTGTAAAATGATGGATCCTAGGAACTGGATGGTTCAGAAGCTGAAGATTCCAGCATTACTTTCTCAGATTCATCAGACATTTGAGCATGGTAATCTGGTGAGAGAAGAGCATGTGATATAATACTACTTGGCTCATCTTGATGTAACAGTGAGCCCAGAATTGCAGAGCTCTTCTCACCGGCAATGTGTAGCAAATGCTGTTCAGATATTATTATTTTTTCTTGTGTAAGTAAATAAATATATGTATTAGTAATTATAAAAGTATGCAGTGCTAGATGGAACTGGACGAAGTAGTAAGTATGAGCTTTACGTTAGGTACATGCAGGGGAAAAGAAGGAAAAAGATTGTTTACGTACCAGGTTGGCTGGCTGGAAGTGTTAGAAGAAAAAAAGAGTTCATGTCAGCATAGATTATCGGTAACGTGTAGGTAACCTGCAAAAAGTTCTAGGCAAAAAAATTTTAATGGTTTAGGGATCGAATAATCACTTATGAAAGAACATGGTGCGGCATGAAGAATGGCTTATGGTTCATGGTTCCGGATGACAATTTAGCCTAAAACTTAAGAGTGAATGTAACAGTTTCATATAGTGCACTAATAGTGCAAGTAAACATGTATTAAAAGTGCAATCTACAATCTTAATAAGAGCCAATAATGTTAGGGTTCTAACGGGAAAAAAAATGTTGGTGTAATTATTTACTTAAAAGAATGGTTCATATTATTTTGATTTTAGTAATCTTTTATGATTTTCCTTCTTTACCATCTATTATATTATTTTCTTCCCTTAAATAACCCTATATTCCGTTAACTTTTAACTTTAGTAACGGAATATTCCTTTAACTTTTAACTTACCCATTAGTTTCTATAAGAAAGGTCTTATGTTCGAATCTCATCCTAATCAGAGTTGGTATAATTGTTAAACATATACTAAGAATATGTTAAAGTATATTATTGAAAATTAATAACCCTTATAGTCTTATTAAATTAAATACATTATGCATTTCTTTAATTTATATAGTCTTTATTTTCTACAATAAAAATTATTCATTATCAAAAAATTTAAAAAGAGATATAATTTCATTACTTATATTGTCTTTATTTTCTACAATGCAAAAATTCATTACCTTCAAATTCATTATTTAATTATATACACTACATTATTCATTGTTTTCGTTTTACACTATCTTGTAATTAAATATTTTGTATCAATGTTATAATACAAAATAATGTTATATATTTATTTACCAAGTATTCTATTAATAACATATAAAAACTTTTCAAAAAAAATAATTTGAAACCAATCATATTAACTACTTAGGGAGGATTTATTAACAAAGAAGACATTCAAATAACCCAATAAATTGAATCGAGAAACTACCCCGTAATATTTTTTGAACTACATCAGTTGTTCGCGTTAAAGGTAAATCGTATTTCTTTATTAATATGATTTAAAATGTATAATTTTTTTTACCAAAAGTAGTATTTATTTATACTATCGTTTTTAAACTAAGTATTTTGACTATCGTTTTTACAAAATTGCAAACATTTATTTTAGTGACAATTATAATTAATCTCTCATATATTATCTTGTATTCATATACTTTGAATTACCGATTTAAATAAACAAATTCAACATTCAATTACATATGCATGAACATCTCCTATATAATATTGTATTAATATACTTTGAAGTACTTATTTAAACATAAATATTGAGCATTATCCTATTTGCGCAACGCGCGTGAAAAAACTAGTAATATAATGTATACCGAGCAACAATATTAAGTGCACCTAATGTTATCATTAGTTGCACCATACGTGATCATTAAGTGCACCGATGTGAAAGATAAATTGCTTGCATTATTAAGTGTAAATGATTGCATATTTAAGTAATTGTAATTGCACCTTTACTTACAAACTTGCACTTGTTACTTACGCTTTTAACACATGTTACTTACACTTCAAATTAAAGTTCAAGTTATTTACAAAAATGACACCTCTTTTAAAAAAAATTATATCATGCATATTCGTTAGATCTTCCTAGCTAGATGGACAGAAAATTATATCATGCATATCCGTTAGATCTTCCTAGCTAGATGGACGATTGTGATTAGTTTTTAGCTCTCACACTCATTCTCAACCGAGTGCACCCATATATATATTTGAAAGAAAAAAAAAAAAAAAAAAAAAAAAAACCCCTCATCGGCTAACTTTGGACTAGTGCCCTTTCAAGCAATTGTTATATCATGGCTAGGTTCATATTACATTGTGAATTCGGTCAAAAAATTATGTGCCTGTAATTAACATATTTTGTACTTGCAGTTAATAGTTTCTAGTTTCTGTATCTATAAACAAATTAAAGGCACATAACATAATAATTATAGACACATAACATGCATATAACTACAACAATTAAATTTTTAATTGCAAGTATAAAATATGTTAACTGTAGACACATAAAATGTTGGTTAACATGTTATGTGTTTACAGTTAACATATTATGTGCCTGCAGTTAACAATTTATGTGTCTATAGTCATCTATGTATATAATTACTATATAATATGCCCTCAATTTGTTTATAGGTACAAAACTAATTAACTACAAATATAAAATGTGTCAACTTATACACAAAATTTTAATTTGTTTTAGACCATGATTCACAATACAAGTTAGACCATGATCATGTTGGAAAAAATAGCATAAAATGACATTTTTAGTGGCTATTTTGGGGTACAAATATATGTGGGGTCCACTTCCGATTTGGGTCGGGTCAAAGTGGATCTTCGTAGTTAGACGAAGAGATTGATATATAGTATGTACGCACAAAACGGATAATGGGTGAATGAGAAATTGGTTCTCAAAGTTGACCCATTTGAGTTGGAAAAATGGTGGGAAAGCATTGAAGTAAGCTTTTGTTCCACATTGATTTGGGAAGTGAGTTTGCACCACTATTTATACAAGAGCCTTTCTATGGCTTAGTGAATTGTATAGCATAGCGGCTCTCTCTCGCGCGCGCGGGAGGGGGTGCACATCAAATCCCAAACTGAGCCCGAAAAAGCTTGAACTCGTGTGCGCCGGCACCTGAGAACTTAGAGTACTATAAACCAAGAGTTCATCTGTTACAGAATTAATTTCGTATTAATTCTAATTTTTAAATTTTGAATTAAATCTCAAGTAATGGTCAGCTGTTACAGGAGTTAAAAATCTGATTTAATTATAAGATTAATGCCATGGTTAATTGCTATTTAATCTTCAATCTCCTATATAATTCGTTGGTAGAAGCAACAGATTTACAACATTGGAAAAAACAAAGAATCCTTTATCTCTCGAAACTCTGCTTCTACTCCCTTCTTCTAATTTGTGTTCATCCCATTATTGCTCTAGTTCGCTGGGTTCATCAGTTTGGGTGCTGAAACTGTGAATCGTAACACATTTTATCCTGGGAAACCTAGGCTACAACGCTCCTAGCACTTCTAGGAGGTAGCAAATAAGGTTTTTAGGAAAGAGTGTTTCGCTCGCCTCGTGTTAACCCTTTCCGTTTATCTCTTTCGTTTTTTCTCATTGTTATTTTCCCAGAAATATTATTTTCGTAGTAATATTTCTAATTTTTCCCAACAGTTTCCCAACAGATCCATGATATAATTTGCTCCTTTCAGGCATCGAGCCCCTATATAAAGTTTAATGAAATTATAAACTTATGATAAAGTTCAATTATAAGCTTATTTAATGTTCTCCATATGTATGCATTAATGGAATTTTTTTCAAGGGATTGTGACTGTACTGTTGATTGGAAACAATATTACCACGACACATTACGGCGAACACTAACTGTTATGGTTGAAAAAATCGCTGCTCCTCGGACGCTCAGGGAGCGTCTAGCGCCTAGAACGCCTAGGCGGGGATTAATTGGCGTCTAGACACTCGTGTATTTTTTTTTTTATTTTTTAAAGACTAATAATCTGAACTATATAATATTTTAATAGTTAATACTAAAATATTAAATATTAACCTAAAAAATATCTAGAATTTGTACAATTTAGGGTTATTTTGCTCAAAACGATGTTGTTTTTAGTGAAATAATCCATTAAAAAAAAAAGAACAATAGTTAATCGGCCGACTGGGAGGTTGCCTAGGAGGTCTAGTCGGCGCCTAAAAGGCCTAGGCAGTGCTTAGGCGGAGCTTAGGCGGCCTAAGCGGTCGCTTAGTCGGCCAGCCGCCTTCACCACCATTTAAGGTGATACACCAGGTGGTTGATCTGGATATGGCTCAATGACATTGGGGTGATTGTCAAATAGTTCTTAGAAGGGTTAGCGGGTTTTAACTAGGTAATAGTATTAGCTTTTACAAAGATGTTTGGTAAATTAGTTGTTAATTTATAGTTGATTACATTCAAAATGACATTTAAGGATATAATTTAGTTTCTCAAAAAAAAAAAAAAATTGAGAAGCTTTTTTAATTTTAGCGTGCATTTTAGAACAATAAGTTGTTACAAAAGTTGATTAACTAAACACTTATATTGACTATTGAACAAAGTCAAACAGTTAATAGTGATCAAACAAGTTAAAATTGACTGATAAACTAACTATGTTATCAAACAGGACTATTGTGTTCAATAATAACGAGCAAGACCATCAACAAAAAATGAACTGGTTGAATGTGCAAATCAGCAATCCAAAAAAACAACTTTATGGTCATATGTTTAAAATTTTACTTCTGCAAAAAAAAAAAAAAAAAAAAAAAACTAAATTAACTTCATTCAAAAAAATATAAATAAACCACAAGTTAGGGTCCCTTCCGACATTAGACCCTGGAAGGTGCCCAACGCCGCCGCCTTCGAGACCGTGCCTGGGTTCATAACAGAAATTGTGTGCATCATTTGACTAAAAAATTATTTTGTAAGAATACATTAAGATTTTTTCTTTGTAAAAAAAATGCCTAAAATCTGAAATTTATCAACGTGAAGAAACTTCTATAGTAAAAATTTTAATTTGACACTAGTGTATAGGTATTTCTTTTACAATAACATGGCAGAATTTTAGGATGAGACACAAATCATGACCAAAGATTTGATGGTGTACATATTTTTTCCGGTTAAAAAAGTAGAAAGAACCGACAATAGTCAATTTTGGGAGGCAAAGAGCTGGAATTTGCTAAAATGTGAAACGTAAACACGTTTTCCGTACTAATTCCCAACAACTAAAATGAATTGTTTCATCCTGAGACGCAGGTCAAAGGAAAGAGCTTTTAAACATCCAAGAAACATAAAAGTACAAGAATGATCAAAAGGAAGAAAACAAAGGTTAAATGTAGGACACTGGGAATCTCCAATGTAGGATATTACGGATGCTACATAAACTTTAATGTGAATTTAATGTGAATATTATTACATATTATTGACGAGGTTGTTTGTCAGAATTGTTTCATATATCTTGAAAAATAAGTCAAAGAAATAACAGTCATTATACTGTAGACACTCACATATAAATTCATTTTTTGTATAATGAATTTTGATTGTTTGAAAATCTATTTTTAATATATTGCAGATTTATTATTTATATATTATCTTAAAATAAACTTTTAATACATTAAAAATGAATATTTATTAATACATCGAAAATGAACATTTTTTGTATTGAAAATTTATTATTAATACATTTATCAATGTCTAATTAAATATGAGTTAGCACGAGCTTGATTACAAACTAAAAGTATTAATCAGGTCTAGCCCACAAATCTCCAAAAAAATATTAATCAGGTCTAGCCCACTCAAGTCCACCTTGCCATGGACGCGAGTCCACCTTGTAAGGTAGACCTGATCCATATTCACAATTTTAGAACTTTATGTTCACAATCTTAAAACTCTATATTCACAATAACAATTTCGTAGGGAATATAGAGACGCTTGTGATTTTGTCTATTGTGGGCAAGGATGATGAGTCATAGACACACAAGTTCAAGTCCAATTGGAGGCATAAAAAAAAAAATCTCAACAGGCTTAGTTATTTTTTGAATACAACTGACCCTATTACATTGTAATATCTGTTCATCTATACTTTTCTCAACCTGTTAAAGGTTGAAGAGGAGTCAATTTCTCAACCTGTTAAAGGTTGAAGAGGAGTCAATTTCAAGATCTCTTCCACTGAGACTCGAACTCATGACCTCCCATCTGAAAGTGACCACTACATGCCAATTGAGCACAAGGTGCTTGGCAACAGGCTTAGTTATTAGATCCTTTATTTAAGAAGATTCAATAAACAACAAACTATTAATAATAAATGTTCATTTTTAATATATTGAAGGTGATGGAGATATTGGAATTGGCCTAAGTGGAAGACTCGGCATGCCGCAATAGGCGGTCTGGACTAGGCTACCCGTACTAAGCGACTCAAATTCGAGACGTGGCGTTGTTATTTACTATAGAGAGATGTGGTTAAATGGTTATTTTTTTTTTGAGTACTACCGACTCTGTTACTATATAGTATATGTTCATAGCTACTTTCTCAACCTACTGAAGCACAAAGAGTCAACAGTGAGACTCGAACCCACTCCCATCATCCATGTGGCAGTGTAAATAGGGACACCGGGTGCCACTAGACCAAAGGTCTTTGGCTGGCATTGCCACATTTAGTCCTATTCTTTTCATTTTGCCATATTACATCCCTGACTTTGAACAACTTTCACTTTTAGTCCTCGACTATTGTGGCATTGCCACATTTAGTCCTATTCTTATAATTTTGTCATATTATATTCATGACTTTGAGCAACTTCCACTTTTAGTCCTTGACTATTATGGCATTGTCACATTTAGTCCTATTCTTTTAATTTTGTCATAATACATTCATGACTTTCATTTGATTGCCACCATTAATCTTCCGTTAAAAATTTCATTATTTTACCGTTAGAAATACGAGTTAAAATTTTGAAACACAATGATATCTTTAAATTGACATATAACAAATGAAAAAAAATCGTTATACATATAAACTCATATTTCTATCAATTACAATATTACATTCTTTGATGTTTACGATATTTCTCATGTGTTTGAAATATGAGTTACGATATGATATGTGTAATGATTTTTTTTCTTTGTTACTGTCAATTCTAAGTTCTAACGGTAAAATAATGAACTTTTTAACGAAAAGTCATGGATATAATATGGTAAAAATTAAAAGAATAAGACTAAATGTGGTAATGCCATAATAGTTGAGGACTAAAAATGGAAGTTGCTCAAAGTCATGGATATAATATGGCAAAATTAAAAGAATAGGACTAAATGTGGCAATGCCACAATAGTTGAGGATTAAAAGTAGAAGTTGTTCATGTAATATGACAAAATTAAAAGAATAAGACTAAATTTGGCAATGCCATAGTAGTTGACTAAACCGTTGTCTTTGACAAAAGTGTTGAGTCAAAGACAACGATTTTGGACAAAACTGTTGTCTTTGTCATGTTGTCTATGACCATTTTTCTTGTAGTAATCACTTTCATATATATATATATATATATAGTTGCCATGAGAAAATTAAGAATTGATTTCAACTGTCTAGCTGGTTAGATCTAACAGTTTTAGAGCAAAATCGAAAAAATTGTTGTGACATTTTGATTATTTTTCAACTTTAAATGAGCACATTCAAACACTATATAGTGCACTTTATAATACTGCATATTTTCTTAGTTTGAAATTGCATTGCACTTAGTATTCACCTTTTAAAGTTTATGATTTTTTTTTTGTTTAATTTAAAGTTTTGCTTTATAGTTTAGTTTAGACATTCACCTTTTACTATTTTTTTTTAACAGAATAAAAATTTATTAATAAACAAAAAATAAATATCTTACAAAAGATGGCTCAAAAGTGACCATAAATAAAATAGAGGCCTAAAGAACAAGCACGTCCTAAACTAATGAATTAATAAATTAAATAATGGACTCAAGCCCAAAAATTTAGCTCAGGTCCAAAGAATGAAAACTAATAAATAATTGCTCAAGCTAACTATAGCCTAAACATAAAAAAATAAATAAATAAATAAATAAAAAGAGGAAGAAGAAGAAATAATTATAAAATAAATAAATGCAAATGCAGGAGCTTGTGAGCAGCCCAAGTCCTCCAGTAAGCCTTCGAAATTTCGACAGCATAACCACAGAACATGGACATATTGAGACACTTGAAGGGGGTGTATTCAATCATGACTTTTATAGAATTTTAACGACTTTTATCAACTTTAAAAGTTTGGTGGTATTCAATTTAGACTTTTAAAAACTCTTTAAAAGTCTACCGGTATTGGATCCAGACTTTTCAAAACTCTTTAAAAGTATACTGGTATTCGATTCAGACTTTTATAGAGTTTTTAAAAGTCTACTGGTATTCAAAAAGTTATTAACTTTCATAGATTCCATCAGAATAGGATTTTTGTAAACTTTTTCTTCATTAATATAAATAGATGAAATCCAGCCCTCCAACCCAAAACTTTTGAACATTCTCTATTGACTTTGTTTTCTTCTATTAAAACCTGACAAACTTTTTATTAATTTTACGTTAGTTTCAAACCTTTCATAAATACTCACATACTTTACTACGAAAAATTATTTTTTTTAATATTCAGTGAAAAATAATTGTTGCGATAAAAAAAAAATAATAATAATAATAAATAAATGCTGCGATTGCAGCAAAAAAAAAATTTGCTGCTGCTGTTCGCAGCAAATTTTGCTGCGAACAGCAACAACAACATAAATATTTTTTTTTGTTTCTTTTAATTTACATATATAGTATTACAATTGTATAATTTATATTTTATAATATTTATAATATTTATTTAATTAATATAATTTTATATAATTGTATGATAATTAATTATTAATATGTATTTGTGTTAAGTTGAATTTTTTGAGAGATTCTATTTATTTTATAGTAATTATAAATGAGATATTTTCATCAAGAAAATTATAAATAATGTATTAATAGAAGATTGAATGTTTGTACGGGTGTATTCAATTTAGATTTTTAATGTCTTTTGTTGAATTTTTAATATGAAAGAGTTTTTAAAAGTATATAAATGTTTGTCCTATGGATATTTATAAACTCTTACAAAGTTGATAAAAATTTTAAAAATTCTACGAAAATCTACAAAAACTCTACAAAAGTCAATTAAAATCCCCCGAAGTTCCTCTTGCATCTATTCAAAAGGATTCTGTAGCAACAAGGGGTTTGCATCATTGGTGGCCAACAAGTAACGGAGTGTTTTGTCTGGATAGTCTCCTCTAGTTTAATTTAATTTAAAAAAAAAAAAAAACCCTGTTTTTGCTTTCCTCTTCCTAGCCTTATGGCTTATCTCTGAAGAGTGTGTTTCAATTAGCTATTTGCAACCATTCCAGCTTCAAACACATCTTAATCAAGTTCTTAGGTAAACTGGTTTCACCAAGCTCGGATTGCAGGAACCATTGTTAAGAGGAAAAGAAAACATAGGAGGGAGGTCAAAAATTGATGTTACATAGACTTATACTCCCTAGTCCCTACCCTAAACGAAAAGACAGACAAGCTGAGCAGAGACTGGTACACACAAGTCCCACCAGAATCAATGAGTACTATTTGCTTCAGTTTGGGACCTCCACAGCAATATCTGGATTCTGGAGCGTAAAAATCCCAACTAAGACTAGTGTCAGACATTGTTCACGTGATCGTTAGACTCAATGAATGAACAGACCAACTAACTACCTTGACATAAGTCGGGTAGGGGCGACAATAGCATCAAGGGTTATTCTGCCACAGACGCTAAGGTCTAGCCAAGTCAGACATGCCAATCCGATTAAGTTTGGGGAACTTGTCGCTAGTCTTGGACTTGACTATGAAGGGGATCAAGGCGCAACTAGTCAAGAACTATTGCCGTCCCCCTGAAAAATCATGGCAAGGCGAAACCAGTTTAGCACATATGAGAGGTAATTAAGTAAGACCAGAGCGTGGGGTAAGAGGGATTAGGGACGCCGCACGGGCATTGATCGTTGCGCCGGACTCTAGGCCTGTGACACTGGGCTAAGTTCCAAGAAGGTGGAGAATCTGAATAATAGACTTTGTACAAATGGAATTTGATAAAAATGTTTGTTCCTGTAAATTATGTCAAAACATGTTTATTTCTTGGTCGGTAACCATGCATGAGTGGGAAGTCTTAAATCACTTTATAACACTAAACACAGTTTCCAGTGAAGAGAAACAGTATAATAGACAATACAACATGTGAAAAGCAGACAGTAAAAGAATCATGAAAGACTTAAGGCGCATCCCTGTAAATTGCTATGATCCATCAGACAATCTTAGGCAAAAAGAAAACAATATCATCAGCCATATCTGTAAAATGAGACCTGTGGAGAAATAATTCTTTGGAACTTCTCTAGCCAGCCATCTTAGTCAAGCGATGAATGGTACTTCTTGCGACCCTGTTAGTAGGGTCAAGTTTCATTACAATTCTCAAGTCTTCAGCTCCAAGCTTGTACTTCTCCATATTTTCGTACAACAGAGCTCGCTGTACAAGGACAGATACATTTTTTTCATCATGGTCTAGCACCTGCACACCAGAATAAACAAAGGCTATTAAAGAAGGCAAAAGATTGATCAGGAGAAGGCTATTATGCCACTGTATGTGACTGGTCAGAAACCAAAATTTGCAGCATTTCATGCACAGGAAATATCCATTCAATTGTGAGTCAAAGAAACATATCCACAGGGAACTTATGGTATTTTTTTATTCATGGCAGATAATTTTAGCATTCATAGATATGCATTGATACTCACATAACTAATGAGAATAAGAAAGGATTTCAGTAAGAAATTTTCAATGATGTTAGTTATGACTTATGAGGGATGATAACCTGAGATTTTCTAAAATTGTAAAACTTAATGGGCACATGACAATTAACAAAAACAAGAATTTGGAAGGATGAGCCAAGAGGTCACATCTTTAGATTTTTTCATTTTTATCAACCTAATATTTTATACAGTAGTTGGAAGCCCATGTATTGATATAAAATACAAAATTATAAAATAAATAGCATGATATCATGAAAAACTGAAAAGTTAGAAAAGGGCATACCTTTGTGCAGTCAGCCACAGCCTTCTTGTACTCTCCTACTTCTTTATAACATGAAGCCCTAGATGACAACACCTCTGCTGTACCAGTTATGTCACTGGTTTTCTCAAGAAGAACAACGGCCCATGATAGCCATTTTATAGCATCAGCATATTGTCCCTGCTTGTAATTATCCATCCCCTTGCTCTTTGCAGTTGAAGCACTGAGGCCAGCAGGTGGTGGTGGAAGCCCTTCAAGCTCAGTTGTCCCACCATTATCATGTCCCCCTCCAAACTCAGACTCAAATCCCCAATCATCGCCCCCTGAAAATTGCTGACTTTCCACAGCAGATCCACCAAATGAGGTGGTAGATGACTGGAAAAGAGAATCAAAATCGCCAGCACCACCAGAGGACTGAGCATGTGGCTGATTATTAGAAAATCCAAAATCATCCGCCTTTGGATGAGATGTGTTTGTGTTTGATGGAGCTGAAGCATTGTTACTAGTGGGGAAAACATTTGAAGAAAATGATGATCCGGATTTTGAGGCATTTTGAAAATCTCCAAATACATCATCCACCTTTGGATGAGATGTGTTTGCTCTTGATGTAGCGGAGGCATTGTTACTAGTGGGGAAAGCATTTGACGAAAATGATGACCCGGATTTTGATGCATTTTGAAAATCTCCAAATGCATCATCCACATGACTAGTAGCGCTGCTACGTCCTTTGCTCCCTGAATTCATGTTAGCAGCTGGTTTAGACCCAAAATCAACCAAGGTACTAAATGGATCCTTCTTTGAACCCATTCCACCTACACCCCCAGCCATACTACTCATTGGTGTTCCTCCAAGACCAGAACTTCTATTATTTGCAGCACTCATATTCGCATTGCCACTACTAACATTAGTATTATATCCCCCACTGGTAAAGTTTCCGAAACTCTGGTTAGATCCCCCCAAAGTTCCACTGCTTTTGACAGAACTACCTGTTTTCGGCAAGGAATCAGCCATACCCCCCATTGAAAATGAACTCTTATTTGTCACCGGGGTGGAATTTTTCAGTGGCACATTGCTACCACCCTTATTTGGCCCAAGTGCTGAGTTCACCAAATCACCAAACAAATTAGGGTCTTTGTTTGTCACAATACCTACAGTTGAAGCACTACCAGTGTTCGAGGGCGCCGCAGACCCCCAAGTCTTCCCAAATATATCCCCAACCATGGACGTCGGCCCGGACAGAGATCCAACAGGTTGGTGAGTCCACGATGCCTTGTTAGTGTTGGGTTGGTTGGTCCAAGATGCCGTTCCATACGGCTTTGATTGCGCAGAAGATGAATACGACGAGGTTTGGTGCTTTTGGTCATTGAGAGATCGGGAACGGCCAGTGTTCAGCCCGAAATCGAAATCGAAATTGTTCATAGAACCCGATTTCATATTCGATTTCCCGTAATTGGAATTCATTTCTTAATCTCTCTTGCTAAACGAAAAAAAAAATAAAATCGTTCTAGGACTCAATTTTGCAAATGAAAATCTAAATACGCAAAATCTACGAATCTGCGTATCTAAAAAGTACGGTGTAAGAGAATTACAGATCTGGAAATGATTGAGAAACATACCTGTGATGAGAGTCGGATTGGAATTAGAGGTGAAAGTATGAGGAGAATGGATTGATCAGATAGCTTCACCACCGCCTTTGATGACGATCGGATTGAGAGAGAGAATGGCGTCCGGGAAGGGATCTAATTGTTGGTGCGTTCACCTTTGGCTGATAAAAAAAAGACGATCGTTTACCGGCATTGCTGAGTTGGATATGGAATTTTATAAATGTAACCTTTTTTTTTTTTTTTTTTTTTTTTTTTTTTTTTTTTTTTTTTTTTTTTTTTTACAAAAACTTGTCTAAAACTATCTCATCGATACGTGTCAAGTCGAATTAAGATGCAAATGCAATACTAATATCCACAAATGTCATAATCAGGAAAATACTATTACATTTTTTTCAAAAGTATTATATTTTCCCTTATAAGAAGGGGTACTTGTCAACATTACTTATTATGAAAAATGTATTACTTTTTATCTTATAAGTAACAAAAATTGTATTCTTAATTATTATTATATTTGAGCATATAAGTATGACATTTGCATATTGCTTCGACCCGACCTGACCCGTCTCACGAATAAAGATTCGTGAGACGATCTCACACAACTTTTTTTTTTTCTTCAAACAAAACTTTGAATCTTGGGTGAACTTGAAAAAAAAAAAATTAACTCTCAAGAGTTATTTATCTATAAATAAAATCAATAGAAAATATATATTTATTTTAAGACAAAAAATTTCAAGACTATAACACATATCCTTATTCAAGAAATAAGTTCATTTCCTTTTAAGTCGTGGACCACAAAGAAAATATATATAATTTATGCACATAAAAGTATATTATATTATTTTAAAGTATAATATTTTAGTACCAAAAGTACATTATTTTATATATTAAACAATAGACATTTAGTATACAAATAATGTACTTTTAGTATATTAAAGATACACCTTATATTCAGAAATATATATTATTTGACTATTAAAAGTAGACCTGGTAATTATGGACACAACTTGTTGACACGACACGAGATCGGATATGAAAATAACGGGTTAGTGTTTAGCCTTAATATGTCCCAGGTCGTTAACGGGTTGACCCGTTAAGAACCTGTTATGTTTCGTGTCTTAACGGGTCAACCCGTTAAACCTGTTAAGAACCCGTTAATATTAACAAACTTGTTTATAACCCGCAAAGAACCATTGTCATTTAGGTAAGAACCATTGTGATGAATGAGATTACAAAAAATATAATGAACATGACTAACGATGAATTTACTACATTAGGCCAAGATCCTACACCAATTATTGATGTTCAACAATCTGAAATTTGAATTTTTATTGTGTTCAATTTTATTCTAAAAATTAGTATGAACTTCTTTAATTATGATTGTTGGATGTTATTTTATCATTTTATGAATATTATAAATTGATTTTTTAAAAAATTTGTTTGATGGATTGAATTGTAGGTTTTATTTCTTATATATATAACTTAACTTTAAATTTTAGTTTCTTTTTAAAAATATTAATAGGTTTAGTGGGTTTAAACGGGTTTCGTGTCATATCGTGTCGACACGACTCGAAACATGTTAACAAAGTGTCAACCCGTTTAACCCGTTAACAAATCGTGCTCATGTTAAAAATTTGAACTCGTTAACTTTAACGTGTGGTGTCCGTGTTTAACCTTATCGTGTTCGTGTTGTTATTGTGTTGACCCGTTAACGAACTCGTAAACACGAATTGCCCGGTCTAATTAAAAGTATATTATTTTATATAATATACATTCAATACACAAATAATACACTTTTATTATATTAAAAATGTATTTTTTATAGTCCACACAGCATTGTGTGGCCCATGGTCCACATAATAATTTACGGATTGCTATACCGTGGACCAGGGTGCACAATGCATTGTGCACTCCATATGGAGATGAGTTCTGTGTATTCTAAGCAATCGTTCTGTATATTCTAGGCAATCATTCTGTGTATTATATGCAACCATTCTGTGCATGTATTCATGTTAGTAACACATGTTGTGATGCGTTTGTGCATTCGAATGTTAGGATACAAAGAATATTAACACAAAATACTCAGAACTTATCCTCCTAACATTTGAATGCACAAACACATCACAACATGTGTTACTAACATGAATATACAGAACAGTTGCCTATAATACACATAATATTGACACAAAATACAGAGAACTCATCCTCCTAAACATTGGAATGCACAAACACATCACAACCTATGTTACTAACATACACAGAACGGTTACCTAGAATACACAGAACTCATCTCCTTACAGGGTGCACAATGCATTGTGCACCCTGGTCCACGATATAAATTTCCATAATTTACCCTCATAAGTATTAAATTTTCCTTCATAAATAATTCTTCAACCTTAAATATTATATTTTGATTTAAAAATATTACATCTTTTCGAAGTATTACACTTCCCTTTATGAGTAACAATCAATTTATTTGCTTCAAAAAAAAAAAGTAACAATCAATTTATCATGATTAGTATTACACTTTCCTCATAAATACTAGTTTTTTACACGCACTGCACGAATGAGATAATGCCAATAGTTATTTTGTAAATAAGTATTTCAAAGTATATCAATGCAAGATTATATAGGAGATCTTCTAGCATAGGTAATTGAATATTGAATTCGTTTATTTAAATCGGTAATTCAAAGTATATGAATGTAAAAAAAAATATAAGAGAGATTGATTATAATTGTCATTAAAATAAAGAGTTAATTACCGATTTGGTCCCTTGACTATTGGGATTTCACCACTTTGGTCCTCGACAATTTTTCTTGCCCAATTAAGTCATCGACTTTGAACAAATTAACCAATTTGGTCCTCCGTTTATTTTACCATTTGATATTTGTTAAAATCGGGACCAAATTGGTAATTCCACTATAGTCAAGGGACCATTTCAGTGAGAATTAATTACCAAAATGGTCCCTTGACTATAGCAAAATTACCAATTTGGTCCCGATTTAACGGTTGTTTAACACCAAAATAAACGGAGGACTAAATTGGTTAATTTTTTCAAAGTCGAAGACTTAATTGGGCAAGAAAAATTGTCGATGACCAAAGTAGTGAAATTCCAATAGTCGAGGGACCAAATAGGTAATTAACTCTTAAAATAAATGTTTGCAACTTTATAAAAACTTTAGTCTAAATATTTAATCTAAAAATGATAGTCTAAATAAATTCTATTTTTTAAAATTTTTCTAAGTCTTCGTAATTCTCTTTTGGGTAGCATTGTCATTATCTTTATCTTCTTTTATTATTGGTAGTGTGTCATGTGCAATTGGGTTACTGGTGGTAGCATAAAGGATAACGTCATGCAATGAAATTATAGTCTAGGAAGTTGCAGATTTTCCTTATTGTGTATATGACTGAAATCTTAGTTGTACTATAAACTCTTGATCTTGTAAGCGCATGTTGATATTGAACAATGGTAGTGTTTCCCCTACATGTTTCATGTGTTGTGAAATGTGTGTCGTAGATTCTCATTGCCACCACGTTTTTTTTATTCAATTTAGGTTGTTGATTTTGATTAGATCAAGGGCTGAGAAAACTCCATCTTTTACCTAAAGCCTATTACCGCATTTGATCTCTATTTTATATTTATATATATATATATATATATATCAACACCAAGGACCTTGTGGTCTAGTAGCACCAAATCACTCCCTTATATAGGAGGTTGTGGGTTTGAGTCTTAGTGGAGGCAATATTGACTCTTTGTGCTTCAACAGGTTGAGAAAGTAGTCCCCACACCTAATAGTGCTTTTATGCGCCCATACTTAATAGTGCATTTTTGAACATTATGTACTGCTTTTATGCGTATTTAATGATGTTTTTTTGGTGCATTGTTGCATTTTTTGTTGTGCGTTTCCTAATACTATTGGTGCGTGTCTCAGCCTTACATCTGTAAAAATTTGATGGTTCTGATAAGTTTAAAACAATTTGGTGGCATTTTCGTAATTATCATCACTATGCAAACTTGAACACTTAAATATGCAATCTTTAACAACTAAATATGCAAACCTGATAAATTTTGAGGACCATTTCCACTATTCCCACTAAATGCCTACCCACCATTTTCACATGATTACAACCCACCACTACAACCATGTTCTCACAATGCTTATTCCTACAATCCCCACCATTAAAACTACCATCACATCCCACCATCTTCAAACTTTCATGAGTATCAATGTTATCCCCCACCTCCAAATAATCATCCTCAAGAAGACTATGTTGAAATGATCTCAAGGTTGGACTATTGGGATGGGTTGGGGGGGGGGGGGGAGGGAGATGAGGCAAGAAATATAAATTCACCGCTATGAGTTGAAGCAAATCATGTTTAATGGGATTTCAATGGCAAGAGCTTATGGCACCATTGAGATTCTTTCAAGAAACAATTGCTCCATTCTAAAGAGTTTTAGAGATGTCACTTCCAACCCAATGTGCCCATCTACAAACCTCAAAGCCTTTTTCCTCAAAGGCTTTATGGCTAGGGAAGGTTGTACTCAATATGCCAAATTATTCCAATCTTTGAAGCAATGGGATTTCAACATACCTTTTGGATGTCCAGAGAAAGTGCCACAATATGCAAAGTCCATGAAGGAGTTTATCTTGGACAATAGACCAATGGTGGAGGTGAAGGTTGTGTTACTTGGGGAGGAATGTTTAATTGGAAAAGAGAGTATGTGGGAAAAATTGAAAACAATGTGGTGTTTGTTGATGTGAAGGAGTTGATTGCTAAAATCCATGAGGGAGGAATAAGGAATGGATTATTAGAAAAAGAGAGTCAGAAAAAAAAGACAAAAAAAAAGAAAAAGAAAGTGAGGGATGGATGATGCCACACTCCTTGAGCCAAATCTTTGCGCACCGCTCTGGCCACCTGGTCCGCAACTTGCTCGTACTTGGTCCGCGGTCTCGCACCATTCGTTGCAAAACTCTGTGCTAAGGCTGCCCGCCTTGAGCCGCGCCCATGCTGCTCCGCATTTCTCGCAACGGTTCGGCTGAGTCTAAACCGCACCGAGCCTTTTCCGCACCAATGCGTCTAAGTCCAACCGCATTAATCGAACCAGCAAACCAACGCACGGGACTTGCGCCTTAAGAGTTTGTTAGACCCCTATTTTTGTGGCTTTCGTTTTAGCCTTGGATTGGAAAGATGCGTGGTTAAGTTGCGGATTCGACTTAGGTGGGCACGTTTGATGGTGCGTGGCTCGGACTAAGGCGCAGACTAGGTCCGTGACCGAAGTTTGCGCGGAGCCTTAGTAAGTCCGTGATGCGACGGACTTAGGCTACGCGACTTGACGGCAAATGACTTAGAACGAAGCTATCTTTGCGTACATGTACCTGGAAACGCTGGATACTTTTGTGGTGCGTGCGGCTGGCTGGTTGCGATAAACTGGTGCAGTGCGGGTTCGAGCAAAGCACATTAATTTTGTGTGGGCAATAGTGCAGCTGTGGCTGTTTATTTTTGTTTTCTTGTAAACTTTGTTTTGTTTTAAGATGTAATTCAAAGTAAACAATGAACATTTTTAAGGGTTGGGTTAGTTTCATTTATAGGAACTAATGTATGGGTTTAGCCGATAGTGCTAAGGGTTTAGCTGGGTGTGTTCATATGTTGACGAGGTCGTCAACCTCTTCATGTGGGGGAAGTTTGTTAGACCCCTATTTTTGCAACTTTTGTTTTAGCCTTGGATTGGCAAGAAAAGGCGTAGTTAAGTTGCGGATTCGACTTAGGCAAGCACGTTTGATGGTGTGTGGCTCGGACTAAGGCACGGACTAGGTCTGTGTCGCCGAAGTTTGCGCGGAGCCTTAGTAAGTCCGTAGAGCGACGGACTTGGGCTACACGACTTGACGGATGGGCAAGGGCGCTGGTTTGGCGGACCAGTGCGATGCGCGGCTAAGATTGGCGCGGGATGGCTCGATGAGACCGGACTTAGGCGCATTGATGCGAAGAAGGCTCGTTGCGGTTCGGACTTAACTATGCCGTTGTGAGAAATGTGAAGCGCGGTCCAAGCGGTTGGGCGGAACGCGGGAAAGTCACGCCGGTACAGAGCGATGTGGGCGCGAGTCAAGACGAGCCAAGGGTGCTGGCTGGTGCGACCTTGGGCGCATGCAGCTGGCGGTTACCAAGCGGTTGTCGCATGTGCGTGGCATGTGAGGATGCGGTTTCCAAGCATGTGTGGAGCACATGAGGCGGTTCCAGACTTTGTTATGTGGCAGCGTGTGATTGGCTAAGCGGTTGGCTTGTAACCGCATTAGACTAGTATAAATAGCCTTCATTTGTAGCTAGTTTTGTGAGAGAGTTGTGAGCAAAGGCTACGAAGTGAGTGTTGGTCAAGTGTGTTGGCTATAACGCTCTGGGTTTTAGAGTGTTGTTAGGATCCTGTGTACATTCGGTTTATGAATATACAAGGTTGGGTGGGTTAGTCCGTAAAAGCTTATGTTCCTTTGTTGGTTTACTTTACATGAGTGTTAACACACATGGGTTTAGTGTGGGGAAAAGGCTGACTACCTTCGGGTTTTGAAGGTAGGTCGTGCGGGTGCGAGTTTGCTATGTGGTTCGAAAAACCGCCCCGTATCAATTAAACTTGCACCGGAGACCAATGCCAAAGTCTCGAACCGCTTTGCACCGTACATTAGTTTGCTGGTTTGATCAATGCGATCGGACTTAGACGCATTGCTGTGGAGAAGGCTCAGTGCGGTGTAGACTCAGCCGGACCGTTGCGAGAAATGCAGAGCAACATAGGCACGGCTCAAGGCGGGCAGCCTTGGCGCGAACTTTTGCGACGAATGGTGCGAGACTGCGAACTAGGTGATCGGAGCGGTGCGCGTCTGGTTGAACCTTGGTACGAACAACTTGGTGATTGGGCGATTGAGCAAATCAAGGAAGCGTTTCTACAAGAATTTGCAAGGCATGTGATGGCGGTTGGCCAAGGCATGTGCAATGCATGTGGGAGGCGGTTCAGGAGCATGTGCGGAGCATGTGACTATGCGGTTGGTCTGTAACCGTCCATAACCTATAAATAGTTTGCCTTGTATCATTTTCGAAGGTAGACAGAGAATGGAGTGTTGCTTAGTATTGTACAGTAGACACGAGCGAGACCTTGTAAATAGGCAACCTCGTCATTATGTTTGCTTAGATGAGTTAGTGGATGCCTGACACTTGGAGACATACCGTCCAGTCCCCCTTCTTGTGTGCTTTGATGCATGAGGGTAAGTTGTGTCGGGCTAAAGACATTGAAAGTAGAGCTTCTTTGGAGGCAACCCAAGGAAAATAAAAATAAAAACATTTTTTTCTTTCCTTCTGGTAGTTTTTGTTATTTGTGTCTTTGTTTTTTAGCTTACATTGTAGGGAAAGTCAATAATGAGCTTAAAAGTTCAATTGGGAGACAAATTTCAAGGAGGAAATGAAAGAATGCTCATACGCTACCCAGATCGCGCTCGTGACTCGGGTTGTGATGGGGTCTAATCCATGGTTATGAATGATGCCCTACGAGTTGAAAAGTCTGTTTTCGTTGCGGGGTCTGAAGTTTGGCCACGACCTTACCCACGCTTGTGACTTGGGGCGTGTATGAGCCCACTTACGATTGTACATGGCCTCGTACACAGCCCAAGTCAATCACACATTCTTAGCCATTGCTTTCATTCCACTTCCATTTCACTTCACACTCCTTCCCAACTTCAAGCAAAGGTTACATGGTGACTTACCTTGACATTTGATACTCGTTTTACTCATGTTTTGTTTTAATTTTCATTTAGTATGTTGAGTTGTTATTTTAATTTTGTTTTACTCATGTGATCGATTTGAGGGAAAAGGTGAGTTAATTCCATTTTTGGTCCTAGATTTATAGGTAGCAATCCACTTTCAGTAATTTTTTATTAGAATATCCACTTTTGGTCATAGTATTATTGTGGCATGATCATTTTTGGTCTTTTATTAATAAATCAGTTTAAATATAGTTAAATACAATAATATTTCGGTCTTCAATTATGAATGTTTTTAAAAAAATAAACATAAAAAATATAGCGGCTCAACATACTTTATATAAAAAGATTGAAATGTATTTATATTTAACGATATTTCAACGATTTTATTGCTAGAGGACTAAAACTGGTCATGCCACAATAATACTAGGACCAAATGAGGATGTTCTAATAAAAAAAAGACTAAAACTGGATTGTCACCTGTAAATCTAGGACCAAAATAGGAATTAACTCGAGAAAAGGTTCTTGATTAGTAAAAAGGGGGAATTGCACATCATGTTTCCTCCTACTCTTTGTTTCTTGTTGAGCCCCTTACTTTGTTCCTAAAGTGTGGAAAGGGCATGGTTTGCAATTTGTTTGCACCGTTCACATGTCTACTTGCTATTTACCTTTGTTTCACCCCGTATTCCCACCACACCTCACACCATACTTCTAAAGTGTGGAAAGGAGAATCACGTTCCATCCATCTTGTCCCCCCCCCCCCCCCCCCCCCCCCCCGCTTCCATGTCAGTGTGGAAAGGTGTTCATTCGGAAGTGTGGAAAAGTTGCACTTTGTGCTTTATTGTCATTCATTGAGGTGTATCTTGAGTTTTCATGTGTTCATACTCTTGATTGTTAACATGATGAGATTGGGTGCTAGTTTTGGGTGTGTGGTATTGTCTATTTAATTGTCCAAATATGCTCAAATGGTGTGTGACAAGTTTAACTCTTTGGATGTGTTTGAAGATTGCATCTTTACACTTGTGAGCTTGCATAGAACCAAATAGGTTTACATTTGTTGTTATGTATTCTATCCTTCCTCTTGGACCTCGGTATCTTGGAGTATTCGAAGTGGGAGTGTGTGTAAGTGGAGGCCGTAAAGAACAAATTGAATATAATAGATTTATAACAATTGAATAAACTGAAAGTCCAAAAGTGATCAAATTAAAAATTAATATAATATTATTAGGCCTTCCTCAATTTTTTCAGTTTTTTCTCAAGTTTTTTGTGAGCCCAAACATCCACCTCATCATCCACTATTCACTCAATCCCAAAAACTCTTCTTCCCATTAGTTCTAAGTTTTTTCTCAATTTTTTGTGGTCCCACTATTTTACTCCACTATATTTTAATTATTTCTTTATTTATTATCATTATAAAAATTATAATTATAATTATTATTATTTTTTTTATTATATTTAAATTTAACATATCAAAATTGAAATAAATTTATAATTATAAAATTGTTAAAAATTTAACAACAATGTTTCAACAGTTTAAAAAAAAACAAAAGAATTCTACTGCCAAAATTAATGAAAGAAAATAAATAAAAAAATAAAAAGAAATTAATTTAAAAAAAAACAAAGGAACGGCTGAAAGAAAATAGAAAACAACCAACAAGGCCTAAAAGCCTGAGTGCTTGACAACACGAGAAAAAAAAAAACAATAAACAAATGCTAAAAACCTGACATCTTGGGGGGGGGGGTTGTAGAAGAAAAAAACAATAAACAAATGCTATAATCCCTTATAATCAAGGGATTACAAATTGAATCAATAGTTTTTTTTTTTTTTCAAAAGATTGCATGAAATAATGATTCATGTTCAAACTAGATTGATATGTATATGTATAATGTTCAAACTTAAAAAAAGAATTCATGCAATAATTAAATTCTAGTTATAAAATTTGGCAAAAACTTATGTGAGACCGTCTCACCGTGATACTGGTCGGGTCGGGTCGGGTCAAGATGAAACTGTAAAACTTATACACACAAATAGCATACTTATATGCTCAAATGTAATACTAATCATGAATAAAGCTTTTGTTACTTAATAAGGGTACTTTTAAGGGAAAATACAATACTTTTACATTTCGATTTAAAAATATTACATTTTTCCTCAAAAGTATTATATTTTCACTTATAAGTAAGAGCATTTGTCAACATTACTTATTATGGAAAACATAATACTTTTTCTCTTATAAGTAAGAGAAATTGTATACCTGATTAGTATTATATTTGAGCATATAAGTATGATATTTGTACATATAAGTATGACATTTGCATGTTGCTTCGACCCGACCCGTCTCACGAATAAGGATCCGTGTGACGGTCTCACACAAGTGCGACCCATAAAATTTCTATTATAAATAAGTATGATAGTACACTCCGGCTATCTACCACCTAAGTACCAACTGAGTTGTTTATGTAGCATCGAAATTTAGAAAATTTTTAATTTTTTTTTCTCTCTTCTCTCTCTAGTCTTAGAGTTTCCTCTCTCCTTGTGAGTGCGTCCTGTGCTGTTTCTACTGCTAGTTCGACGATGGAGAATGGTGGTACAAGTGCGCTTGCTGATGCTTGTGGGGCATTGACTATCGTTGATGATGACGAAGGCGTGATTGTAGAGATCGATGATACTCCAGAACTTGGTTTTGATTACAGTTTTGCCGTGGTTGGACGTGTGGTCACTGATCATCCAATCAAGTTAGTGATTTTTCAGGATATCATGGCTATTACATAGAGGCCTATGAAAGGGGTTATGGTTCGGGAGCTGGGTTCAAATAGGTTCTTGTTTATTTTTTATTGTGAGAGGGATATTTCCTGTGTTCTGACTAATGGTCCTTGGACCTTCGATCAAAATTTGGTCCTGCTTCACCGTGTGGTGACCGAAGAGAATCCGACGCAAGTCTCTCTAGATGTGGTTTCTTTTTGGATACAGGTTCACAATATCCCTATTGGCTTTATGTCCGACAAGGTTGCTCAGATAGTGGGAAACTATGTGGGGGAGTTTGAGCAGATGGACAAACGGAATTTTGACGTAGTGGGACATATGTTCATGCAGGTGCAGACGAAGATCAATGTTACCAAACCTTTGAAGGCTAGAATGAAGATGAAGAGGCCTGGCGGGGAGTGGTTTTGGCTTGATCTTTGGTATGAGCGCCTTCCGTCATTCTGTTTTGAATGTGGCACAATTGGTCACACAAATAAGTTTTGTCCGGCAGCTAGCGATAAACCAGTGCATGGGGGGTTAAGCCGTTTGGATTGTGGATGAGGGCTGGTGGCTGCCGGGGAAGGGTGGCGTCGCCGTCGCTGATAAATAAATAGCTTGTTTTGGAGGATTCCCTGTCCGTCCCAGACTTGGCGACGGGGGTTACGAAGAGTGGTAATGGTCAATTATTGCATGAAGAGGAGCTGGGTCAACCGTTACGTATGGATTATGTGGAGATGGGGAGGGAAGTGAGTGAGGGAGTAACGGGTGGGGATTTAAATGTTTTAAATGATAATGAAGGTGTCATTTATGTGGAACAAAAAAGGAGGAGAATGGGTTCTAACCATAGTGGGATGGGTGAGTGGGTAAGCCCAATGGTGGTTGAGGATGGAGACAGAGAGCGAAGCAACTTTGGTATGCAGGTGGTGATAGTAATTCTCGATATTTCTATTCATCGGTTAATGGTCGGCGGAGGAGAAATCACATTAAATTCTTGCATGATTCTAGTGGGTTTGCTATTTCGGATGAGCAAGGGATGGCATATATAATGGTTAATTATTTCCAGAATCTGTTTTCCATTAAGGAAGGGGATGATCAACCAATGTTGAGGTGTATTCGCAGTTGAGTAACCAGTGAGCAGAATGATGCTTTAGTGAGACCGATTACAGTAGAGGAGGTCAAGGCGCGCGACTTTGTTTGCTATGCACCCGGATAAGTCACTGGGTCCTGATGGACTGTCGCCTACCGTCTTCGAAACTCATTGGGACATCGTCGGGGCTGAGGTAGTTCTCTTTTGTCAAACCTTTCTTAATACTGGTGTTTTACCTCATTATGTAAATGATACTCATATAGTTTTAATCCCCAAGAAAACGCATCCTGATATGATATCTGATTTCCGCCTGATTTCTCTTTGTAATGTTGTATATCATATTTTGGCTAAGGTTTTAGCTAATAGATTTCGGGGGTGTTAGAATATGTAACTTCCAGTGCTCAAAATGCTTTTATCCCGGGTCGGTCTATTGTAAACAATGTACTTATTGCTTTTGAATCTACTCATACCATGAATAGAATGAAAAAGGAGAATGGGGGTTTTGGAGCTTTGAAGGTGGATATGAGTAAAGCTTACGATCGGGTAAAGTGGGGTTTTATGGGCAGAGTATTGGAAAGGTTGGGGTTTAGTGCGCGGTCGGTGCAGCTTATGAGGGAGTGTGTGTCTACTGTGAAGTATAGGGTTTTGTTGAAAGAAAGGAGTGGGGGCGTATTCATCCTTATAAGGGTTTGAGACAAGGGGATCCTCTTTCTCTTTGTTTTTTTTTACTATTGTGGCTCAGAGTTTGAGCGAAGTGTTACGTGTGTGTGAGGAGGATGGGAGTGTGCATTGGGTGAGTGTTGCTAGGGGGCTCCTAAAATTTCTCACCTATTTTTCATTGATAACTATTTGTTTTTCATTCGGGCAAATAGTTTTGAGGCAGGGTGTGTAAAAGAAATTTTGAGTGAGTATGGTCGGGCAAGTGGGCAACAAATTAACCTGGGTAAATCAGCTATTACTTTCGGCACACACATAGCTAGGGAGGATAAAGAGGCTGTTTGTGAAATTCTGGGTATTCATGAACAGTATGTACGGGGAAGGTATTTAGGGCTGCCAGGGTATGTGGGTCGACGTAAGCGGGAGATTATGGGCTTTATTCGGGAGAACGTGAGTAATAAAATTTTGCATTGGGGTAATCGCTTCCTGTCTCGAGGGGGACGTGAGGTTTTGCTAAAGACTGTTCTTCAAAGTATACCTAATTATGCAATGAATGTTTTTCTTCTTCCTAAAAGGTTGTGTGATGACATTGAAAAGCTCATGAATTCATTTTGGTGGGGATGTGAAAATAGGCGGTTGGGTATTAGGTGGAGTAATTGGGATGCTCTATGTCGGCCAAAAGGAGTAGGAGGGATGGATTTTTGTAGGGTAAGATAAATCTTGCTATGTTGGGGAAATAGGGCTAGAAATTTTTACATGAACTGAATGCTTTGGTGTCTCTGGTCTTTAAAGCTCGTTATTTTCCTCAGTGTTCTTTCCTGGAAGCGGGGGCGGGTTCTAATCCTTCATTTGTTTGGTCTAGTATTCGGGAGTCTCAAGGTTTGTTAAGGGAGGGGATTAGATGGAGGATAGGGGATGGGGAGACGGTGAGAGTGTGGGGGGATACCTGGCTTCCTGATGGTGTTAATCCATTAGTGTCCACACCAGAACCTCCTTACTTAAACAACCCTTGTATCAAATCTCTTTTCATTACTGGTACAACATCTTGGGATGGAGAAGTGATAAGGGATATTTTTTTTATCTTAGAGATATCTCTCTTATTTTGAGCATTCCTACTCTTTCTTTGCCGATGTGTGATTCTTTGTTTTGGAGTGGGGAGGAGAGCGGTGGTTTTTTGGTCCGTAGTGCTTATAAGTTGGCTCGGTGTGTGACTCTGATTCGGGAGAATTATGCGTGGACTGGAGTTTGGAACATGAAATTGCCGCAAAAAATCAAATGTTTTTTTTGGACATTATGTAATATGAAGCTCCCGACTAAAGATGCTCTGATTGTGAAACAGGTGAATTGTCATCCTATTTGTCCTTTATGTGGCAGTGCAGACGAAACTGCAGTTCATCTCTTTGCGAACTGTAGCTTTGCTCATGACTACTGGAGGATTTTAAATATGGACTGGGGGTTGGGTTTTATGGAATCAATTCATGCTTGGGTCGATGAAGTGTGGCAGTTTTTGTACAGGGATATATGTGAAAAGGTGGTGGTTGTTTGTTGGGCTATTTGGGAGAACCGGAATTACATGGTTTGGAACTCTCAATGTAGGAACCCCGGGTTTGTAGTTCGTCAAGTGTTTAGTTTTGTGGAAAATTGGAAATCTATTCATGCTGCTGCTTTTGGTCTTAGAAGTATTACTATTGTTCTTGGTCTTGGGCGTAATTCTATACAACATGTTGTGCAGGGACAATGGCGACCACCTCCTATTGGAGTTTTAAAGGTGAACATTGATGTTGCTATATATTTTGAAGATCGACGAATGGGCTTCGGCTGGGTGGTTCGGGATGAGGAGGGAGTCGTTCAAGGTATAGCTATGCGTACTATTGATGGACTCTTTACTGCCCGGGAAGCCGAGGTCATGGGTGCTCGAGAGGCACTTAGTTGTATCAAGAGACGGGGCTGCCAACGGGTGATTCTAGAGACTGACGCGCAGGTGGTTTGATAACTGGGATTTGTTTTCTTATGAGTAAGTTGGAATCGGTCTCTTTTGTTTTTGTTCATCGCGAATTTAATATGACATCTCATACTATGGCCAAGCATTCTCTTTGCACTGCTACTAGTGAGATGTGTGAGTTTTTTTTTTTTTACTTTCTTCCTCGTTGCTTGGCAAGTTTGGTTTGTAAGATTGTTTTTATGCTTTAATGAAGTTTCGGTTGTTGGGTTTTTCAAAAAAAAAATGATTAGAGATATAGGTTAGGTATTACTCGCACCCGTAAAATCCCCAAGGGGTGGGGATGGGGTAGGAATTTCGTAACACGGCATAGGTATGGGAGCTAGGAATATATCCTTTGCCCCCGCCCTATACCATTGTCATTCCTACCCCTACAATGCACACAATGAATCAAATAACTACACACGAACCACCAATTAACCACACACTGACAACAAAAACGACGACAACACCCTAAGTAACTTCCACATGAACCCAATGCAATGGATACCTACATGAAATGAACATACCAATAAAATAAAAACTACGCTATTATAGACAACAAACACAATTTATCCTATAAAAATATACCCAACAATAAGAGCCGAATACAATAAAACACCACATCCAAGAAAAAAACATGCTAGAAAAACCCAATCGTTATATCGTGGACCAGGGTCCACAGTGCAATATGGACCCTGGATCGAAACGACGTCGTTTCGATGTTAGTGGATGTGGACGCGAACGACTCTAAGGAATTCATTATCTATAATACACATAATCATTATCTAAAATACACAGAACGTTTGCATTGAATACATAGAACGTTTGCCCAGAATACACAAAACGTTTGCCCAGAATACACAGAATATTGACACAAAATACACAGAACTCATCTTCCTAACATTCGAATGCACAAACACATCACAACCTTTGTTAATAACATAAATACACAGAATATTGACACAAAATACACAGAACTCATCTTCCTAAACATTCGAATGCACAAACACATCACAACATGTGTTACTAACATGAATACACAGAATATTGTGCACCGTGGTCCACGATATAAATCGCCAGAAAAACCAAACAACAAAAATGCAGATACCATGGCAAACAAATCCACTGAATTCATTTCTCACACCCGGCCCACAAAAACTCCGGTCAACCATCTAAATAGAGAAAACAAAACGATTAACATAACATACTATAGAAAATGCATACAACTCATCACCTACAACACCACACCTCGCGTAGCTTATGACCCCAACACCACCCCACCCCACCTCCCCATAGATGATAGACCACGAACAACCTAGTACACCACACAACACGAACAAGTTCACCAAACCAGCCAACACACAACAAAACACACCATTGCACAAAACGATGCCCCACTCTTGCCCCCTGTTCCAACATACTCAAAAAATGTTTTAAAAAATAGAAAAACATACCTCCTCTGGTCGACTCCAATCAATTGATCAAAATATATAACGAAAATAACAAATGTGTACTGTAAAGCAACTGATAAGCACCAAGAATAACACTTATAAAGGGTCTTTATTAGATTAAAATTGCATCGTGTTGGCATCCATTTACAACAATTGCATGCATTTCAGCTCAAATGCGATTAGTTTCCTCTAACAACATTTCTAGAAAGAGTTTTGAAGCATTTTATGTTGGTCCCAAGGGGATGGGGTACAAGTCTAGAGGGGGGGGGTGAATAGACTTGTATAAGATTTTGCAAATCTTTTCGACCTCTCGTGTGTATTGAACTTAGGATGTTTAGGTTCAATACCTCACAAGATGAAGACAAAGTTTTATGCGCAGCGGAAATAAGTTATCCCCTTTTTAATTAGCACGAGTTTGAGTTAGTTCGAGAAGTGATTATATGTAGTGCAGTTCGAGAGTTAGATAGCGAGAGATAAAAGACAGAAAGTAAATGCGAGAGAGAGATTTTTAAGTGGTTCGGCCAACCCGCCTACGTCCACTCTTCTTCTAGAAACTCCCTAGAAGGATTGCACTAAAACTTCCCTTTTTAGTACAATATCGAGCGCTTGAGCTTTGATCACGAAGCCCGCCTCAAGCCTCAGGTTTTTCGCCCCGCCTCTTGTTACTCCACCTCTCGAGCACTTGAGCTTTGATCACCAAGCCCGCCTCAAGCCTCAGGATCTTCACAAGACAGCTCCCAGGTTACTCCGCCTTTCCTCAGGTTTTTCTCCCCGCTTCCAGCTACTCCACCTCTCGAGCACTTGAGCTTTGATCACCAAGCCCGCCTCAAGCCTCAGGATCTTCACTAGACAGCTGCCAGGTTACTCCGCCTCTTCTTGCTTAATCCAAAGCAAGGACCTTTGGTTGTCACAGGTTAATGTAACAAACTCCAATCTGACCGCAAGCTATCGTTGAAATAGATTCGATGTAGAGCTGCTCCGGTCACCTTCTGGATGGTATATGTTTAAGCTTTGTAACTCTCTCTTAAACACTAAGATGTGTTTGTCTCGCTGTGTTGAATATCAAGAATGATATTCCAGATTTAGCACTTGCACTTGAACGTTTTGTTTAGACACTTCTCACTTGCTTAGCGTTGTAACTCGGTTCCGTTCGTTTCAGTTCGTAACTCTACTTCAGTTTGTGTCTTCACGTCCTTATATATGAGAGTTTGAAATAATTCCGTTGGAGGGAGAATTATTCCGTTTGAAACTTGTCTCCCATGCTGATCATGGGACTTGAGTATTTTCAGCATGTTCCATGGAGTGGTGGTCTTGCAACTTGTGCCTTTTGTCTTGTAGTGAATATTCTTTAATCCACTTTCTAGAGTCCATACTCCACTTACTCTTTTAGGCAAAAGTTCTTTTTATATTCCCATGATCCTTGATTTAGGGAATAAGACCGGCTTTGGATTGGTGCGCTTTTTATCCGTTTGTTGTGCATTTCTGACGTGGCATCCACTTCCGGTAGATCCATAACGTTCTGTACGCACCTTCCTTTATCTCCATGATATTCTTCTTCTCCAAACTTAGATTAAATTAATCCAAGCTACTTTTAATTTCCGTTCAGCCTTATGGAGAAGTATCGAGACCTGCTATGATGTCTCGCATGATCGGTGCTTAAAATCCACGTCTCGAACTGGATTGATGTCTCGAGAGATCCCATCTCTCGAACTCTGCCTATGTCTCGAGACTTAGTTGATGTCTCGCAGACCCTTATTCCTCCAGTCTTGTCTCGTGCCTTCTTCTGATCTGACTATAAACTTACAACACGAAGACTCCTAAAATGTTCAATAAGTTTACCTCAAGCTTAAATATTTCCGAGTTGAGCTCAAAGTTACCCGGTTATATTTTCGCTCTTAGTTTACTTGTCGAACTTACATTGATTCCTATCTTTCGAGACTTAGGGGATTCTGATTTACATTTGGTATCATCAAAACCTATTACATAAGGTTCCTAACATTTTACAGGTTGGAAAGGGATTTGAAGCTAAAATGGAGCAAAAAGATGAACAAGCCAGCATGCAGTAACACCCCACGCCCCCTCACACGCGTGTGACTGGGCGTGGAATCATTCCAGAGAGCCCCCACGCCACTCACACGCGTGTGAGCACTCGTGGTCGGGCCAAGGGTTATTTTGGGAAAGTTGTCCCTTTTCTTTGTCACCTATATAAATCCCTTTTTGTCCAAAACCTAGAGGAGGAGTTTTTAGATCAGAAAATTGATAGAATAGGATAGTTAGATCTAGAGGGTTTTCTCCCCTCTTGGGGGAAAATTCCTTTCATTCATAGATAGAGTAGATTAAGGGCAAGAAAGAAGATTGGGATTCAAGATCAAGGTTGTAAGGCCCCCTTTTCCAAGGGGTGGTAACCATTCTCTTTAATTTCTAATCCTATACTTGTTTCTTTGAATTTCCTTTCCCTTTTCTTGTTTCTTATTATGCTAGAGTAGACTAGAAAGGGGATTGGTGGCCCCATGGTAGATCTATGTGGATGTTTAATATTATTGCTATAATTTGTGAATTGCTTGCTTGTTGGATGTTGAACTTGTGTGGATGATGTTCTTTAAGCTTTGTGTCTTTTGTGGCCACATTAGGTAGCAAACCCAAAGGAAGTGAGTGTGTGCGCGATAGCGGCCACTCACGAGTCTCACTCACCCACATCTCCGCTCTTAGTTCGAAAGAACAAGATCCGAGAGGAGTGGTAGACAAAGTGTTTGATGAAATGCCCCAACCGAATGAGGATGTGGGAGTCCAAAGTGTGACGCCACTTGGTAGTGTGCCTTGAACTCCCTAGTCTATTCCGCAATTTGCATTCATAAAACCATCCAAAGATAAACCACATAGAAAAGCCTAAAGCCCCAATCTCCACTTTACTTTTCTTTACTATACACAACCTTTTATCAACCTCCTCCTTACCAATGAATCCAACTCCTAGCCATTCCCGTAACTCTTTTCCTTCAACCTCTTAGATGCCATCACACCCATTCGATTCCCATTCGCCATCCTTGAGAGACACGACACTCGGGGAGTCTTGACTCTTCGTTTTACCACTTCCACCCTTCAATTCACTCACTCTAAACACTCACACCACGTCAAAATGGCGCCGTTGCCGGGGATGGCAAACTGTTTCGAATAGTGTTGACATCTTAGAAGTAGAATTTTAAGAGTTCTTGAATTGCTTTCTTTTTGTTTATTTCGTTTTGTTATTTTTGTTATTTTGCTTGAAGAAGTGAGCTTCTATTATATTGAATATCTTGTGCTCACTTGCAACTACTTTTAGTTGCAAAATTATTTGTTGTTGGCTAAGCTATTGTGCAGGAAATTTTTCTCTATCAAATCGATTGAAGCTTGCCAAAGAGAGCTAAAATGAATCCCCATGATTACCCACGTCATGGAGGACAATCCTATACAAATCCTCAACCCCAACCATATCCCTATTACCCCCATTCCACTTATACTTACCCTCCACCAACATACCACTACCGACCTCCATACCCTTACCCATTTCCACACCACCATTTACCACCTCCATATCCATATCTATTTCATACACCCAATCACCAACCATACCCATTTGAAACACCACCTCCACTTTCCAAGAAAATTACCCTTCACAACCACTCAATTTTCAAGAAATTGACTCACTAAGCTCCAAAGAAATATCCCAAAACATAGAGAGTAAGCTCGTGCGAATAATGAAACAACTCGACCCAAGCTATACTCCCGAGTCTAATTCATTCCCTACTTCCCACCTAAATACACAGTACCCACCTCCATCACAAATTCATCAAGAAAACAATACTACCCGTTTCTTTGAAACACCACCCTCTTTCCATTACAATACCCATACAAATCCGTGTAATTCTATCCCACCGGCCACCAATGAGATTGAAATTTTAAAAGCAAAAATAGACGAATTTACAAGGATGGCCAAGGAGGATACGGCTAAACTAAAAGCCGAAATCAAGAAGTTGAAACAAAGATGCTATCTATGATGGAGGAGCTCATAAAAATGAATGATTTCCGAGCTAACTCTACCATCATAGATGACATCCCCACTTTGGAAGCCCATCCAAGGATTGCACGAGAGGTTGAAGAAGCGCAAAATGCTAAGGATGGGGAGAGTTTCGAAGGAGTAGAGGATTGTTACGCCCCGGTGCTTGAAGAAGTTCCAATCTTCGAATTGGAAAATCAAAAGGAGGTAGAGATGGAGAGTGAGGATGAAGACATTGAGACGGTATGGGAAGATGAAGAGCCAAAGTGTGGTAAAATTCCTAATCCTTCTTGCATTAATATTCTTGAAAATCCTGTTGCTCTTTTTGAAAACACCCTTGACACTTGTGTGGATGACTCCCTTTGCACTAATATTTTCACTACATATGATTATGATTGCTTTAAATTTCGGGAGGATGATTCCACGGAAAATTTTGATATGTTGATTAATGATTGTAAGGATTCTACCTTGTTTGCTAATGATTATGATTGCTTTAACTTTTCGGAAGACGAATCCTTTGTCATGGGTGAAAGTGAGTTGATGAGTGAGGGGGATGATGCTTCATTTTACTCATGTGAGAGTGAGAGTAATTTTTGGGAAGATGAGAGAAGAGAAGAAGAGGAAGGGATGGTAGGAAATAATGGGTCTTTCACGTTCGATCTTATGGAAAAAGTTGAGTGGAGAGAGTTGACCACACTCGAGATTGAGGAAGGGAGTGTGGAGATATGGTTCGAAGCGAATGATAATATCTTTAGGGGGAGAAGAGAGGATGAGGAAAAGGAAGTGAACACCATCCTAGAAGAATTAAGGAGGGTGTTTGAGCTTAAAAATTTTTCATTTACGTATATTGTTCTTCCTTTATCTATGTGGGTATTCAAGGATGTTTCCCACCTTGGGACATTCCTTGAAGCAAAGGTTCACGGGACGATTGGCAAGGTCCCTAAATCTGTGTGCCTTGAAGGATAGGTCACATTATGTCTGGCCAGGAGACATAAAACCATGGCGCACTTGGGAGGCAGTCCCAATGTTATCTTACTTTTTCTCGAAATTTTTCTTACTTTCTATAGTATGTTTTACTTAGTTTTATTTCAATAATATTTCTATACCTCGGTTTAACTAACAAGTACAGATTCAACAACCGAGAGTTATAAATTGCCCGCAATCAATCGACGAACATCATCGCTAACCAAGGGAGAAAAGGAAACCGAGGTAGGCTTTCGCACAACACGCCTCCACGCCACCACCACGCGTGTGGCTAGGCGTGGAAAATTTCTAGAGAGCCTCCACGCCGCTCACACGCGTGTGAGCAGGCGTGGGAATTAACCAGAGAGCTCCCACGCCTACCACCACGCGTGGTAGTGTGCGTGGACGGGCACCAGACTTTTCGCGGATTTTCGCGCGAAGTGGTTTAAAACCCTTTCCTTGCTTCATTTCTTCCCCACCACGAGCAAAAACTCTCCCAAGCTGAAAATATACACTTTCTAAGCATTTCCTTCCAAGTCTCTCAACTTTTCTCAAAGATTCTAAGTTATTTCTAAGGTATGAACATACTCTTCCTTGCTATTCATTTGTTTAATGAAGAACTTGTTCTATTTTGAAGAATATATACATGGGTTTTTCTTGTATGACATTTTTCTTGAGATATATTGTTATGAGATGACTTGATAGACTTATATTATGCCTACATTGCTTCTATAGACTAGAAATTTCATGTTTTAACATCTCTTTGTGACTAGATCTTGGATTGCTTGATTTGGGTTTTCTCTTGTCATGATGAGATCCTTGTTGATATAGTAAGCATGATGGGTAAAGTTTGCAACTTTCCTACTCTATAGGCACTACATTGCTATATTCTACTAGTTAGATGGTCCAATTTTAACTTTCATAAAACTTCCATTTTTCAACCTTGAGCTAGTCTAGAGGTAGAAGATGAAGTTGACCATGTGTTGACCTTTTGACTATGAAATGAGTGTGGAATGTTATGAGCCAAATCTTGCATGTAAAGGATATAATTGTTGATGGATATCAAAATGTTGGTTGCATGCATTGAATTCTTATGATTTCTTTTTAAGATATGTGCAATATTGTTCATAATCAATGTTTAAGTTTGGCAAGTGTTTTTCCTTGTGTTGCTTTGATTACCCATGTTATAGGAAAGATGTCTTCGCCATATGAGCTTGCACAACAAATTGCTCAAAGGCTCCAGAGAGGGAAAGCTCCCGCAAATGAAAACAATGCCAGGGACACTAACAATCGTTACATAGAAGTACCCACCGGAACTCAAATTCTGCTGATGACTGCTACCATGTTGGGACGGTATAGGCAATTGTTAAACTACCCTATTGTGCAATGGAGGTATGTGGATTTGAGAGTACTGGAGGATTATGAGTGCAAATATGGACTAGAGAGGTTGATTGCAGAGCCATATTGGAACAACCTGCTAAGCTGGAGACATGATACTTTTATCCCTCTAGTACATGAGTTCATCGCAAGCTTGAAAATTGATGGAATGGCTAGAGATCTCTACAGCCCCACCATCCAGTTTAGACTCTTCAACCAAGACTACAATATTTCGACCAACCAGTTGGGAGTTCTCCTTGAATTTTACACTGAGGAAGACCAGTCGAAGCACTGGTACAGGAGACTGAGGCATGACTTTGGAGACCGAGATATACCAATAACATATTGGTTGAAAATTGCAAGGCAAGGAGTCGACTGGGAGGGGTCAAGAGTGAGAATTTCTCAGATTGTAAGGGAAGATTTAAAGGTTTTGTGGAAAGTATTCGCTCATTCTTGGGAAGGAAGGCCTGAGACTTACGATCGGGTCTCAAAGGCGGAACTATTTATGCTTTGGAGCATGGACACCGGAAACTCGGTGAACATGAGCGCAATTTGTAGAAACTTGCTCGTTGCACAACAGCAAGAGTCAGCCAGGGCAATCTTCATAGGCCCATTGGTTACAAGGCTATGCGTCTCCTTGGGCAATCAAATGAAAATGAATTGGTTCGAACATCGACTTCTAGGAGCGCATGTAGTTCCTTTATCACCCGAGGACATTGCAAAACTTCGCCTGAGACAGCTAGCGCGAACAAGAATAGATGAGGAGATGGCGGATGATCACACAACCTCGCCCTTGACGTCCCCAGGATTCACTCCTTCTCCAACGTCATTCAACTCCTAGTCTCTTTCGGAAATGTACTCGCCGCTAGATTCTTCAATGTATTCACCACCACCAAGAGAGCCCGGACCGTCCATGCCCCCACCACAACCTGAAGAGCGAGACCCCGACTCCTCTACCTTTAACATTCCAAGCTAGTTCACCCAGTAACTGATTGGAGATCCCTCCAGAATTTCCAATACCAATTGCACTTGGAGCAGATGCAAAAGTTGGATGAAATTTCAAGAGAGATCAAGGAAACCAGGAAAACATAAAGGAAAGGAGAAACTGAAGAAGATGAAAAGACAAATCTTAATTATGATGACTTGTGATCCGTTAACTCTGAACATTTGATTGTGGACAATCCTTTTATTTTCTGTTTATAATTTTACCTGCAATTCTGTTTATGTTTTAACTTGCACGTTTCGTCTAGCCAAAGACGTTAAACGTGGCGCTTATGGGAGGCAACCCACAAATAAAAGAAGGACGGACCACTCCACCAACAACCATGAAGACCAATCTTGAAAGGGCAAACTCAGATTGCAAAACTTTTCTAAGGATACAAATTGTAAGTATTTCTTTTATCCTAATTCAATGCCCTGTTTTGGTATGCTTTGTTTTCTAGAATCGCAAATGAAGAGCTGCATGAAATTATTGTGATAGATGTAGTTTGTTTGTTAGAACTGTTTAGCCCAATTCACACTTTTAAGTGTGGAAAAGGGGCATGTGTAGAACCCTTAAACATATATCCTTTTTCCTCCGTTCCCTATGGAAACATCGAGGACGATGTTTATTTCTAAGTGTGGAAATGGTGTATGCTTTTTGCTTCTTGAAACAGTTAAGTGATTAAGTGATAAGGTATAGGAACCTAGAGGGTGTGTTATTGTCAATACTATCTAGGAGGGCTCCTAACCTTGTGCCAAGAATTGAATGTCTTAAATATGCTTTGGAAGTAACACTTTGCACCAATTTGCACAATCGACCCACAAATTGAAAATTTTTATGAGTGCTTGCATGCCTTCACCTTGTATTTTGTTTGGACCTTAGTCAAGGATCACTCGAAGTGGGAGTGTAAACCCCTTGAGTTTTAGAAAGATAAGAATTGCGAAGCCCGGAAATTGAAATAATCTAGCAGGACATGGGGCAAAAGGAGAGCCTAAGTGAGCTTTGAGTGAAAACAATCCCTAATCCATAGAAAAAGGCATGAGGGGTTGATATGGTGAAGCGTGAATAAAGGCTTTAAAAAGGGCCACTCCCAGAGATAAAATTTTAGGGAAGCCTTCTCGCTAGGAAGTGTTCAACCATAGTCTTCGAATGCTATATCTGGAGTCGGTTGTCCACTTTAAAATGTTCCTAGGAGAAGAGAAAATTGAGAGGAGGTGAGCCGCCTCGCTAGGATTCAGGCACCCATTGCACTGACCTTCGAAAAAGCATGGATCTCCATGTGAAGTCGGGTAGTCCGATGACGTTATCCTAGGAGGTGAGAAAATAGAGTGATCGCCCAAGCCGTGGCGATGAGCGGTCAATGTCCCTGCCTCACTTATCTTAATGTAAAGGGGCTTTGGCGTTAGGTGAAAGTTAGCTAGGGGGTGAGCATAGTTCCCACTAGTCGGATCGGCTAGAGGCTCCTAGAAAATACAAGGTGAAACCATTTTGTCACTTGCATGCTCGAAAGTGTGAATCAAACTTTTTATGTTATATCTCCTGAGACTTAACTTCCTTAGCATATTTCTTACACTTGGTTGGCACGGGTTTAGCAGTCTTGGTAGATAGTGCAGGGGATTTCACCCACTCAAATCCGAACATCTACACATCACTTGATCAGTTTAACCGTGAGAGGAAAAACTACCCTTGGTGCTTACATAATTAGGGCTTAGAAAAGTATGCTTGCTTGAGGACAAGCAAGGTTTAAGTGTGGAAAGTTTGATAAGCACCAAGAATAGCACTTATAAGGGGTCTTTATTAGATTCAAATCGCATCATTTTGGCATCCATTTACAACAATTGCATGCATTTCAGCTCAAATGCGATTAGTTTCCTCTAACAACATTTCTAGAAAGAGTTTTGAAGCATTTTACAGGTTGGAAAGGGATTTGAAGCTAAAATGGAGCAAAAAGATGAACAAGCCAGCATGCAGTAACGCCCCACGCCCCCTCACACGCGTGTGACTGGGCGTGGAATCATTCCAGAGAGCCCCCACACCACTCACACGCGTGTGAGCACTCGTGGTCGGGCCAAGGGTTATTTTGGGAAAGTTGTCTCTTTTCTTTGTCACTTATATAAATCCCTTTTTGTCCAAAACCTAGAGGAAGAGTTTTTAGATCAGAAAATTGATAGAATAGGATAGTTAGATCTAGAGGGTTTTCTCCCCTCTTGGGGAAAAATTCCTTTCATTCATAGATAGAGTAGATTAAGGGCAAGAAAGAAGATTGGGATTCAAGATCTAGGTTGTAAGGCCCCCTTTTCCAAGGGGTGGTAACCATTCTCTTTAATTTCTAATCCTATACTTGTTTCTTTGAATTTCCTTTCCCTTTTCTTGTTTCTTATTATGCTAGAGTAGATTAGAAAGGGGATTGGTAGCCCCATGAAATCTATGTGGATGTTTAATATTATTGCTATAATTTGTGAATTGCTTGCTTGTTGGATGTTGAACTTGTGTGGATGATGTTCTTTAAGCTTTGTGCCTTTTGTGGCCACATTAGGTAGCAAACCCAAAGGAAGTGAGTGTGTGCGCGATAGCGGCCACTCACGAGTCTCACTCACCTATATCTCCGCTCTTAGTTCGAAAGAACAAGATCCGAGAGGAGTGGTAAACAAAGTGTTTGATGAAATGCCCCAACCGAATGAGGATGTGTGTAACACCCCCAATTTCTTAAGCAAGCTTAAGCATAAATGAACAATAATTCTCGCTAACCATTCTGAAAATAAATGCGGAAGTAAAATCAAAACTTAAACTATGGGGTGTCACGCCATGCTTGGGCTATCAACAAAGCCCAAACGCACAGGCTAACGGGGTTCTATTCAACTACAAATCCGCAACATTAAACAACCATATAAACTATTCCACAATCTTTACAACTCAACTTCTCAATTCTAATATACAGGTTAACTACACTTCTATAATTCAAGGTCTATACCAAATTCAATTACAAGGCGTACGAACTCTACGCCACGCTCTCAAAACAAGCCACCTATTCCAGAGTCCTGAAAACAATAAGGGTTGGAAAACACAAACAAATAGAATTAGCATAAAATGCCAAGTAAGCTCTACTGCGCCCTGTAAAATAGTACATTTATAGTTTGAAAAATAGATATACTTTATAAATAGATTTTTATACTTAAGTAGACCGTACTATAGAAATCATTTACCCAAAAGCTTAAAAGAATATTCCCAAAAGAACTTTCCATCAAATGTAGTAGTTTTCAAGATATTTAACTCAACATCGAAAAGTAAGTAAGATGTACACGTTCTCAACTAGAATAATAGATACGTTGAAGTAATATACTAATTTAATAAACCATCACTACTCACCTTCAAAGTATCATAAACAAGGAGGATTTTCAAAGGTAGAATAGTCTTTATAGCAACTCTCAACCCACAATCATTTCAAAGCATAACATTTCCAAAGGTCATGTGTAGTTTATATAATTTAAGTACAGAGGAATACAATTTCTTATTTGCTCATAAACATTTCTCGAATAAAATATAGATATGGAGGAACAAATAAAATCATATACATAGCTCATCATATAATCATAGATAGGGAGGAATTCAAATCATGTTTGTCAAATCACTTCTTCAAGCATCACGTATGCATATGGAATCAACCACATCTCGATAGTGGGAATATAGATCTCTGTCATAAATAGTGCTAAGAATATAAATAAATAATTATGTTTAGTAATAATATGGAGGAAACTAAACCTTAGCAACGGGAGGAAGGGATCATCACCGCAGCGATGTCCAACAAGGAACATTAACTTTCTACTGAACCCCAAACTGCTCCCACTTAATCTCAACAAAGGGTGGAAGGGATCATCACCGCAGCGATGTCCAACAAGGAACAGTAACTCTCTACTGAACCCCAAACTGCTCCCACTTAATCTCAACAAAGGGAGGAAGGGATCATCACCGCAGCGATGTCCAACAAGAAACAGTAACTCTCTACTGAACCCCAAACTGCTCCCACATAATCTTAGGTGAAATCAGGGCTGCTACCTTAAGTGTGCACACCCCCTAACTAGGATTCCAAACCCAACGAGTAATAGCTCCAGCCCTAGTAAATTAAATTTCAGCCGAAGGGACCGCAGCCCAATCGGGTCCTCCAAAATAGATACATTTTTACTTCTTTATATCAAACTAGTAGGATTTTCAACACATAAAAGCATTTAGAAACACCATAAGGTTATACACCTCTCAACAAAATATAGCTTCAACTCATATGATTCCATAACATTCCCAATATATAGATGTACACATACTCATAGACTTGTAAATCACATGTCAATACCAAAATACACACATGTTACTATTTATCACATTTTGCACCGGAATATATTTTCAAAACAATATAGGGTACATGACCCATCATTATACATATATAATTCCAAAGTAGTATTTTCCCTTCAAAGTAAATATACATATATAGAGATAAACATTTATATAATTTCAACATAGATAAATCCTCCAAAAATAAGTGTAGTTATCTTCTCTAAAATTTTATATAGCAACTAAAATAGTACATTTTATTACCAAACATTAATCGTAGGTTACTAAATGTTAGTTTTCTAGAATAGAGTTTCTATTGACCTTATAATAACAATAACATACAAGAACATCCCTCAAAACACAAGTTTCACAAAATATAAACCTTTTTCTCAAAATAGTATACTTATACGTAGTACATAAGTTTTCAAATCATATATTTCCTCAAAATACATAATATTTCAATTATGGATACTAAGTTTATTAAACTAAGGAATATATAAGGTATAAACCCTTCCCAAAAATAATAATTTCTTTAGTACATAACTCCTTAATCATGTAATAGTTCATTAAACTAAAATAATTTCAAAGTGGTTAAGTTAGTTAAATGGACAGAACTCAATTTATTAAATGTAAGGTTTAGTGTTCAAATCCCACTTTAAACAAATAGCCTAATATTTTTAAAGCATAATATATATAAAGTAAAACAAACACACAGGATGAGATAATCTAGATTCGAACCCACACCTAACAACTTATACCACAACACTAATCCATTCCACCATCTCGACCCATGGTATTAACTTCAGTTTAGATTATATATCATTTTGTCGTCCAGAAATGCAGTGCGGCAGAGACAGAGAGCAGCAGCAAGGATTAACATTTTAACACCACAAATCACCTCACAAAGCCATCAAATCATAAGATAAAATGCATACACACCTATACCCAAGATTTGAGCCATTAACAACACCAAAACACAAACATTTAGATACACATAGACTTCATAAATTAAAACACACAAGATAGGGCAAAATAATTTGGGCAAACATAAACCATTACCTCAAAGCTTAAATGCTCATAAATCATTCCTAAGCTTGAATACCCTTCTTCCTTCTTCTCCCAAGCTAAAAAATTTAGCTACAACACCAAACTCTTACCTCAAACCATAACAAAACAACAACCTAACAAAATCCTTATGAATACTTCTACAATAATAAGCTAGCAAAGGAATTGAAGAAGAGAAGTAGGAGAAGAAGTCTTACCACTTGGAGCTTAGAAATCTTAGGGAAGAAGATGAAGCTTGAAGATTGAAAGTGAGAGGAGAGAGAGAGTCACGTGAGAATGGTTAGAAAAATGGGGAAGAACATGAATAGTGCTATTTATATAGGTAGGGTTTGAGGGTCAAAATGAAATTATTAACTTTTTGGGTAGAAATATGGGTTAGAGATTTGGGCTCATTGAAAATTATTGAGCTTAGCAATTCAAAATAGGTATAGATTTAGGAATTAAAAATAAGTTGGCCTTAGGTTTAGTTTGGGTTCAAACTTAGGCTCAAAACAATAATATAAGGGTCACAGGTTCATCTCAGATAGACTTTTGAGTCAAAATTTTGATAAGTAAATTTATCCCCTAAATAGGGCTTTTAAAACCATAAATCAATATATAAATATTTCGTACCAAATCATTTAAAACAAAGAGTTTAAAATATTTAATTATATACGAAACTTTCATGTAGAAAGTTAAATTACATATATAATTTTATTGTAAAAGTTTACAATAATAGGAGTTTAAAGAAAATGATTTTGGATAATAAAATTATAAGGTATAAAATAATTTATTTGGACTTTGAAGCAATAACATTTTTTTTAAAGGTATTTGGGCTAAAATATTTAGGATTGAAAAATAAATTTTATTCTCAAGAATATTTTATTGAAATAATAATTGTTTAAAATATTTGGGTATTACAATGTGGGAGTCCAAAGTGTGACGCCACTTGGTAGTGTGCCATGAACTCCCTAGTCTCTTCCAAGGACACGGGTCGGAGGGCTATCGTACCCTAAGGGGGCACGAGGTCCGACCTCGCGTACCAACCCCGACGGAAGAGCTTGACGACCCGACGTCCAAGGACCCGCGTCGAAATGCTATCGTACCCTAAGGGGACACGAGGCCCGACCTCGCGCACCAACCCCAACGGAAGAGTTTTTGGCTCGAGAGTACCCTTGGCCAAATAACTACATACTACCAAAAAAAAAAGAAAAAAAAAAAACAAAGGTAGTCCATGGCGAGAGGGGCCCGACCCCTAAATCAAGCCCAAGCCCGGAGCTGGGACCAAGCAAAGGTATCGCCGCCACAACAGAGCTAGGCCATGACCGAGGCTAGGTCTGCGACTCCGACCAACCTCACCTCAGCAATGTTTTGGTCGAGCGGGGGTTGGTCAAGTGCCTTGTTCGAGCCCACCTTGGACGTACTTCCACCGACCCGGGGTTGGACGAGCGCTCAAGCTATCATGGTGAAACGAGTGGTGAACACACTAATCAGGGGCTCGAGTGAAGGTGCGAAATTATCCTTGGTGTAGGCCTCGACGTCCCGTTTGAACTACTCGGACTCCTTGTAGGCAGGGATGGCGCCGACAAGCTCCTCAGCATGTTTCTTCATAGTGGTGGCCTAGTCCAATGCTAGGTGCTTCTCCAACTTTGACACCTGCTCCTTCGAGGCCTCAAACTCGTCGAAAACAGTGGTGCACCCAAAAAGAGCCTGAAAGTTAAAAGGGCAAAATATGCAACAGGAAGTATGCTTAATAGAATTTTGAAAGCAAACAATGGAAGGGGAGTACCTCAACCAGCTGAGCACTAGCCTCATTCACGCCCTACTGCCCGGGTCGTGAGACGAGAGAATGTTACGACACACCCCTTGAGCCCAGGTGGGGTCCCCGCGTGGAGGTGGGGTCAGGGCACGAGGCACGGGAGCGGGAGCAGCAGCCGGTGCGAGAGGAGGTGGAGCAGCGTCGCGGCTCAGGCGTGAGTCGGAGGAGGACGCCCAGGTGACTCGACCCCCCCCCCCTCCGACCTTTTTTCCTCTTTGGTACGGGTGCGGGCGCGCGGTCATCACGGGAGGTCATTGTGGGAGATTTTCCTACACATAGTTAAGCAAAAGTTTGATTATGACAGCATTGGTGGGAGAGCTCATATGGTCTTGGAAAATACGGGCAAGGAGGGAGTAGGTAGCCACCTCTAGACGCGGCAGCGGGGAGCTCGGACTCGACCTCAGGTGGAGGCGCGGCGACGACGTCGGGAGAGAGCTCGCCCATGAGCTCGGAGGAGGACTCGACCTCGGAATCGGAGCCCACCTCGAGGGGCTCGGCCGGGGCTACTATGAGACCCGAGGTCGATAATTTTAGGGGAAGGGGGCGCCTTGGGCAAGACCTAGGTATGCCATACTCAACTCACTCAATGTAGGCCGAATATAAATGGTTTCCCCCGACCCCATAAAAGCATTAACGTCCCTAATCAAGTCGGCGTTGGGTAGGGGAGCTCTATGCTTTCTAAAACGGGTATTCCATAGAGAAACGAAGGGGGTGGAGGGTCCAATGGAGAGGAACACGAAGCAAGGTTTCCAATTCCTACTAGAGATGTTTATGTCTGGGAGCACCGAGGATGAAAAGAAATTTCACGCACAATGGACTAGGTCCAATCGGTTGTGTGTGTATTTCATTAAGACACGAATTCCAAGAAGTATTCGTGGCTCAGTTGACCATTTTGATAAAGTCGAACCCTTGTTCAAAGCTATTGATGACCAATATGCTACATCAAATAAAGCTTTGGCAAGTACTCAAATCATGAAGTTTGTTGGTCTTCGTCTTTAATTTCCACTGTCAAGGGCACGCACAAACACATCATGCAAGTCAGGGATATTGCAGCGCAATTGAAGAAGTTGGGAATAATTTTACCGAATACCTTTGTTGTGCATTTTGCACTTAACACCCTGACAACTGGACTATCAATGAGTTGATAACCATGTGTGCACAAGAGGAAGAAAGGCTTAGTGAAGAGGTTGGGGAGACTGCTATGTTGGCCACAACAAAGCCTAAAGGGAAATCTGGGAAAGCTAAGAGATTCACTGCAGCAACAAAGGGGAAACTGACCCCAAAAGCTGACATAAAGAAGATACAAAAGTGTTTCTTTTGTAAAAAGAAAGGACACATGAAGAAGGATTGTATCAAGTTTAAGAAGTGGATGTCCTAGAAAGGTAATATTTCATCTTCTTTTGTATGTTATGAATCCAATATGTCAAAAGTTAATACTAACTCTTGGTGGGTTGACTCTGGTTCAACAATCCACATTGCAAACTCCTTGCAGGATATGACAAGTTTAAGACAACCAACGGGAACTGGGTGTAAAATCTTCTCTAGAAACAAGATTGCATCATCAGTGGAAGCTGTTGGAGTTTGCAAATTAGTTTTGAATAATGGTTTTTTTTTTACATTAAATAAGACCTTTTATGTTCCTAGCTTCTCTAGGAATTTAATTTCAGTTTCAAAACTTGTACCCTTTGGTTTTAAATTTGAATTTAATGACAAGTATTTCAAATTATTTCATAATTCTACTTGTGTTGCTAATGGTACATTGTCTGATGGTCGTTATCGTCTTAACATAAAGAATGATTTTGTTCACAATTCTTTACATGTTCAAAATGGCACCAAATGGTGTAGTATTGACGAAAATTCCTCAATGTTATGGCACCGGAGATTAGGACATATGTCCCTTGAAAGAATTAAAAGATTGGTAAAGGATGGAGTTCTTTCCACTCTAGACTATACCAATTTTGAGACTTGCGTTGACTGCATTAAGGGTAAGCAAACAAACAAGTCAAAGAAAGGTGCCAATAGAAGTTCAACGTTGTTGGAAATTATTCATACTGACATATGTTGTCCCGATATGACAATTTCCGGTCAGAAATATTTCATCACCTTCATTGATGACTACTCAAGATTTACCTATGTGTATTTACTTCATAATAAACATGAAGCATTGGATGCCTTTAAATTATTTAAGGCTGAAGTTGAAAACCAATGTAATAAGAAAATACAAATAGTTAGATCTGATAGGGGTGGTGAATATTATGGTAGATATATTGAAAATGGACAAGCACCTGGTCCCTTTGCTAATTTTCTTCAAGAGCATGGGATTGTTGCTCAATACACCATGTCTAGCTCTCCAGACCAAAATGGTGTAGCTGAAAGAAGAATCAGGACCCTTCTTGATATGGTGTGGAGTATGCTAAGCAACTCTAAGCTCCCAAAGTCGTTGTGGGCTGAAGCACTTAAGACGGCAACGTATATATTAAACCGTGTTCCAACCAAGGCTGTCCCTAAGACACCGTTTGAGTTATTCAAAGATTGGAAACCGAGTTTGCAACATATGCGTGTTTGGGGATGTCCGTCTGATGTAAGGATTTATAACCCACACGAAAAGAAACTTGACCCAAGGACAATTAGTGCTTTTTTTATTGGATATGCACAATCATCTAAGGGTTATAGGTTTTATTGTCCATCTCATACTACTAGGATAGTGGAATCAAGGAATGGTAAGTTTCTTGAAGATGACTTAATTAGTGGGAGTGATCGATTTAAGGACTTAATTCTTTCATTTGATCATATGGACTCTCAGCCTTCTACGTCATCTAGTGGTGTTGTACTTATCCGTAGTGCTCTTTCAGTTCCGCATGTAGATATACAGCCCACTATTGAGATTCCACAAGCTGTTGAGGCTCAACCTTTGGAACAACCAGTTTAGGACTTACAGTAACCCCCTGAACCAGATTTTGATCCAATGGTTGAACCAATTCAGGATTTACAACAAGATCCTGAACCGATGCATACTGAGCCAATTCAAAACTGCTCCCTGTTCCTGAAGAGGTTGTTGCCCCACAGCCTATGCAAGGTGGTGGTGATCCAACTTTAAGACGGTCTACACGGGTAAAACGATCCGCACTTCCTAGTTATTATGTTTCATATCTACAAGAATCTGACATAGGAGCTGAAAATGATCCTGAAACATTTTCTCAAGCTACAAATTGTGCGCAATCTGACTTATGGTATAAAGCCATGATGGATGAAATAAATTCCATGAAGAGCAATGGGGTTTGGGAACTTGTTGAATTGCCTAATTGGCTGCAAATGGGTCTTTAAGACCAAAAGAGATTCATTAGGCAATATTAAGAGATACAACGCCCGACTTGTTGCGAAGGGATTTACTCAAAAGGAAGAAATCGATTATAAGGAGACTTTCTCTCCTATATCAAAGAAAGATTCACTTCGAGTCATTTTGGCATTGGTTGCACATTTCAATCTTGAGTTGCAATAAATGGATGTGAAAACTGCTTTTTTTTAATGGTGATCTAGAAAAGGAGGTTTTTATGAAACAACCTGAAGGTTTCTCTTCTAGGGGTGGTGAGAACTTAGTTTGTAAGCTTAAGAAATCCATATATGGACTAAAACAAGCTTCCCGACAATGGTATATCAAGTTCGATGGGGTAATTTCTTCATTTGGTTTTGTTGAAAATCCTCTTGATCATTGTATATACAGAAGGTAAGTGGGAGTAAAATATGCTTTCTTGTTTTATATGTGGATGACATTTTGTTTGCCACCAATGATAAGGGGATGCTTCGTGATGTGAAACAATTCCTCTCTTAAAACTTTGATATGAAGGATATCGGTGATGCCTCTTATGTTATTGGCATAAAAATCCATAGGGATAGGTCTCGAGGTATACTGGGTCTTTCTCATGAAACATATATCAACAAAGTGTTAGGGAGATTTCAGATGCAGAATTGTTCACCAAACGTTGCCCCCATAGCAAAAGAGGACAAGTTTAGTCTGGATCAATGTCCAAAGAATGATCTTGAAAAGGAATCCATGAAGAACATCCCATATGCTGCAGCAGTTGGGTGTCTTGGATACATTCAAGTATGTACAAGGTCAGACATAACTTTTCCTGTCGGGATGCTAGGACGATACTTGCATAATCCAGGTTTGGAGCACTGGAGAGCTGTGAAGAGAGTTTTGAGGTACCTAAAAGGAACAAAGAGTTACGTGCTTGGGTTTAAGCAGACGGACATGCTAGATGTTGTCGGTTATTCTGATGCGGACTTCGCTGGCTGTATTGATTCTCGAAAGTCAACTTCAGGGTGCGTCTTTATCATGGCTGGTGGGGCTATCTCGTGGAGAAGTGTTAAACAATCTTTAATAACTACTTCTACATGCAAGCCGAGTTCGTTTCCCTTTACGAGGCTACATCACAAGGTGTGTGGCTCAAGAATTTCATCTCTAGGCTCAGAGTCATGGATTCCATATCTAAGCCATTGAAAGTCTATTGTGACAACTCTGTTGCAGTCTTCCTGGCTAATAATGACAAAAGTGGGAGTCAAAGTAAGCACATCGACATCAAATTCTTAGCGATTAGGGAGTGTGTCAAGAATAAAGTTGTAATCGTTGAACACATTAGTACTGAGTTGATGTTAGCAGATCCCTTGACTAAAGGCATGCCTCCATTTAAATTCAAGGATCTTGTTAAAGAAATGGGCACTACTACAAAAATACCTTTTAACGTCGGTTATTTTGGACATACGACGTAGTCTCAGCAGACGTTATAAATAAATTATACGACGTCAGTTTTAAAAAATCGACGTCGTATATTTTTTTTTAAATTTTAAATAAATACATACGACGTTCCACAAAACCGACGCCGTATCACGTTTTATTGTTTTAAGATAGATTTACGGCGTCGGTTTTTTCCTAAAAACCGACGCCTTATCTTTTTTAATATTTTGAAATAGAGATACGGCGTCGGTTTTTAGAAAAACCGACGCCGTATCTCGTTTATTGTTTTAAGTTAGAGATAAGGCGTCGGTTTCGGTAAAAACCGACGCCTATCTCCTTTTTAAAAAAAATTGTAAAAATCAGCGAATCACATTGGTATTTAAATACACGTACAGATCAATCAGCAGTTCCAATAAAAGGAAAAAAAAAAAAGAAGAATAAATATAAAAGGTTGCAATTTCACGTACAGAAAATGTGTATCAAAGACAACAATTAAGATTACTAATGATAGTAAACAATGGACCTAAAATATGTCACTATGGTCATGAGAACTGGTCATCCCCGAACCCACACCTAGATAATAATAAGAATAATAATAACAATAAGACGGGTAACAATAATAACATTAAAAATGCAGTAACCTGATAAATTTCACTAACAAACTCTATATGCAAAGTAATATGATCTGCTCATGATATTTCTAACTACTACTGATGAAAGAAATTCATTGCAGATGGCAGAGAAAAGAAGGAAAAGATTAAAGACTTGAGAAATACAAGAAACAAATTCTAACCTCTTCAACTATCCTGTACAATCTTGCTTTTGTTGTTAAGTGGTTAAGCATTCTTGCTTTTGCAGCACCAGCTTCTGCAAAAAAAAAATTAAAAAAAAATTATTTAATTTATTTAAAATAATTATTCCAGAAGTTCATGGCTCCAAGGATTTTTTTGTTAAAAATTCAAATGAAACGAAACCTTGGCAAATGCTAGGCTAACCTTGAGTGAATTCGAAGTGATATTGATTCGCTGGAGCAAAGGACAATTAGAAATAGTAATGGAAGAGAGCATATCACTTTGTAAATTCAAATCAGCAAATCTGCCAAAAGAAGGACAGTAAAGAGAGATTATGACCACCTAAAAAGTATCCATGTTCAAGGCTTCAAAAAGAATTTTCACAGAGCCAAGTGCTAACAGTAGCATGTGAGTATCATACTTGCGACAATGTACAAGCCTTATGTTCTGTATGCGAGCAAGATCCAAAGAAACTGATGTTAGTAGGTTACAATTATCAAGCTCCAGAACCTGCAAATTTATGTGAACTCTCACTTTACAATTTGTAAGAAAGAAAAAGAAGTTATGAAACTACTTATTAAGAGACCACATAATAAGTGATGATAACAGAAGTAAGAAGAATAGGCCAAACCTCTAATGTATAGCTGAAAGCTATGGCAGCCATTGAAGCTGAAGTTGTGAAGCTTAAGAACTTTCAGTGTTGTAAGCCTAACAGACTATAAAAGGAGAAATGAGAAGTCAGTGTGGAAGCCTAACATAACATCAGGTGCAATCAAAGAATGGATCTTAAACCTAACCTCAAGAGAGATGTTTGGGCAGTATGAAGCATCAAGAACATGGAGATTCACACATGTAAGAGATATTTCACGAAGTGTCTCATCACTAGCACATGAACAGTTTGACATATCCAAGGACGCTAAGAGTGGACATGAAGTTGCTGCTGAACGAATTGCAGCATCTGAGAGCTTGTGACAAGCAGCTATATCAAGGCTAGGCAAAGTGGGCAGTTTAGCACTGCATGTGGCATGCTACTTCGTTTTAGGGACAAAGTTTCAAGCAAGGGACACCTGCAAAACAAAATTCTTAAGCACCATAGCTAAAAAGGTTCTTTGCAAGTTACTTGGTTCTTACTGATATATAACCTGACAGAAGCTGAAGACGACGCAGCCTTTCATGGTAAATAGGTATTTCTTGAATGCCATTTCCAAGAGTGGCATCATTAATAGCTAAGCTCTTCAACATAAGGAACTCTGGTAGGACTTGGAAGAATGTTTCCCCAAGTTGACCTCTGCCCAAGGTCAGGGCCTCAAGATTTCTGACAAAAAACACAAGCATCAAAATAGTACATTATCTTTATATACCAAAATCAAAAACTAATTACCTTAAAGAATATATTTCTTTCACTGCAAGTGAGTGGATAGCCTGTGCGCCTGCACCATAAACATTTATTGCAGTGGCATTTGGATAACGAAGACACATGTCCTCAACTGTAAATATAAAACAAGATATTAAAGTGAAATTTATTTCTGATATGATGAATTAACATGCCAAAAAACAAACAAACAAACAAAGAATCTTGCAGTAGAAAAGCTCCGATTAGAAATCAACCATTTGTTGCTTACTTGCCCGTACAATCAAAACAGAGAGGATAAGGCAATGAGTAAGAATGAGCCTATCCCTAGAAACCACAGCTCTCCGTTCCACTAGAGCACCTCTGGAATCAAGAATATAGAGTTCACAGTTCGGCCCACCCAAGCCAGCTGGTTCTTCTCGATTCAGTTCCTGGAAAGTTAACCCAAAAAAATTGACATGAAGAAATTTGAACCTTTACAAAACAATAAAAAAAAATGTACCAAGAAACTGTGATGCAGCTAGAAGCATGTATTGATTACATACTTTGTAATGGTCATCATACAATTGGGCAAGTTTCAACTTACAAGGTTTCAGAGAACTTGAAAATGCTTCATTCTGACTAAAAACACCATGAATTTGGCAAAGAATGATTGACTTTATAAGATAAAGATTAATTTTTGACCGATTTATAAGAAACCTACACTGGATATGTATTGATATAACCCTTTGTATTTCCTAACTTCTCCTGGTAGCAATTTCATTCTCTAAATTAGAGAGTGTAGGGGGACTACTTACTAACATCAAAATTCAAAAACCTAGGGCAAAAACAAATTAGGGAAATTAGGGGACCGGCGATTAGGCAAAAACAAAAACCTGGTGAAGACGGATGGGGCTCACGGCCGGCGACTAAGGCGGGTTGAGGGTGAATATGGAGACCGGGAAGCTGGTGGCTGGTGAGCGGTGGCGTCGTGGCGAGGCAGAGGCGCAGGCGCAAAGATCGGTAGCGGTGGCTGTGAGGCGGTGAGGCGGTTGCTGGTGAGCGGTGGCTGTCCGTCAGCGCGGGTGTGCGGTTGTGCTGCTGTCCGGCGGAGAGAAGAAGAAGAAGAAGAAGAAAGAAGGAGGCGTTGGTACTTGGTTGCGAAGAGAGAAGAGAAGAAGATGAGCGTTGTGTATTACGGATTTACGGAGAGCGTTAGTACATATAATTTTTTTTTTTTATATTCAATGATACGACGCGGTTATTCATAATAAAACTGGCGTCGTATCATGTCAGATTTTGTTTAAATATTCTTATTAAAGCAAAATGTTTAATCATTTCTAAAGATAAAATACAATTAAACCATATACGACGTCGGTTTAATGCCTAACCGACGTCGTATATGATTTTAAAAAATTACATACGACGTCGGTTAATTAAATAACCGACGTCGTATGTTATTATTATTTTTTATTTTTTTTCGCATAAGACATACGGCATCAGTTATTTAATTAACCGACGTCGTATGTTATTTTCAATTTTTATTTTATTTTTGTGTAAGACATACGGCATCGGTTATTTAATTAACCGACGTCGTATGTTATTATTTCACTTTTAACGTCGGTTTTTCAAAAAACCGACGTTATATGTTGTTTCTGTAGTAGTGGGGACTTTCGCCCACTTTGTAATTTGTATATACATTCAGTATTCAATTTCAATGAAATTCTTTTGTTTTTAGACATTTATCTCATTTAAGTTTGTACACCTTTATTTTATTGAGATAATGTACTTCGGTTGGACCTGAAATAAACATAGGGTTTGTTTCATTAAGTTTCCCAAAATTAAGTACCCAAAGTTAGTTTGCATTTAACCGTAACGGATGCTACTCGTTTTAAGGAGGACATATCACTATGATTGGTGTTTTCTGGTTTTAGGGTTATGGAGTTTTGCACCAAGTGGGAGAATGTAACACTTACCACTATTACATTATTATAATATAGGTAGTAATTATAATAAGGGTAACACTTGTGTGAGACCGTCTCACGGGTATCAATCCGTGAGACGGGTCGGGTCTTTATTAATGGGTCAACCAAGCGGTTTCACGCCCCTGCCAGATCTCTTTCTCTCTCTATTTCTCTACTACATGATTTCTTCTCCACTCTCATTTCCATCAAATTTCACTATGTTTTGATTTCATTCTAACAAAATACAATGGCGAGATTGAGAACACTACTGCATTTATCTATATCTTTCTCCCTCTTCATTCTCCTTCTTTTCCATTTCTCCTTCCTATAAGCAACTTCAAACCCAAACGTTGAGCGATTGTTGTCTTTCAAAGCTGCTGTAGACAGTTCTAATAAGCTGTGGGATTGGAACTCTAGCACCGACTCGTGTGGGTGAACTGGTGTTTCTTACCAAAACAACCAGCTTTCTCGCCCCATTCTGGAAGGTTTCTACCTCCACGGTTCATTCCGATAGCTTACTTCGCTGACCTAGCTCCAAGCTCTCAACATCAAGCGGAACCACTTCACTGACCATGAACAAGTTCTTCTCCAGTTTTCATCTAACTTCGAAGTTTCTTCTTTCCAACTGTGGATTCATCTTCACAATCGCATGTTTCAATGATGCGTCTTCTTTACAATGGTGTGTATTTCTTCATCAGGCTATTTTTTTTTTTTATTTTCGCACATTGCTAATATGAGAGTTGGAATTTGAAATTTCACTGGGATTTTCGAAGTGAAGCATTATATAGTGGTGAATTTGAGTCTGTGATAGTTGTAATGCACAATTTGATGTTATTATGAACTAGAACTAGAACGTGCTCGGTTTGAGAAAACTGAATTTGTGCATTTTGAAATTGAGCTATAAGGTGAATGTTGAAGTGCAATGTGCCCTGTTTCAAATCTGTGTAGTTTTGCAAGATGAATTTCAATGTATTTCATATCTAATAGTACTAGTGCTACAACTTGCAAATGAGATTCAATTGAATTTTGATTTTTTCCCTGTTAATGCATGAGTCCATGTAACCTCTTGTCTCTATTTTATTTGCATCCTAGCTGGAATTTGTTTTATTGTCTAGAGATCATGAATGCATTTGGTTGTTTCTTCCATGTACTTTGTGGCTCTTTCTGTTTCTGTATTTGTGTCAGTGGATGATAAATAAACTTGCTGGTAATATTGTATTTAGGCTTTCAAATCAATACTTGCTGCTATAAAGTATTACGTTTAGGCTATTAAGTATTGTGTTTAAGGCTTAAAGTATTAAATATATTTTACCTTAAATTATGTACTAAATTTGTGTTATGAAGTATTACATTTAGACTATAAAGTATTGTGTTTAAGGCTTAAAGTATTAAATATATCTATCTTAAACTGTACAGTAGATTTCTGCTATAAAATATTACATTTAAGCTATAAAGTATTGTGTTTAAGACTTAAAATATTAATTATATCTACCTTAAATTGTGTATTACATTTGTGTTATGAAGTATTACATTTACGCTATAAAGTATTGTTTCTAAGGATTAAAGTATGAAATATATTTACCGTAAACTATGTTTTAGATTTGTGCTATGAAGTAATACATTTGGGTATAAAGTATTGTGTTTAAAGCTTAAAGTATTAAATATATTTATCTTAAATTGTGGACTATATTTTTTCTATGAAGTATTATATTTAGGTTATAAAGTATTGTGTTTGATGGTTAAAGTCATGATCATTCATTTGTGATATGAAGTAGTGTATTTGCACCATAACGTATTACTCTGTGAATGTGTGTACACTGCTCCTTTATGGCATAATGATCCGAATTGCTCTCCACCAGCTGTAGACGAGAACTTTGTTGATTGATTGTCAAGGCAACTTGTCGCTGGTAGTGGGATGACAAGGTTATGGTGTATTGCTCTTTGTTGGTGTATATGGCGTGAGCGAAATGAAGATGTCTGGAATCAGAAGCAATGGCAGCCTGCTAAGGTTATTATGGATGTGCAGAGGAGTGTGCATGCATGGCAAACCTTGGACTTGAACTCTCCAGTTGGGGTCTCTATTATTGCTGACGTAGATGAGACAAGTTCTAGCCACTTACCGGTGGGAGTTGTTTCGGTTCATACGGATGCAGCTGTGTTCTTGGATTCCCAGGAGGTTACTTTTGGGTTAATTATCAAAGATAATCGTGGGGAGTACGTTGCTGCGAAAAATGGTCATTGTCAATGTAACACCCCGCATTTTCCCTATTATTATTTTAAAATATAAATATTTTAAATAAGGGGCTATTTTCTTATTAAGTAATTATTTAAATAATTATAAGTATAATTATTTCCTATGGGCATGAGATCATATATTTCTATATAATTTATTATTATGATAATACTAAAGGTCCATAGCCCAATATCTCTATTGATATATATATATATATATATATATATATATATATATATATATATATATATATATATATATATATATATATATTTCATATCATATAAAATATTATTGAGCCCACATGAATTATATTTCATAAGAATTATACTAAGCCCATAATTATAAATATTTATATGTCTTATAGACTATGATTAGTGACCCAACCCAATCTTGGTCTTGCCATAATTAGCCCAATCCAAATATAGTAACCCTACTATAGTTGGTATGTTAGTGTGTGAATATGTTGGTTAGCAGCTGAACTTTCCCCTTCTCCTCGTCTCTACCCCTCTCGTCTCGCTCTTAGCTTCACGACGATAAGGGAGCTCCAACCGGTAGTAGCAATGGCGACTCAGACTCTCTATTATCAGCGGCAATGGGCTCGGTGAACCAGCATCGCGATGAGTGAGTCACGGTGATCATTCTTCTCCGATAAACAGCTCCTCCTCGATCAAACGGCAACGCGTTGGGCGGCGGCGGCATGTCTGCAACAATCTCCAGCAAAGCGGAATGGCGGCGGAGCAAGGTGGCGGACTGCAGTAACGGCACTCCTTCTTCCGTCAGCATGCGCACCGAGCTGTGATGGCTGGAATTATCTTGTTGATGGCGCTTCATAGCAACAACGGATGGTGTGGTGTGGTGGTAGGGTATCCATGGTTTAAGTTGAAGGGCTTGGGTTTGAATCTTAGCTATGTAATTGTTTAAGGTAATTCCTCCCTTTTTAGCTTTTATGAATAATTAGTCCATAGCTTAGGGTATTGATCTTTGTTAATCATTAAGGTTATTACTGGTTAATAATTATGTTATTATGGTTTAGTCCTTTAGCTCATTATTAGCCTTTAGGCATGGACTATAGGTGATAATTATACCGGGTCGAATAGGAATATTAGTACCGTTATTATTGGTTGTAGTTAGTGATCATATTAGATTATATTAATCTTCAGGTTCGTAATTATGGACCTAGCCTTTGAACCGAGCTTAAAGTTGGTGTTGCTTTGGATTTGTTAAAGCTTCAAAAAGGTAACCACTATGTCCATCAAAATCTATTTTTACACTCCCAATCTATATGATATTATTTGGTGTTGGAAATCCTGAAATTCCTTGATTATTAGCCTATTATTAATTGTGTTTGATGGGTTCATGGACTTGTGTTTTGATCTTTTGTCTATTGATGTATATGCTCATTTGTTGGTTTGGATTTCCATGTTATTTGGCCTCTGTTAGATGAAATCTTGGTGTAGTACGATCTGATTTGTGTGTTCTGGAACATTTCTTTGTATTTTGAGCTGAGTCTGATTCGGTGTGTGGGAATTGCTCTTGCGGGGCACTCTAGCGGCATAATGTAACCCGCTGGAGTCTTCCGTAAGAGTAAGGCGGTAGTGGTTGGTGGAGGTGAGTGATCCGTTGTTTGTTCCCTCCTTTGTTCTGGAGTTTGTAGGAGTATTCTATTGGATATGTTACCATGATTCTGGAGTATTTATTCATACCTCTTAGTCCATTATATGAGTCTCTTATTTGGTTGGTTGAATCCTTGATTTTTGTTATCTAGGAGTTGGTTTGTGTTCATATCTGAGATGAGCACTCCGAGTGATGGTTCTTGGGCTGAGTTGAGTATGAGTATGGAGTTGTGGATCCTTGGGTATCTTTTGGAGGTTGATGGGTGAACTAACTGTGCTACTATTGACTATATTTGGACTTCGGTCCCTGTGATTGGGCTTTTGCCCCTGTGATTGGACTTCGGTCCCTGTGATTGGGTTTTTACCCCTGTGATTGGACTTTGATCCCTGTGATTTGGCTTTTGCCCCTGTGATTAGACTTCGGTCCCTGTGATTCGACTTCGATCCCTGTGATTGGGTTTTTACCCCTGTGCATCTGACTTCTGACTTCTGACTTCTGACTGTGGTTGGGTTTTGGGATGATGGTTGGTATGGTGGTTTGGAGGTTGGATTTGGGAATTCTTTCTTGGTATTGTGTATTCGTGAGTTCGTTGTGATTATTCGGTTGATATCTTGTTGTTTCTTGTTATGGTTGGTCAGTTCCTTTATGGTTGTTGTTCAGTTGGTATCTTGTTTATAGATTCGTTGTCTTGTACTTTCATTGTTGAATATTGGTTTGGTTGGATGAGTCTTCGTTTATGATTCGTTCAGTTTATCGTTGTTGAGTATCCGTTTTGAATTAATGAACAGTTTGTTGGTGTTTATATTCTATATGGGTGTGTAAACCTATTTACAAGCTTATGTATATCTATACTTCCTTGCGGGTGTGAATGGTGGTTACTTAGCAGTCTTTTGCAAATGGTTCTTTGTGTGTTTTCCAGGTTTGCCTTAAAGTCTATGCGCGAGCGCGATAGAGTATACCGTATGAGGACGCGTTGAGAAAGAATTAGCAATTAGTTTTGAGTTTGAAGTTACTTTTGAATAAATGGAGTATGGGAAAGTTCTTGTAGTATTGAGGAAGATTTATCTATTTTTGAGAATGATAGTAGTGTTGAAGCATCAATAGAAAGTGTTTTGAATGGGAATTGAGGGTGTTGGATTCTTTGTATTTATTTGCTCCTCTAGTTTGAAAGCTTTTTGAGCTACTTTCCTAAATACTCCCTACCGTGGCCCTAACCCCATTACAACCTGTGAAAAGCCCTTATGATTTGTGTCATGCATGGCTCTTGTAGTGGTGATTGAGAAGATATGCAAGCCTATGGTAGAGCACTTTTATAGGAACGAACTTGAGTGAATTACATACCCATTAAACACTTGAGCGTAATGAGTGATATTCCTGTGAGGGCTTACTTATTTAGTTCTCTCCATATTTTGAACTCGGGTGCTAACTTATTAATTGCAGGGTGCTTCAGATTATTGTTCATGATGTGTTATGCGTTTTGAGAATATTATTTTAATTTAGCAAATAATATTTTTGCTTGAGGACAAGCAAATGTTTAGTGTGGGGGAATTTGACAAGTATATTTTTACACTTTAATTTATGTAGGTTTTTATATTATATTTATATTTATTAATTTTTATTTTACTTTATTTTAATATTTTTAGAATAAATAGTTGATTAGATATAATAAATATTTTATAATAATTATTGGGCATGATTAAGGTTTAGATTTTTAATTTTTAGTTATTGGACCAAATAAGAGTTAGTGTTCTTTAATAAGTCCATTTATTATTATTATTATTATTTAATGAATTAGAGCCCAAGTATATAACTAATTAATCTTACTAAATAAACAAAATCAATTTAAATTTTTAGTCTGTTTCCCTGCGTATAGCTCACGTACGAAAGAAGAGAGAAGACTTTGTCGACTTCAGAAACGGCATCAACAATTTGGCGCAAGTTTGAAGGAGTTATGGAGAGAAGACTGCATCAGTCAGCAGGGAATTGAATGGCAATAATTATTTTCACCATTTGGGTCTATTTTTGAGAGGTTCATATTAATTTTCAGATTTATTATTTTCCTTAATTTAAGAGTTTTTGTTGAAGTTAGAAGTGTATAAATAGGGGTGAGTTCCTGTTGTTTGAGGAATCAGACTATTTACTTTATTTTATATTTCTCTACAGTTTACAATTTTTTTTCTTTTCTTGTTAAGTTTTCTGGTTCATGGCCCTGCGAGGCTAATTCTTAAACTTGGTCAAGATTATGTGAACCCTGGTTCTCTGTACTAAGAGACAAGATTATGTTTTATTGAGTTAATTTACTGCAATGAGTATTTAATATTCTTCTATATTATTTTCTTAATTAGTTGTCTCATTTAATGATTAGGAGGCCTGCTAGTTAATTATCTGGTTCAATTCATAGCTAGATTAGAAAGTGAATTCTTATAATTGATTTTCTTTTCTAAGTAGCAACTATGATTAATTCTATCACGGCTTAGTGTTAATTTAATCATAGGAAGAATATTAATCTAAATTTAACATAACCGCTTGTGTTTATGTTGTTTAGTTTCGTTGGCTTTTCTCGTTTTAATGCTGCTATCAAGTTAAATATAAGCGTTTGTCTTGTGTTATTTGATAGTTAGGGGTAGTTAATACCGCTTGTGTTTGATTGCCTATGACTAAGGAAAAACAGGAATGAATTCCACAATGAATGCTCAAATGCGAGTGAATTTGTCTTGTTGTCGATGAACAGTAATTAAGATCCGGTGGTGAATATTTTCTTAGACCAAGTGTTGAAACTTCATTTGATTTCATTAGTAAACTTCTACTTGATTCTTGTTTTTTTTATTCTTATTTATTTATTTATTTATTTTGAACGTCAATTTCATTCCAAACCCCCCTCGTTGCTTAACACATAAGTTAAACTAGTTACTCCTCGTGGGATCGACCCTTACGTACTCTCACTACTACGTGTTTAAGGTTCTAATTTGGGAGCCTACGACAGCTCGCCACGCGTAGACTAGATGTTATGTTTTTAGACTTACGCTTTGGGCCTGTGTGCAACTATGAGATTCTATATACACTTGTTTTAGCTTTTGGATCTTTTGGAGTATGTTTGAGGATTTATACATTGTTTGGTTTCAGTTCTTATGGTTAGCCTGTGCATCTAGGCTGTGTTTTCTTACCTAGATGTGGCATGATGCCCCTTAGGTTTTAAATTCGCTTCCGCTATGTTATGTTTTTGGTTGAGATAGGCAGCTGTTGTGTTAAGTTTTATCTATCTCAGCTTGTGTAAGGTTGGGGTGTCACAGTTGGTATCAGAGCCTGTGTTGAGGTCTAAGTAGAGATCCTAGGGTTGAAATCTGAGACTCTAGGACTTGATCAGTAGAAATTAGGATGCTTGAGAATCCTAAGATGTGTGAGTTCTAGGACGCGCGGTGAGGACACGCCTTGTTTGTTTAAGTTATATGTGCTTTGTTAACCTTGTTGTTGCAGCTTGCGGGCGCGTCTTCCGGGTAAGTTTTAATCGCTTTTAGATAAGTCGCTTCGTTTTAGAATTGCCTAGGAGCCAGCTTTAGATTAGGAATAAGTAGTTAGTTGATGCGAAACGACGGATAGCACCGTATGCGTCTAAGCAATCAGAAGATCGGGCGGCTCGTTGAAGAAGATTCGTCTACTCACGGCTCGGAGTTAACGGTAGCAATCTACGTTCCCCTGGGATTGGCGTCTTCGCGCGTGTAGCCTCATCTGCAAAGTCTTCGCTAACCTCAAGACTTGAAGAACGAGTTTCGTACAGCTGAAGTTCGCCACAAGACGAAGAAAGCGATAGGAGCTTGAAGACTGAAGACTCAAAGACCCTCGGCTATGAGGGAACGATAATAGCGGGTGCTGACGCGTCAAGGAAGAGTTAAAGCACGTTAAGTCAGAGCTTCCGGATCAACGATAAAGAATTTCGTGCGAGCTAAGCTTGGTAATAAGTAGGGCTATCCGAATTCTAGATTCACGTGGCGTGGGAAACAAAGTCAAGATCCGTCGACCGGTCAGAGTGTCGTGATCAAATCGTCGACCCGAAGAAACCTCTTAGAGTTGAGAGACTCCTTATCCTTCTTAAAACAGACTCCTTCTCCGTCCCCTGAAATCCCAACTATCCCCTCGCTAAGGAATCCCTCCTACCAATTCTAGACCTCATTACGATTATCTCTTGAAACTGAATTTCCCTTTTCCCTCCGAGGAATTGCATACCCTATCGTTAAAGAATCCTTTCTATCTTTCTAGATCTCATTGCTGTCGCCCCTTACAATCGAATTTCTCTCATTCCCTTGGAAAATTGTCCATCCTTTCGTTCAGACAACCTTTCAGTTTATTTAAAGTCTCGTTCTTATCTCTTTTCAAGATTGAATTTCTTTCTTTCCTTGACGAGTTGAATACCCTATCATTGACAAATCATTTTGTCTTTCCAGACCTCGTTCTTAACTCCTTTTGGAACCTAAATTCTTTCACCTCTCGGAGTAAGATAAATACCATATCGTTGGAAAACTCCTCCTTTGTTTTCAATCTCGCCCTTATCTGTTCTCGAAGCCAAGTTCTTTTCGTTCATTCTCTTTTGTTGAAAGAACTTGATATTCCCTTGATTTAAGAAAATTCTTCTGGCCTTTTGAACCTAGTTCTTATTTTCTTTCGGAGCCGAGTTCTTCTCTTTCCTTAAAGAACTCGACGTCCCCTTTTTATTGAGAAGTCATTTTCACCCTCTCAGACATTGTTCTTGTTTGCCTCTTGAAATATCTTGTGCAAGGTGACAACCTTATTTCCTAAGTTGTGATCTTTATAACTCTTGATTATATTCTTAACTGACGTTGTCCTTGAATCTTGAACCTTAAACCTTTCATCCCTCTTTCCTTTTCGGGTCAAAATTTTCAAAACTGGGCGTATACTATATAAATATTTTCTCTATACGTACTACCGTACTAGTTTTGACTCTCTGTCCCCAAAACGATTTTCGAGCTTCAGGGACGAAGCTCCTTTTAAGGGGGTAGAGTGTAACACCCCGCATTTTCCCTATTATTATTATTTTAAACTATAAATATTTTAAATAAGGGGCTATTTTCTTATTCAGTAATTATTTAAATAATTATAAGTATAATTATTTCCTATGGGCATGAGATCATATATTTCTATATAATTTATTATTATGATAATACTAAAGGTCCATAGCCCAATATCTCTATTGGTATATATATATATATATATATATATATATATATATATATATATATATATATATATATATATATATATATATATATATATACATATATATATATATTTCATATCATATAAAATATTATTGAGCCCACATGAATTATATTTCTTAAGAATTATACTAAGCCCATAATTATAAATATTTATATGTCTTATAGACTATGATTAGTGACCCAACCCAATCTTGGCCTTGCCATAATTAGCCCAATCCAAATATAGTAACCCTACTATAGTTGGTATGTTAGTGTGTGAATATGTTGGTTAGCAGCTGAACTTTCCCCTTCTCCTCGTCTCTACCCCTCTCGTCTCGCTCTTAGCTTCACGACGATAAGGGAGCTCCAACCGGTAGCAGCAATGGCGACTCAGACTCTCTATTATCAGCGGCAATGGGCTCGGTGAACCAGCATCGCGATGAGTGAGTCACGGTGATCATTCTTCTCCGATAAACAGCTACGGCATCAACGAAGCGTATGGCCGGCGGCAACGTGGAGCAGCCGGCGAGTACGAAGCAGCTCCGGTCTCCATCTTCCCCTGTTTTCCAGCAGCGAATGGCGAACTCCAGCAGCGGCAGTTCTCCCCTCCCCTGTTCCGACGGCGACGAACGAGGCGAAGCTGCGGCCTTTCCTCCTCTGTCGTCGGCATCAGCGTTGAGCTCTCGGCGACGAGCGGTGAGTCCTCCATGTTGGTCCCAAGGGGATGGGGTACAAGTCTAGAGGGGGGGGGTGAATAGACTTGTATAAGATTTTGCAAATCTTTTCGACCTCTCGTGTGTACTGGACTTAGGATGTTTAGGTCCAATACCTCACGTGATGAAGACAAAGTTTTATGCGCAGCGGAAAATGTTATCCCCTTTTAATTAGCACGAGTTTGAGTTAGTTCGAGAAGTGTGATTATATGTAGTGCAGTTCGAGAGTTAGATAGCGAGAGATAAAAGCAGAAAGTAAATGCGAGAGAGATTTTTAAGTGGTTCGGCCAACCCGCCTACGTCCACTCTTCTTCTAGAAACTCCCTAGAAGGATTGCACTAAAACTTCCCTTTTTAGTACAATATCGAGCGCTTGAGCTTTGATCACGAAGCCCGCCTCAAGCCTCAGGTTTTTCGCCCGCCTCTTGTTACTCCACCTCTCGAGCACTTGAGCTTTGATCACCAAGCCCGCCTCAAGCCTCAGGATCTTCACAGACAGCTCCCAGGTTACTCCGCCTCTCCTCAGGTTTTCTCCCCGCTTCCAGCTACTCCACCTCTCGAGCACTTGAGCTTTGATCACCAAGCCCGCCTCAAGCCTCAGGATCTTCACTAGACAGCTGCCAGGGTACTCCGCCTCTTCTTGCTTAATCCAAAGCAAGGACCTTTGGTTGTCACAGTTTAATGTAACAAGCTCCAATCTGACCGCAAGCTATCGTTGAAATAAAGTCGAAG
>CP025647.1:21746510-21766540 GCA_003576665.1 Ipomoea trifida | reverse complement strand
CTTCGACTTTATTTCAACGATAGCTTGCGGTCAGATTGGAGCTTGTTACATTAAACTGTGACAACCAAAGGTCCTTGCTTTGGATTAAGCAAGAAGAGGCGGAGTACCCTGGCAGCTGTCTAGTGAAGATCCTGAGGCTTGAGGCGGGCTTGGTGATCAAAGCTCAAGTGCTCGAGAGGTGGAGTAGCTGGAAGCGGGGAGAAAACCTGAGGAGAGGCGGAGTAACCTGGGAGCTGTCTGTGAAGATCCTGAGGCTTGAGGCGGGCTTGGTGATCAAAGCTCAAGTGCTCGAGAGGTGGAGTAACAAGAGGCGGGCGAAAAACCTGAGGCTTGAGGCGGGCTTCGTGATCAAAGCTCAAGCGCTCGATATTGTACTAAAAAGGGAAGTTTTAGTGCAATCCTTCTAGGGAGTTTCTAGAAGAAGAGTGGACGTAGGCGGGTTGGCCGAACCACTTAAAAATCTCTCTCGCATTTACTTTCTGCTTTTATCTCTCGCTATCTAACTCTCGAACTGCACCTTCGACTTTATTTCAACGATAGCTTGCGGTCAGATTGGAGCTTGTTACATTAAACTGTGACAACCAAAGGTCCTTGCTTTGGATTAAGCAAGAAGAGGCGGAGTACCCTGGCAGCTGTCTAGTGAAGATCCTGAGGCTTGAGGCGGGCTTGGTGATCAAAGCTCAAGTGCTCGAGAGGTGGAGTAGCTGGAAGCGGGGAGAAAACCTGAGGAGAGGCGGAGTAACCTGGGAGCTGTCTGTGAAGATCCTGAGGCTTGAGGCGGGCTTGGTGATCAAAGCTCAAGTGCTCGAGAGGTGGAGTAACAAGAGGCGGGGCGAAAAACCTGAGGCTTGAGGCGGGCTTCGTGATCAAAGCTCAAGCGCTCGATATTGTACTAAAAAGGGAAGTTTTAGTGCAATCCTTCTAGGGAGTTTCTAGAAGAAGAGTGGACGTAGGCGGGTTGGCCGAACCACTTAAAAATCTCTCTCGCATTTACTTTCTGCTTTTATCTCTCGCTATCTAACTCTCGAACTGCACAGCTTAAATATTTTCCGAGTTGAGCTCAAAGTTACCCGGTTGTATTTTCGCTCTTAGTTTACTTGTCGAACTTACATATATTCCTATCTTTCGAGACTTAGGGGATTCTGATTTACATTTGGTATCATAAAAACCTATTACATTATGTTCCTAACAATTTCCCCCTTTTTGATGATGCCAACACTTATACTTACTTATATGGCTGATTTAGCAAGAAAAGAATTGATTATATTTTCAGCGCATACGGTAAGTTTGACAAGTGAGCTAATATCCTAATGCATATGATACGAACTCACGCAACACCCCCAGCAAAAGATATGTATATATTAAGCATAAAGGGAATGTTTTACAATGCATAATGTGACAGAGATATAAGAAAAATTAAGAGACAACATGGCACAGTTGAGAGTTGACATCGAGAGCTTACTATTTGTTTTCTGTCCTCTTCTCATTGATAGCTGCTCGTGTCTTGACAGGGTCTTTCGTGTCTACTAGACTCAAGTAGTCATCAGTGACATGAAAGTGTAGATAGTTCCTGAATGCTTCCCCAACAAACTCTCCTTCAATCACTCCCTCTTTCCACCATGTAACACATTCCTCTGGAGTCATGTTGCTGTGGAGTGATATCTTTGTATGTGCCAACAGATTGAAAATGAAGTGCACTAGATGGCGCATATCCTCTTCTTTGCTTCCAAACTTGAAGTGGATCATATAATGCTCATCCTTCCTTTCTTTTTCTGTTTGTTGCTCCTGTCTCTTTTTCTTTCTTTCTTCATCTTCTTGTCTCCTTCTTTCCATTTGCTGTGAGCGCTGGAGTCTTGCAGCTTCTGCCCTTTTGGCTTCCTCCATTTGCTTGTTCATTGGCTTTGGTATTTTCACAGGAGGTCCTCCAGCTGGTTCACTGCTTGCTCTTTTCTTGCCTCTTCCTCCTCCCTTTTGTGTATTTTCCCCCTTGTTGGTATCATCATCACGGGAAAGGAGAGTGGTTAACCCTTCGAAAATTGATTCCAGTTGGGCAGGCACTTGGTTCGACAGATCATTAAGCATGACTTTCACTTCATCCTGTCGAAGCTCACTGGAATTTCGATAGGCTCTAAATTCTGCTCGTAGCTCAGCTAGCTCATCTCTCGTTCGTTCAGCCTCTGAGCGAGCTACAGCAGCTTCATCAACAGCCTTTCGCGCTGCATCTTCAGCCCATACTGCCTGTTCGAGGAGTTCTTCATGGCGAGCTTGAGAAGCACTCGTGCCAGCCACGGGCATTGCATGGTTTCGAACAACGGCCAGGATGCGCTCGAGTTGAGCCAACTTCTGAGCTTGGTCAGCCATGAATTGACGTACCTCGCCAATGAAAACTCTCTCGGCCTGTGTACCAAAGTCAGAAGGAGAAGAAGGAGAATCAGAAGTACCTTTCATCGGAGGGGACTTGGGCGCTTCCAGATTTCCACCCATAATTTGCATCTGCGAATCCACCTCTCGAACTTGTCTCTGAGGATCAGCAGGGACACTGGGTTCAGAGCTCGAAGGTAGCTCCATGTCAGGCGCTTCCCGGTTTCCACCTGAGGGATGGATCACTTCTCGCTCGTCACCTCTCGAACCTGGAGCCTCAGCTTCAGCAACTGATTGGATCGGATCAGCGAGAGAGGGTACTTCTGTGTTGGATGCTTCCCGGTTTCCATCCAAAGGAACTTCCCCCTCAGCTTCACCTTTCGAACCAGTGCTGGGAACTTGGTCATTTGCTGGTGGATTTGGAGATGAAGGATCGATAGATGCTTCCCTGTTTCCACCTTCGATAGTCACATCAGTCTCCTCAGCACTTCTCGAACCAGCAGGACTTGTAGCATTCTGCCCTTGTTGCTCGTCTTGCACATCAGCTTGCTCAAATGAGTCAGAAATCTCAATCGGTTCAGGAGCAACTGGTGCACTCCATCTTTCTCTATCAACCATCNCCTTATTCCTCCAGTGTAGTCTCGTGCCTTCTTCTGATCTGACTATAGACTTACAACACGAAAACGTCTAAAATGTTCAATCAAGTTTACCTTAAGCTTAAATATTTTCCGAGTTGAGCTCAAAGTTACCCGGTTGTATTTTCGCTCTTAGTTTACTTGTCGAACTTACATACATTCCTATCTTTCGAGACTTAGGGGATTCTGATTTACATTTGGTATCATCAAAACCTATTACATTATGTTCCTAACACTCCAATCTTCTGTTTCCCCGGCAATGCAGCAGCGGTGTTAGGCGGTGGCGTAGCTGGAGGAAACTCCCCGTTGACGCCCCTGTTTCTCCTCCTCGATCAAACGGCAACGCGTTGGGCGGCGGCGGCATGTCTGCAACAATCTCCAGCAAAGCGGAGTGGCGGCGGAGCAAGGTGGCGGACTGCAGCAACGGCACTCCTTCTTCCGTCAGCATGCGCACCGAGCTGTGATGGCTGGAATTATCTTGTTGATGGCGCTTCATAGTAGCAACAGGTGGTGTGGCGTGGTGGTAGGGTATCCATGGTTTAAGTTGAAGGGCTTGGGTTCGAATCCTAGCTATGTAACTGTTTAAAGTAATTCCTCCCTTTTTAGCTTTTATGAATAATTAGTCCATAGCTTAGGGTATTGATCTTTGTTAATCATTAAGGCTATTACTGGTTAATAATTATGTTATTATGGTTTAGTCCTTTAGCTCATTATTAGCCTTTAGACATGGACTATAGGTGATAATTATACCGGGTCGAATAGGAATATTAGTACCGTTATTATTGGTTGTAGTTAGTGATCATATTAGATTATATTAATCTTCAGGTTCGTAATTATGGACCTAGCCTTTGAACCGAGCTTAAAGTTGGTGTTGCTTTGGATTTGTTAAAGCTTCAAAAAGGTAACCACTATGTCCATCAAAATCTATTTTTACACTCCCAATCTATATGATATTATTTGGTGTTGGAAATCCTGAAATTCCTTGATTATTAGCCTATTATTGATTGTGTTTGATGGGTTCATGGACTTGTGTCTTGATCCTTTGTCTATTGATGTATATGCTCATTTGTTGGTTTGGATTTCCATGTTATTTGGCCTCTATTAGATGAAATCTTGGTGTAGTATGATCTGATTTGTGTGTTCTGGAACATTTCTTTGTATTCTGAGGTGAGTCTGATTCGGTGTGTGGGAATTGCTCTTGCGGGGCACTCTAGCGGCATAATGTAACCCGCTGGAGTCTTCCGTAAGAGTAAGGCGGTAGTGGTTGGTGGAGGTGAGTGATCCGTTGTTTGTTCCCTCCTTTGTTCTAGAGTTTATTGGAGTATTCTATTGGATATGTTACCATGATTCTGGAGTATTTATTCATACCTCTTAGTCCATTATATGAGTCTCTTATTTGGTTGGTTGAATCCTTGATTTTTGTTATCTGGGAGTTGGTTTGTGTTCATATCTGAGATGAGCACTCCGAGTGATGGTTCTTGGGCTGAGTTGAGTATGAGTATGGAGTTGTGGATCCTTGGGTATCTTTTGGAGGTTGATGGGTGAACTAACTGTGCTACTATTGACTATATTTGGACTTCGGTCCCTGTGATTGGGCTTTTGCCCCTGTGATTGGACTTCGGTCCCTGTGATTGGGTTTTTACCCCTGTGATTGGACTGCGGTCCCTGTGATTGGGCTTTTGCCCCTGTGATTGGACTTCGGTCCTTGTGATTGGACTTCGGTCCCTGTGATTGGGTTTTTACCCCTGTGCATCTGACTTCTGACTTCTGACTGTGGTTGGGTTTTGGGATGATGGTTGGTATGGTGGTTTGGAGGTTGGATTTGGGAATTCTTTCTTGGTATTGTGTATTCGTGAGTTCCTTGTGATTATTCGGTTGATATCTTGTTGTTTCTTGTTATGGTTGGTCGGTTCCTTTATGGTTGTTGTTCAGTTGGTATCTTGTTTATGGATTCGTTGTCTTGTACTTTCATTGTTGAATATTGGTTCGGTTGGATGAGTCTTGGTTTATGATTCGTTCAGTTTATCGTTGTTGAGTATCCGTTTTGAATTAATGAACAGTTTGTTGGTGTTTATATTCTATATGGGTGTGTAAACCTATTTACAAGCTTATGTATATCTATACTTCCTTGCGGGTGTGAATGGTGGTTACTTAGCAGTCTTTTGCTAATGGTTCTTTGTGTGTTTTCCAGGTTTGCCTTAAAGTGTATGCGCGAGCGCGATAGAGTATACCGTATGAAGACGCGTAGACTAGATGTTATGTTTTTAGACTTACGCTTTGGGCCTGTGTGCCACTATGAGATTCTATATACACTTGTTTTAGCTTTTGGATCTTTTGGAGTATGTTTGAGGATTTATACATTGTTTGGTTTCAGTTCTTATGGTTAGCCTGTGCATCTAGGCTGTGTTTTCTTACCTAGATGTGGCATGATGCCCCTTAGGTTTTAAATTCGCTTCCGCTATGTTATGTTTTTGGTTGAGATAGGCAGCTATTGTGTTAAGTTTTATCTATCTCAGCTTGTGTAAGGTTGGGGTGTCACAGTCAATGTCTTCCCGATGCTCATATGGCAGAAGCAGTAGCAATCAAAGAGGCCTTTTCCTGGGTCAAGGAGCGAGGTCACACTAAAGTCATTGTATACACCGATTGTTAGAGGGTTTGCAATTTGCTCAATGGTAATCTACCGGATCTTTCATTTGCAGGATGTGTTATTAATGATTGCCCTGAGCTGAGTCGACACTTTGAAACAGTGTCTTTCAAGTTTATTTCTAGATCAGTGAATAGAGCTGCCCATGTGTTAGCTAGGGCTGCTCGTTCTCAGGTTGGTCATTTTATTTGGCATTCGTCCATTCCTTATTGTATTGAACAATTTATTTAATGAATGATTCATGTCTTGGTTTTCAAAAAAAAGTATTGGGTATTCATTTGTGCAATTAAGTAGTATATTTGCTCTATACAGTATTGCGTTTGATGGTTAAAGTCATGATCATTTATTTGTGATATGAAGTAGTATATTTGCACCATAAAATATTATATATAATGATGGCATAATTGTTGCAAGTAGGATTCTAGTGGGCACCAAAGGCTAAAAAAATGGGGCATTTTGAAGGGTTTTTTTTTGTGACTACCACTGTTTAGAGCACACAATGGGGCATTCACTTCAAGACAAGTTATAAGGTACAACTTATTAGAAGAGGCCATAGGCTTGGAGACAACTTCTATATTTATTACTTCAGTGTTATAGGACATGTCAGCAGCTAGACAGTACCCAAGTAATCATAGGATTAGACCATTATCTTGTTCATAGAGATAAGCTTTAATTCAATAGTTCAAGCACCAGACCATCCAAGTGGTTTCCTATGACTCATGTTTAACAAATTGTTGTGGTAATGAAGAATTTTCGATCAATACATATGATATGGTTCCTTGTAATTCATACATTTTTGTTCTTAATACAAATGAACTAAGGTAAACAAAAAGAGACAACACAATGGTAACTTGATTTGAGGCTAGCTATATTGACAGTGAGAATGTTGATTAGCTAGTTTCATACTGTAATAAAAACATAAATATATTGAAAGATTCTTAGATTTAATGCTTTAAGTGTTGAGTATTTATTCTTGTTATGAAGTAGTATATTTGTGCTATTAAGTATTATGTTTGATGGTTAAAGTATTAGGTGTAATGGTTAAAGTGTTGAGTATTCATTTGTGTTATAAAGTACTAGTTTTAGGCTATAAAGTATTAGATTTAATGGTTAAAGTATTGAGTGTTCATTTGTGCAATTAAGTAGTACATTTGCTCTATAAAGTATTGTGTTTGATGGTTAAAGTCATGATCATTCATTTGTGATATGAAGTAGTATATTCACACCATAAAGTATTAGATTTAATGTTTTAAGTGTTAAGTATTCATTTTTGTTATGAAGTACTCCGTAGTTTATTATTTGTGCTATTAAGTATTGTGTTTGATGGTTAAAGTATTAGATATAATGGTTAAAGTGTTGAGTATTCATTTGTGTTATAAAGTAGTAGTTTTAGGCTATAAAGTATTAGATATAATGGTTAAAGTGTCGAGTATTCATTTGTGTTATTAAGTAGTATATTTGCTCTATAAAGTATTATGTTTGATGGTTAAAGTCATGATTATTCATTTGTGATATGAATTAATATATTTGCACTATAAAGTATTAGATTTGATGAGATGTGAGTAATGTTTGTTGCTAAGGAGTAATTGGCTGTTTCTAAGGTGAACTGCTGTCTGATTTCTTTTGCTTTAGTTAATGTTGTTTTAAGGGAAATTGTTAAAGAAGTTAGCAATTAATGAGGTATGGTTTTGTATAAACTCCCAAGGCTGACCTTTATTTAACATTTGAACGAATTATAATTCTCTGACCTGTCCTTAGATCTGCGGTTTAATTGTTTCTTTTTTAGTTTTTGTACTTTCAGATTTAATTGTACCACTTTTCTGAGCATTTGTACAAGGTGTGAAAGGCAGAAACAGAGAAAAACCTTGGGGAAATTCGTGTTCAAGTTTCTATTTTTTGTTTTGTTCTTCTTGATTTGGTGCTGCTATCATCCATGTCTCTTCTTTTCCAACAATATTTGCTTAAATAAAATCTGGATTTATTTTTCTATTAATACATGCCTCCAATATATTGTTTGATCTTGATGTATAATATTTGAGGCATGGAAGGGAGTGCCTCCAATTATTTGTTCTGCTTGTTTTGGTCAAATATGCACATCTTCTTAGGGCTGAAATGTGATTGATGAGTGATCTATATGTAAATGGCTTGAGCGGAAGAGATGGGAGGAGACGGAGATGGTGAGGGCGAGATGCAAGGATGAGAGGCGTGAGATGCAGAGAGTGAGAAACATATAGTGTAAGATGCAGAGTGAGAATAGATAGCGTCGGATGAGATAGGAAAGAGAGGGAGAGAAACATTAAAATGCACATGATATGCACATGTTGACCCATATAATTGTGTGACCCGACCCGTCTAACGAATGAAGATCCGTGAGACAGTCTCACACAAGTTTTTACCTTATAATAATTAAGGTAATATATTATTTGGTGCATTACTTCCATACAAACTTATGTTAATTAAGGTAAATACTTAATGCTGATGGGAAGTGTAATTAGGGAAGGGATACATTACCATATTGATGGCATATGGTTAGTATAAATAGAGCCCTTTTGGTCCTCTCACTGCTTGATCATTCATTCTCTTCACCATCAAGAGAGGGTTGAGAAAGTGAGAGAAACTATATCGTTGCTGCAGCAGTCCCGTGACTACACAACCTTCGTCAACTGGAAGCTATGGCTGGAGGTTAGTATTTTAAGTACGATCCTAATTATCATGTATTAAGTACCTATGTGATAAATTAAGTCTATCAACTCCTACCCTAACAAAAACACCTAAAATCATGCAAGAGATATGCATAAATTAAAACTAAGATTTAAAAAATATATACAGTTATTGTAAAACCCCTGTAATTAGTGATTTGAAAATAAAATAAAAAGGGAAAAAATCAAAACCATTAAAATTCAAAGAAGGAATGATCAAGATGAATTCTTAGTTGAATGAATGCACCGGACAAATAATTTGAAAATCATTTTTCGGAAACGGAAAATGACTTCGTGCAATGTTTTTTTGTAAAAGAAAATTTATTTCTAATTTCTAATAAATATTATTAGTTTATATATTTTTATATTTTAAATAAAATATTAAAAATATATAATTATACATTTCTACTCATTTTCTGGAAAATGAACCAAACACACACAGACAGTTTTTCAGAGTGAATCCCAACACCTAAAATGAACTCATTTTTCGAAAAATGACTCATTTTCCAGAAAACATTTTCTAGAAGTCATTTTCCTGCTTTCCAAACCATCCTTAATGTGAAAACATGATGACATTTTTTGTAATGCATGACAAGTTCTTCATGGATGCACGATATGCAATGTACAATACATTCATGTAGTAGTCACGGAGTTGGAGTTGGAGTTGGAGTTAGAATAGTTATTGTACATTTATGAAGAACTTATTGAGCATTACTGAAGAAGCTAAGTTAGAATGTTCTCATGTTAAGAGATGTTTTCTCTCGCACACACACGACCGCACAAGAGAGAAATAGGAACCAATCACAGTCGTCCATTTACAAAGATTTAATGGATCATATATATCTAATAATATAAAAAATATGCTGTGATTTGTTTTTTTTTTTTTTTTTTGTAAATAACTCAAACTTTGAAATGCATGTACAAGTAAGATCATTTAGAAGTGTAAGTATTTACACTTAATAATAATTACCTTTCACATTGGTGCACTCAATGATAATAATTAATTATCGGTGCAAACAACTAAAGTACATTAATGATAATCATGAACAATTCATGTCCTATTGGACATAGTCCAACAAGCTAAGAGGCTTGGTTGGTAAACAAATGCTACAAAATATAAAAATAAAGTTTGGATTTAGATGATGTTTTGTGATAAAGGTGGATGACATATATAGCAAGTGTTGGTCCCGATAGGGTCGGGAAAAGTCTAGGAGGGGGAGTGAATAGACTTTTCTAACTTTCAAAAATATTATAACAAAGTTACGTAAAAATGAAGAGCTTCACAACATGCAATACGTTAGAAACCTCTGGAACAGGTCAAATAACAAGTATGTAAAGTTTGGCTAGCATGCGGACGTGGGAACTATCAAACCCAGATCAAATAGTATAAGAGTGAATAGTTGGGTTCGTAGCATAACAACTAATAAGCTTGATGAGGATGAGGTTGAGTTTGGAAAAATGTCTTGTGCATGCAAAAGGTAGTGTCACGTGAACCAATGTGCAATAATAATTAATGTGACAAAATATGCATGTGATGATCAGAAGATAAATATGCACGCAGATAAGTAAGCATATAGAGTAAATGGACACATGGATTTATAGTGGTCCGGAGGTGATGTAATCCTCCTACTCCACTTTCTCCTTCCTCCAAGGAGAGATTCCACTATCTTCAATCACCCAGATACAATAGTGAATCAGTGCCCTTCTAGCACTCTGCTACTCCGAATGCCTTTGCACACAGCTACATTCAAACCCGAACGTCTTGCACCCAGCTATGTTCACGAGCATCTTGCACCCAGCTACGCTCCTCAACCAAGTGTTTTGCACCCAGCTACACTTAGTCTCCACGAGTGTTCTGCACAAATTAAAGCTGCACTCCTCCGAGTATTTCGCACAAAGCTATTCAACAAATTGTTTTGCACCCAGCTACACTTAGTTTCCCCGAGTGTTTTGCCCAAAGCTACACTCCTACGGTTTCTTTCAAGAAATAAAAGTATTTCTTCTCAGGACTTGATTTTCTCTCGTGTTTAGCTCAATTCTTAGCACTTTCTTCATCTGATATCACTTGTTGTATACTCAGTGCTATTTTTGTTGTATCCTCATCCGTGTATGTTCCCCATGTTTGTCATCAAGTCTTCTTGGGTTTATATAGCTAAATTAGCTATTTGCCCGTTATGAATATTCAGAGCATTAGATGCCTTCAGATGGTGTTTGTCAACTTTGATGGCTCTGTCAGATGAATTTGAATATTTGCTTATGATGATCCTCCAACGTTTTTTCTTCAATCACTGACATAATTTTCCTTGTAACTTGTAGCCATTCATCATTGACTTTGGTAATGTGAACACTTGACTTCGTTCATAATCCATAAGTCAGGTTGCTCGGAAATATATCTGTTTGGTGACTCTTGCTTGAGCATAATTAATGCCACCGAAAAGTACAATGACTTTTCAAAATGATCTTCAACTCCATGTAGCAAGAATATTTGAAATCACCTTTAGGAGTCATCCTCATGCCATATTTAGAAAAAATAATATTTCCCTTTTTAGAAGTGTTATAGGCAGTGTTGGACTCCTCTTAAAATAAATAGATCATCCTATTTATTTTGTTGATCACACCATTCCTCAAAAATGAACTTGTTCCTTCCTCCTTTAATTTGGATGTCACGTGAGTCATCCTCTTGCATGGAATAGTAGGTTGACCTTCATTTAGAATAAATGAGGTGTAGGTCATCCTCGTCCTCATTTTTAACTTTTTTTTTGCATGGATCTTTATTTAGCCTTGAAACCAAGTCATCCTCATCCTCATTTTTGGCTTCCAAAGACTAAATCATCTTTTCCCTTCAAGGATATGCACGGTCAGCCTCATTTTCATTTTTCCTTAATAGCAAGCCATCCTCATCACTATTTGTATTCAATGTTGCTAGTCATCCTCATCACCAACTTTAAAGGGCAAAGTCATCCTCATATTGACTAAGACTAAGTCATCCTCAACTTAAAGTCATCATTCCCCCTATTTATTTAATAGGTCATCCTCATCACCAAAATAACTCTTAGAGCAAGTCATCCTCTTATTTGAACTTCTACACGGTCAAGGTTGGTCACGCCATTTTGCTCCAAGAGGTCATCCTCATCTTCAAAAATTAATTCCTTTGCATGAGTTAGCTTCTAAAATATTTGTGAGAGAACCCATTTGAGGTTGACTTCTATTTTAACTTTTAATTGCAACATCCTCGTCTTGAATTAATTAATTCATCCAAAGAATTAATTCTTGCAATTCGAACCATGTTGTCACGTTCCGGGATATCTACGAGTCTTGATCAATCTTCCAAATTCTTCTCAATTTGTAAAGTGGAAGCAAACGACTTACAAGTATAAATAAAAATTTGAATTTATTACCGAAATGGTCCCTCGACTATTGCAAAATTACCAATTTGGTCCTCGACAATTTTTTGTGCCCATTTAAGTCCCTCGACTTTGAAAATTTTAACCAATTTGGTCCTCCATTTATTTTTGCCGTTAAAATCAGGACTAAATTGGTAATTTTCCTATAGTCAAGGGACCAAATTGGTAATTTCGCTATAGTCAAAGGACCAAATTGGTAACTAATTTTTCGCTAAAATGGTCCCTTGACTATAGCAAAATTACCAATTTGGTCTCTTGACTATAGCAAAATTATCAATTTGGTCCCGATTTTAACGGCAAAGTAAACGGAGGATCAAATTGGTTAAAATTTTCAAAGTCGAGGGACTTAATTGGGCACGAAAAATTGTCGAGGATCAAATTGGTAATTTCACAATAGTCGAGGGACCATTTGGGTAATAAACTCTTAAAATTTATACTTTTGTAATTTCCACTTAATCGACTAGGCTTGTACTTGGCGTAACCCTAAACTAGACACAAAATAAAATTGGGGGGTCTAATATTACATTTTTGGTTCATCAAAACAATTACAATATATTCATAACAGCAAGTTTTAATTTTTTTTTTTTTTAAAAAACCAATTTTGACCAATTTTAGGTCTTATAAATTTATTTCTCCGTTTTATTGACTATCAATCAAAGTGGTTAGACTTATAATTTTTGAATCGGAAAAAAAAAAATTGATCAGTAGATTGTTTAGAAAAAATAAAAAAATCTAATTTTCCAACTGTAAATGGCCAAAACTAAAAATGAAAAAATAAAATTTAATCATACCAAACCGTACTCCTTTGAAATAAGATTAGTTTTGCTAGTGCTTAAATGCTCCAAGATGAACGTTTGTCATCACTCAAGTTCTAGTTTGGAGTCACTCCCTTTTTTAGCCAACACCTTTGGCTTCTTTAATGTATCCGAGTGATGAATCATCAATTTCTTGATCTTCTTCTTATGATCCCCACCATTCATTAAATTCTTAAAGTTCTAGGCGTAAAATAAGCATATAACCTAACGCACACCACAACAATTCGAACTTCAATAGAAATCCTTCTACATATATAACCCCCTGCAAGTTGCAAGCTAGAATGCAAAATTCGTTCACTACTATAGAAAACACCTTTAACGTCGATTTTTTAGCACTTTTAACATCGATTAAAAATTGACGTCGATCTGGCAGACGTTGTATATAAATGATACGGCGTCGGTTGTAAAAACCGACGCCGTATGTATTTTTTATTTTTTTAAAATAAATAAACGACGTCGATTATTTATTAAAACCAATGTCGTTTATTTAAAAAAAATAAAAATATGATACGACGTCGGTTTTCCCTAAAAACCGACGCCGTATCATATATTTAAAAAAAAAATAAATAAACGACGTCGGTTATTAAGCAATAACTGACGTTGTTTATGTTTTAAAAAAAAAAATTATATACGGCGTCGGTTATATGAAATAACTGACGCCGTACGTAATTAATTTTTTTTAAAAAAATATATAAACGATGTCGGTTATTGCTTAATAACCGACGTCGTTTATTTATTTATTTTTTTAAATATTAAAAATATTTTACGAATCCACCTAAAACCTGTACAGTACAGTAATATTTACAATTCACACATAAGTTTCAGAACCTATGTAACAAATTAACATTTATAATTTCACAATTGATCAAACTAATAAAATTTTCAATTAATCAAAGCTAATAAACATCACAACTTATCAAACTAATAAAGTATACAATAACTAATAAGTCATTGAATATTCAACATAAATCTCACAATTCAATAACTAATAAACAACAAGTATTTAACATAAATCTCACAATTCATCAAACTAAAGAAGTAATCTATCAACTCATTCATCAATTATATATTGGCACCATATGTCTCTAACATCATCAATTTCTTTTTGATTGTATGGCAATCTTCCTTGTCTCTCCAAAAGCTATAAAGTTTAAAAGAGATAAAAAAAAAATTAATAAGTTAGTATTTTAAAAAATATGAAGGAGAAAGATACTTTATATATTAAAGTACTTGCCTTATTCATTCCCTTGCATGCTCCCAATGAAATGATTTCCAAAATAAATTTCATCACATAATATCCGCATTTAGTACCTCCTCTTTGTATGGCACACTACATTTGAAGTAATTAATATAATTAAGATTTTACTACTAAAAAACAATAAGATATATGTACATACCGAACATGTAATCCATTTTAGTTGACGACTTGTTTTCTTTCCACCTATTATGCTTGTTTCCTTCAAAGACCTATTAATATAAGACATATAAAATATAAATAAATGTTTGACATCACTATATTAATAATAAGTATTAATTATATTTATAAATTTACATACGTTTCAACTATATCTTTAATATCATCACGGTGGCGGATGATTAGTGAAATCAAACCAATAGATTTCATGTAATTTAGGACAAATAGCCATCAACATCCAATGCCGCCTACAAATAAGAATTTTATTAGTTTATAGTATATTATATATAAGGTATTGTATTTTAAAACATAATCAAATGCTTACGGGAAATTATATGGACCTAAATAGCAATCTTTCATCTCACCATATCCCATGGTTTCACTTATATAGTTTATCCTTCCATTTCTAGTCATCAGTTTCGGTTGAATCCAATTTGGATCTAAAAAGCCATACTTGGTTTGTGATTGAAAACCTTACTGTTTATAAATACCCCTACTCACAATCAAAAGCAATCATATAAATTACTAATAATTATGTTAAATAAAATTAAAACTATTTTGATCAAATAATACTAAAAGCATATTACCTTATAAAGAACTGGATAATAGAAATATCTAAGGTATCCATATTCAATAAGCGCATGATTTCCAAACTCTCAAGTTTTAATTCATAATCAATTTTACCCACAACACCACGAGGCATTTGTGTCACCACATTGTGTTCAAGACTACAAGCAATATGTAACACCCCAATTTTCAACTCTTACATTTATTACAAAATCCGTAATAAAACGCTGCGGAAGCTTACATCTTATCAGCAGAAAACTGGGTGTCACCGCCACACCTAGAGTGAATTCTATCACCTCTTTGACAAACTCCACTCTAAGTGCACAGGCTAAAATTACAACCTCAAAACACTACATTAACATCAAACTTAATACATATGGAAGTAACCCCTTTCAGGGTGTCTATTCTAGGATAGAGAAGACCTCAACCTGTATTTCCATTCTATTCAGCTCATCGGGCTACAGGAGTCCACACTAATCTGCAACTGATAAGAAACACATTGAAGTGCAGTTAGCGCGACGGCTAAGTAAGGGAATCCGTTGTCACTTAAGAGTAGACAAAGGTTTGAAAATATAATAGTTTGAAAGCTTGTAAAGGTTTTACCCATTTCACCTGAAAATCAGTTACAACGAAGAATTTCATAAAAAGGGTTTAGTGAATCAAAGTCCACTTGTCTCATCAGACAAAATCATTTCTTTCTCAAAGACGTTACAGAGTAACTTTTTTTCTCATCTTTAAACATTCCTTAGTTTCATAAGGAAATTCTCATCACTTTTCAAAGAGAGACCACCCACAACCTTTGGGTATTTTCAATACTTGTCACATATCTCTTTTCCGTAGCTACAGCGTAACTACATTCATATATCAAAATCCACTTGGTCCTAGATAGAAAGTGAGTGTGAGGCCTCTGGAGTATCCTTTCTCCACTTTTGACTGACCACTTGGATCGTTCAACTCGGGTTCAGTGGTCATCGCCCGGTCTAATACTGATCCCCTGGACTTATAGGAGCGTTAGAATGATCCCTAGCTAGCCTCACTAGGTTCATAAGAACGACCCCTACCCGAAAATAGAGTGACTATACTTAAGTGTGCACACCCCCGCAGGAGACCCTTTTCCTTCCGGGTGATATAGTACTCGGCGAATAGACTTCGCCCACAGTATGAATTGGTCATACAATAACATAACCACCATACGGGAAGGCACTTTAAGCTCTTTATCCCGTAGGCTACAAGATAAGGTCCTTCACCACTTTTACTAGAACTAAGGTTTGAAAACATGATCCTTCCTTCAATTTTCTTTCTTAAATCATTTCTTTTGGACATATATCACAGCCCCGGAAGGATTTTCAAAATACTTTCAGTGCCCGCAGGCTTTTCAACACCATTTTCTCATCACTCTCATGTAAAGTACACACTTACAAAAAGTGGTATTTTTCTCAAAAATAAGGTTTTGACAATCTTTATACCGAAATCGCATACGTTTTTCAACGTAAGTTTCATAAACATTTTTGGATATTCATCATACTCACGTCTCATACTTAAAATCCATCCACTTTCTAGGAGGCAAAGTCTTGGCCTATCCATAATCCAAAATCATTCAACAATTATTTCCTCAGAGTCATCATATACAATCTTTATCTCAATATTTCCATATAACAATTTCCTCAATACTTATCATAATAATATCTTCACCTTAACTTTTCCATATAACCATTTCTTCAATATTCACCATATTATCATCACTACTCAAAATCCCTTTAAATCATAACTTATTCACCAATAGAGAGATTTCCAACTCTCAAACTAAATCCCAAAGAAATAATTCCAATATTTCATATTAATTACCAAGGAGATAATTTCAAACTCTCAACATAACCACCAAATAGAGAGTATCCAAACTCTCACCATAATTACCAAAGACAATTTTTCAAACAATTAGTCACACCTTGATAGTATACTAATTACCATCCATTCTATTCATCCAGTCATTAAACCTTAATAACTGTCATCAATCCTTAATCACTATAATTAAAGCTTAATTACCTCATGAACTCCACTGTTAATCCATCATTAATTATTAAATCCAAACCAACCGGACGAATCCACAAATCGGTGGCCAAATCAAATAGAGAGGTCTCAACTCTCACAATAATCACCATAACTTTCAAATCTCACATCTTGATTCTATAACCCAAAATTTCTTATTCAATATCGTAGCTTATGTCTATAACCTTCATATTCATAATATCCATATACCAAGATTTTTCCTTTTCATAATCCATATTCCAAATATTTCCAAAATTCCTCCAACATCATAATCTCATTACTTATCATAATAATCTTTTAGGGTCATTACAACCCCATCATCTAAACCTCAATAATCAAAGCCTATTTCACGCCCGCAATATACACATATACATACGGCTTTACATATATATACTCCTCACGTACCTATATATATATACACAATATACTAGGATTATTAGTCCTCAATAGATCATTATCAAACTTAATTACCAACATTTAGGTAACTATCTCACTTTCCAAATTACACCTCACGTCTACTTCACTATAAAGATTTATCCACCCATAATCTAGCTTCCTCAATCAACAACATAATAATCTCATCATTAACCAACAACACTTCTCCACACAACAATTTATACATATATATTTCAACCAAACAATCAATTATCCAATTTCAAGTGACTAATCCGACTTAAGGGATTCCTTACCTCAACCGGGTTACTAGTCGCGTAGAAGACTCTTGGAGTTGATTTCCCCAATTTCACCTTAAAATCCTAGGATTCCACCAACAACATAACACCATATTTAAGAAATCTTAACTTAGATTCATGATCTAGGAAGGGATATAAAGCTTTCTACCGAATAAAATTGAAGTCTTACCGAATAGGTTAATACTTGTGAAGAAAGCTTGGCTATGGAAGGTGAGCTCTAATGGTGGAAGAAGATGAACTAACTCTCTCTCTCTCTCTCTCCACTCTCTCTCTCCCTCACGAATTGGGATGGAAATGAAGTAATGAAGAATGATTTCATTCTTATCTCTTATATATATATATACGTATTATCATATATGTATAATTATGTATAATAATAATAATAATAATAATAATAATAATAATAATAATAATAATAATAATATGTAGGATCCCTATCCTTTCATATATATAATAATAATAATAAAATATGTAATGTTTATCCATATATATATTAATATAATAATGGTGAAGCTTATCCCATAAGCTTTGATCTTATAAAATATAGATAAAGAAATGTGGTAGAGAAAGTGACACTTGTCAAAATCTTGTGGTTCCAAAAATAAAAATCTTCCAACTTATCAGTTGGGGTCCAAACAGATAAAGTTTCGGTGTAAAATAATTTAAATAGGATAATTTTCGAAACCAAAAATTTATCTCTGACTGAAACTCAAAATTGGGCCAGGTTCGGTACACCGCGAAATTTAGCAATGCTACGATCAAAATAAATTTTAGCTGCTATGGACCAACTTAATTAAATAGGAAATTCAAGAATAATAATATAGTGCCTAATAATCCATTTCCTAGGACAACGGGTCCGAACACAAGTTCCTAAAAATTTTACGATTCGTGACCGGTACGTACAATCGCAGCTTAATAACAACTATACTCCTTTATAAAAATTACTTTGAAGCATCGGGAGATCATCTTATGAATTTCATAGCCTAAAGACTTATTTTTCGAACCTTAGTCTTATAGGAATAGGCGAGGGGTTACACAATATCTTGTATGCCATTCTACATGCTCTACTCAAAGAATCCGGATAAGCTAAAGTCAATGCATGATGATGAGATTTCACAAGTGATTCAAAAGTCGATTTGGTCTTTCCTTTTAATTGTGCATTTTAATATAAATAGCAATTATTACTTTTAAAAAAGTAAATTGTATACTATTTTAAATACAAATATATTTATAGCGGACATACCTTATCAGCTTGAGTACGTAACTCTACCAACTTCTTTGGCAAAATAATAAACTGATGAAATGCAGAACCTAGAAGCTGAACTTCACTGGTGGGGAATGGTACCTTTGCACGTGGATCAATGACTTTGTCTACGCTCACCTTCACTTGATCTACATTTAGTGTAACCCCATGAACTTGTCCACCAGTGTAGGCTATCCCAAATGCTATTGGACGTCTAGTGGGGTCTTCCAAGTACAATTGACATCGTTCTCCTAACTACATTAATTAATGAACAGTCATAGAAAATATTTTTTAATAAATAATAATAACCATAATAAGATTAATTATAAACAATTACTTACCACCGGTAAATCAGCAAAAGGGTCTGGGGAACTAGCTTTTTTACTGTCATTTTGTGGTGAAACATGCTCACATATGACATCATCTTGCCTTGATTGTGCAGCTTGATGAAGAGGAGTCTGCATATTACTGAATTGTTGCATCATCGCAGCAATCCGTGCTTCTAATCGTGCTCCTAATCGTTCTTGAACTCGTGCTTCTAATCGTTCTTCAAATCGTGCTTCAACAGCAGCAACAAGAGTCAACCATTCGTTTAACGTCTTTTGTAGGCGTCTGAGGAGGACGTTTTGCATGACCAAATACACTTTTTATGCCATATCCTCTTCTCATGCCTCTAACACGGCCAGGATGCTCATCAGTACCTAGCGCAACAGATAATATATCTTGTCTTCCTGACGCAACGAATTCTCCTTGAGAAGCTTGCATCTCAAGAGAATCCTAGCATTTATAAACAATATTTAATAATTGTATGTGTAAAGAAAATTACCTATTAACATAGAAAAGAACTTTATAACTTACCATTTTTTCTACGACCACTCTAGTCGCTTCACTGTGAAAATTTTCAGACTTGTCCATTTTTGCTCTCTTCCACTTTCCGTGTCTACGTGGAGGAGATGGAGGACTAATTGTATGTGATGGATCTGAATCTGCAATTTCTTGTTGTTCTTTAATTTCATCTTCTCATCCATCATAAGTTTTTCCAATCTTTGATAACCTCCTCGAGATAAATTATGTAGATGAATATTCTTAGCTTGTATTTCTTGATGTTTTTTTTCTTTTTGCCTACATACAAAGAAAACATTAAGTAGCAATACATAATTAACAAACTTAACAAATTGAGTTAATAATTGATAGTAGAATAATGATACCTCATATTCTAGACCTGTATGAAGCTGCACAAACTCATTCCATGCCACTAGATCAAGGAATGTGTATTCATCACATGGATTCTTATGTGACAAATTGCCATTATATATACTTGCTAACCAATTTTGTTTTAAAATCTTTCCACCGTTGACCCGCATATTGTATCCAATGCTTCTTCCACTACTACACAAACGGCTTTTAACGTCGGCTAAGTAGACCCTTTAACGTCGGCTAAAAGCCGACGTTGATCTGGCCGACGTTGTAAGTGTACACATACAACGTCGGCTAAAAGTTAGCCGACGTT
>CP025647.1:21715186-21730156 GCA_003576665.1 Ipomoea trifida | reverse complement strand
ATAATAAATCCTTAAACGAAAAATTATTTCAAGCACCGATCAGTCTTCTCTTAATTGTCATAGCTTAAAAAAAAATTTATATCGCTATTCTCGAATCTTAACTTTGTCGTAAAAACCGAGGGGTTACACTACCCATCTACATCGGAACACCGGGACCCTGAACTTCACATAATCAACCTCCCATATTTCTTCAATCACACCATAATATGACAATTCTGCAATTATAGGATTTTTATCTTTTGAACTACTGAAATGCATTGAATCGTCAACTAAAGAAACTTCGCTATTTTGCATAGGGATTTTTTCATCTTGAGCTTTTGTGTAAAAAGAAAATCCGTTAATGTCATATCCATTATAACATATGACTTGCATACTAGGACCATGAGCTAACCATCATATAGTTTCATAAACATTATTATCTCCAAGAACTTTATTATTGAACCAACAAATAAAAGTACGATTATGTTCGCTCACAATCCACATGTCTGCTCTTCTTGGGTTTTGCTCCCTAATTAAGGCCTTGTGTTCATCTAAATAGGGTTCGACTTCACTTGTATTATGCAAGATGTACAAGTGTACTTGCTCAACATCTTCACGAGACATAGTATGCATTTTGGGATGTCAATGACCCTTTCCATCAATTCTTCCTTCATGTCGATACTTTGGAACACCAATTGCCTCTACCCTGCCAAATATTCAGTACAGAACTCAATAACCTATTCAGCAATATAACTTTCAACAATAGATGCTTCTGGCCTATATCGGTTCCTCACATAACCTTTTAAGACTTTCATGTACCTTTCAAATGGGTACATCCACTTCAAATAAGCTCGACCACACTCTCTGATCTCTCTCACCAAATGTACAAGCAAATGAACCATGATATCAAAAAACGCAGGTGGAAAGTGCATCTCTAGCTGACACAGTGTAACTATAATGCCATTCTGCAATTCATCTAATTTGTCTAGATCAATGACTTTCGCACAAATTGCATTGAAAAAGAAACAAAGTCTGATGACGGTATATCTTAACTTTTTAGGCAATATGCCTCTAACAGCCACTTGCAATAGTTGTTGCATTAAGGCATGGCAATCATGAGACTTCAATCCCACCAATTTTAAATCTTGGATATTAACAAGCTACTGATATTTAATGAGTACCATTGTGGTACCTTCACCCCACGTAAACATTCACAAAAACTTATTCTCTCCTTTCTTGACAAAGTATGAGCAGCTGGAGGCAAATATGTCTTCTTATCACCACTACGTGGAGCTAATGTAGGTCGTATACCCATTTCAATCAAGTCCAATCTAGCATTGAGACCATCTTTAGTCTTATCTTTTATGTCTAAAAGAGTTCCAACAAGACTATCACACACATTTTTCTCAACATGGATCACATCAATACTATGTCTGACATCCAGTGTCTTCCAATATGGAAGATCAAAGAATATTGATTTCTTTTTCCACAGACTCTTCTCATTTGATGGTACATCAACATTAGATTTTGATCTCTTACCTCTTTGAGATTTAAGTTTTTGAGTCTTACCAAAAGTAACATTGATACACTCTACGCGTTCATAAACTTAAATCCCAATTAATGGTTGTGGAGCATCTGTATAGTCTTGTACCCCATTGAAAGCTTTTTTTAATCGTCGATAAGGGTGAAATTTATCTAGAAATCTTCGATGCCCCATGTAGACTGTCTTTCTGCCATGAACAAGTTGATGATAACATGTATTATCTTCACATATGGGGCATGCCTTTTAAGTCCTTTGACACTATATCTAGATAGGTTTCCATAAGCTGGAAAGTCATTGATTGTGCAAAAAAGCATTGCATGCAACTTAAAACTCTCTTTTTAGTATGCGTCAAACGCTAACACATCTTCATCCCACAAACTTTTCAAGTCTTCAATCAAAGGCGCCAAAAAGACATCTATATCATTTCATGGTTGTTTTGGCCCAGAAATCATTAAATAAAATAATATGTATTTGCGTTTCATACACAACCAAGGTGGTAAATTATAAATTACCAACATAACTAGCCACGAGCTATGTTTGCTACTTAGGTTCCCGTGAGGGTTCATACCATCAGTACAAAGTCTAAGCCTAAGATTTCTCGGCTCGTGACCAAATTCAGGAAATGCATTATCAAATGTTGTCCATTGACGAGAAGCAGCCGGGTGTCGAAGCTTGCCATCAGAAATTTTTTGATCTGCATGCCATGTTAAGTTTTTTGCGTCGCTTGGATTAGCAAACATACGCTTAAATCTTGAGACAATTGGAAGATACCACATAACTTTAGCTGGTGGACTTTTCAAACTTACTTTCCCAGCAACATTCTCTCTTGTTTTGAAACGAGATGCCCCACATATTGGACATGCATTCAAGTCTTTGTAATCATTCCTAAACATTATGCAATCGTTAGGGCAAACATGTATCTTTTTATATCCCATACCCATGGGACACAAAATCTTCTTGGCATTATATGTATTCTTCGGAAATTCATTATCATCTGGAAGCATATCCTTTAATATCTCAAGTAACGCAGTAAAGCTCTTGCCACTCCGATCCACCCATTCCTAGCTTTCAAGTTGAATAATTTTAATACAGCAGATAATTGGGTATATTTACTACAACCCAGCCACAAAGGTAATTTTGAATCCTTCAATAATTCATCCAACTCGTTTGACCGATCGGTGAACTCCTCTCCAACATCGCGAAACATTTCATCTAATTGATCTGCAGACTCATCATCTTCATTTGGTTCGTTGTCAACATACATGTTAGATGTTGTAGCCACATTGCTTTCACCATGCCATATCCATTTCGTATAAGACAGAGTAATCCCATGACAGATTAGATCATCATATACGTCTTTCACAGATAACCTTTTCTGATTACAACACTTCTAACAAGGATAAAGGAACCTTTCATTACTACCCGGAAGGTTATTCTTTGCAAGGTTAATAAAATTTTTAACTCCATCATCGTATTCTTGACTAATTCGAGAAGCATTCATCCAACTCTTATCCATCACAAGCCAATCTAAAATAATATTAATCATAATTAAACTTAAGTTAACACTAATTCAACAAATTCTATAATAATAACAAACAAAGCATAAATAAACATAGACCACGGTGTGGCTAATCACCAAATGCAATATATAAAGCCAAAGCATAAATAAACATAGACCACGGTGTGGCTAATCCCCGGATGCAATACATTAAGTCAAAGCATAAATAAACATAGACCACGGTGTGGCTAATCACCGGATGCAATATATAAAGCCAAAACATAAATAAACATAGACCACGGTGTGGTTAATCACCGGATGCGGAATATAAAGCCAAAGCATAAATAAAAATAGGAAAAAATCTTACCTCACCACAGAGTTATCCACGTCTGTAAACAAATCCCGAATCTAACTAATTACCTACACGTTTTATTTGTAAATTAATATAATTCGAAATTATAAATAATTCCTAAAAATACATAATAATTTATTAAAATTCTATGAATTTGTAGGGCCTAAAATACATAATAATTCCTAAAATTTGAAATATATTATAAATAATTTCTAAAATACATAAGATTTCTTAAAATTCAAAATTATGAATTTATAGGGCCTAAAATACATAATAGTTCCTAAAATTTGAAATATATTATAAATAATTTCTAAATATACATAATAATTTCTTAAAATTCGAAATTATGAATTTATAGGGGCTAAAATACATAATAGTTCCAAAAATTCGAAATATATTATAAATAATTCCTAAAAATACATAATAATTTCTTAAAATTCAAAATTATGAATTTAAAAGGCCTAAAATACATAATAGTTCCTTAAATTCGAAATATATTATAAATAATTTCTAAAACTACATAATAATTTATTAAAATTCAAAATTATGAATTTATAGGATCTAAAATACATAATAATTTCTAAAATTCAAATTATATTATAAATAATTCCTAAATATACATAATGATTTTCTTAAAATTCGAAATCATGAATTTATAGGCCAAAAATGCATAATAGTTCCTAAAATTCAAAATATATTATAAATAATTCTTAAAATACATTAAAGTTTCTTAAAATTCAAAATTATTAATTTATAAGACCTAAGATACATAATAAACCCTAAAATACATTATAATTTCTTAAAATTCGTAATATATTAACAAATAATTCGAAATTTGAAATATATTAAAAAAAATTAATATTTACCGGCAGGAAGCGGTGGGAACCTCGAAGTGGCGGGGGAAGCGGCGGTGACATCCGGTGTGCTGTTACGGTGGCGGTGCGTTGTCATGAATGGCGGAGCTGTGGCAGTGCGCTGTCGCGATTGGCGCATCGGTGGCAGTCCCGGGTCACTGTGGCGATGGCGGAGGGCGGAGGGCGGAGAGCGGTAGCGTCCGGTCGCAGTCGCGGTGCTCTGTGTTTGCGGAGGGCGGAGGATTTTTTGTTTGGTTGTCCAGATCTGCTGTTTGCGTAGATCTAATGGGCTTTTAATTAAAGCCCTACGACGTCGGTTTTCTGAACAACCGACGCCATAGGGCTTTTAATCACACCTTACGGCGTCGGTTATTCGCAGAACCGACGACGTAATGTATATTTTAAAAAAATAAAAATAAAAATATTCAATACGACGTCGGTTTGGTTACCAAACTGATGTCGTATGATTTTCATAATTTTTTTTAAAACAAATGACGTCGGTTTTGTACTACAATCGACGCCGTATCCCTTTTTAAATAAATTATAAATATAGATAAATATTTGACGTCGGTTTTTTTAAAAACCGACGTTGTTTATGCGACGTTAAATGTGTTTTCTGTAGTAGTGATTGCTCCTTGTCTCTTTTCCAACAATGAAACCATAATGAAGACATGCATAAGTCTTATATTACACCTTCTCACAATGAGACGTAAAATACTTTTAATTAAAATATAATAATTTTTTATATATGAATCTATAAAAAAAAAATTACATTTTAACTACAAAATATTCCACGTCTCACCTAAGAAGGTCTCACACAAAACTTACTGTTGCAACATAAAATGCTTCTTAGGCATATCAACACTGCTCACTGTTCAGCATCTTTCTCCAGTAGTTTATGTAAAAAATTTGGGTTTATAAGTGAAAATGCACTCAAATTATCAATGAGAAGGATGAAGACTCATACATAGTATTGGTCTAAATCAATCAAAGGGCTTAAATTATCCTTTTTTTGTGACTTCGCATTCTTTAATTTTATCAAACTAGAAAACCACAACTAGTGATAATATACAAAAATTAATGCGATGAAAAAAATATGTCCAACGTCTATGGATTATACATGTAAATGATGCAGTAGTAAAGTTGGCAACCAACACCACAAACTTAAAAATGAGCAAGGTTGAAGATTTAGAAGCTATGCATTAATGGAGAAGACTATAGGTAGATTATGGAGGTGAATTTTTACTTTCCGCCTCACAAATCTATGATTCTTCTAGGTTAAATCCTAAACAACAATAGAGGAAAGAAGCAATTGTCTATCAACAATAGTGTGATGAGTTTTTATATGAGCTATAGTAATTAATATAGGACGAGCCTGATGAGTGAGGATAGGTATTTAAAACTTATGCCACTAGGGAGGAGGTTATTCGTGGATTTGGGTGGTGGGTATTGGAATTCAACCTCACAAATCTATGACTCTTTTAATTTAAATTAAAAGTAAAATATCAAAATTTTAAAAATAAATAAAATACCGAAAAAGAAAAGCCAAAAACCTTTAAACATGCCTAGCAAGCCAGGCGCGTGCAGTACATGCGCAACTGATGTGCCATACTCACACTAACATAGTTTCTTTTTTCTTTTTTTGTTCTTTTCTTTTTTCGTGTATGGCCCACAAAAAACTCACACTTGCTTGATATTTATGACTTATGCTACTAAGATCGAGGTTTTTTGGTACATTATTTGAGAGGTGAGTTTTAGAATTCAACCTTAAATATATGATTCTTTTCTTCAACTCAATTGTTCCTTATTACATCCCACTTCTTAAAGCCCTCAAATACTGTTGGAGAGTAAGGGATACCAAAAAAGAAAAGCCAAAAACCTTTAAACATGCCTCGCAAGCCAGGCGCGTGCAGTACATGCGCAGCTGATGTGCGATACTCACACTAACATAGTTTCTTCTTTTTTTTTTGTTCTTTTCTTTTTAAGTGTATGGCCCACAAAAAACTCACACTTGCTTGATATTTATGACTTATGCTACTAAGATCGAGGTTTTTTGGTACATTTGAGAAGTGAGTTTTAGAATTCAACCTTAAATATATGATTCTTTTCTTCTACTCAATTGTTCCTTATTACATCCCACTTCTTAAAGCCCTCAAATACTGTTAGAGAGTAAAGGTGGAGGGTAAGCTCAAGAGAAGGTTGAGGGCTGTCTACATCCGATCCTGCTTAGATTTGTCAGCCCTGTCACTATACATTGGGAAGAGATGGAGGGTTTCTAGATTTGGATTTTTTGCAACATGCCCTCCTTACCCTTCTACTGTAACATGCTTCAAATCCTGAGGGACAGCCACTGCAACAGCCTTTTAGCGAAGCGCTTCTACTGTAGCTCCTCTCGGTCCTTTTGGTTTTGAAACAATAGAAGACATTATTCTCCTCAGTCTTACCATACTAGCTTAGCCTATGTGTTATCCTCCTTGATCTCTTCTTGAGAAGGGTTACTCACCCCATGGTTGTAGTATATGTCTCTAGAGAGGAGGTTATTCGTGGATTTATGAGGTGGGTGTTGTAATTCGAGCTTACAAATCTATAATTCTTTTAATTTATATTTAATGTATATTTTCAAAATTTTTAAAATAAATAAAATACCAAAAAAGAAAAGCCAAAAACCTTTAAACATGCTTATCAAGCTAGGCGTGTGCAGTACACGCGCAGCTGGTGTGCGATACTCACAGTAACATTGTTCTTTCTTCATTTTTTTTTTGTTATTTTATATTTTGGTGTATAGGCCACGATAAATCACACACTTGGTTGATATTTGTAACATGCCCAACTTATCCTCCGACTGTAACGTGATTCAAATGTTGAGGGACAGCCACTGCGCTGCACTTTTAGCTATGCGCTACGTCTGTAGCTTCTCTCGACCCTTTTGGTTTTGAAACAATATAAGACATTCTTCTCCTCAATCCTTTCATATTAGCTTAGCCAATGTGTTATCCTCATTGCTTTTTTCTTAAGAAGGGTTTCTCACCCCATGGTTGTACTGTTGTAGTATATGTCTCTAGGGAGGATTTTATTCGTAGATTTGGGAGGTGGGTGTTGTAATTCAAGCTTACAAATCTATTATTCTTTTAATTTATATTTAAAGTATATTGTCAAAATTTTTAAAATATATAAAATAACAAATAAAGAAAAGCCAAAAACCTTTAAACATGCTTATAAAGCTGAGTGTGTAGTACACGCGCACCTAGTGTGCAATACTCACACTAACATTGTTTCTTTCTTAATTTTTTTTGTTATTTTATTCTTTGACGTATAGCCCACAATAAATCACACACTTGGTTCATATTTGTAACATGCCCACCTTACCCTCCGACTGTAACGTGATTCAAATGCTGAGGGACAACCATTGCGCTGCACTTTTAGCTATGCGCTTCATCTGTGGCTTCTCTCGACCCTTTTGGTTTTGAAACAATAGAAGACATTCTTCTCCTTAATCCTTCTATACTAGCTTAGCCTATGTGTTATCTTCCTTGATTTCTTCTTGAGAAGGGTTCCTCACCCCATGGTTGTAGTATATGTCTCTAGGGATGATGTTATTCGTGGATTTGGGAGGTGGGTGTTGTAATTCCAGCCTACATATCTATAATTATTTTAATTTATATTTAAAGTATATTGTCATAATTTTTAAAATAAATAAAATACCAAAAAAGAAAAGCAAAAAACATTTAAACATGCTTATCAAGCTAGGCGCGTGCAGTACACGCGCAGCTGGAGTGCAATACTCACACTAATATTGTTTCTTTCTTCATTTTTTTTGTTATTTTCCTTTTACGCGTATAGCCCACGAAAAATCCCACACTTTGGTTGATATTTGAAACAAGCCCAACTGACACTCCGACTATAACGTGATACAAATCCTGAGGGACAACCACTACAGCTGCTCTTTTAGATAAGCGCTTCGTTTGTAGCTTCTCTCGACGCTTTTGGCTTTGAAACAATATAAGACATTCTTCTTCTCAATCCTTCCATACTAGCTTGGCCTATGTGTTATTCTCCTTGATTTCTTCTTAAGAAGGGTTTCTCAACCCATGGTTGTAGTATATGTCTCTAGGGAGGATGTTATTCGTGGATTTGGGTGGTGGGTGTTGCAATTCAAGCTTACAAATATATTATTCTTTTAATTTATATTTAAAGTATATTGTCAAAATTTTTAAAATATATAAAATACCAAAAAAAGAAAGGCCAAAAACGTTTAAACATGCTTATCAAACTGTTACACACGCAACGGGTGTACGATACTCACACTAACACTGTTTATTTCTTCATTTTTTTGTTATTTTCTTTTTTCGCGTATAGCCCACGAAAAATTCTACAATTAGTTGATATTTGTAACATGCCCACCTGACCTTCCGACTGTAACGTGATTCGAATCCAAAGGAACGGCCCCGCGCAGCTGCACTTTTAGCTAAGCGATTCGTTTGTAGCTTCTCTCGACCCTCTTGGTTTTGAAACAATAGAAGACATTCTTCTCTTCAATCCTTCAATACTAGCTAAGCCTATGTGTTATCCTCCTTGATTTTTTCTTAAGAAGGGTTTCTCACCCCATGGTTGTAGTATATGTCTCTAGGGAGGATGTTATTCGTGGATTTGGGAGGTGGGTGTTGTAATTCAAGCTTACAAATCTATTATTCTTTTAATTTATATTTAAAGTATATCGTCAAAATTTTTAAAATATATAAAATACCAAATAAAGAAAAGCCAAAAACCTTTAAACATGTTTATAAAGCTGGGCACGTGCAGTACACGCGCAGCTGGTGTGTGATACTCACAGTAACATTGTTTCTTTCTTCATTTTTTTTTGTTATTTTATTTTTTAGCCTATAGCCCACGATAAATCACACACTTGGTTGATATTTGTAACATGCCAACCATACCCTCTGACTGTAACGTGATTCAAATGTTGAGGGACAGCCACTGCGCTGCACTTTTAGCTATGCGCTTCGTTTGTAGCTTCTCTCGATCCTTTTCGTTTTGAAATAGTAGAAGACATTCTTCATCTCAATCCTTCCATACTAGCTTAGCCTATGTGTTATCTTCCTTGATTTCTTCTTGAGAAGGTTTCCTCACCCCATGGTTGTAGTATATGTCTCTAGGGAGGAGGTTATTCGTGGATTTGGGCGGTGGGTGTTGTAATTCGAGTTTACAAATCTATAATTCTTTTAATTTATATTTAAAGTATATTGTCAAAATTTTTAAATTAAATAAATTAAATACCAAAAAAAGAAAAGCCAAAATCCTTTAAACATATTTATCAAGCTAGGTGCGTGCAGTACATGCGCAGCTGGTATGCGATACATTCTAACATTATTTCTTTCTTCATTTTTTTTGTTATTTTATTTTTTGGTGTATAGCCCACGAAACGTCACACACTTAGTTGATATTTGTAACATGCCCACCTGACCCTCCGACTGTAACGTGATTCAAATCCTACGGAGCGGCCACTACAACTGCACTTTTAGCTAAGCGATTCGTTTGTAGCTTCTCTCGACCCTTTTTGTTTTGAAACAATAGAAGACATAGTATATGTCTCTAGGGGGGATGTTATTCGTGGATTTGGAAGATGGGTTTTGTAATTTTAGCCTACAAATCTATAATTATCGTAATTTATATTTAAAGTATATTGTCAAAATTTTTAAAATAAATAAAATACCAAAAAAGAAAAGCCAAAAACCTTTAAACATGCTTATCAAGCTTGGCGCGTGCAGTACACGCGCAGCTGGTGTGCAATACTCACACTAACATTGTTTCTTTCTTCATTTTTTTTTGTTATTTTATTTTTCGGCATATAGCTCACGAAAAATCACACACTTGGTTGATATTTGTAATATGCCCACCTTACCCTCCGACTGTAACGTGATTCAAATGCAGAGGGACAGCAACTACGCTGCACTTTTAGCTATGCGCTTTGTCTGTAGCTTCTCTCGACCCTTTTGGTTTTGAAACAATAGAAGACATTCTCCTTCTCAATCCTTCCATACTAGCTTAGCCTATGTGTTATCTTCCTTGATTTCTTCTTGAGAAGGGTATCTCACCCCATGGTTATAGTATATGTCTATGGGGAGGATGTTATTCGTGGATTTGGGAGGTGGGTGTAGTAATTCGAGCATACAAATCTATAATTGTTTTAATTTATATTTAAAGTATATTGTCAAAATTTTTAAAATAAATAAAATACAATAAAAGAAAAGCCAAAAACATTAAAACATGCTTATCAAGCTAGGCGTGTGCATGACACGCGCAGCTGGTGTGCAATACTCACACTAACATTGTTTCTTTCTTCATTTTTTTTTTTGTTATTTTCCTTTTTCGCGTATAGCCGACAAAAAATACCAAAATTTGGTTGATATTTGTAACATGCCCAACAGACCCTCCGACTATAACGTGATACAAATCCTAAGCGTCAGCCACTACAGATACACTTTTAGCTAAGCGCTTCGTTTGTAGCTTCTCTCGACCCTTTTGGTTTTGAAACAATATAAGACATTCTTTTCCTCAATCCTTCCATACGAGCTTAGTCAATGTGTTATCCTCCTTGATTTCTTCTTAAGAAGGTTTTCTCAAACCATGGTTTTAGTATATGTCCGTAGGGAGGATGTTATTCGTGGATTTGGGAGGTGGGTGTTGTAATTCAAGCTTACAAATCTATAATTTTTTTAATTTATATTTAAAGTATATTGTCAAAATTTTTAAAATATATAAAGTTCCAAATAAAGAAAAGCAAAAAACCTTACAACATGCTTATAAAGCTGGGCGCGTGCAATACACGTGCAGCTGGTGTGCTATACTCACACTAACATTGTTTCTTTCTTCATTTTTTATTGTTATTTTATTTTTCGGCATATAGCTCACGAAAAATCACACACTTGGTTGATATTTGTAATATGCCCACCTTACCCTCCGACTGTAACGTGATTCAAATGCTGAGGGACAACAACTACGCTGCACTTTTAGCTATGCGCTTTGTCTGTAGCTTCTCTCGACCCTTTTGGTTTCGAAACAATAGAAGACATTCTCCTTCTCAATCCTTCCATACTAGCTTAGCCTATGTGTTATCTTCCTTGATTTCTTCTTGAGAAGGGTTTCTCACCCCATGGTTATAGTATATGTCTATGGGGAGGATGTTATTCGTGGATTTGGGAGGTGGGTGTAGTAATTCGAGCATACAAACTATAATTTTTTTAATTTATATTTAAAGTATATTGTCAGAATTTTTAAAATAAATAAAATACAAAAAAAGAAAAGCCAAAAACATTAAAACATGCTTATCAAGCTAGGCGCGTGTAGTACACGCGCAGCTGGTGTGCAATACTCACACTAACATTGTTTCTTTCTTCATTTTTTTTTGTTATTTTCCTTTTTCGCGTATAGCCGACAAGAAATCCCAAAATTTGGTTGATATTTGTAACATGCCCAACTGACCCTTCTACTATAACGTGATACAAATCCTGAGGGACAGCCGTTGCAGCTGCACTTTTAGCTAAGCGCTTCGTTTGTAGCTTCTCTCGACTCTTTTGGTTTTGAAACAATATAAGACATTCTTCTCCTCAATCTTTCCACACTAGCTTAGGCTATGTGTTATCCTCCTTGATCTCTTCTTGAGAAGGTTTCCTCACCCCATGGTTGTAGTATATGTCTAGGGAAGAGGTTATTCGTGGATTTGGGAGGTGGGTGTTGTAATTCGAGCCTACAAATCTATAATTATCTTAATTTATATTTAGGGTGTGTTTGGAAGCCCGGAAAATGATTTCCGGAAATCATTTTCCGGGCTTTGAGTGTTTGGCAACAGCTGGGTTCCGTTGACTGGGGAAAACAAGGCTAATATGGCGGAAAATGACTTCCGCCCAAATTGGGCGGAAGTCATTTTCCGCCTCTCACAGAACACAGACACAGCTCGCACAACACACGTTTTCGGCTGGGAAACCAGAGCACTTTGATTTCCGGCGGAAACCTTCCGCCGGAAACGTCTGCAATCTCTGTTGCGTCTACAATGTCAAAACAAAATTTTGGATCAAATAACAAAGTGGCTCAGCTTCCAGCACAGGTTTTGCATAATCTGAGATTGATGTTCTGCTAATTAAAAAACCAAAGCTATTTTAATATGGTTGAATAGTTTGGTGGTTTCCGGCGGAAATGGTTTCCGCCGGAAACGGGGGTGGGTTTTTGTTTTATTATTATTATAATTATAAATATTATTATTATAATTATAAGTATTATTTTTAATTTTATTATAAATATTTTAATATTTTAAATAAAATAATAAAAATATGTAATTATACATTTTACTCATTTTCCGGAAAATGAACCAAACACACAAAGACAGTTTTCCAGAATGTAACCAAACACTAGAAATGAAATCGTTTTCCAGAAAATGACTAATTTTCCAGAAAACATTTTCCAGAAGTCATTTTCCTGCTTTCCAAACACACCCTTAAAGTATATTGTCAAGATTTTTAAAATAAATAAAATACCAAAAAAGAAAAGCCAAAAACCTTATAACATGCTTATCAAGCTAGGCGCGTGCAGTACACGCGCAGCTAGTGTGCAATACTCACACTATCATTGTTTCTTTCTTCATTTTTTTTTGTTATTTTCATTTTTCGCGTATGGCCCACGAAAAATCCCACACTTTTGTTGATATTTGTAACATGCCCAACTGACCCTCCGACTATAACGTGATACAAATCCTGAGTGACAGCCACTACAGCTACACTTTTAGCTAAGCGCTTCGTTTGTAGCTTCTCTCGACCCTTTTGGTTTTGAAACAATATAAGACATTCTTCTCCTCAATCCTTCCATACTAGCTTAGCCAATGTGTTATCCTCCTTGATTTCTTCTTAAGAAGGTTTTCTCACCCCATGGTTGTAGTATATATCTCTAGGGAGGATGTTATTCGTGGATTTGGGAGGTGGGTGTTGTAATTCAAGCTTACAAATCTATAATTCTTTTAATTTATATTTAAAGTATATTGTTAAAATTTTTAAAATATAAAAAATTCCAAATAAAGAAAAGCCAAAAACCTTTGAACATGCTTATAAAGTTGGGCAAGCATTGTTTCTTTCTTCATTTTTTTTTATTATTTTATTGTTTGGCATATAGCCCACGAAAAATCACACACTTGGTTGAAATTTGTAACATGCCCACCTCACCCTCCGACTGTAACGTGATTCAAATGCTAAGGGCTTCGTTTGTAGCTTCTCTTGACTCTTTTGGTTTTGAAACAATATAAGACATTCTTCTCCTCAATCTTTCCACACTAGCTTAGGCTATGTGTTATCCTCCTTGATCTTTTCTTGAGAAGGTTTCCTCACCCCATGGTTGTAGTATATGTCTACGGAAGAGGTTATTCGTGGATTTGGGAGGTGGGTGTTGTAATTCGAGCCTACAAATCTATAATTATCTTCATATATATTTAAAGTATATTGTCAAAATTTTTAAAATAAATAAAATACCAAAAAAGAAAAGCCAAAAACCTTTAAACATGCTTATCAAGCTAGGCGCGTGCAGTACACGTGCAGCTGGTGTGCATTACTCACACTAACATTGTTTCTTTCTTCATTTTTTTTGATATTTTCCTTTTTCGCGTATAGCCCCCAAAAAATCCCAAACTTTGGTTGATATTTGTAACATGCCCAGCTGATCCTTCGACTATAACGTGATACAAATCCTGAGGGATAGCCACTGCAGCTGCACTTTTTGCTAAGCGCTTCGTTTGTAGCTTCTCTCGACTCTTTTGGTTTTGAAACAATATAAGACATTCTTCTCCTCAATCTTTCCACACTAGCTTTGGCTATGTGTTATCCTCCTTGATCTCTTCTTGAGAAGGTTTCCTCACCCCATGGTTGTAGTATATGTTTAGGGAATAGGTTATTCGTGGATTTGGGAGGTGGGTGTTGTAATTCGAGCCTACAAATCTATAATTATCTTAATTTATATTTAAATATATTGTCAAAATTTTTAAAATAAATAAAATACCAAAAAAGAAAAGCCAAAAACCTTTAAACATGCTTATCAAGCTAGGCGCGTGCAGTTCACGCGCAGCTGGTGTGCAATACTCACACTAACATTGTTTCTTTCTTCATTTTTTTTGTTATTTTCCTTTTTCGCGTATAGCCCACAAAAAATTCCAAACTTTGTTTGATATTTGTAACATGCCCAACTGACCCTTTGACTATAACGTGATACAAATCCTGAGGGACAGCCACTGCAGCTGCACTTTTAGCTAAGCGCTTCGTTTGTAGCTTCTCTCGACTCTTTTGGTTTTGAAACAATATAAGACATTCTTCTCTTCAATCTTTCCACACCAGCTTAGGCTATGTATTAACCTCCTTGATATCTTCTGTTAGGAACCCCGAGTAGTTAATTTTGATGATACCAAGCTATACGAGGAGACCCCTATTCTTTTAGTGTCTTAGAATAGTCTTTGCTTTGTTTATGACTATTCAGTAAAGCAAACGAAGTCCTAAGTTTCGGATCTCACCGAATCTGTAAACTGAGAAATGTCTTACTCGAAGACATGAAGACTCGAAGACTCGAAGACATGAAGACTCGAAGACTCAAAGACTCGAAGACATGAAGACATGAAGACTCGAAGACTCGAAGACATGAAGACTCGAAGACTCGAAGACACGAAGACATGGATCTTAGGTCAAAAACGGGAAGGACCAAGTTTCCATAACCGAGCAAT
>CP025647.1:21684144-21702129 GCA_003576665.1 Ipomoea trifida | reverse complement strand
TCAAATGTTGAGGGACAGCAACTGCGCTGCACTTTTAGCTATGCGCTTTGTCTGGAGCTTTTCTCGACCCTTTTTGTTTTGAAACAATAGAAGACATTCTCCTCCTCAATCCTTCCATACTAGCTTATAGTATTTGTTATCCTCCTTGATCTCATCTTGAGAAGGTTTCCTCACCCCATGGTTGTAGTATATGTCTAGGGAAGAGGTTATTCGTGGATTTGGGAGGTGGGTGTTGTAATTCGAGCCTACAAATCTATAATTATCTTAATTTATATTTAAAGTATATTGTCAAAATTTTTAAAATAAATAAAATACCAAAAAAGAAAAGCCAAAAACCTTTAAACATGCTTATCAAGCTAGGCGCGTGCAGTTCACGCGCAGCTGGTGTGCAATACTCACACTAACATTGTTTCTTTCTTCATTTTTTTTATTATTTTCCTTTTTCGCGTATAGCCCACAAAAAATCCCAAACTTTGGTTGATATTTGTAACATGCCCAACTGACCCTTTGACTATAACGTGATACAAATTCTGAGGTACAGCCACTACAGCTGCACTTTTAGCTAAGGCTTCGTTTGTGGCTTCTCTCGACCCTTTTTGTTTTGAAACAATATAAGACATTCTTCTCCTCAATCCTTCCATACTAGCCTAGCCAATGTGTTATCCTCCTTGATTTCTTCTTAAGAAGGTTTTCTCACCCCATGGTTGTAGTATATGTCTCTAGGGAGGATGTTATTCGTGGATTTGGGAGGTGGGTGTTGTAATTCAAGCTTACAAATCTATAATTTTTTTAATTTATATTTAAAGTATATTGTCAAAATTTTTAAAATATATAAAATTCCAAATAAAGAAAAGCCAAAAACCTTTCAACATGCTTATAAAGCTGGGCGCGTGCAATACATGCGCAGTTGGTGTGCGATAGTCACACTAACATTGTTTCTTTCTTCATTTTTTTTTGTTATTTTATTTTTTGGCATATAGCCACGAAAAATCACACACTTGGTTGATATTTGTAACATGCCCACCTTACCCTCCGACTGTAACGTGATTCAAATGTTGAGGGACAGCAACTGCGCTGCACTTTTAGCTATGCTCTTTGTCTGGAGCTTTTCTCGACCCTTTTTGTTTTGAAACAATAGAAGACATTCTCCTCCTCAATCCTTCCATACTAGCTTAGCGTATGTGTTAACTTCCTTGATTTCTTCTTGAGAAGGGTTCCTCACCCCATGGTTGTAGTATATGTCTATAGGGAGGATGTCATTCGTGGATTTGGGAGGTGGGTGTAGTAATTCGAGCATACAAATCTATAATTTTTTAATTTATATTTAAAGTATATTATCAAAATTTTTAAAATAAATAAAATACCAAAAAAGAAAAGCCAAAAACCTTAAAACATGCTTATCAAGCTAGGCGCGTGCAGTACACGCGCAGCTGGTGTGCAATACTCACACTAACATTGTTTCTTTCTTTATTTTTTTTGTTATTTTCCTTTTTCGCGTATAGCCCACAAAAAATCCCAAACTTTGGTTGATATTTGTAACATGCCCAACTGACCCTTTGACTATAACGTGATACAAATCCTAAGCGACAGCCACTGTAGCTGCACTTTTAGCTAAGTGCTTCGTTTGTAGCTTCTCTCGACCCTTTTGGTTTTGAAACAATATAAGACATTCTTCTCTTCAATCTTTCCACACCAGCTTAGGCTATGTATTAACTGTTAGAAATAATTATTTCCTAACATTGATTTATAAAATAAAGGTTGTAATTCCATAAGGACTCACGTTGATGATTAGTGATGTATAAAGGCGGAATTACTGGGTAAATTCCCTCCCTCTCATTCTGTTAAAATTTAAGTATATAAGGGTTAAAAGATGTATAATGGAAAAAGGATATGGGTTCTCCTAAAATGAGGTTTCACATTCCTAAAGGGATTTCTATTCCCGAAAGGAAGTTTCCCATTCCTCTTGAAAGAGGGTTTCTCATCACATCTATAAATACCCAGGAAAACTCTAGGGACAATACGGTTTCTGATCATAAGGTTTTTAGTCTCTGAGTTTTCTAGTCTCCGTATCATCAGGAGGTGATTAAGGTATACAGATCAGAGATGTGAAGCATTCTTGATGATTCAGGTTAGAGATTACATCTCAATGGAATCAAGTAAGTCTTTATCTTTATTCTTGTTTTAATTAAAGATCCATAATCATGAACATTGTTTAGTTGATTAATTTGATTTACATGCGGTTCATTGTTATTTGTGCTTCCGCATTCAAGTTATAAGCGCATAAAGGGTTTTAATTAACATTTGGTATCAGAGCCTACTTGTAAATTGATTAATTACTAAAATTAGGGTTCATGATATTTGGGGATTTTTAATTATAAAGTTTTATTAATCGCAAGTTTGTTGTTATCACTGTATAATATTTTCTTTTGAGTTCGGTGATGTTTTGGAACAAATATGCACGGTTGATTGCGAATTTCGTAATTCGTAATTGATGTTTATTTTCAATTAACATTTGATGGTGATTTTATATGGAATCAAATTGCCACTGTCGAATATTTGTATTCGTTGACGATGAAATTAAAATCGCATGTCTGTATACGTACTGCACATTCATCTTGGAGCCAGACATTACTATGTACAAACAAATTGTTTTTTCATGTTTTCTTGGATTCTGATGTGCAATAAATTTGGGTATACAAATGTGAGAATGTGATTAAATAAAAGTATATTAATGAATGCATAGAAGTAATTGCAACGTGATTAATTCCTGTACGTATAGTTATATACATCCTAAAGCTATGTACGTACTGTATCTATTATTTTGCATTCAAGATGTATATAACTTGTTGTCACATGATTTATATAGTATATGGTTTGTCACTATTAATCATGTATTATATGTTATAAGAGAATGACATATAAATTAAGGTTTGTTTAATCATGTATTATATGTTATAAGAGAACGACATATAAATTAAGGCTTGTTTACATAAGCATGTTCTGGAATCAAATATTATGCATGTGTATTCCTATTGCTGGATTATTTGTATGAATGTTGGAATCAACTACTGTAATGGAATCAAACTTGGAGTCACAAACGGCTATGGTGGCGTAGCCAAGTTCCCACGACGGAGGGCATGCGGTGGAGCTTCTCCGATTTCCGGTCGGCTCCGTGGGAGGTATGAAGAGGAAAAGACAAAATGAGGATTATTTTGTTGGGCCAATTAATTTGAGTCTCTTTGGTTATTTAAGGTATTATGGACCTGCTTTAAATTCTAGGCTCATTTAATTTGGGCTTAAAATATAAGGGATTATATATAAGTTTGGGCCCTTACGGTTTGTTTAAAGCATTTGGACTAGCTTTAAATTCTGGGCTCATATGTATATATAAATGATCAATTATGGATGGAGATTTGATCCACTCTTAATTTATATGTTATAATAAAACGACATATAAATTAAGGTTTATTCACATAAATGAATTATTAGCATAAGGCGAGTGCGTTAGTCACCAAAGTGGCCCACTCAAGGTAATAGCTAAATAATTATTTATGTTTACAAATGTTTATTATACACATGATATTTTGCATCATTGAATGACACTAAGGATTGATAAACATTTGTGATCATTAACACATGGTTCTAGAGGTCACCCAAAGGTGGATCAGACATGTGATTAATGACATTTTAGAAGATTATGATTCCTGTTTTGTTAATATGTAGCGCATGTCCAAAGATGGCCTATATATTAAATTTGAACTTGATGAATAATCTCATTCAAGTATGTGTGAATGATGCATGTCGGTAAATTGACATTGTAAATGGGCATACTGGTAAAGTCCTTGTATAACGGTAATCCTGCATACATGTATGGATTATGTTTGATTAGCACATTGGGTGTTGATACTCTTAGATATCTATTCAGGTTTTTGATTTTGTTATTGTTGATGTTGATCACTTATTTATGCATAATTCAGAAGTGATAACATTGGTCTTATTTAGTTAAGACATAAGGAATAAGTTATTTCGGATTTTGACCTTATTACTATGGTTCGATTCTTATTAACTGTGATACATGGAAGGGAGCAGGACGATATGTCAGGCCTGTAACCGCCATGATTCGGTTAGTAAAGTTCGATGAGGTTCTGACTTCTACATTTTCATATTAAGTGAGCTCAAATTAAGGATTGAAAATGTAAAGTCATGCTTATATGAATCAAGTGGGAGAATGTTAGAAATAATTTATTCCTAACGTTGATTCATATAATAAAGGTTTCATGCTTATATGAATCAAGTGGGAGACTGTTAAAAATAATTATTTCCTAACATTGAATAATAGATGGTTGTAATTCATAAGGACTCACGTTGATGATTAGTGATGTATAAAGGCGGAATTACTGGGTGAAATTCCCTCCCTCTCATTCTGTTAAAATTTAAGTATATAAGGGTTTAAAAGATGTATAATGGAAAAAGGATATGGGTTCTCCTAAAATGAGGTTTCACATTCCTAAGGATTTATATTCCGAAAGGAAGTTTCCCATTCCTCTTGAAGAGGGTTTCTCATCACATCTATAAATACCCAGGAAAACTCTAGGGACAATACGGTTTCTGATCATAGGTTTTTAGTCTCTGAGTTTTCTAGTCTCCGTATCATCAGGAGGTGATTAAGGTATACAGATCAGAGAGGTGAAGCATTCTTGATGATTCAGGTTAGAGATTACATCTCAATGGAATCAAGTAAGTCTTTATCTTTATTCTTGTTTTAATTAAAGATCATAATCATGACATTGTTTAGTTGATTAATTTGATTTACATGCGGTTCATTGTTATTTGTGCTTCCGCATTCAAGTTATAAGCGCATAAAGGGTTTTAATTAACATTAACCTCCTTGATCTCTTCTTGAGAAGGGTTCCTCACCCCATAGTTGTAGTATATGTCTCTAGGGATGAGGTTATTCGTGGATTTGGGAGGTGGGTGTTGTAATTCGACACTGCAAATCAATAATTCTTTTAATTTATATTTAATGTATATTGTCAAAAATTTTAAAATAACTAAGTACGAAAAAAAGAAAAGCCAAACACCTTTAAACATGCTTACCAAGCTGGGCGCGTGCAGTACACGCGCAGCTGGTGTGTGATTCTCACGCTAACAATGTTTCTCTCTTCATTTTTTTTTGTTATTTCTTTTTTCGCGTATAGCCAACGAAAAATCCCACACTTGATTGATATTTGTAACATGCCCACCTGACCCTCCGACGGTAACGTGATTTAAATCCTAAGGGACGGCCACTACGCTGCAGTTTTAGACAAGCGTTTCGTCTGTAGCTTCTCTCGACCCTTTTTGTTTTGAAATAATAAAAGACATTCTTCTCCTCAATCCTTCCATACTAGCTTAGCCTATGTGTTATCCTCCTCTATCTCTTCTTGAGAAGGGTTCCTCATCCCATGGTTGTAGTATATGTCTATAGGGAGGATGTTATTCGTGGATTTGGGAGGTGGGTGTAGTAATTCGAGCATACAAATCTATAATTTTTAAAATTTATATTTAAAGTATATTGTCAAAATTTTTAAAATAAATAAAATACCAAAAAAGAAAAGCCAAAAACCTTAAAACATGCTTATCAAGCCATGCGCGTGCAGTACACGCGCAGCTGGTGTGCAATACTCACACTAACATTGTTTCTTTCTTCATTTTTTTTTTGTTATTTTCCTTTTTCTCGTATAGCCCCCAAAAAATCCCAAACTTTGGTTGATATTTGTAACATGTCCAACTGACCCTTTGACTATAACGTGATACAAATCGTGAGGGATAGCCACTACAGCTGCACTTTTTGCTAAGCGCTTCGTTTGTAGCTTTTCTCGACTCTTTTTGTTTTGAAACAATATAAGACATTCTGCTCCTCAATCTTTCCACACTAGCTTAGGCTATGTGTTATCCTCCTTGATCTCATCTTGAGAAGGTTTCCTCACCCCATGGTTGTAGTATATGTCTAGGGAAGAGGTTATTCGTGGATTTGGGAGGTGGGTGTTGTAATTCGAGCCTACAAATCTATAATTATCTTAATTTATATTTAAAGTATATTGTCAATATTTTTAAAATAAATAAAATACCAAAAAAGAAAAGCCAAAAACCTTAAAACATGCTTATCAAGCCATGCGCGTGCAGTTCACGCGCAGCTGGTGTGCAATACTCACACAAACATTGTTTCTTTCTTCATTTTTTTTTTGTTATTTTCCTTTTTCTCGTATAGCCCCCAAAAAATCCCAAACTTTGGTTGATATTTGTAACATGCCCAACTGACCCTTCGACTATAACGTGATACAAATCGTGAGGGATAGCCACTACAGCTGCACTTTTTGCTAAGCGCTTCGTTTGTAGCTTTTCTCGACTCTTTTTGTTTTGAAACAATATAAGACATTATGCTCCTCAATCTTTCCACACTAGCTTAGGCTATGTGCTATCCTCCTTGATCTCATCTTGAGAAGGTTTCCTCACCCCATGGTTGTAGTATATGTCTAGGGAAGAGGTTATTCGTGGATTTGGGAGGTGGGTGTTGTAATTCGAGCCTACAAATCTATAATTATCTTAATTTATATTTAAAGTATATTGTCAAAATTTTTAAAATAAATAAAATACCAAAAAAGAAAAGCCAAAAACCTTTAAACATGCTTATCAAGCTAGGCGCGTGCAGTTCACGCGCAGCTGGTGTGCAATACTCACACTAACATTGTTTCTTTCTTCATTTTTTTTGTTATTTTCCTTTTTCCCGTATAGCCCACAAAAAATCCCAAACTTTGGTTGATATTTGTAACATGCCCAACTGACCCTTTGACTATAACCTGATACAAATTCTGAGGGACAGCCACTGCAGCTGCACTTTTAGCTAAGCGCTTCGTTTGTAGCTTCTCTCGACCCTTTTTGTTTTGAAACAATATAAGACATTCTTCTCCTCAATCCTTCCATACTAGCCTAGCCAATGTGTTATCCTCCTTGATTTCTTCTTAAGAAGGTTTTCTCACCCCATGGTTGTAGTATATGTCTCTAGGGAGTATGTTATTCGTGGATTTGGGAGGTGGGTGTTGTAATTCAAGCTTACAAATCTATAATTTTTTTAATTTATATTTAAAGTATATTGTCAAAATTTTTAAAATATATAAAATTCCAAATAAAGAAAAGCCAAAAAATCTTTCAACATGCTTACAAAGCTGGGCGCGTGCAATACACGCGCAGTTGGTGTGCGATACTCACACTAACATTGTTTCTTTCTTCATTTAATTTTTGTTATTTTATTTTTTGGCATATAGCCCACGAAAAATCACACACTTGGTTGATATTTGTAACATGCCCACCTTACCCTCCGACTGTAACGTGATACAAATCCTGAGGGATAGCCACTGCAGCTTCACTTTTTTCTAAGCGCTTCGTTTGTAGCTTCTCTCGACTCTTTTGGTTTTGAAACAATATAAGATATTCTTCTCCTCAATCTTTCCACACTAGCTTCGGCTATGTGTTATACTCCTTGATCTCATCTTGAGAAGGTTTCCTCACCCCATGGTTGTAGTATATGTCTAGGGAAGAGGTTATTCGTGGATTTGGGAGGTGGGTGCTGTAATATAGCCTACAAATCTATAATTATCTTAATTTATATTTAAAGTATATTGTCAAAATTTTTAAAATAAATAAAATACCAAAAAAGAAAAGCCAAAAACCATAAAACATGCTTATCAAGCTAGGCGCGTGCAGTACACGGGTAGCTGGTGTGCAATACTCACACTAACATTGTTTCTTTCTTCATTTTTTTTGTTATTTTCCTTTTTCGCGTATAGCCCACAAAAAATCCCAAACTTTGGTTGATATTTGTAACATGCCCAACTGACCCTTTGACTATAACGTGATACAAATCCTAAGGGACAGCCACTGCAGCTGCACTTTTAGCTAAGAACTTCGTTTGTAGCTTCTCTCGACTCTTTTGGTTTTGAAACAATATAAGACATTCTTCTCCTCAATCTTTCCACACCAGCTTAGGCTATGTATTAACCTCCTTGATCTCTTCTTGATAAGGGTTCCTCACCCCATGGTTGTAGTATATGTCTCTAGGGAGGAGGTTATTCGTGGATTTGGGAGGTGGGTGTTGTAATTCGACCCTGCAAATCAATAATTCTTTTAATTTATATTTAATGTATATTGTCAAAATTTTTAAAATAACAGAGTACCAAAAAAAGAAAAGCCAAACACCTTTAAACATGCTTACCAAGCTGGGCGCGTGCAGTACACGCGCAGCTGGTGTGTGATTCTCACACTAACAATGTTTCTTTCATCATTTTTTTTGTTATTCTCTTTTTTCGCGTATAGCCAACGAAAAATCCCACACTTGGTTGATATTTGTAACATGCCCACCTGACCCTCCGACAGTAACGTGATTTAAATCCTAAGGGACGGCCACTATGCTGCAGTTTTAGACAAGCGTTTCGTCTGTAGCTTCTCTCGACCCTTTTGGTTTTGAAATAATAAAAGACATTCTTCTCCTCAATCCTTCCATACTAGCTTAGCCTATGTGTTATCCTCCTCTATCTCTTCTTGAGATGGTTTCCTCACCCCATGGTTGTAGTATATGTCTCTAGGGAGGAGGTTATTGGTGGACTTGGGAGGTGGGTGTTGTAATTGGAGCTTACAAATCTATAATTCTTTTACTTTATATTTATAGTATATTGTCAAAATTTTTAAAATAAATAAAATACCAAAAAAAGAAAGGCAAAAAACGTTTAAATGTACACGCGCAGCTGGTGGGCGATACTCACACTAACATGTGTCTTTCTTCATTTTTCTTGTTATTTTCTTTTTTGGTGTATAGCCCACAAAAAATCCCACACTTGGTTGATATTTGTAACATGCCCACCTGACCCTCCGACTGATTCAAATCTTGAGGGACTGCCACTGCAGCTTCAGTTTTAGCTAAGCGCTTCGTCTGTAGCTTCTCTCGACCCTTTTCGTTTTGAAACAATAGAAGACATTCTTCTCCTCATCAATCATTCCATACTAGCTTTGCCTATGTGTTATCCTTCTTATTTTTCTTGAGAGGGGTTCCTCACCCCATGGTTGTAGTATATGTCTCTCAAGATCGATCTGCAATTGCTTCGGTGTCGAGTTCCACCTCATACTAAAATATTTATATTCTGCGTCCATGTTATGTTACCAGCACAAACAGAGAGAAAGAAAGAGATAGAGAATAGTGATTATTAGTTACAAGATATCAATAATACTATAATTTTTTCCATTGAATTTCTCGAATTTTGCTAATATTTACTTTTTAGTGGTTTGGCCATTGTAGTCATCGTACTTATCCTATAGAAAATCCAATTATTCTATTGTTAACCGTTATAGATTAACTATGGGCATTCATAGGGGCGGAGCCAGATATTTCATATAGTGAGGACGAAAGATTAAAACAAATGAGATATTGGGAAGAAAAAATTAATCAAGTAGAGAGATTTAACCTTCTGACCTCTACTACAATCATCTAAATTACTTCATCTTTGCATAATTTATATTTATATTATTTAGTTATATTTAAACATATATACACATATATATACATACATACATATACATACATACATACATATACATATATATATATATATATATATATATATATATATATATATATATATATATATATATATATATATATATATATGTATATATGTATATATATATAAGGGTCCCTACCTATATATAAGGGGTGATGTGGGGTGGAGGATGAGGGCAGCTGCCTCCACTGGGTCATACTAGATTCGTCCATTGGCATTAATCTTTGTGGTTCTCCATGAATGACCATTATTAAATTACTAAAGAAGTAATATTATATTCTATGACAAATGGCCATACAGTGGTAGAAACAGAAGAGTCTAACATACTTATAATTCATATAATGTGAGATGAAATTCTTAGAATTTAAGTCAAAATGACAAAATAAATAAAAATTATTAACTTACTAAAGAAGTAATGTCAAAACTGAAGCTACCTACTTGAGCGAGCCCACCAATTAAAAATAAATGTCAGATTTTTCTCCAACAACGGAGAGAAAAATGAAGGGAAAAAAATGCAATTAAAAAAAAAAAAACTAGAATGACTATTGGATATGTTCTTAGAGAATCCATGAATCCTAGCTTTGTGAAGACATGAATTTTTTAAAAATAAAAATCACCCATACACAAATTGTAAAAGAAAATTAATAGTTCTTCTAATCCATATAGAGAATGACATATTTCAAATTTTAGAGTCCATATGCAAAATAAATAATTATCCAAAATAAATGAAAGATAGACTATATATGTATAAAAGAAAAAAAAAATCTCAACTTGAATACTCCAATTGAATCATAGACGTATAACTACACAATGATTTTTCCAACCATGATATTTTTATAAATCCTAAATAAATTAATGTATTGCAAAAAATAAAAATAAAAATTGATTGTCACGAAAATATAATGTATTATACATAAAGACAATAACAACCAATTTCACTAAATGATTACATAAAAAAAAACTCAATTATATTTAAAATTTTTACTATGGTTGTGAACAAAAACTATTCTTTTTTTTTTTTTTTTTTGCAATTCAAAAAATTTGATGCCAACCGCAGCAAAATTTTGTTGAAGTTCACAACAAAAAATTTCAATATAATATATTTCGTATACATATGTGTAAAATAAAAAGATAAAAATAAAAAGTATATGAATATATGTGAAAGTTATGAAGCGTATAGTAAAATTTGACAGGAATAAATGAAAAGCTTGTTAAGTTGAAATAGAGAAAAAATGTCAGTAGAGAAAGTTGAAAAGTTTGGGGTAGAATAGTCGGATTTCAGTTATTTATATTTGTGAAAGAAAAGTCTACAGGAATCCTAATCTGGTAGAGTATATGAAAGTTAATAAGTTTTTTTAATACCAATAGACTTTTAAACACTCTATACAAGTCCGAATCAAATACTAGTATACTTTTAAAGACGTTTTGAAAGTCTAAATCGAACGTAGACCGACTTTTAAAGAGTCTTTAAAATTTTATAAAATCTCGATTGAATACACCCCTTTAGTTTTCTCCTCAAGATGTATTCTTATGAGATCATAAGCTTATATATATATATATATATATATATATATATATATATATAGGGTTGACTTCATATGAGACAAGCTACTTAGGTGAGACAGTGCGACAATGTGAGTGCACATAGTCTACTTCACGAATGCACACACCCTAAACTGTGTGCACTCATGTAGGCTAAGTGCACACACTTCGGGCTGTGTGCATCCGCGTAGTAAACTGTGTGCACTCACGTACTAGTTCGCATTTCTCACCTAAGTAGCTTGTCTCATATGATTATAATTCTATATATATATATATATATATATATATATATATATATATATATATATATATATAGGTCCTTATTCACATGAGGACCTATAATAATAGAGGACTATGAAGACTAATCTTAACCATTGAATCAAAAAGCATAAAGGGCTGAGATTATGAGTGAATTTAGATGGTAATGGCGCATAGAATTAATAATTAAGGGCAAAGATGATATTTTATATGAATTAGAATTATGGTAGGCTTATTATTAATAAACATCTTGAACTAGAATTAAGGAATGACATCATTACTAATTTAAAAACGGAAGAAAACCAACTACGACACCTTTTAAGCGTAGAACAATGGAACACCATGGAAGTCGACGAACAATGGTTCTCCGAGCACGCAATGGTCCAAGCTAAGGTTCTGAACTAAAAAAGAACATCCAGGATATAACCACATGAAACAAATGTTATTAAATGTTATTAACTATATCCAATTCTGTAGTCAAATCATCCATAAATCTTATGCGACGGAACGAAATCGAGAAAACGGGGATCGTAAGGTTAGTAGTAATATTTGTTTTGATACTGGTAACAGAATATTAAAAAGATATAGTTGAACGGCGAGGGAAAAGTGAAGAACTTCTTTGACGAAACGTGTTTTGGTATTGAATGGAATGTGATAGTGTTAGAATTTATGTTTGCCAACTTAATCAGTTGTGTAAACATGAGTTGGAAGCTGTAAAATGTGCATACTGCGGAACTTTTTTGGAAAAATTGAGTGCATTGATTTGAATAATGCATGCCAATTGGTGATATATTGTGTGCATTTGGAAAAAGGCGAAGACATCAATGGACAATTATGTGATGACGAAATCTGTCAAATAGGGAATGACAAATGTATACCGGAATGTGATGAGTCAATAAGACCATATATCGGACAAAGATTTCCAACAATAGATGAAGGTATGCAATTTTACAAATGCTATGCAGCCGCAATTGGTTGCGATGTTACAATGTAAATGTATTTTTTTTGAAAAAAAAATGTCAATGGACTTAATAAATACAAGTACTTTGAGATATGAAAATAAATAACCATCATTATATTTTTCAATTAATCATGACTTGATGTTATACTTTTGAAATTACTGGTATATGTTAGTTTACAATTTTTTTTCCTGTTTAGTTACTGGTGTGTGCCTGGCCGTTAATGTTGTGTGCCCAAGCAGTGGATGTTGTACGCACGCTCACATTAGAAGTTGGACGCAATAATAAAAACAAGGAAAAAAATACACATTATTATAAGATCAACACTGTCCTCTAAAGCCAAATGTATGTTTTTTATTTTATACGGAGTAAGATTTAATGCTCGTTACCACAACCTCAATTATATGGCCAATAATTAAAAACTTGGCTACACACTGGTGGCAGGTAATACATAAAAAGTTGGCACACAATTTATATCAAATGGCATACAATATCCATAACTATGAATGACCCAATGTTTTTTACGAAGGTTTATATTCTTGCACACAAAAACAAAAAAAAAAAAAAAAAAATTAATAATAATAAAGAGAGGTAGACCATTACATAAAAAGATAATACACCTAAGCTTCCAGTCTAATTTTTACAACACTCGAACTAAATTTGGATAGGTCATTGTGTAACTCTTTAATCTTCAGCTCAAGAATAGCCCCATAACCCAAAGCAGTAATTTCCTTCTTCTGTTGCGTAGTAAGGTCTTCCAAAGCCTGAACCAAAATGGAAGTAGGCACCCTAACTCTAACACGAGGAAACCTTTCTTGCTCATCATTGGTCCAAACATTATCCGGGACATCACATGGTGCATCCTACATGTTCCTTCCGAAATAAGGAACCAGAGCTTCAACGAAATCATCATCATCAATAGGGGGTCGGGACGAGGACGCCACCACCAGTGATACCCTAACCCTTTTTGCTGCCTTCAATAAACAAATAAAAACCACCCATGCACACAATATACCACAGATTAACAATATACAACATAACACATATTCACACTATACTCAATAATTAAAAACACAATAAATACACAACTACACCTCCCAAAAAGATTGAAAAACAAAGATAAACACTTAATGCTTGTGACCACAACCTCAATTATATAGTCAACAATTAAAAACACAATGTTCGGACATATCTATGCAACGCAACTTGGCTACACACTGGTGGCACGTAATACATAAAACGCTGGCACACAATTTATATCAAATGGCATACAATATCCATAACTATGAATGACCCAAAGTTCTGGACGAATGCGTATATTCTTGCACACAAAAACATAAAAAATAAAAAGAGGTAGACCATTCCATTAAAAGATAATACACCTAAACTTCAAGTCAAAATTTTACAACACTCGAGCTAATATATTACACACTGGCATCCAATTTGTATCAAATTGCAAACAAATATTAACATTATACTTAGACATACAACATACCCAACATTGGCACACAATTAACTTCCACTTGGGACCCAAAAAAATGAATCACAAAACCACCCTATATGTTTGCAAAATGAAACTAGAATAGGGCCTATAAAAAATAGAATTATAAAATTCTAAAGCAGGCAAAAAAAACGCCTAAAACAAACACATGCATCCATACCAAAATACATACTTACACACACGTAAATGAATGAAAAAGAACACAAGAAATAAATTACAAGACATTTAAAAACCACACATCCATAACTAGGAAATAACTCTATATATGTTTCCACCACTATTTATATACCTGCATCAAATCTTAAACTCTCATTCTAATTCAACTACACATGGGTAGCACTTAATATATTACACATTGCCACACAATTTATATCAATTTTGCATACAAATACCCATACTATACTTTGGCACACAACCTACCCAGCATTGACATACAATTAAATGCCAATTGGCACCCAAAAATTTGAAACACGAAACCACCCTATATGTTTGCAAAACTAAACTAGAATGAGGTAAAAAAAAAAAAGAATTATACAATTTTAAGAAGATACAGAAAATAGCCTAAAACAAAAAATACATCCCTACCAAAGCACAGGCCCTTACGCACACATAAATGACTGAATAAGAACACAAAAATAAATTAGAAGAAATTTAAGAACCACACATCAAATACTTGCATCAAATACAAAAAATAAAAATAAAAAAAAATAAAAAAAACGGTAAGCTAATCTTCACAAAAAATGGTTTAAACGAACAAACAACAACACACCACCAATATGAAGGGAAAAAAATAGTCGAACCCTAAAACCTAGCAGCCACCCGAACCCCCCCCCCCCGCCCCTGCCCCTGCAGCGTACCGAAAAACAACAGTCAACAACACTACCACAAGCCGGCGACCCCCTCCCCCCAAATGCAAGCCATGCAGACCCAAACACAACCAACTCCAGATGCAACGAACAAAAAAAAAAGAAAAAAAACAGACACCAAACCGCAAAACCCTACCTCGACTTGCCGTCTCACTAGACTGACCAGGACGCTGAGGTCGCCGATTGCCTCCACCAACGTCTGTCATCGCTGCACCGTCCGTCTGCCAACACAAGACCACCGGCGTATAACAAACGCTCCCTCTCCTCCACCATGTACATGCCAAGAAACGGACTGCACTGATTGTCAACAAACGAACGACAACCGGCATGAAACCTGAACCCTCCCCTACGCAAAAAACAACCAACCGTCCCCTTCACCAATACCAATACACAAAAGATCTGCGGTTGGTTCCAATACTGAAAAGGAGCGTATAAACAAAACTGAATTCAATATTGAAAAGGAAATCAATAGTCACGCTAATTCAGGCTAGTTTGAAGGCCGGGCACGTGCGTGCAGTACACGTGCAGCTGGTGTGCGAAACTCACTCTATTTATTCCTTCTTATCTTTCATGTATGGCCCACAAAAATTCTCACACTTGGGGTGATATTTATGACTTATGCTACTAGAATGGAGGTTTTTTGATATATTTGAGAGGTGAGTTTTAGAATTTGACCTCACAAACATTAAACCTATAGAGATATGATTCTTTTCTTCAACTCAATTGTTCCTTTTTACTTCTCACTTCTTAATTAAAGCCCTCAAATACTGTTGGAGGATAAGGGTGGAGCTGAGGGTAAACTGAAGGTTGAGGGCTGTCTACATCCGATCTTGCTTAGATTTGTCAGCCCTTTCGCTATGCATTGGGAAGATATAAAAGGTTTCTAGCTTTGGATTTTTTGCAACATTATGCCCTCCTAACCCTCCTACTGTAACGTGCTTCAAATCGTTAGGGACGTCCACTGCAGCTGAACTTTCATCTTAGCACTTCGTCTGTAGCTTCTCTCGGCCCTTTTGGTTTTGAAACAATAGAAGACATTCTTCTCCCCAATCCTATCATACTAGCTTAGCCTCTGTGTTATCCTCCTTATCTCTTCTTGAGAAGGGTTCTTCACCCCAAAGTTGTAGTATATGTCTCTATGGAGGAGGTTATTCGTGAATTTGAGAGGTGAGTGTTCTAATTCAAGCTTACAAATCTTTGATTCTTTTAATTTAAATTTAAAGTAAACTGTCAAAATTTTTAAAATAAATAAAATACCAAAAAAGCAAAAAACCTTTAAACATGCGTATCAAGTTGGGCGCGTACAGTACACGCGCAGCTGGTGTGCGATACGCACACAACATAATATCTTTTTTACTTTTGTTCATTTATTTTTTCGTGTATGACCAACAAAAAATCTCACACTTGATTGATATTTATAACTTATGGTACTAGAATGGAAGTTTTTTGGTGCATTTAATTTGAGAGGTGAGTTATGCAATTCGACCTCACCAACATTAAACCTATAGAGATATGATTCTTTTCTTGTACTCAATTGTTCCTTATTACTTCTCTCTTCTTAAAGACCTCAAACAAAACATTTCTAGCCATTATCTATATTAAAGGTATATATATGTTGCGACCCCACTTACATGGTAACAAAAACCTGGGTGAGGTAAGGCGTTGGATAAGCTCAAAGGAAGGTTGATGGCTGTCTACATCCAACTTAGATTTGTGAGCGCTGTTACTATGCATTGGGAAGTGATGGAGGGTTTCTCGCTTTGGATTGTTTGCAACTTTTTTGGTTTTGGATAGTAAGGGTGGAGGATAAGCTCAAAGGAAGGTTGATGCCCTCCTGACTAGTGTGCTTCAAATCCCAGAGGGACGGCCACTGCAACTGCACTTTTAGCCAAGAGCTTCGTCTGTAGTTTCACTTGGCCCTTTTAGTTTTGAAACAATAGAAAGACATTATTCTCCTTAATCCTACCATACTAGTTTGGCCTCTGTGTTATCCTCCTTATCTCTTCTTTGGATGGGTTCCTCACCCCATAGTTTTAGTATATGTCTCGTAAGATCGATCTGTAATCGCTCCGATGCCGAGTTCCACGTCATACTAAAATATGTATTCATAACAAGAATTACTCATACTCATCTAGATGCAAAGGATAATGAACACAAGTCCAATAATCCACAATATAGGTTCACATGTCATCAAAACAAAGCTAAAACCCCAAGAGATTCACAAGATTCCAAACACCAAGTCATATACATAGATCAATGAGTGACAAGTCATATACATAGATCAATGAGTGAAAATAGGTTTAGTGAGACATGGATGATTACCTCTTGTAGCTCGAATCAAACCAAGCAATCTCCAACACTAGGCTCAACCTCACAAGCTACCACCACCTTCTTGATCACCTTTTCCCCAAGAAAGATCCCCAAAAAAATATAATGAGAACTTATAAAAGACTACGAAATGAAGTCTTCCTAAGGAGAAATACATACCCAAGTGATATGGTCCCTAAAAGAGAAATCTTGACTTCGAAATCTAGAAGAAATGAAGGGTAGTGTATGCTTAGGGTTCTTAAGGGATGAAAGAGTGGAAGGGAATGTGTTTGCAGGAAAAGGAAAGAGTTAGTGATTATTAGTACAACGCTTTTTATATGGGTGGAGGAAAATCATTACATACACAATATATGTATCATATTAGGGTGTTAAAATAAGACATGGGCTTATTTATAATAAATGAGTCATCCACATTCAATATTAATTTAATGAGTATAAACATGGTCCTTCCAAGATTGGAACATTAAATAATTAATATACTTATAAGGAATAAAAATGTCCAAATGAAGAATATCCCTTATAAAATTAAATCAAGGAATTGAGCCTTTGATTAAATAAATAATTCCGAATAGGAAATATATCTTTATTAAAAGAACGGAGCCCAATTAAATTAAATTAAATACACGGTAGAAATAATTACCGGGTTCCATGGCTTGAATTAAATCCGGGGTATTACAATCTATATGTTTAATATTTGTTGGATATAGGGTAGCTTAGTTCATTTATCCAAATTTCTAATACAATTTTTCAAAAACAATACTTAAGAAATTTACATTTAAAAAATCATAGATTTCTAAGGTCGAATTACAAAACTACCTCCCAAATAGACACACACACAAAAAAAAAAAAAAATCATCCAAGTCGCATATGTTATAAATTTTGTGCAAGTGTGAGTTTTATTTTATTATTTTTTTTTTTTGGACTATACACGAAGAAGAAAG
>CP025647.1:21650603-21682882 GCA_003576665.1 Ipomoea trifida | reverse complement strand
AAAAAAAAAAAAAAAAAACAAAAGAAGAAGCAATGTTAGTGTGAGTTACGCACAGCAGCTGCGCGTGTGCTGCACGTGCGTTCCGTGCTTGCCAAGCATGTTGAAAAGTTTTTGGTTTTCTTTTTTTGGTATTATATTTATTTTGTAAATTTTTATATTTTACGTTAAATTTAAATTAAAACTAAACAACATATATAAATTTGTGAGCTCGAATTCCAACTCCCATGCACCTCCCAAATCCACAAATAACCTCCTCGCTAATGACATATATATATATATATATATATATATATATATATATATATATATATATATATATATATATATATATATATATATATATATATATATATATACATTTTAAATATTTATCCTCGACTTATCCGCCACTTCTTAAATTACTATAGCTTATATCAAAACTCATCATATCATTGTTGATAGACAGTTTGTTTTCACCTCTTTCCTCTAATGTTGATTAGGAATTAACCTAGAAAAATTATAGATTTGATAGGCCAAAGGTAAAAGTTCACCTCGATCCCTAATCTACCTATTATCTTCTCTATTAATACATGCATCCCTAATCCGACATCGTAATAATCACAGATCTTGAAAGACATATACTACAACAATGGGGTGAGGAACCCATCCCAACAAGAGTAAGGAGGATAACACAGTGGCTAATCTAGTACGGAAGGATTGAATAGAGAAGGAAGAACGACCAAGAGACGAGATGAAAATAATTAAATCTCTACATATTTAATATTTTTTGGATATAGGGTAGCTTAGTTCATTTATCCAAATTTCTAATACAATTTTTCAAAAACAATACTTAAGAAATTTACATTTAAAAAATCGTAGATTTCTAAGGTCGAATTACAAAACTACCTCCCAAATAGACACACAAAAAAAATTTCATCCCAAGTCGCATATGTTATAAATACTGTGCAAGTGTGCGTTTTTTTTTTTTTTTTTTTTTATACACGAAGAAGAAAGTAACAAAAAAAAAAAAAAATTCATCCAAGTCGCATAAGTTATAAATATTATGCAAAAGTGAGTTTCTTTTTTTCTTTTTTTGGGCCATACACGAAGAAGAAAGTAACAAAAAAAAAAACAAAAGAAGAAACAATGTTAGTGTGAGTTACGCACAGCAGCTGCACGTGCCGTCACGTGCATTCCGTGCTTGCTAAGCATGTTGAAAAGTTTTTTGTTTTTCTTTTTTTGGTATTATATTTATTTTTTAAATTTTGATATTTTAGTATAAATTTAAATTAAAACTAAACAACATATAAATTTGTGAGCTCGAATTCCAACTCCCACCTTCCAAATCCACCAATAACCTCCTCCCTAATGGCATATATATACATTTTAAATATTTATCCTCGACTCATCCGTCGCTTATTATATTAGTATAGCTTATATCAAAACGCATCATACCATTGTTGATAGACAGTTGCTTTTCACCTCTTTCCGCTATTGTTGATTACGATTTAACCTAGAAAAATTATTGATTTGATAGGCCAAAAGTAAAAATTCACCTCGATCCCTAATCTACTTATAATCTTCTCAATTAATGCATGCATCCCTAATCCGACATCGTAATAATCACAAATCTTGAGAGACATATACTACAACAATGGGGTGAGGAACCCATCTCAACAAGAGTAAGGAGGATAACACAGTGGCTAATTCAGTATGGAAGGATTGAAGAGAGAAGGAAGAACGAACAAGAGACGAGATGAAAATAATTAAATAATATGTTCCATTTCTCTGGGGCTGGCTACGAGCTAAAGGTTATAATCACAATAATTAGTAGATTGTTTAGAAAAAAAAAGAATCTAATTTTCCAACTGTAAATGGCCCAAAACTAAAAATGAAAAAATAAAATTCAAGCTAAGTATTCCAGATCGTACTCCTTTGGAATCAGATTAGTTTTGCTAGTGCTTAAATGCTCCAAGATGAACGTTTGCCATCACTCAAGTTCTAGTTTGGAGTCACTCCCTTTTTAGCTCTTGATAGAATTTCAACTCTATAACTACTAACAAAACAAAGCTTATAAAATTATTTTGAATTGATTGATTATTTCAACTGTCCAACACCTTTGGGTTCTTTAATTAATGTATCAGAGTGATGAATCATCAATTTCTTGATCTTCTTCTTATGATCCCCACCATTCATTAAATTCTTAAAGTTCTAGGCGTAAAATAAGCATATAATCTAACGCACACCGCAACAATTCGAACTTCAATAGAAATCCTTCTACATATATAACCCCCTGCAAGTTGCAAGAATGCAAAATTCATTGCTCCTTGTCTCTTTTCCAGCAATGAAACCATAAAGACATGAATAAGTCTTATATAAGAGCTTCTCACAACGTGACCTAAAATACTTTTAATTAAAATATAATACTTTTTTATATATGAATCTATAAAAAAAAATTACATTTTAACTATAAAATATTCCACATCTCAGGTGAGAAGGTCTCACATAAAACTTAATGTTGCAACGTAAAATGCTTCTCAGGCATATCAACACTGCTCACTATTCAGCATCTTTCTCCAGTAGTTTATGTAAAAAATTTGGGTTTATAAGTGAAAATGCACTCAAATTATCAATGAGAAGGATGAAGACTCATACATAGTATTGGTCTAAATCAATCAAAAGGCTTAAATTATCCTTTTTTGTGGCTTCGCATTCTTTAATTTTATCAAACTAGAAAACCACAACTAGTGATAATATACAAAAATTAATGTGATGAAAAATATAATATGTCCAACGTCTATGGATTATACATGTAAATGATGCAGTGGCAAAGTTGGCAACCAACACCACAAACTTAAAACTAATGCATGCAACACTGCAACACTTCACGAGAAGATCAAACATGACGAATAGAGTAAGGTTGGAGATTTAGAAGCTATGAATTAATGGAGAAGATTATAGGTAGATTACGGAGGTGAATTTTTACTTTCCGCCTCACAAATCTATGATTTTTCTAGGTTAAATCCTAAAGGTGAAGAGAACTGACCAACTATCGAGATGAGTTGTAATAAAATAGGAGATAGGGGACAGAGTAAGGTCCAAGATTTAAAAGCTATGTATTAATAGTGAAGACTATAGGTAGATTAGGGAGGTGAACTTTTAATTTATTCAGCATCCCAAATCTATTATTTTTCAAGGTTAAATCCTAAACAACAATAGAGGAAAGATGTGAAAATCAATTGTCTATCAACAATAGTGTGATGAGTTTTGATATGAGCTATAGTATTTAATATAGGACGAGGCGGATGAGTTGAGGATAGATATTTAAAACTTATGCCACTAGGGAGGAGCTGAGGTTATTCGTGGATTTGGGAGGTGGCTGTTGTAAATTTGAGCTTACAAATCTATGATACTTTTAATTTAAATTTAAAGTGAACTGTCGAATTTTTAAAAATAAATAAAATACCAAAAAAAGATATGTCAAAAAACCTTTAAACATGCCTAGCTAGCAGGCTGGGCGCGTGCGTGCAGTACACGAGCAGCTGGTGTGCGAGAAACAATTTAACATAGTTTTTTTTTTTTGTTCTTTTCTTTTTTCGTGTATGGCTCACAAAAACTCTCACTTGGTTGATATTTATGACTTATGGTACTAGAATAAAGGTTTTTTTGTGCATTTGAGAGATGAGTTTTGGAATTCGACCTCACAAACATTAAACCTATAGAGATATGATTCTTTTCTTCTACTCAATTGTTCCTTTTTACTTCTCACTTCTTAAACCTCTCAAATACAGTTGGAGAATAAGGGTGGAGGGTAAGCTCAAGACCCGGAAGGTTGAGGGTTGTCTACATCCGATCCTGCTTAGATTTGTCAGCCCCGTCACTATGCTTTGGGAAGAGATGGAGGGTTTCTAGCTTTAGACTTTTTGCAATATGCCCTCCTTCCCCTCCAACCATAACGTGCTTCAAATCCTGAGGGACGGCCACTGCAGGTGCACGTTTAGCTCAGCGCTTCGTCTGTAGCTTCTCTCAGCCCTTTTGGTATTAAAACAATAGAAGACATTCTTCTCCTCGATCCTACCATACTAGCTTAGCCTCTGTGTTATCCTCCTTGATCTCTTCTTGAGAAGGGTTCCTCACCCCATGGTTGTATTATATGTCTCTAGGGAGGAGGTTATTGGTGGATTTGGGGGTGGGTATTCTAATTCGAGCTTACAAATCTATGATTCTTTTAATATAAATTTAAAGTAAACTATCAAAGTTTTAAAATAAATAAAATACCAAAAATGAAAATCCAAAAACCTTTAAACATGCTTATCAAGCTGGGTACATGCAGTATACCCACAACTAGTGTGCGATACTCACACAACATAATGTCTTTTTTACTTTCGTTCTTTTCTTTTTTTATTTTTTGGCCCACCAAAAATCTCACACTTGGTTGATATTTATAATTTATGCTACTACAATGGAGATTTTTTGGTGCATTTAATTTGAGAGGTGAGTTATGCAATTCGACCTCACAAACATTAAAGCTATAGAGATATGGTTCTTTTCTTGTACTCAATTGTTCCTTATTACTTCTCTCTTCTTAAAACCCTCACACAAAACATTTCTAGCCCGTATCTATATTAATGGTATATATATGTTGCGACCCCACTTACATGGTAACAAAAACCTGGGTGAGGTAAGGCGTTGGAGAGTAAGAGTGGAGGATAAGCTCAAGGTTGATGGCTGTCTACATCCAGCTTAGATTTTCGAGCGCTGTTACTATGCATTGGGAAAAATGATATTTTTTTTTAAAAAAAAAAACACTACATGACTGTTGGATATGTTCTTAGAGAATCTACTAAGGGTGTGTTTGGAAACTCGGAAAATGAATTCTGGAAATCATTTTTCGGGTTTTGAGTGTTTGGGAAGAGCAAGGAAATGCAGCTTTTGTGAAGCCTTAAATTTTTTTTAAAATAAAAGTCATCCATACACAAATTCTAAAAGAAAATTAGTAGTTCCTCTAATCCATATGTAGGACATAGTTCAAATTTTAGAGTCCATATGCAAAATAAATAATTATCCAAAATGAATGAAAGATAGGCAAAAGGGAAAAAAAAAGTCTCAACTTGAATACTCCAATTGAATCATAAACATATAACACAAGCAAAAAAATCATTCAAACTGGAAAGTATAATTTGTTAAATTTGTATGAAAAGCAAGACACCTTGTATTACACAAGCTGACGATGATGAGGAATGAGGTGAAGAGCAACTGAGCAACTAGCGATGTGAGTTGTAATAATATATGAGATACGGGACAGAGTAAGGTTGAAGATTTAAAAGCTATGTATTAATCGAGAAGACTATATGAAGATTAGGGAGGTGAATGTTTACTTTATTCAGCCTCTCAAATCTATGATTTTTATAGGTTAAATCCTAAACAACAATAGAGGAAAGATGTGAAAAGCAATTGTCTATCAACAATGGTATGATGATTATTGATATGAGCTATAGTAATTGATATAGGACGAGGCGGATGAGTTGAGAATAGATATTTAAAACTTGTGCTACTAGGGAGGAGCTGAGGTTATTCGTGGATTTGGGAGGTGAGTGTTAGTAATTCGAGCTTACAAATCTAAGATTCTTTTAATTTAAATTTAAAGTGAACTGTCAAAATTTTAAATATAAATAAAATACCAAAAAGAAATGCCAAAAAACCTTTAAACATGCCAAGCTAGAAGGCTGGGCGCGTACGTGCAGTACACGCGCAGCTGGTGTGCGAAACTCACTCTATTTATTCTTTCCTATTTTTCGTGGCCCACAAAAATTCTCACACTTGGGGTGATATTTATGACTTATGCTACTAGAATGGAAGTTTTTTGATATATTTGAGAGGTGAGTTTTAGAATTTGACCTCACAAACATTAAACCTATAGAGATATGATTCTTTTCTTCAACTCAATTGTTCCTTTTTACTTCTCACTTCTTAAAGCTCTCAAATATTGTTCGAGAATAAGGGTGGAGGGTAAACTCAAGGGAAGGTTGAGGGCTGTCTACATCCGATCTTGCTTAGATTTGTCAACCCTGTCGCTATGCATTGGGAAGATATAAAAGGTTTCTAGCTTTGGATTTTTTGCAACATTATGCCCTCCTGACTCTCCTACTGTTACGTGCTTCAAGTCGTTAGGGACGGCCACTGCAGCTGAACTTTTAGCCAAGCACTTCGTCTGTACTTCTCTCGGCCCTTTTGGTTTTGAAATAATAGAAGACATTCTTCTCCTCAATCCTATCATACTAGCTTAGCATTTGTGTTATCCTCTTATCTCTTCTTGAGAAGGGTTCCTCACCCCAAGGTTGTTGTATATGTCTCTATAGAGGAGGTTATTCGTGGATTTGAGAGGTGACTGTTGTAATTCAAGCTTACAAATCTTTGATTCTTTTAATTTAAATTTAAAGTAAACTGTCAAAATTTTTAAAATAAATAAAATACCAAAAAAGTAAAGCAAAAACACTGTAAACATGCTTATCAAGTTGGGCGCGTGCAGTACACGCGCAACTGGTGTGCGATACTCACACAACATAATATCTTTTTTACTTTTGTTCTTTTGTTTTTTCGTGTATGACCCACAAAAAATCTCACACTTGATTGGTATTTATAACTAATGCTACAAGAATGGAGGTTTTTTGATGCATTTAATTTGAGAAGTGAGTTATGCAATTCGACTTCACCAATATTAAACCTATAGAGATATGATTCTTTTCTTGTACTCAATTGTTCCTTATTACTTCTCTCTTCTTAAAGCCCTCAAACAAAATATTTCTAACCCATATCTATATTAAAGGTATATATATGTTGAGACCCCACTTAAATGGTAACAAAAACCGGGGTGAGGTCAGGCGTTGAAGAGTAAGGGTGGAGGATAAGCTCAAGGGAAGGTTGATGGCTGTCTACCTCCAACCTAGATTTGTGAGCGCTGTTACTATGCATTGGGAAGAAATGGAGGGTTTCTTGCTTTGGATTGTTTGCAACTTGCCCTCCTGACCAGTGTGCTTCAAATCCCAGAGGGACGGCCACGGCAGCTGCACTTTTAGCCAAGAGTTTCTTCTGTAGTTTCACTGGGCCGTTTTAGTTTTGAAACAATAGAAATACATTCTTCTCCCTAATCCTATTAAAATTTGCTTACTGACTATTAAAATTTTAGATTTAGTCCACGACTTTTAAATCCCTGTGATATTTGATCGATCGGATTAAAATTTCAGTCACAGACAACTATTTTTTAGGCGAGTGATTAAACTTAAGGGCAAAATTGTAATTTTATTTTTTATTTATTAAAAAAAAACCAACATTCCGCGGCCATCTTCCACCAAAACGCTGCTGCGAATTTCCCCACGGCCGCCGCCACAACGCCCTGGTACCGCTTCCAAGCTAAAATTAATTTAAGAATTGGGGTAAAAGCTTAGAGCCTAAAGTTGAATCAATCTTCTAATCTAATTTGCAGAAGAGCAGTAGAAGGACAGAGTCTGAGTCACAAAACCCCCCATAAGTGAATCAATAAGAAGTATCGAACACTTACATGTCAAAAAAGATCCAAATTTCATGCCGAGAAAATAGCAATTAGAGCCACACAAGCACACAAATTTGCTAAATTACTCCATAATTTCCATCTGTATGTCTAAATACCTCGCTCACCCATACGTGTCTGTACCGACATATTCACACACATCGCAGCTATAAAACTATAATACGCGAAAACAGTATACGCATATGTACATATATATGGCATCCTCAACGCAAATATGGAGATACGATTGTCTCCGTCGTCCGTACAGAGTCGAGAGAAGCTGACGTAACCAAGCAGGACGGTGTCTCCGGTCGGCGGTCGGCGGTCGACGAAAAAGAGGCGGCGAGCGGAGGGCAGAGCGGGTTGGTGGTTAGTTGTGGAACTGTAGAGAGGAAGTAGAGTGAGAAAAGGTTATGATTCTTCTTCTGGATGCGGGAGAGAAAGAGAGAGAGAAAGAGGTGGTGCTTAAGTTAAATCGGGGCGGCGGCCGTGGGAAAATTTGCAGTGGCATTTCGGGGAAGATGGCTGCAGAAGGTAAGGTTTTTAATATTTTTTAATAAATAAACAATAAAATGACAAATTTTTCCCTTAAGTAAAATAATCTTGGCCATAGAAATTTTGATTAGAAGAATAAAATGTGGTAAGAATTTAAAAGTCGTGAAACTAAATCTAAATACTCTTTTTTTTTTTAAAGAACACATCTGAATACTCTAATTGATCTTAAATGTATAACATACACAAGTAAAAAGAATCATTTAAACTCGCAATATAATTTGTTAAACTCGTATAAAAAGCAAGATACCATGTATTATACTAGCTGACGATGACGAAGGAATGAAGTGAAGAACAACTATACCAATTAACTATGGATGTGAGTTGTAATAATATAAGATATAGGGGATAGAGTAAGGTCGAAGATTTAAAAGCTATGTATTAATGAAGAAGGCTATAGGTATATTAAGGAGGTAAATTTTTACTTTATTCAGCCTCTCAATTCTATACTTTTTCTAGGTTAAATACTAAACAACAATAGAGGAAATAGGTGAAAAGCAATTGCCTATCAACAATGGTGTGATGAGTTTTGATATGAGCTATAGTAATTAATATACGACGAGGCAGATGAGTCGAGGGTAGATAATTAAAACTTTTGCAGCTAGGGAGGAGGTTATTTGTGGATTTGGGAAGTGGGTGTTGAAATTCGAGCTTACAAATTTATGATTCTTTTAATTTAAATTTATGTGGCGTGTGCAGTACACGCGCAACTGATGTGCGATAACCACAGTAACATAATTTCTTTTTTACTTTTGTTCTTCTTCTTTTTATTTATTTATTTTGTTTGTTTGTGTATGACCCACAAAAAATTTCACACTTGTTGATATGTATAACTTATGCTATAAGAATGGAGGTTTTTTAGTGCATTTAATTTGAGAGGTGAGTTATGGAATTCGACCTCACAAAGTAACAAACATTAAAACCTATAAAGATATGATTCTTTTCTTGTAGTCAATTGTTCCTTATTACTGCTCTCTTCATAAAGCCCTCAAACAAAACATTTCTAGCCAGTATCTACATTAAAGGTATATATATGTTGCGACACCACTAACATGGTAACAAAAACCAAGGTGAGCTAAGGTGTTGGAGAATAAGGGTGGAAGGTAAGCTTAAGGGCAGGTTGAGGGCGGTTTACATCGTGCTTAGATTTTTCAACCCTGTTGCTACGCATTGGGAAGAGATGGAAGGTTTCTAGCTTTGGATTGATTGTAACATGCCCACCTGACCCTCCTATTGTAACGTGATTCAATTATTCAAATCCTTAGGGACTTCCACTGCAGCTGCATTTTAGCTAAGCGCTTCATTTGTAGCTTCTGTCGGCCCTTTTGGTTTTGAAACAATAGAAGACATTCTTTTCCTCAAAATCCTTCCATACTAGCTTAGCCTATGTGTTATCCTCCTTATCTGTTCTTGAGATGGTTCTTCACCCCATGATTGTAGTATATGTCTCTCAAGATCGATCTGTAATTGCTCCAGTGTTGTAAGATTTGATCTATGCGTATGAATACATTGCTATGGAGTGAGAATAATACATTAACTTATGTATATTGACTTACTGGAAACCAAGAATTACATAGTATATATACAGATTGGTTTAACGGTAAAATAAATAGAAAAGGTAGGAATGGATATAATATAGCTATTTACCTAAAATATAGGCTAATAGTTTGGAAATAATATAACTAAATATATACATAATGGATATATCAAATATTCTTCTGCACTCCCCTCAAGCTCAAGGGTGGTACATGAGCTTGGAAGAGATGGCGTCGAACGGTTGAGGAAGGAGGCTCTACGTAAATATGTCGGCTAGTTGTTGATTGGATGGAACGAAAATAATGCGTAGTGTGCTGTCATTGATTTTCTCTCGTACGAAATGACAATCGATTTTCACATGTTTAGTCCTTTCATGAAAGACGGGGTTGTTGGCAATGTGGAGAGACGCTTAATTTACACAAATTCATATATAGAAGGACATATTTCAAATTTTAGAGTCCATATGCAAAATAAATAATTATCCAAAAATGAATGAAAGATAGACTAAGTATAAAAGAAAAGAAAAAGTCTCAACTTGAATACTCCAATTGAATCATAAAAGTATTACACAAGAAAAAAAAAATATCATTTAAACTCGAAAGTATAATTTGTTAAAGTAGTATAAAAAGCAAGATACCTTGTATTACACAAGCTACGATGATGGAGGAATGAGGTGAAGAGCAATTGACCAACTATCGATGTGAGTTATAATAATATAGGAGATAGGGGACAGAGTAAGGACGAAGATTTAAAAGCTATGTATTAATGGAGAAGACTATAGGTAGATTAGGGAGGTGAATTTTTACTTTATTCAGCCTCTCAAATCAATGATTTTTCTAGGGTAAATCCAAAACAACAATAGAGGAAAGAGGTGAAAAAGCAATAGAAATTAATATAGGAAGAGACGGATGAGTCGAGGATAGATATTTAACACTTATGCTACTAGGGAGGAGGTTATTCGTGAATTTGGGAGGTGGGTGTTGGAATTCGAGATTACAAATCTATGATTCTTTTAATCTATGTTTTTAACCTGTCCTTGCTACAACAACTGGAAGACTTAGGAAGGCCGTCCAAAATGCCCTTAATTGAATCATCTATAATCTATTCCACCCCATCCTAGCTAATATACACGGCCGCCGCCGCCACCGCTTATAGTATACCTATTACTATATGTCTAGGCTTCCTCTGGATTGGATCGGATTGGAGTTTCACGGTATCTGATCCATGTATGCTTGAATTCTGTGAACCCGGTTGATATAGTAGTTTTGTTCTATAGTGTCATGTTTTCTTTCCATGATTTTGATCGAATTTGCTTTTCCATAAAGTTAAGGGAGAAAGGCAAAAGTTATGCATGAACAATTTTATTTGTTTGTTTTTCTAATAAAAACAAACATATGAAGTTGCTTTTAAAAAAATGCAGAGCAAGGAAGATGGCGTGCTGGGTTCTCCGTCCCTTCTTCGGAGCGAGGTGGTGTTGTTCCAGTGGCTTGAGACTACTTCGCGATTTGCAGAGATGAAATAGGTGGATGAAGAAGTTGAAATTTCATTTTTCCCCTCATTTTTGACGACTAACTAACGGAAGACCATTTTGGCTTAATTTTAAATAGTTGGAGGACCACATTGGGTGTAATTGAAAATCAAGTCACAAAATTGAGAAAAGGCCATAGTCGGAGGACCATTTTGGAAATTAACTCACCCAAAATAAATAATTAATCAAAATGAATGACTTATTTTCACATTTGGTCCCTGATTATTAAAATTTTTAGATTTAGTCCCAGACTTTTAAATCAGTGCCACATTTAGTCATTTCGATTAAAATTTCGGTCACCGACAACTATTTTTTCCGTCGAAGGATTTAACTTAAGGATAAAATTGTCCTTTTATTTTTTATTTATTAGCAAAAAAAAAACCCAACCTTCTACAGCCATCTTCCCCCAACGCCGCTGCGATTTTCACCCACGGCCGCCGCTGCGATTTTCACCCACGGCCGCCGCTCACCCCCCGGTACGGCTTCCAAGCTAAAATTAATTTAAGAATTGGGGTAAATGCTTAGAACCTAAAGTTGAATCTGTTGGAGGATAGCTTTTAGGAGGAAAATAGCTAGAGGCAGTAGTGTACATTTACACTAATCTTCCCTTTATATATACTGTATTAGCTTTTTTTTTTTTTTTTGAAAACAATATATACTGTATTAGCTACTCTCTGCACTTATTCATCTTTCATTCTGTAAGATTTAGTTTTCCACTCATCAATACAACATACGTTTTTCCTTCTTTGTTATCACTACTGTGCGTATTCCAATAGAATCGATCTGCTAATTTGCAGAAGAGCAGTAGAAGGACAGAGTCTGAGTCACAAAACCCCCCATAAGTGAATCAATAAGAAGTATCGAACACTTACATGTCAAAAAATCCAAATTTCATGCCGAGAAAATAGCAATTAGAGCCACACAAGCACACAAATTTGCTAAATTACTCCATAATTTCCATCTGTATGTCTAAATACCTCGCTAACCCATACGTGTCTGTACCGACATATTCACATACATCGCAGCTAAACCTATAATACGCGAAAACAGTATACGTATATGTACATATATATATATATATGGCATCCTAAACGCAAATATGTAGATTGGAGTATCTCCGTCGTCCGTACAGAATCGAGAGAAGCTGACGTAACCAAGCAGAACGGCGTCTCCGATCGGCGGTCGACGAAAAAGAGGCGGCGAGTGGTTAGTTGTGGAACTGTAGAGAGAAAGTTGAGTGAGAAAAGGTTATGATTCTTCTTCTGGTTGCGGTAGAGAAGAGAGAGAGAGAGGCGGCCGTGGGGAAATTCGCAATGGCGTTTTGGGGGAAGATGGTTGTAGAAGGTTTTTTTTTTTTTTTTTTTTTTTTTTTTTTTTTTTTTTTTCTTTTTAATAAATAAAAAATAAAATGATGATTTTGCCCTTAGGTTAAATCATTGGTCAGAAAAGTAACTGTCAGTCACCGAAATTTTGATCACAAAAATTAAATGTGGCAGAAAATTAAAAGTCGTGGGACTAAATCTGAATACTCCAATTGAATCATAACCGTATAACAAAAGTAAAAAATCATTTATACCCACAAGTATAATTTGTTAAACTCGTATAAAAAGCAAGATACCATGTACTATATATAACGGAGGAATAAGGTGAAAAACAACTTACCAACAATATATCGATGTGAGTTATAATAATATAGGATATATGGGATAGAGTAAGGTCGAACATTTAAAAGCTATGTATTAATGGAGAAGACTATAGGTGTATTAAGGAGGTGAATTTTTACTTTATTTAGCCTCTCAATTCTATGCTTTTTCTAGGTTAAACCCTAAAAAACAATAGAGGAAATAGGTGAAAAGCATTTGTCTATCAACGATGGTGTGATGAGTTTTGATATGAGCTATAGTAATTAATATAGAACGAGGCGGATGAGTCGATGACATATATTTTTAAAACTTATGCCGCTAGGGAGGATGTTATTCGTGGATTTGGGAGGTCGGTGTTGTAATTCGAGCTTACAAATCAAGAAAATTAAAATTTAAAGTAAACTGTCAAAATTTTAAAAATAAATCAAATACCACAAAAAGAAAAGCCAAAAACATTTAAACATGCCTAGCTAGCAGGCTGGGCGCGTGCAGAACACGCGCAGCTTGTGTGCCATGCATACTCACACTAACATAATTTCTTTTTTTCTTTTTTCTTTTTTTTTTTTTTTGTGTATGGCCCACAAAAAATCTCACACTTGATCGATATTTATAACTTATGCTACTAGAATGGAGGTTTTTTGGTGCATTTAATTTGAGATCAGAGGTGAGTTATGGAATTCGACCTCACAAAGTAACAAACATTAAACCTATAGATATATAATTCTTTTCTTGTACTCCATTGTTCCTTATTACTTCTCTCTTCTTAAAGCCCTCACACAAAACATTTCTAGCCAGTATCTATATTAAAGGTATATATATGTTGCGACACCACTAACATGGTAACAAAAACCTAGGTGAGCCAAGGTGTTGGAGAGTAAGGGTGGACGATAAACTCAAGGGAAGGTTGGTGGTTGTCTACATTCAGCTTATATTTTAAAAATAAATAAAATGCGTGTCAAAAATAGAAAAGCCAAAAACCTTTGAACATGCCTAGCAGGCCAGGCGCGTGCAGTATACGCGCAGCTGGTGTTCGATACTCACACTAACATTGTTTCTTTCTTCATTTTTTTGTTAATTTTTTTCGTGTATATCTCACAAAAATCTCACACTTATAATTTGTGAAGAGTAAAGGGATTCATTATATTCTCTCTCATAAAAACTTTACGGATAACTCCTATTTATACTAGAATAGACTATTAGACTAATGGGCCTAATCCCAAAAGGGTTTAGGGTTTTAACAATCCCCCTCAAGCTGGAGAGTATAAATCTTATGCTCCAAGCTTGTTACAAATATACTCAACTCTAGGAGCTCTAAGAGATTTTGTTAGGACATTAGCTAACTGATCAGCAAAATTGACAAAGCTGGTTTTAATGCACCCTGACACAATCTTCTCGCTAATGAAGTGGCAATCAACCTCGATGTGTTAGTCCTCTCATGAAAAACAGGATTTAAGGCGATGTGTAGAGCTGCTTGGTTGTCACATATTAATGTCATTTGAGCAACATTGTCAGATTGCAACTCTTGTAGTAAATGCTTTAGCCATATGAGCTCACATGTGGCAAGGGCCATGGCCTAGTATTCAGCTTCACCACTGGACCTGGCAACAACATCTTGCTTCTTACTTTTCCAAGATATGAGATTACCACCAATGAGAACACAATAACCTGAAGTAGAACGCCTGTCAAATGAACAACCAGCCCAATCTGCATCAGAATATCCAACAACCTGAGCCTGTCCTCTATCTTCATATAACAAACCTTGCCCTAGTGATTTCTTGATATACCTTAGAACCCGAACAGCAGCATCCCAATGGGTATCACAAGGGTTCTCAAGAAACTGACTCAAAACACTCACTACAAAAGAGATATCTGGTCATGTGATTGTAAGATATTTCAACTTTCCAATTAACCTCCTGTATCGTTGTCGGTTAGGTAATGGCTCCCCCAATCATGGTAGAAGTTTCACATTTGGATCCATTGGATTATCCGTGATGGATCTCAGCGCTGCACTATGCTTACTTCCCAGGGGTCACCCATCCCGTGACTGCCGGAAGTCAAGCACGCTTAACCACAGAGTTCTTTGGCTAACTGTTGCCATATCCTTCCTAAAACTAATTGGTATCAGAGCCGAGGTCACGGGTTCGAATTGATGGCGAGGCGAAAGCCGAGTCCAATCCCAGGTGGGATGTGGGCGTAGGTCGTGCCAAGTCCAAGTCTCAAGAGGGGATTGTTGGGCGCGTAGGCTAAGGACCGAGTCAGGCATGCTGCATAGCTGGGCTTGGTGATCAAAGGTTGATGCAGGTGCTGGGAGGGGAATTGTTGGGCGTCGGCAAGGTTGGCCGAGTTCAGCCCTTGCTCGATTCGAGACGTGGCGCTGTGGCTTACCATGGAGAGATGTGGTTAAATGGTATTAGTCCACCTACTTATCACCAATTGGTTTTAGGAAGGATATGGCAACCAGTTAGCCAAAGAACTCTGTGGTTAAGCGTGCTTGACTTCCGGCAGTCACGGGATGGGTGACCCCCTGGGAAGTAAGCATAGTGCAGCGCTGAGATCCATCAATCCGCAGGTCTACAATCCAACATAGCAGTTTCTTCTAAAATATACCACTGTTAGACTGGGCCACTTCAATTCCGAGAAAATACTTTAGCTTGCCCAAATCCTTGGTCTGGAATCGACTGAAGAGATAAAAAACAAAATGATCAACTTCACTTCTAGTCATACCAAACTCACACATCACAGAGCTAAATCTCCCAAACCAAACCCGTGGAGATTATTTTAATCCATATAAGGAGCGACGAAGTTTACATACCATACCAGATTCCCCTTGAGCAACAAACCCATGTGGTTGCTCCATATAAACCTCATCTTGAAGATCGCCATGTAGAAAAGCATTCTTGATATCCAACTGATGTAAGGCCCAATGATTTATGGCTGCCAAAGATAGAAGTAACCAAACTGATGCAATTTTAGCTACAGGAGAAAAAGTATCATTGTAATCCAAACCAAAAATTTGAGTGTAGCCTTTTCCCACTAGCCGAGCCTTAAGTCGATCAATCTTGCCATCAGGGCCCACCTTCACAATATAAATCCACCTACAACCAACAAGAGTTTTACCAGGAGGGAGGGGAACCAACTCCCATGTGCCACTAGACTGTAGGGCCTCCATTTCTGCTACAATGGCTTGGCGCCAACCCGGGTCAGAGAGAGCCTCATGAGTGGATTTAGGTATAGACATAGAAGAAAGGTGAGAAAGAAAGGCAAAGTAAGGGGAAGATACACGATGATAACTTAAAAATGTATATATAGGATGAGGGTTACGAGTAGTACGTGTACCTTTCCGGATAGCAATAGGTGCCTCAGTGGGATCAGTGTTAGATTGCTGTTGAAGTGGTGGAACCACAACCGGAGGATCGGGTGGCACTGGTGCGTCAACAGGAACCTCAATAGGCACATGGTGAGGACGGCGTTGGTAGACTTGAAGAGGGCGGTCAGGAACAATTGGAGGACTAGGATCCTGTGCAAGATAAAGTGGACCAAGATAAGGAAGAGGGAGAACCTCCGAAATAGAGACCGAGTCACCTAATGAGGGCTGGAAAAAAGGGGTAGATTCAATAAAGGTGACATCTGCAGACACAAAACGACGGTTAAGCTCTGGAGAAAAACACCGATAACCCTTTTGGAGCCGAGAATAACCCAAGAAAACACACTTGACAGCTTTAGGGTCCAATTGCCCAGGAGTCATGTCATGAACGAAACAAACACACCCAAACACTCGAGGTGGAAGAGCGAAAAGATCAACCGAAGGATACACAATGGAATATGGGGTTTCATTGTTTAATACTGAGGATGGCATGCGATTGATCAAGTAACACGCAGTAAGGATAACATCAGCCCAAAAATGATAAGGAACATGAGAGTGTACTAACATAGTACGAGCAATTTCAACCAAATGTCTATTTTTACGTTCAGCCACCCCATTTTGTTGAGGTGTGTAAGCATATGACCGTTGGTGTATCATACCCCGAGAGGTCATATAGGACTGAAATGGATTAGAGAGATATTCCTTAGCATTGTCACTACGCAAAACACGAATGAGTTTGCCAAATTGGGTTTGTATTTCAGCACAAAAATTTTGAAAAATCTGAAATAACTCAGAACGATCTTTCATAAGGAAAACCCAAGTACACCTAGAATGATCATCAGTAAAAGTGAAAAAATAATGAAACCCCAAAGTAGAATTGACACGACATGGACCCCAGACATCAGTGTGAACTAAATCAAAGAGAGATACAACCCAATTATTGACTCTCCGTGGAAAAGAGTTACGTGATTGCTTTCCAAGGTGACATGACTCACAGTCTTATGATTCTCAAGACAAACCTGGAACCATCTGTCGAAGTTTTGAGAGACTAGGATGGCCCAAACGACTATGGAGAAGCATATGAGAGTTTGTGGAAGCATAGGTAGCATGATCACCACCACGAAGGTAATAGAGGCCTTGTGACTCAATCCCATTGCCAATCACCTTTCCCGTACTACGATCCTGCACAACAACTGAATCCACACAAAAGGTTATGGAGTAGTTAAAGGTATGAGTAATTTTACTCACCGAGATAAGGTTGAAAGGACTATTAGGAACATATAAAACTGACTCTAAAGGGAAAGATGGCATAGGAGAATTCTGACCAACACCGGCAGCTGGTGTTTGATGACCATTTGCTAAGGTAACTATAGGCAAAGTTTTAGATTTTGTGACATTTGTCATTAGAGAGAGATTACCAGAAATATGATCTAAGGCACCCGAGTCAAGAACCCAAGTACTTGGGGTACTAGTTTTAGAGAAACACAACAAAGAGGAGGTACCCGTGAGAGATGAAGCCATAATACTAATTAAAACGAGCAAGAAAACTGCCTCAAAGATTTTGACCGGCGTTGACTGACCGTTGAGCGGTAGTTGACTGGTGTTGACCGGCGGAGACTAGAAATCTGAATACAGTCCAGGTGCGTTTTTCCAAGCCAAATCCAATGGTGGTAGCCACACCTTGAACGGAGTTCTGGAGAGGGAGATATGGCCGGAAAACGAAGAAATTTCCGACGGAGAGTGGCGGCGCGTGCGACGGAGTTTAGCGACCAGTTTTCACGTGACGGCTCGCGACGAGGTTCCGAGTAAGGCTTTGGTGGTAGTTTCTTCACACAGTAGCCGGAAGTGAGTTGGAACGAGATAAAACAGTCGTGGGTCACCGAAAAAAATGGTGTTTTTCAAAAATGGAGAGAAAATAGTCTAGAAATCTTAGGCTCTGATACCATGTGAAGAATAAAGGGATTCATTATATTCTCTCTCATAAAAACTATACAGATAACTCCTATTTATACAGGAATAGACTATCAGACTAATGGGCCTAATCCCAGAAGGGTTTAGGGTTTAGGGTTTCAACATAATTCATATAACGTGAGATGAAAGCTCCTAAAGGGATAAATTGTAAGTAAACAAGGTATGGTAATTGAAATTCTTAGAATTGAAGTGAAAATGACAAAATCAAATAAAAATTATTAACTTACTAAAGAAGTAATGTCAAAACTGAATCTACCTACTTTGAGCAAGCCCGGTAGTTAAAAATAAATATAAGATTTTTCTCCAACTAGGAAAAAAAAAGGAAGGGAAAAAATGATATTTTTTTTAAAAAAAACCCTAAAATTACTATTGGATATGTTCTTAGAAAATCTATTAAATGCCGCTTTTGTGAAGCCATGAATTTTTTAAAAATAAAAATCATCAATACACAAATTCTAAAAGAAAATTAGTAGTTCCTCTAATCCATATATAGAAGGACATATTTCAAATTTTAGAGTCGATATGCAAAATAAATAATTATCCAAAATAAATGAAAGATAGATCAGACTAAGTATAAAAGAAAAAAAAAAAGGTCTCAACTTGAATACTCCAATTGAATCATCAACATATAACACAAGCAAAAAAAAAATCATTTAAACTCAAAGTATAATTTGTTAAATTCGTATAAAAAGCAAGATACCTTTTATTACACAAGCTGGCGATGATGGAGGAATGAGGTGAATAACAACTGACCAACTATCGATGTGAGTTGTAATAATAAAGGAGATAGGGGACAGAGTATGGTCGAAGATTTAAAACCTAGCTATGTATTAATGGAGAAGACTATAGGCATATTAAGGATGTGAATTTTTACTTTATCAGCCTCTCAATTTTATGCTTTTATAGGTTAAATCCTAAACAACAATAGAGGAAATAGGAGTAAAAGCAATTGTCTATCAACAATAGTGTGATCAGTTTTGATATGAGCTATAGTAATTAATATAGGACAAGGCGGATGAGTCGAGGATAGATATTTAAAACTTATGCCGCTAGGGAGGAGGTTATTCGTGGATTTGGGAGGTGGGTGTTATAATTCGAGCTTACAAATCTATGATTCTTTTAATTTAAATTTAAAGTTAACATACAAAATTTAAAAATAAATCAAATACAAAAAAAAAAAAGAAAAACAGACAAAAACCATTAAACATGACGACCTAGTCGGCCGCGCGTGCAGTACACGCTCATCTTGTGTGCAATACTCACACCAACATAATTTCTTTTTTACTTTTTCTTTTTTTGGTATGGACCACAAAATATCTCACACTAGGTTGATTTTTATAACCAATGCTACAAGAATGTAGGTTTTTTGGTGCATTTATTTTGAGGGGTGAGTTATGGAATTGGACAAAAAGAAAGTAACAAACATTAAACCTATAGAGCTATGATTTTTTTCTTGTACTCAATTGTTCCTTATTACTTCTCTCTCTTAAAGCTCTCTCAACAAATATTTTTAGCAAGTATCTATAATAAAGATATGTATATGTTGCGACACACTAACATGGTAACAAAAACCTAGGTGAGCTAAGGTGTTGGAGAGTAAGGGTGGAGGATAAGCTCAAGGGAACGTTGATGGATGTCTACATCCCGCTTAGATTTTAAAAATAAATAACATACCAAATTAAAAATAGAAAAGCCAAAAACCTTTAAGCATGCCTAGTCGGCCGGGCGCGTGTAGTACACAGTCAACTGGTGTGCCATACTCACACTAACATTGTTTCTTTTTTAATTTTTTTTTATTTTGTTTTTTTTTTCGGGTATAGCCCACGAAAAATCTTACACTTGATTGATATTTATAGCTTATGCTACTAGAATGGAACACTACAAAAAAAAATGCCGAAATAACGACGGATTTTGCGACGGATTCATTCCGTTGCTAAATTAACGACAGTATAGCGACGGATCAACGACGGATTTATTTTTTTTCAAAAAATTAGAATTTAGCGACGGATTAGCGACGGCCTAGCGACGACACGTCGCGACGGCAAACGGTGGTCGTTTAATCCGTAGCTAATTTTAGCGGTAAATTATCGCGCTTAAAATTACGACGGATTAGCGACGGAATTTTGGCGGGCTAATAAAATACTATTTTTAGCTACGGATCCGCGACGGAAAGATATCCGTCGCTAAATATTGAAACATATTTCGTTTTTTGTTACAAAATAGCGACGGATTCGCGACGGGAATAGGTATCCGTAGCTACGTAACGACGGATTAATATCCGTCGTTAAATATTAATCTGTAATACACCTTTATAATACCCGATAGCGACGGGAATGTGTTTCCGTCGCTAGAACCAACGACGGATATTTGATTCCGTCGCTAGCTTAGCGACGGAATCAAATATCCGTCGCTAGAATATGACGGCCGGTTTTTTTAAAAATAAGGTAGCGACGGATTAACGACCATTGCATTACGGATGTAGTTTAGTGACGGATTTGAGAATCCGTCGCTATGTATAGCGACGGAATTTCAAATCCGTCGTTAAGTTGACCGGTCGATTTGTTAATATAGCGACGGAATTTCCGTTGCGAGATGTAGCGACGGAAATTGTCGTCGCTAGTCCCTCACAAACGTCATTGACGAATCCGTCCCGGGTCGAAATGTAGCGACGGATTCGTTTCGTTAACGAGGGAAATATCCGTCGCAAATTTTAGCGACGGAAAAAAATTGTGTCGCAAAATTCTAGCGAGGAGGGTTTTTGTGACGGACGAAATCCGTCGCTAATCCGTCGCTAAACGCTTTAGCGACGGAATTTTGCCGTTTAGCGACGGAATTTGTCCGTCGCTATTCGGGCTTTTTTTGTAGTGGAAGTTTTTTAGTGCATTTGAGAGGTGAGTTTTGGAATTGGACCTCACTAACATTAAACCTATTGATATATATATAATTCTTTTCTTTTACTCAATTGTTCCTTATTACTTCTCTTTTCTTAAAACCCCCTCAAACAAAACATTTCTAGCTTTAGATTGATTGTAACATGCCCACCTGACCCTCCTACTGTAATGTGCTTCAAATCCTGAGGGACGGTCACTACAATTACACTTTTAGCTAAGCGCTTCGATTGCTTTCGACCCTTTTTGTTTTGAAACAATAGAAGACATTCTTCTCCTCAATCCTTCCATACTAGCTTAGCCTATGTGTTATCCTTCTTATCTGTTCTTGAGACGGGTTCCTCACCCCAGGGTTGTAGTATATATATGTCTCTCAAGATCGATCTGTAATTGCTCGGTGTTGAGTTCCACCACGTACTACTAATGGTTTGGCCATAGTAGTCATCATACTTAGTTTCTAGAAAACCAATTATTGTATTGTTAACCATTATTGATTAACTATGGGCATTCATAGCGGTAGAGCCAAATATTTCATCTAGTGGGGGGTGGGGTGGGGCGAAAGATTAAAACAAATAAGATATTGTGGAAGAAAAAATTGATCAAGTAGAGAGATTCAACCTCCTAACCTCTACTAAAACCATCAAAATTACCTCATCTTTGCATAATTTATATCTATATTATTTACTTATATCTAAACATTTATTCTATATATATATGTGTGTGTGTGTGTGTGTGTGTGTGTGTATGTATATAAGGGTCCCATACCTATATATAAGGGGTGAGGTGGGGTGGAGGAGTGGGGCATCTGCCCCCACACTGCGTCATACTAGATGCATCCATGGGCATTAATCTTTGTGGTTCTCTATGAACGACCATTATTCTATGTCAAAAGGCCAGTGGTAGAAACAAAAGAGTCTCTTCAATAAAAACAGACTTATAATTCATATAACGTGAAGGGATAAATTGTAAGGTTTGGTATTTGAAATTCTTAGAATTTAAGTCAAAATGACAAACTCAAATAAAAATTATTAACTTACTAAAGAAGTAATGTCAAAACCGAAGCTACTACTTTGAGCAAGCCCACCAGTTAAAATTAAATGTCAGATTTTTCTACAAAAAGGGAGAGAACGAAAAAGGAAGGGAAAAAAAATCCAATTTTTTTTTTTTTAAACACTAGAATCACTATTGGATATGTTCTTAGAGAATTCATGAAACCGTGCTTTTGTGAAGACGAATTTTTTTAAAATAAATATCATCTATACACAAATTCTAAAAGAAAATTAGTAGTTCCTCTAATCCATATATAGAAGGACATATTTCAAATTTTAGAGTCCATATGCAAAATAAATAATTATCCAAAATAAATGAAAGATAGACTAAGTATAAAAGAAAGAAAAACAAAGTCTCAACTTGAATACTCCAATTGAATCATAAACATATAACACAAGCAAAAAAATCATTCAAACTGGAAAGTATAATTTGTTAAATTTGTATTAAAAGCAAGATACCTTGTATTACACAAGCTGATGATGATGGAGGAATGAGGTGAAGAGCAACTGTCTATCAACAATGGTGTGATGAGTTGTAATAATATAGGAGATAGGGACAAAATTAAGGTCAAAGATTTAAAAGCTATGGAGAAGACTATAGGTAGATTAGGGAGGTGAATTTTTACTTTATTCCGCCTCTCAAATCTATGATTTTTCTAGGTTAAATCCTAAACAACAATAGAGGAAAGAGGTGAAAAGCAATTGTCTATCAACAATGGTGTGATGAGTTTTGATATGAGCGATAGAAAATAAATAAAAATACCATAAAAAGAAAAGTAATAAACCTTTAAACATGCCTAACAGGCCGGTCACGTGCCATACACTCGCAGCTGGTGTGTGAAACTAACTCTAACATAATATTTTTTTCTTTTGTTCTTCCCTTTTTTCTTGTATCCCTGGCCCACAAAAACTCTCACACTTGGTTGATATTTATGATTAATGCTACTAGAATGGAGGTTTTTTTGTGCATTTAATTTGAGGGTGAGTTATGGAATTCGACCTAAAAAAGTAACAAACATTAATCGTATAGAGATATGATTCTTTTATTGTACTCAATTGTTCCTTATTACTTCTCTCTTCTTAAAGCTCTCGAATAAAACATTTCTAGTAAGTATCTATATTAAAGGTATATATATGTTGCGACACCACAAGCATGGTAACAAAAACCTAGGTGAGCTAGGGTGTTTGGAGAGTAAGGGTAGAGGATAAGCTCAAGGGAAGGTTGATGGCTGTCTACATCGAGCTTAGATTTTAAAAATAACTAAAATACCAAAAATAGAAAAGCCAAAAACCTTTAAAAATGTCTAGTAGGTCAGGCGCATGCAGTACACGCGCAATTGGTGTGCGATACTCCCACTAACATTGTTTCTTTTTTCATTTGTTTCTGTTATTTTCTTTTATCGCGTATAGCCCACGAAAAATCTAACACTTGGTTGATATTTATAACTTGTGCTATTAGAATGGAAGTTTTTTAGTGCATTTGAGAGGTGAGTTTTGGAATTCGACCTCACTAACATTAAACCTATTGATATATGATTCTTTTCTTTTACTCAATTGTTCCTTATTACTTCTCTCTTCTTAAAACCCTCAAACAAAGCGTTTCTAGCTTTGGATTGATTGTAACATGCCTACCTGACCCTCCTATTGTAACGTGCTTCAAATCCTGAGGGACGGCCACTGCAGCTACACTTTTAAATAAGCGCTTTGTTTGTAGCTTCTTTCGACCCTTTTGGTTTTGAAACAATTTAAGACATTCTTCTCCTTAATCTCTCCATACTAGCTTAGCCTATGTGTTATCCTTCTTATCTATTCTTGAGACAAGTTCCTCACCCCATGGTTGTAGTATATGTCTCTCAAGATCGATCTGTAATTGCTCGGTGTCGAGTTCCATCTCGTACTAAAATATGTATACTCTGCGTCCATGTTATATTACCAGCACAAACAGAGAGAAAGAAAGAGATAGATAACAATGATTATTAGTTACAAGAGATAGTTAATACTATTATTTTTTCCGTTGAATTTCTCAAATTTTGCTAACATTTGCTTTTTAATGGTTTGGCCATAGTAGTCATCATACTTAACCTCTAGAAAACTAATTATTGTATTGTTAACCATTATAGATTAACTATGGGCATTCATAGGGGCAGAGCATATGCCATCTAGTGGGGGCGAAAGATTAAAACAAATGATATATTGTGGAAAAAAAAATTAATCAAGTAGAGAGATTCAACCTCCTAACCTCTACTAAAACCATCAAAATTACATCGTCTTTGCATAATTTATATCTATATTATTTACTTATATCTAAATATTATATATATAAGGGTCCCTACCTATATATAAGGGGTGAGGTGGGGTGGAGGAGTGGGGCAGCTGCCCCCACACTGCGTCATACTAGATTCTCTATGAACGACCATTAATCCATTATTCTATGTCAAATGGCCAGGGGTTGTTATGCCGTGGACCCATGTCCACCTTGCAAGGTGAACCTGGGTCTATATTCACATACACTATACTCTACATTCACAATTTGTAAACTCTTCACACATTACAGGATTATATGTTTAGTAACTATATTACCACTGTTATGCATTCACACATTCAAAACTCTATATTCACAGGTCCTATACTTCATATTCACAATTTGAGAACTCCACATTCACACATTACAGGGCTACAAGTTGCTAGAACTTCTTAACTCTATTACAGATTCACACATGCATAACTCTACATTCACGATTTCTATACTCTATATTCACAATTTGAAACCTCCACATTCACACATTTCTGGACAACTCTACATTCACACAATCATAAATCTACATTCACGATTTCTATACTCTACATTCACACTTTGAAACCTCTACATTCACACATTTTTGGACAACTCTATATTCAGCAATATGTTTACTAAAAAAAAAGAAGACAAAAATGACGTAGTTTGGACCCAGGTCCACCTTGCAAGGTGGATCTGGGTTCCCAGCATATATAATTTGCCTAGAAAAAGAGTCTCATAGAAAAAAACAGACTTATAATTCATATAACGTGAAGGGATAAAATTGTATGGTTTGGTAATTGAAATTCTTAGAATTTAAGTCAAAATTAATGACAAAATCAAATAAAAATTAATAACTTACTAAAGAAGTAATGTCAAAATTGAAGCTACTACTTTGAGCAAGCCCACCAGTTAAAATTAAATTTCAGATTTTTCTCCAACAAGGGAGAGAAAAAGGAAGGTAAAAAAAAGAAAAAAAAACCCCAATTTTTTTTTAAAAAATACTAAAATGAATATTGGATATGTTCTTAGTGAATACATGAAACCGTGCTTTTGTGAAGACTAATTTTTTAAAAATAAAAATGATCCATACACAAATTCTAAAATTAAAGAAAATTAGTAGTTCCTCTAATCCATATATAAAAGGACATATTTCAAATTTTAGAGTCCATATGCAAAATAAATAATTACCCAAAATAAATGAAAGATAGACTAAGTGTAATAGAAAAACAAAAGTCTCAACTTGAACACTCCAATTGAATCATAAACGTATAACACAAACAAAAAAAAAAAATTATTTAAACTCTAAAGTATAATTTCTTAAATTCGTATAAAAAGCAAGATACATTGTATTACACAAGCTGATGATGATGGAGGAATGAGGTGAAGAGGAACTGGCCAACTGTGGATGTGAGTTGTAATAATATAGGAGATAGGGGACAGAGTAAGGTCAAAGATTTAAAAGCTATGTATTAATGGAGAAGATTATAGGTAGATTGGGGAGGTGAATTTTTACTTTATTCAGCCTCTCAAATTTATGATTTTTCGAGGTTAAATCCTAAACAACATTAGACGAAAGAGGTGAAAAGCAAATTCTCTATCAACAATGGTGTGATGAGTTTTGATATGAGCGATAGAAAATAAATAAAAGTACCATAAAAAGAAAAGTCAAAAACCTTTATACATGCCTAACAGGCCGGGTGGGTGCAGTACACGTGTAGTTGGTGTGCGAAGCTAACTCTAACATAGTTTTTTTTTTTTTTTTTTTTTTTTTTTTTTTTTTTGCTCTTTCCTTTTTTCGTGTATGCCCGGACCAAACAAACTCTCACACTTGGTTGATATTTATAATTAATGCTACTAGAATAGAGGTTTTTTGGTGCATTTAATTTGACGGGTGAGTTATGGAATTGGACCTCAGAAAGTAACAAACATTAAACCTATAGAGCTATGATTCTTTTCTTGTACTCAATTGTTCCATATTACTTCTCTTTTCTTAAAGCTCTCAACAAAATATTTCTAGCAAGTATCTATAATAAAGGTATGTATATGTTGCGACACCACTAACATGGTAACAAAAACCTAGGTGAGCTAAGGTGTTGGAGAGTAAGGGTGGAGGATAAGCTCAAGGGAAGGTTGATGGATGTCTACATCCAGCTTAGATTTTAAAAATAAATAACATACCAAAAATAGAAAAGCCAAAAACCTTTAAGCATGCCTAGCCGGCCGGGCGCGTGTAGTACACGGTCAACTGGTGTGCCATACTCACACTAACATTGTTTCTTTTTTCATTTTGTTTTGTTTTTTTTTTTGTTTTTTTGTTTTTTGTTTTTTGTTTTTTTTTGCGTATAGCCCACGAAAAATCTAACACTTGATTGATATTTATAACGTATGCACTAGAATGAAAGTTTTTTTGTTGCATTTGAGAGGTGAGTTTTGGAATTCGACCTGGCTAACATGAAACCTATTGATATAGGATTCTTTTCTTTTACTCAATTGTTCTTTATTACTTCTCTCTTCTTAAAACCCTCAAACAAAACATTTCTAGCTTTGGATTGATTGTAACATGCCCACCTGACCCTCCTACTCTAACGTGCTCCAAATCCTGAGGGACTGCCACTACAGCTACACTTTTAGCTAAGCGCTTCGTCCGTACCTTCTTTCGACCCATTTGGTTTTAAAACAATAGAAGACATTCTTCTCCTCAATATATCCTTCCATACTAGCTCAGGCTATGTGTTATCCTTCTTATCTGTTCTAGAGACGGGTTCCTCACCCTAGCTATGTTACCATCACAAACCGAGAGAAAGAAAGAGATAGAGAACAATGATTATTACTTACAAGAGATGGATAATATTCGAATATTTTCCCATTGAATTTCAAAAATTTTGCTAACATTTGCTTTTTAATGGTTTGGCCATAGTAGTCATCATACTTAGCCTCTAGAAAACCAATTATTGTATTGTTAACCATTATATAGATTAACTGTGGGCATTCATAGGGGCAGGGCAAGATATTTCATCTAGTGGGGGGCGAAAGATTAAAACAAATGAGATATTGTGGAAGAAAAAATTAATCAAGTAGAGAGATTCAACCTCCTAACATCTACTAAAACCATCAAAATTACTTCATCTTTGCATAATTTATATATATATATTATTTATTTATTTATTTATATCTAAACATATATATATATATATATATATATATATATATATATATATATATATATATATATATATATATATATATATATAGGATGGGCAGGTGCGTACGGGCCGCCCAGGAGAGAACTACGAACGAATCGCAGCGCGCCACGTGTCCAAGATGTAGTTGCACCTAACGTTATAACTAGATGCACGTAATGTTATAACTAGATGCACCTAGGTGCACCCAGATGCATAAATGTTAACAAGGTAAATTACTTGCACTTTTAAGTGAAAATAGGTGCACACGTACAAGTAAAATGTGTTACAAGTGCAAGTAAATTGTACACTAAGCATCAATATTAAGTGCACCTAATGTTATAACTAGATGCACCTAATCTTATAACTAGGTGCACCTAGGTTGCACCCAGATGCATGAATATTAACAAGGTAAATTACTTGCATTTGTAAGTGAAAGTATTTGCGAAAATAGATGCATGAATATTAACAAGGTAAATTGGTTGCACTTGTAAGTGAAAATAGGTGCGAAAATAGGTGCACTTGTAAGTGAAACTTGGTGCACTTATAACACAATTAATTGGACCAAAGTTCCAGTTATGTACAAAAATGCCACCGCGTCGATTTTTTAAAATTACATCTGATTCGTTGATATGGGCAAGTGGACGAATGTGATGCGTTCTCATTTCCTTCTTGGGCGGCAGTTCGCATGGGAGTGTACCCCTATATATATATATATATATATATATATATGTATGTATATATGTATATATGTATGTATATATCTATATATATATATATATATATATATATATATGTATATATGTATGTATATATGTATATATGTATATATATATATGTATATATGTATATATATATGTATATATGTGTATGTATGTAGTGTATGTATGTAGTGTATGCATGTATGTATATATGTATATATATATATGTATATATGTGTATGTATGTATATATGTATATATATGTATATATGTATATATATGTATATATGTATAGATTTGTGTTCAAATACGGCGGCGAGCTCTGGTGCGGTCATGCGGCTTAATCTGCACTGTCCAATTTCATTAATCCTACTGAAATTCGCGTATGTTTAAGTGAGGTTATTATGGTAATTTTAGTATGAGAAAAAATTTGATGCACAGCCGGTGTATTACACCTATACACCGGCGGTTAACCACAATGTGACATCTCATCCAAAAAAAATTATAGCATTGATTAAGTCCTTTTTTGTAAAAATATAATACTTTCTAGATTAAAATATTTTTCCATAAATAAATTAGCAACAATATTATAAAAGAGAAATTAATTAAGAGAATTTTTTTAAAAAACTGAAGAATTAGATTGATGGGATACAACTACACCCCATAGCTCCGGCGATCATGGGACACAACCACTCCATGTTTGAGCTTTCTGTAATGATAATGAGAGGAATCAAAAGATTAGAAAAGAGAATTTACAGACAAGTAACAAGAGACCCATTGCATCCAAACTGCGGATTTCCTTGCACTTGATAGCAATAAAACCCACAACTAAATAGCCAACTCTCACACACCACTCTAGAGACAGCAATCTCAGCTAGAACTTCTTGAATCCCACAGCTGCGCTACGCACCCAAACGCCATATCAACCACTGCTTTTCGTTTTCCATCTTGGCTATGGGGGCTGCAGCCGCCATGGAATCTGTACTGTTAACTCTGTGGCATTACACAAATTGATCTCAACCAAATTAACCCGAGCAACGCAGATCAAGCTGGTCAATTCCACATTGCTAAAAAACCTTGACCACGAAAGGTCAATAGACCTGAAGGTGACCTTACATACAGGAGTTGGAAATTGAAACGTGCACTTCTTCATCAAATCTCGGACAGATCAAAGGGTTAAATCAAGATGGGATACAAAAGGTATCTTTGGAGATTTCGCAACAAGATGAGGGTAGTGTCCAATGGTTTGAGTAGCCTCTTGTGGCTTGATTCAATGGTGAAAAATGAGCTGCAGCTATGCTTGAGAAAACTACTTTTTTGGATTTTGGCATTGGTCGTTGTCTAAACGGTCTAGGATTGAAAAGATGATCTCCTCTTATCTGTAAGAGATTCAAATTGGCTACTGGCCGGCTTTAGACTTGTCTTCTTGCATGGTGTTCTGGGTGATAATTTCATGGAAAAATGTGAGAGAAGTTGGGGAAATGCATGGAAAAACTAATAAAATGTTGACTATCTGATATTAGGAGATTAGCAAAACTGAAGAATAATGTCCAGTATTTTGGTATTTCTTTTCCTTTTATATATGTTCTTGTATGTGCAGCTAGCCAACCTTCCATGCATTATGCTGAAAGTTAAAGCATCTTTATGATGATGTCCATGATTAGTTTCCCAAACCACATACTCTTTCATGTCCAACTTTACATCCTCGGATTCATTCTTGTACCTCAGCCAGCTTCAATTCGGTGGATGTCTTGGGTAAATGAGATTACATCCTATTCCTAACCCCGGCCGAGCACCTCCAGACAGCAGGTCGAGTATGACACCTTTCGGCTATGGCGCCAGTACTGACCATACGGAACCAGCCCATGTTTGGGCTGGTTGTATCCCATGATATATGAAGTTAACGGCGGGGCTGTATCCCATCAATTTAATTTTTTAGTTTTGCTAATCTAGTGATGACATTGGCACCTTAATGATTCTGAAAACAGTTCCCCGTTGGCGACATTACCGGCCAATCTCTTTTTAAATATTCTCATCTTTATTTTCTCTTTATAATATTGTTTTATATGAATTTATTTATGGAAATATTTTAATCTAGAAAGTATTATATTGTTACAAAAAAGGAAGGGAAAAAATGATATTTAAAAAAAAAAAAACCCTAAAATTACTATTGGATATGTTCTTAGAAAATCTATTAAATGCCGCTTTTGTGAAGCCATGAATTTTTTAAAGATAAAAATCATCAATACACAAATTCTAAAAGAAAATTAGTTGTTCCTCTAATCCATATATAGAAGGACATATTTCAAATTTTAGAGTCGATATGCAAAATAAATAATTATCCAAAATAAATGAAAGATAGATCAGACTAAGTATAAAAGAAAAAAAAAGGTCTCAACTTGAATACTCCAATTGAATCATCAACGTATAACACAAGCAAAAAAAAAAAATCATTTAAACTCAAAGTATAATTTGTTAAATTCGTATAAAAAGCAAGATACCTTTTATTACACAATCTGGCGATGATGGAGGAATGAGGTGAATAACAACTGACCAACTATCGATGTGAGTTGTAATAATAAAGGAGATAGGGGACAGAGTATGGTCGAAGATTTAAAACCTAGCTATGTATTAATGGAGAAGACTATAGGCATATTAAGGATGTGAATTTTTACTTTATCAGCCTCTCAATTTTATGCTTTTATAGGTTAAATCCTAAACAACAATAGAGGAAATAGGAGTAAAAGCAATTGTCTATCAACAATAGTGTGATCAGTTTTGATATGAGCTATAGTAATTAATATAGGACAAGGCGGATGAGTCGAGGATAGATATTTAAAACTTATGCCGCTAGGGAGGAGGTTATTCGTGGATTTGGGAGGTGGGTGTTATAATTCGAGCTTACAAATCTATGATTCTTTTAATTTAAATTTAAAGTTAACATACAAAATTTTAAAAATAAATCAAATACAAAAAAAAAAAAAGAAAAACAGACAAAAACCATTAAACATGACGACCTAGTCGGCCGGGCGCGTGCAGTACACGCTCATCTTGTGTGCAATACTCACACCAACATAATTTCTTTTTTACTTTTTTCTTTTTTTTGGTATGGACCACAAAATATCTCACACTAGGTTGATTTTTATAACCAATGCTACAAGAATGTAGGTTTTTTGGTGCATTTATTTTGAGGGGTGAGTTATGGAATTGGACCTCAGAAAGTAACAAACATTAAACCTATAGAGCTATGATTTTTTTCTTGTACTCAATTGTTCCTTATTACTTCTCTCTTCTTAAAGCTCTCTCAACAAAATATTTTTAGCAAGTATCTATAATAAAGATATGTATATGTTGCGACACCACTAACATGGTAACAAAAACCTAGGTGAGCTAAGGTGTTGGAGAGTAAGGGTGGAGGATAAGCTCAAGGGAACGTTGATGGATGTCTACATCTCGCTTAGATTTTAAAAATAAATAACATACCAAATTAAAAATAGAAAAGCCAAAAACCTTTAAGCATGCCTAGTCGGCCGGGCGCGTGTAGTACACAGTCAACTGGTGTGCCATACTCACACTAACATTGTTTCTTTTTTAATTTTTTTTATTTTGTTTTTTTTTTCGGGTATAGCCCACGAAAAATCTTACACTTGATTGATATTTATAGCTTATGCTACTAGAATGGAACACTACAAAAAAATGCCGAAATAACGACGGATTTTGCGACGGATTCATTCCGTTGCTAAATTAACGACAGTATAGCGACGGATCAACGACGGATTTATTTTTTTTTTCAAAAAATTAGAATTTAGCGACGGCCTAGCGACGACACGTCGCGACGGCAAACGGTGGTCGTTTAATCCGTAGCTAATTTTAGCGGTAAATTATCGCGCTTAAAATTACGACGGATTAGCGACGGAATTTTGGCGGGCTAATAAAATACTATTTTTAGCTACGGATCCGCGACGGAAAGATATCCGTCGCTAAAAATTGAAACATATTTCGTTTTTTGTTACAAAATAGCGACGGATTCGCGACGGGACGGGAATAGGTATCCGTAGCTACGTA
>CP025647.1:21623059-21639536 GCA_003576665.1 Ipomoea trifida | reverse complement strand
CCAAAAAAGATGTCGTCTAGCTGGGAGGATGTTGGGGTTGCAGTGGCTTCTATGGTGCTGGCTACATTTAGCATGTTTGATAAGCCCGAAATTGTCTTCCTCATAAAATTTACGGGTGCTCCTTGCTTTCCAATTTCAGCCATAGCCTCACCAAACTCTCCTACTGTCGAAGCCAACTTTTGTAGGATCCCAGCCACCTTATCTACGCTTGATGATGGGATATTCAATGCAGCAACAGGAGGTTGATCATTTTGCCCGGAGGTGGCAGCAGCAATATCAGCAGGTTTTGATAATCTAGGGAGCACTGTCCCCCTTCCAAATGACCCTGCTTTGTTTTCTTCTCTAACCCTTTTTCTTGCAAGTTCAGCACTCCAACCAACAATGGTTGGGTATGTTCTATTCACTCTCATCCCCTTGAATTGTACTCGGTCAAAGTACACAAGCTGCACAAGACATGGAGTTAGAATTGAAGGTTATTCACAGTTTGGAAAGCCCATATTCACACATTCATGTCCATATATTCACAGACTCAGTATAGTATATTCACATATTCAATACACTATTACTATCTGTTATAGATTCACACATTCATATCCATATATTCACAGATTCAGTACATTAGATTCACAGTTTGAAAGGTTCATATTCACACATTTCAGTGATACTTGTTCACATATTTCAACAATTACAGTAGTATCTGTTCTAGATTCACACATTCATGTCAATATATTCACACCTTCAATACTATATATTCACATTCTGACAAGTATATATTCACAGATATCCTTAATTATATTCACACCTTCAATACTATAGATTCACACATTCATATCCATATATTCACAGATTCAATACATTAGATTCACAGTTTGAAAGGTTCATATTCACACATTATATTACTATCTGTTACAGATTCACACATTCATATCCATATATTCACAGATTCAATACATTAGATTCACAGTTTGAAAGGTTCATATTCACACATTATATTACTATCTGTTATAGATTCACACATTCATATCCATATATTCACAGATGCAATACATTAGATTCTCATTCTGAAAGGTTCATATCCACAGATATCCTTAATTATATTACTACCTGTTATAGATTCACACATTCATATCCATATATTCACAGATTCAATACATTAGATTCACAGTTCGAAAGGTTCATATTCACACATTATATTACTATCTGTTATAGATTCAGACATTCATATCCATATATTCACAGATTCAATACATTAGATTCACATTCTGAAAGGTTCATATTCACACATTATATTACTATCTGTTATAGATTCACACATTCATATCCATATATTCACATATTCAATACATTAGATTCACATTCTGAAAGGTATATATCCACAGATATCCTTAATTATATTACTACCTGTTATAGATTCACACATTCATATCCATATATTCACAGATTCAACACATTAGATTCACAGTTTGAAAGGTTCATATTCACACATTATATTACTATCTGTTATAGATTCACACATTCATATCCATATATTCACAGATTCAATACATTAGATTTACATTCTGAAAGGTTCATATTCACACATTATATTACTATCTGTTATAGATTCACACATTCATATCCATATATTCACAGATTCAATACATTAGATTCACAAACAAATAAGTCAATACTTTATAAAAACAGTAATGAAAAATCGAAATAAAGTGAACTTACTATGATGAATGCAACGGGTCCAGTGAAGAATTGCTTGTCATTTTTCTGAAAAGATTGAATGGAGTCGACCATGGACTTGTGTGTATAGGCACACCAATTGAAGGTCTTGATCTGGTCAAGGTTTATTAAGGATTTTAGAATCCTGAAGTTGCAACACCTATCTTGGTGGCCACACAGCATTGCTGATACTATAAACAAGACGAAGTCGCGTTTAAACATGTCTCCATGGTCTCCTCTTTTCAGAATCTGCCCGGGCATTGATGTTGTGACTGGGGATTTACCATCAATCCCCATCGCTCCCTCCATGATGCCACAAGGTTGGCATATGCTGCACTATCAGCATCTTCTGACAGATGCTCAAATCTGGTGGCCTCCTCAACCACGTTCCTCCCTTGCGGGATCCCCAATGTTCTTTGAACATCATCCTCTTCTATAAGGAGCAATTCACCCCCTTCAAGTTGGATTGCAGAGCGATAAACATCGAACTGCCTAATCAAGTACTTCATCAGAGGGCCTTCACTCTTTGTTAGTTGGAGGTGTAATATCCCTCCAAAGCCGATCTCTTCCACGACCCTTTTCTGTTCAGCAGTCAGTTGTTGAACAAACTCCGCCACGATTTTCGGGCTCATTCTTGTGTTCCATGACTTATGTTGTTTGTCCACAGTTTCATCCTCATCTTTTGTTGCAGCTTTTCTCTTTGCTGCTCTTTCAGCGCAACCACCTTCCCCCTTTTCCACTGATTTCCTCTTTCGCGTTTGTTTTTCAGCGGCAGAGGGCCTATCGTTACGCTGTTTTGTTCTTATTTCAGCTGGGATAGACGAGTCTGAACTGGTTGCTTCTGCAGCTTGAGAGGAAAGTATAGCTCTTGTGTTCACCATTGCTGCCAATTGTACCACTGAATAATTTAGAGATAAAAAACAGAACACCACAGGGCTATAGATTCACACATTGAAAACTATATATTCACATAAGCTATACTAGATATTCACAGTTAGAAAACAACAGATTCATACGTTCCAGTGATAATTGTTCAGTAATAGGATTACTATCTTCTCTACATTCACACATTCAATACAGTAGATTCACATACCATATACTGTGTATTCACATTTTGAAAACTCTAGATTCACACATTAAGGGGCAATATGTTTAGTACCTATATCAACACTGGTATGCTTTCACACACTCAAATCACTACATTCACAGAAGCAATGCTCTATATTCACAGTTTGAAAACAACACATTCATACATTTCAGAGATAATTGTTCAGTAATCCTATTACTATCTCTTTACATTCACACATTCCTAACACTAGATTCACATACCATATACTGTGTATTCACATTTTGGAAACTTTAGATTCACACATTTAAGGGGCAACATGTTTAGTACTTATATCAACACTGTTATGCATTCACACACTCAAATCACTACATTCACATAAGCAGTACTCTATATTCACAGTTTTAACACTCTACATTCACACATTTTCAAGGGCAATATGTTTTGTAATTATATTTATCAATGTTATGCATTTAGACATTCAAAACTCCATTTTCACGCTTCATATTCTCCGTATTCACATTTTGAAAACCTCACATTCACAGAGAAACTCATTAAACTATTAAGAATCACAAAACATTGAATATATCGTAAAATTTTTGAACTAAAATCCCAAAATATAAAAAATGTGAAGAAATACCTGTTGCTTGCTTGATCGTCGGCGAAATGCTTGGTGCTGTAGTGCTGTAGTGAACGAGTGCTGTAGTGCTGTAGTGAACGACTGCTGATCGTCGGCGAAATGCTCTTTGCGGAGGAAGGGAATCGGCGTTGAAATCGGCTGTTTGCAGAGTGTATCGGCGAAGAAGGGTGTAACTTGCGCGAGAAGATGGATTTTATATTTAAAAAAAAATAATTTGATTGGCTGGGTGTAACGGTGCCACTAACAGCACCGTTACACCCAACCTCTAAACGACGCCGTTTAAGGACCCGGGTGCACCTTGCAAGGTGCACCCGGGTCCACGACATAACAATTGAGTAGTCATCATACTTAGTTTCTAGAAAACCAATTATTGTATTGTTAACCATTATTGATTAAGTATGGGCATTCATAGCGGTAGAGCCAAATATTTCATCTAGTGGGGGGTGGGGCGGGGCGAAAGATTAAAACAAATAAGATATTGTGGAAGAAAAAATTGATCAAGTAGAGAGATTCAACCTCCTAACCTCTACTAAAACCATCAAAATTACCTCATCTTTGCATAATTTATATCTATATTATTTACTTATATCTAAACATTTATTCTATATATATATGTGTGTGTGTGTGTGTGTGTGTGTGTGTCTATATGTATATAAGGGTCCCATACCTATATATAAGGGGTGAGGTGGGGTGGAGGAGTGGGGCATCTGCCCCCACACTGCGTCATACTAGATGCATCCATGGGCATTAATCTTTGTGGTTCTCTATGAACGACCATTATTCTATGTCAAAAGGCCAGTGGTAGAAACAAAAGAGTCTCTTAAATAAAAACAGACTTATAATTCATATAACGTGAAGGGATAAATTGTAAGGTTTGGTAATTGAAATTTTTAGAATTTAAGTCAAAATGACAAAATCAAATAAAAATTATTAACTTACTAAAAAGTAATGTCAAAACTGAAACTACTACTTTGAGCAAGCCCACCAGTTAAAATTAAATGTCAGATTTTTCTCCAACCAATTTTCTTTTTAAAAAAAAAAAACACTAAAATGACTATTGGATATGTTCTTAGAGAATCCATGAAACGGTGCTTCTGTGAAGATGAATTTTTTAAAAATAAAAATCATCTATACAGAAATTCTAAAAGAAAATTAGTAGTTCCTCTAATCCATATATAGAAGGACATTTCAAATTTTAGAGTCCATATGCAAAATAAATAATTATCCAAAATAAATGAAAGATAGGCTAAGTATAAAAGAAAAAAAGTCTCAACTTGAATACTTCAATTGAACCATAAACGTATACAACAAGCAAAAAAAATATTATTTAAACTATAAAGTATAATTTGTTAAATTTATATAAAAAGCAAGATAGCATGTATTACACAAGCTGATGATGATGGAGCATCTGACCAACTATCGATGTGAGTTGTAATAATATAGGAGATAGGGGGTAGAGTAAGGTCAAAGATTTAAAAGCTATGTATTAATTAATGGAGAAGACTAAAGGTAGATTAGGGAGGTGAATTTTTACTTTATTTAGCCTCTCAAATCTATGATTTTTCTAGGTTAAATCCTAAACAACAATAGAGGAAAGAGGTGAAAAGAACCCGTCTATCAACAATGGTGTGATGAGTTTTGATATGAGCGATAGAAAATAAATAAAAGTACCATAAAAAGAAAAGTAAAAAACCTTTAAACATGCCTAACAAGCCGGCTGCGTGCAGTACACGCGCAGCTGGTGTGCGAAACTAACTCTAACATAGTTTTTTTTTTTTTTTTTTTTTTTTTTTTTTTTTTTTCGTTCTTTCCTTTTTTCTTGAATGCCTGGCCCACAAAAACTCTCACACTTTGTTGATATTTATAATTAATGCTACTAGAATGGAGGTTTTTGGGTGCATTTAATTTGAGGGGTGAGTTATGGAATTCGACCTCAAAAAGTAACAAACATTAAACCTATAGGGATATGATTCTTTTCCTGTACTCAATTGTTCCTTATTACTTCTCTCTTCTTAAAGCTCTCAAACAAAACATTTCTATAGCAAGTATCTACATTAAAGGTATATATATGTTGCGACACCACTAGAATGGTAACAAAAACCTAGGTGAGCTAGGGTGTTGGAGAGTAAGGGTGGAGGATAAGCTCAAGGGAAGGTTAATGGATGTCTACATTGAACTTAGATTTTAAAAAAAAAGAATACCAAAAATAGAAAAGCCAAAAACCTATAAACATGCCTAGCAGGCCGGGCGCGTGCAGTACACGCGCAGCTGGTGTGCTATACTCACACTAACATTGTTTCTTTTTTCATTTGTTTTTGTTATTTTATTTTTTCGCGTATAGCCCACGAAAAATCTAACACTTGGTTGATATTTATAACTTATGCTACTAGAATGGAAGTTTTTTAGTGCATTTGTGAAGTGAGTTTTGGAATTCAACCTCACTGTCATTAAACCTATTGATATATGATTGTTTTCTTTTACTCAATCGTTTTGTATTTTTCTCTCTTCTTAAAACCCTTAAACAAAACATTTCTAGCTTTGGATTGACTGTAACATGCCTGTTGCGGGATTAGGGGCCTTAGAACGCGTCACTGGGCGATCAACGGGACTGGAGGGCCTAGCCGGGGGAATGGGGGAAGTGATAAGTGCCAAAAGTAGCCATATTTTAGGGGTCATTTAGGTGTAAAATATGCTATAATAAATGTCCATTAGGCCTAGAAACATGCTAAGATAGTGTAATTTCATTGCATATAGGTCTAGGGACTTATCTTGTGCGTTTCGATATAATCTGTACAATTCTTGCACTTCGCAGGGCATTCCGGCGACATTTCAGTAAAACGGACGTAACCGGAGCTAGGAATGTCCGAATGAGGCGAGGTAGGTGGCTATGGAACCGTATCGACGAGAGCTACAACATAGAAGAAGACAGAAGAAGCAAAATTCACCATGCACGCTCACACGCGTGTGAGCGGCGTGGTTGCTTACTGGTTCGCTCCCACGCACGCTCACACGCGTGTGAGCCGCGTGGACGCGACACAGCGCGGAAATTATTAGGGCGGAATTTTGGGGGCTATATATATGCCCTTGTTAGGTCTTTTAGATCAGTTCCACACAGCCCCCAATAGCTTTAGATCTGATTTCCCTTTGCAATTTCTTCCCCTTAGGGGAGGAAGACAAATCCTCCTTAGATTAGATTTAGCTTAGGATTTGAAGATGAAGATTATGTAGATTCAAGCTTCTTTTGGTATAATTTCTCTTCCTTTAATATAAAGTTTGAATCTTTACTTTATTGCTTTGTTTTCCTTGCTTCTATTTATGTTTATCATGTTAGAGTAGATTAGTTGGGTGTGTGTGCCCTTGTTGATCTATGGATTGATGCTTATAATTTGATATTATGATCTTGGTATTGTGGGAGTATGATTGATGAATGTATGGATGATGTTGTTTAATCTTTGCTTCTATTTCCGGCTGGGATAGGTAGTAAACCCGTAGGAAGTGAGTGTGTGCGCGATAGCGGCCACTCATGAGCCTAGATCATCCATATCTCCGCTCTTAATCCGAAAGGATGAGATCCGAGAGGAGTGGTAGGCAAGGTGTTCGATAAAATGCCTCAACCGAATGAGGATTGAGAGTCTGAGTGTGACGCCACTCGGTACCAATACCGTGACTCCCTAGATCAATCCCGAAACCCAATTCCAAGCTACCTACGATAATCAATCCTTTAGCTTAACTTTGGCATGCACCCCTTCCTTTTACCTTTTGTATTTTCTATCCCTTTTTACCTTTACCCAACCAACCATGAACCAACCTTCTCCTTATGATTCTTGTAACTCTTACCTTTCAACCTCATAAATGCCAACATAAATTCGGTTCCCATTTGCCATCCTTGAGAGACACGACACTCGGGGAGTCTTGACTCTTCGTTTTACCACCTTCACCTTCACTCCCACTATACACACAACATTAGGAAGTTTTAGAACTTTTTCTACCTATGATTGCTACTGTCAACACAAGAATGAGAAAACAAAGCTGAAGAAGTTTTGGAGTTCTTCCTCTCCCAAATTTCATTAATTGAAATCACAATTGTCTGCTGAAAAAGCCTTTAAATCCTAAGCTTTAAATACTAAAAAGTGCAACAGTAATGAACGGTAACAAGCATAAAAATAGGGAAATTATAACAATAGGAATTCAAAAAACTAATATAAATATTTTATGGAGTTGGCTTATGAAACTGCCCTGCGTCGTTGGTATGTTTTCTCAATGAATGCATCATCACACCCCTCCAAGTCAACAAGCTTGTCCTCAAGCTTGAAGTCGGGAAACAGCAACCAAATGTTATCCAAGCGCTCCTAGGAAGCATCTTCAAGAGCAGCGCCGGCCCAAAGGACTAAGACTTCCTGGACACCGCAGTTCAACCGAGACTTAGTCACGTTCCCGGGTTGCAGTAAAACCCTCCCATCGTGCAGCAACCCTCCCATCGTGCAGCGGGGGAAGTTCTGGGGCGGAAGATGGGGGGGTGCCATGGTAAGGCTTCAACAGGGACACATGAAAAACATCGTGAATTCGGCTCGAGGGCGGAAGCGCAAGCTGGTACGCCACAGTCCCCACGCGTTTAGTGACGCAGAAGGGACCAAAAAACTTCGGAGACAGCTTGTGGAACACTCGACGATTGACAAAGAGCTGGCGAAAAGGATGGAGACGAAGCCAAACCCACTGACCTACAGAGAACTCAACATGGCAGTGCGTCTTGTTGTAAAATTTAGTCATACGAGTTTGAGCAGCTCGAAGATGATCACGAATTAATGCCAATAACGAATCTCGATCCTGAAGAGCAACGTCGACCGCGTCAAGTTTGGAGGCTCCTGGCTCATAGGACAAGAGACGCGGAGGGTCTCGGCCGTAGACAACTCGAAATGGGGTAGTCCGGAAAGCCGATTGGTAGGAGGTGTTGTAGCAGTATTCAGCCCAAGGAAGATAGTCAATCCACTTACGCGGGCAATCGCCCATCAAACAGCGCAAGCACATGGCAATTGTGCGGTTGGTCACTTCGGTTTGACCGTCCGACTGCGGGTGATAGGACGAGGAAAAGGACAAGGTAGTCCCGCTGAGGCGGAACAATTCCTTCCAAAAGGAACTCGTGAAAGTCACGTCCATGTCACTAACAATGGTTTCTGGGAAGCCGTGAAGCTTAACCACGTTTGCAAAAAACACACCTGCAACCGAAGCCGCAGTATAGGGGTGGCCGATTGGGATGAAGTGTGCCGACTTGGAAAGACGGTCGACCACGGAGAAGATCACCGATTTGTTGTGGACCTTCGGCAAGCCTTCAATGAAGTCGATGGAAATGTCGTTCCAGACAAGCGACGGAATCGGTAACGGCTTGAGAAGGCCTGCGGGATGTAAGTTTTCCCATTTGCAATGTTGACAAGTGGGGTAGTTCCTCACGAACTTGCGAACACCTCTACGCAATCTGGTCCAGAAAAATTCGCGGGAAAGGCGAAAGATTGTCTTTTGGACCCCCTCGTGCTGCGAAGTGTCGTGAAAGCCTGAAATGATAATAGGAATTAGCGGAGATTGTAGAAGAATAAAAAGCTTACCTTTATAACGGATCAAACCGCCATCCAACACCAAGTGCGGTCCTTTGGTGCCATTCCGAATTCGGTCCATTAAGGTGCGAGCGGCATCGGAATCCGCGAGTTCACTCCGGATGGAATCAAGGAGTGGCGAAACCGGGGCCAAAAGTGCCATGAGAGTAGGAGAGTCCTCATCTCGACGAGACAATGCGTCTGCTACGGTATTAAGATTACCCGCACGAAACTCGACTTCGAAGTCGTAGCCCAAGAGTTTACTAATCCAATGATGTTGAGGTGACGTTGTCAGGCGTTGTTGCAATAAGAGCTTCAGGCTATAATGATCCGTCCTCACAGTGAAATGGCGACCCGATAAATAGTGCCTCTAATGGCGAATAGCCTGAGAAAGCCCAATCAGTTCCTGTTCATAAGAAGCGAGTTTCTGATGACGAGCGGCGAGTTGCCGACTGAAGAAGGCCACCGGGTGATTGTCTTGGTGCAGGACGACACCGACTCCTACACCCGAAGCATCACATTCGATGACGAATGACTGTGAAAAGTCCGGAAGCTGTAAGACCGGGGTCGTAGTAAGGGCAACTTTAAGTTTTTGGAACGCCGAGGTGGTCGCGTCCGTCCATAGGAAATTGTGCTTCCGGAGCAGGGAGGTTAAGGGGGTAGCAATCAGACCAAAATCTTTGATAAACTTACGGTAGAACCCTATGAGACCTAAAAAACCGCGTAGATTCTTTACGGACTGAGGTTGTGGCCAGTCCAGAACAGTTTGGACTTTGGTTAGATCTATAGAAACCCCATTCGCATTGATAACGTGGCCGAGATAACAGACTCGATCTTCGCCAAATGAACACTTTGAACGTTTGACCAACAAATTATGTTGACACAAAAGGTTAAAAACAGTTTGGACGTGAGAAATGTGTTCCGCCCAGGACCTGCTATAAATCAAAATATCATAAAAAAAAAACTAAAACAAACTTACGAAGGACCGAACGAAAAACCACATTCATCAGCGCCTGGAAGGTAGACGGAGCGTTGCAAATGCCGAATGGCATCACTAGGAATTCAAAATGCCCGTGATGCGTCCGGAATGCCATTTTCTCGATGTCGTCGGAATGCATCCGGATTTGGTGGTACCCGGATCGCAAATCCAATTTCGTGAAAAAACGTGTCCCGTGTAATTCATCTAAGGCCCTCCCCAATAGTGGGTTTGGGCACAAGAATTAAGGAAACAAACTCACAACTTCAATTTTAAACAAATGGGAGGTTGTCCTTTTATATAAAACTTTTCTCCTGCAATTTTAGAGATTTTACAGATTATGGTGGCCCCACCATATAAGTTTTCCGCGCCTCACGCACGCGTGAGGCGCGGAATTCGCGCCCGCCTGGGTGCGTGAATATATATATTTTTTAATTTTTATTTTTGATTTTGTTTTGTTTTTTCTTTATTCCTTTTCTTTTTTCCTCCACTCTCATTTTCTCTCTCCTAATCATACCTGCAAAATCCCCTTAAAATCCCATACTATTGAGGAGGGCCTAATAGCTCGTCAATGACCGGAAAAGGGAATTTGTCATTCACTATTTTGGCGGTAAGTTCGCGGTAGTCGATACAAAAACGCCAAGTGCGGTCCTGCTTTAGCACTAACAACACTGGTGAAGAATAAGGCGACCGGCTGGGTCGAATAATTCCAAGGGCTATCATGGATTCACATTGGCTCTCAATTTCATCTTTTTGCGCTTGTGGGCAGCGATAAGGACAAACGGCTACTAGGTCCGCGCCCGTAACTAACGTAATGCGGTGATCGCATTGGCGCGTGGGCGGTAGTGCCGTCGGTTCCTGAAACAGGTCAGAGTAATAGTTAGGACATGTTCTAAGGCATTAGAAATGCTCATGTGGGGTAGTATGGCATTGGGCAAGTGACTAGAGGGAACTTGTTCCCCTTGCCACGTCACAGGCTGACCCCTATACGAAAAAGTCATCGTAAGAGCAGTAAAATCCCAAAGAATCGCACCCAGGGTGCGCAACCAATGTACCCCTAATACAATTCCGAACCCTACTAAAGGAATAACAAATAAATTAACAGCAAATTGACTAGTATCCTTTTGAAGCATGACGTCCTCGCAAATGCCAAGGCCCGTAATCCGTTCCCTGTTTGCTACCGCCAGGTATGGACAGGCCCGAATAAGTAACCCAAACATTTTAGCTGTTTCCGAATTTACAAAATTATGGGTACACCCGGAATCAATTAAAGCGGTAATGGGGCTATTATTTTTAATCGCAAAGTCACGCGCATGGTATTCCCACTCCTAGTTCCCGTAATCGCGTGCAAGGAAATCTTAGGGTTCTCCACATCTGGCTCGACTGGGGCGAAGGGTTGCGCAAGAGGAGCTTCATCGTCAATCACCAACAAGAATAGGTGGCGACAATTGTGCGCAGGGGACCAGGGTTCATCGCAATGGAAGCAGAATCCCTTGGAACGGCGGTGCTGGTACTCGCTGCGCGACAAACGCCTCTCGGCCGGCAGAGCATTGGGTGGTGATAAGACTCCGAGATACCCTTATTTCAGGCATATTTTCGGGTGATTTATCGCATCTATAACATCCTTATCTGGCAAATTATATGCATAAATGCTTGAAAATTACTAACTGGTGCACAAAAGCTATTTTTAGTTTAAAAGAAGCAAAACAGGAGCCCCGGGAGCATATAGGACCAAAAGATGAGCTAAAAGAGCAAACCAGGCAAAACCGGAGCCCCGGAGGACTGATCTGGACGGCCACACGCGTGTGAGTAAGCTTGGAAACTTTCCAGAAGCTCCCCACACACGCTCACACGCGTGTGAGAGGCGTGGAGGCGTGATGCGCGAAATTCAGCTAGGGTTGTCATTTCGGAGACTATTTATACCCCTTTGATGAATTTTCAGAGGAGGATTTTCCAGATTTTTAGTCTTCACCTTCCTTAGTTTTTCTTTGGAGAGCTTTCTCCATTTTTCTTAGTTTTTAGATTAGATCAATCTCCATTGTAGAAGACAACAAGCTTGGATTGAAGATCTTCTTCTCTCTAGGTGATCTCTATTACATTTCTATATTTTTAGTTGTCTTGTTCTTGGAATGAATTAGCTCTTACTTTCATTTCATATCATGAGTAACTAATTTAGTCTAGGGATTTGGATTGTGTGATTGAATGTTGCTCTTGTGATGATCTTATTTCTATATCTTGGATCTATGAGTTTGTGTTGATGGATGATCTATTCTTGTCTTTTGATTGTTGTTTTGTTTGGATCTTGTTTAGATTTGGCTAATCTAGATGAGAGATTGAGCTCTTGACTCTTTCATGTCTTTGATTAGAGTTAGGATTTGAAGATTTACACAATCAAAGTTCCTATGGACTTCTTAAGAATAGTAGGATGGTGTGTAGCTAAAGTGTTTGATAAAATGTCTCTTAGAACTTTGGATGCTTGTAGGCACTCCTAAGTCAAAGAAGCCTTAGTACACAAGGTGGAAAAGGACTAAGACAACACACTCTTGAATAGACCATATCCTAGCAATCATAATCCTTGACCTTAAACTCTCACTATGCAATATTCATGAACACTATCCAATCCCTACCCCTTTTACATATTCTCAAAATCACTTTTACTTTACTACTCTCTTGCACTCAAACCAACCAAATGAACTTCACTCTCACTCGCAATTCCACCCTTCACCACACTCAAATCGTATGCATGAATCTATCTAGTAAACTCCCGAATGTTTGACACACCTCCACGTCCCTCCTTCGAGACCGACACTCGGGAAGTCATTGACCTTCCGTTTTAACATAAATATCTTTTGATGAATCAACCCCTACACAATACTGCTTCTTCAGGTGGCCGAATCGCGGACCGCGCTCCACCGGAGAAGCGCGACTGCTGCGAGGCCGACACGGCTGGCTTGGTGGTCGCGAATGAAGGGCTGTTGGCCGAACTCTCCGCGACGCTCATCGGAGGTCCAGTATGCGCAACAGACTGCGACCTCGGCTGGGGCTGGGGAGGACCACCTGCGAAGGGGAAAAACGAAGGGTGAGTCGCAGCGGATGGCGAGAAGTATAGCTGTCGACGTGCGTAGGAACGAGCGAGGTTCATGGCCACATCCAAGTTGAGCGGGTGCACATGTTCGACGTCGATTTGTAACCACTCCTCAAGGCCTGCTGTGTACAGATCAACCTCCTGGTCTTCTCGAACCGCGGTGGTGCGGCCGAGAGTCTCCTAAAACTCGTCTGTGTACTCGTCCACCGGCCGGCCATTCAGACGGATGCTGAGCGTGCCGAGGGCGTTTCCACGGAGACCAGGGCCGAAGCGAAGGTAGCATCTCTGCTTGAATTGCTGCCACGAGATGGCCGGATCCTCCAACTCCAGGCGAAGATGCCACGTTTACGCCACACCGGTAAGATGAAACGCAGCCAAGCTCACAAACTCCCTAACTGGGGTGTTCTGCGCTTTGAAGAACTGCTCGCAACGATGGAGCTAGGCCGACGGATCCTCTCGCCCATCAAAGCGAGGGAACTCCAACCGGGCGAGCTTCAGCGCCGTCGCGGAAGGAATGTCCGGCGTCCCTGCTGCCTACGCCTCCTCGGGCAGAGGACGACTCCCGTGTTGGCTGCCGGAGTTGTCGGTTGCTAGTCCTTTCCCGGCCAGTAGCTGCTGGAGCATCTGTCGGATCTCACCCTGCTCTGTCTACATAGCCATGACAACAGCTTGAAGGGCCTAGACAGATTCGGCTGAGGCGTACTTGCTCATGACGTCAGGCTTTGATACCAAATTTGTTGCGGGATTAGGGGCCTTAGAACGCGTCACTGGGCGATCAACGGGACTGGAGGGCCTAGCCGGGGGAATGGGGGAAGTTTTAAAACTTTTTCTACCTATGATTGCTACTGTCAACACAAGAATGAGAAAACAAAGCTGAAGAAGTTTTGGAGTTCTTCCTCTCCCAAATTTCATTAATTCAAATCACAATTGTCTGCTGAAAAAGCCTTTAAATCCTAAGCCTTAAATACTAAAAAGTGCAACAGTAATAAACGGTAACAAGCATAAAAATAGGGAAATTATAACAATAGGAATTCAAAAAACTAATATAAATATTTTATGGAGTTGGCTTATGAAACTGCCCTGCGTCGTTGGTATGTTTTCCCAATGAATGCATCAATGCCCACCTAACCCTTCTATTGTATCGTGCTTCAAATCTTGAGGGATGGCCACTGCAGCTACACTTTTAGCTAAGCGCTTCGTTTGTAGCTTCTTTCGACCCTTTTGGTTTTGAAACAATAGAAGGCATTCTTCTCCTCAATCCTTCCATACTAGCTTAGCTTATGTGTTATCATTGTTATTTGTTCTTGACACGGGTTCCTCACCCCATGGTTGTAGTATATGTCTCTCAAGATCGATCTGTAATTGCTCGCATCGAATTGAATAAAGTACGTAGAAATTTTTTGTCATGATTACTTTTGTATTTAAAAAATGTTGAAAATTTTCTAATCGTATTTCATGTTCAAATTATAGTTTTTCATATGGGGACCCATTTTTTAAAAAAATTTCGCCCAGAGCCTCTAAAATGTTTGGATTGGTCCTGATTAGTTACATGAGATAGATAATAATATAATTTTTTCCCATTGAATTTATCAAAATTTGCTAACATTTGCATGGTAATCGTTTGGCCATAGTTGTCATCATGCTTAGCCATTAGAAAACCAATTGTTGTATTGTTAACCATTGTATATTAACTATGGGCATTCACAGGACGAAAAGATTAAAACAAATGAGATATTGTGGCAGAAAAAATTAATCAAATAGAGAAATTTAACCTCCTTACATCTACTACAACTATCTAAGTTACTTCATGATATGTCATTAAATAGCCTCATATTTGCGTCATTTATGCTTGTTTTTTACTCAAATGTTAGGTAAAGAAAGAGATGGAACAATGACTGTTGACCTCATACATGCCGCCATGTTCTTCTCGTCTGTCGTACCAACACGAAGTATTTTTCGAGATTCTTTCGATTAGCTCTTCCGCTTCTGGCAATGCTAACGAGACAAATGCACCACTCGAAGATGAGTCAAGGAGCATTTTCCCTTCGTCAGTCAAGCTTTCATAAAGTGAACTAATCACATCCCCAGGGATGCATAAGATTGTGCGGGCACTGTCTTTTTAAAACCTTAAATCTCCTCCAGGCTTCTCCTAAACTCTCCAATCTACCTTGCTTAAATTCTTGTATATGTCTTCGAATCCTCATTGTCTTGGTGATTGGGAAAAACTCGTTCATGAATTCTTTATTTAACTGCTGCCAGGATCTGAAGTGATGATCATCCTGACTCTCTAGCCATCGTGCTGCCTCTCCAATTACTGAGAATGAGAATAATTTAAGTCTAATGATCTCTTCACTTACTCCTTCCTGTCTGTACATCCGCAAGCTCGGATAAATCTGGTAATATGCATGTGGATCCTCTAAAGGTAATCCTACATACTGATTGTTCTGAACCAAAGTGAGGATTGTCGGGTGCACATACATGAAAGTTCACGTTCTCCAATGTCGGTACGTAAATAGAATTATGCATGTTGAATTCTGGTGTCATATAGTCTGTTATAGATCTTTGTTGCTCTTGTGATACTTAATAATATTCATCTAGTCGAATTTGTTCCGTTGATTCACTCGGTTAATCTAGGGTTCTTCTAATATTGGATCATTCTGATTGGCTTGTCCAGGTGGATTGGGTGGTATACTGGGGAAGGATTTGGTATAGTTGTTCCTCTTCCTTGAGAATTTCTCGTCGCGCTTGTAGAAGCCATTTGTTTAGTTCGATGTTTTTCCTTCTTGTTGCTTTGTTAATTTCCGGTATGTGAGGAATTAAACCTTGGTTTCCTTTCACTCTTGTGTGCATTCACCTAAGATTTTCAAGAAAGCAAACTATCCACAATTGACTAGAAGTAGCCAATTGAGGTAAATAACAAAAACGAATAAAAATAGAAAATAAAATAAAATGAAATGGATTAACAATACTCAAATTCTCAAAAACATTCAATCAAGTAAAAGCAAAATAATTGACAACCGATTGCCCTCCCAGCAACGGCGCCATTTTGAAGGTTCATTTTTGCGTAGTGGTTGAGGTGTAATGCATGTGGTATATATGTGTAATGATAAAACGAAGAGCCTAAAGTCCCCGAGTGTCGGTCTCGAAGGAGGGACGTGGAGGTGAATCAATAGCCACACCTCTCATATTTCTTACTCACCTTTGAGAAAAGGGAGTTTGAAGGAAATAGGCACGCAAAGTATTTGTTGAATTGCCTCTTCTACCCAATGTTGGAAAATAACACTAAAATGGCATTTTAAGTGCCATTTTGTGGTACAATTTAAAGTGGGGTCCACCCGATTTGGGTCGGGTCAATGCGGGTTCTTCGTAGTTAGCGTCCATATATTGTTTGGATAATGTGAACGCTCAAGTGTTT
>CP025647.1:21605913-21619513 GCA_003576665.1 Ipomoea trifida | reverse complement strand
TAAGCCCACATCATTTAAATGTCTTACACCCTAAATATTGTATCTATTCATAGTATATAATTTGAAGATCAAATGCCCTAAAGACTTTCACTCATTTCTTCCTCCTACACTCCTCTTGCGCCATTTTCACTCTAAAATCTCCTAAAATTCATCTTCATCTTCCCTACAAGATTTCAAGCCAAGATTGTTCTTTTAAGCTTTGTTGGGAGTGGGTAAGTGCATCTATTCTAGGATTCATCTTGCATTTTGTGTTTTAGATAGTCTTTTAGCTAATCTTATAAGTGTTCTTTTGGGGATTCTTTGGAAAAGATGATCAAGGTGAAGGTGGGGCTTCTTGAGCTAGCAAAAGGCATATTGGAGTAGGGAAAAGCTCTTTGAGGTAACCATCCATGTCCATCAAAACTATTTTATTCCCTATTCTATATATATTGATTTTGGTGATTGGAAATCCTGGAAATTCTTGTGATTAGCCTATTTTTGATATTCTTTGTTGGATTTCATCTTGATCTTTGTCTTGTGTTGTATGATCAATGATGTTATGGATTTCCTTATTTTTGGACTCTAAATTGGATGAAATGTGAGTGTCTTTGGTCTGATTTTGTATTCTGGAAATGGTTGTTCATGTCTGTTTTGGTTCTGGAATCTGGGATGGGTTGGCCTTGCGGAGACCCGACGGTATAATGTAACCCGCTAGGCGATCCGCAAGGTGGCAGCGGGTGGCTTGGCGGAGGGAGTGGTCCGCTGAGGGTGACCGCTCTCTTGCGGAGAGTTCGGCGGAGGAGTGGTCCGTGAGTGGCTCCGTTAGTTCTCTGGGAATTGTTTCCAGAGAGCAGTTTCTGCTGTTGTTGTCTGTTGTTGGTCCCTTGTTTCAGATCATTGTTGGATTGTTTTGTTGAGTATTTCACCATGTATTTGGAGTATTTATTCATGTTATTCATTGAGCATTTGATGCCTTAGTTTGGAGTATTGATTCATGCTTTTGGTTTCCTTCTTGGTGTCCTTGGTCTTTGATCTTTGATTATGATCTGGGAGTTGGTTGGTGTTCATATTTGAGATGAACCCACGTCTTGGTTGGTTTGATTGGTGTTGGAGTATGGTTGTGATGGTGGCTATTGGTTGGTTACTATTGACTATTTGACTATCTGACTTCGGCTCGGCTTGTCGGACTCGGTCCATGTCGTTACTATGCTTCTGACTTCGGTCCCTTGGTCGGACTCGTCCATGTCGTGTCGGTCCCTTGTCGGACTGCGGTCCATGTCGTTACTTCTGACTATCTGACTTCTGACTTGTGACTTATGGTTGACTTGGTTGATGGTTGGCTTGGTTGGTTGGGAGGTTGATGTTGGGATGTCTTTCTTTGTTGGTTCTTATGAGTTCTTTGGATTGTTCGGTTGATATCCTTGTCGTATCGTTAGTAATCTTATAGAATAATGTATGTAGGAATAAATATAATCAAGACTAGTAAGTTGGGCTCATTACATTCACCCCTTACAATTAATTACAAGAATTAGCCCATAGCAATGTCTTAGGGTCAATATATATCTATATATAATATATAATCAAGAGTGTGGGCTTGTAGGAATATTTAATACCAATTATTGCAAGGGTCCAAATTAAATAAAATCCCTTACAAGAATAAATACAATTAATTGGGCTCTTGATTAGAATAATCAAATTAAGCTCAAGGAATGCAATATATACTTATATATATTTAATAGGAAGAATTAGCCCAATTGGAATTAAATTGAATTGCCCGAAAAATTAATTAAATTGCCCAAGGAATTAACCAACGAATGAAAGGCTTGAAAGGAATTTACGGGGCGTTACACTCTACCCCCCTTAAAAGGAGCTTCGTCCCCGAAGCTCGAAGCTAACGGGAACTTGAAAACGAAACGGTTCAAAGGAAATGAAGGTTCAACGAAAGGTTTAAAAGAACGATTGCTCAGCTAAACTTAAACTCATCAAACATGCTAACATGCCACTAACTAAACATATACTAGGCCTAAAACTTACCCGACCTAAACTAGCATGCAAAGCAACATAATCTAAAACTACTCAACTACACTACTGGGTTCTACTACGGTGCTAATACTAACGAGAAACTAACAACTAACCTGGATAGCCTCCCTGAGACGAACTGCCCGGACCATGGGGCGGATACGGATAAGGGTACGGGTAGGGGTAAGGATACTGCTGCTGGTACGACGGCAGGTACTCTGGTGGTACTTCAATCCCGAGCTTATTTTCGATGTAGCCCAAACGCTGGAAACCACGATCCACCCTGTGATCCAGGGTATCGAACCTTGCCTCCATCCTCAGATCTAGGTTGTCGAACCTTGCCTCCATCATGCGCTGCATCTCCTGCAACTGCCTGAGTACCGGGCCCACTGGTGGCGTAGGAGCCAACGGATCATGCTGCTCCTTCCTCCTGTGCTCTCGACCGGCCTCCTCCATCGGTTCTTCTTCTTCTTCTGCCTCTTCTTCGGATTCATCACCTCCAGCTTGCTCAGCCTGCTGGGTCCCAACTAAACCTCGCAGCCTCTTCCGTGGAATACGGTATCGCTCAATCAGCTCCCTGCTCTCGTCAGCTGGCATCCTACTCAACTCGTGAGCGGTGATGTACTCGTTCCCCTCAATCTGAAACAACCCGGAGTACTGCAAACTCGGCGCGTTGAACGCGCTATGAACTGGCTGCTTGACCAACTCCCCGGTTACACTGACCCTCTTCTGCTGAAATATCCAACTCAAGATCATCCCATAAGGCCGATTGCGCCTCTTGCTCGTCTTGCAGAAACTCATGTGTGAGATCATCAGGGTAGGCAAGTCAAACTTCACTCTGTGCTTCGGAAAGTATGCAAAGGCACACTCGATTGCCGTGACCTGCCGACTGTTGTTCCGGTTGGGCAACAAACTCTCCGCAACCAAAAGAGTCAAGATCCTTTGCTCCCCTGTCAGGTTGTGTTTATCGGGGCGAGTATCCAAAGCAAGGTTCTCATTCTGCCCTGTCATATACCTCAGATAATCACGGAAGCCCACTTCTTGCGTTTCAACCCACGCATTCCGCTCATACTCATCAACACCTCCCAACGGTAAATTAAGCAGCCTACCCAACTTAGGCGGGTCCAACGAAATCCTTATGCCCTTCACTATCGAAGTGATTGCGGGCATCTCATTGGTGGTCTTAATCTTCATATTTTGATAAAACTGATTGACCAAGTCAGGATATACAACATCTTCGATTCTCAAGAATGTGTTCAATAAACCTTGAAAATTAAGCATATTCACGATTTCTTGCGAAAAGTGTGACGGGTCAAGAGCTTTACCATCAATGATGTTGTAGCGAATGGTGCTTGAGCCCTCTCCGACTTCAGCTTGATTTCGTCGCGACATTGTTGTGATTGTTGAGGTTGAACTCAATGCTGCTTGTGGAAGGAAACGGCGTCGTCGAGGCTGCGGACCTTGGCGGAAAACTCGCGCGAATGGCGCTGTTGACGGAAGAAACTCGCGGCCTGGGCACTTAGCGACGGAAGGAAGACGCGGACTTTGCTGCTCTGTTGCGCTCTGGCTGCTACGGGAAAAAGAAACAAGAAGCGGAGAAGAAAGACGGGGAATTTAGGGTTATAACGCGCTTGGATCGGCAAAAGACGCATGTGCCCTCGCACTTGCGGACCACGCTCGCGGAAGACCCTGAGCCGCTTCGCTGTTACGCTCCCTTCGGCGGAGCTCTGGGGCGGAACACATCCCTCCGTTACGTTGCTCCGCATGTGCCCGCGGGGCGCTCTCACGGAGCCTTCAGATCCGCTCTGCCAACCCGCATGGTCACCGCTTGGAGGGTAGAAACAAAAGCAAAATCTTGCAACTGGATCACTACGAACCACAACAGCCGGATGGCGTGCTTCCTTGTTATTAACTACTAGGGCGCGGGTTCGAGACTCCTTGCGAACATGGCTAGGTCCTTAGGTCTCTTTTTCCTTTTTCCATGCTTTTGCCCCTTTGTTTTGACTTCACGAACTTCTCAACCCTCATAACGCGAACGGGTCTTCAACCCACTTAACGAAACGCAGCCTAAGCTTTCTAACTAACGAGGGGTCTCCTAAGGTTCACTTAAGGGTTCAACTAACTACAACATATAACGAAAGGCTCGGAAAACACTTTAAACCGCTTATTAAAAGGTTAAGCTCGAGGGTTACCTTCTTCAAGCCCATTGGCTTCGGCTTGCGTGCGTCCCATCACGAAGATCCTTCTTTGTTGCGGTCCCGCCGGCTGGTGCTGTCCTCGGCCGCCGCTCGGCCGGCTGCCTCCACCCTCGGCCTCTCGAGAGGGTCGGGCCGTCGCTGGGACTCCTGGGGCTGTACTCGGTCGAGGCTGGGATGGCTCTCCTCTCTTTGCCGTGCACTCGAAGGCCCTATGCCCATGCAGCCCACACCGGAAGCACTCCACTAACCTCCCCTCGCAGTCGCGACCGGGGTGATCCCTCCCACAACGCCTGCAGTCATAGCGCCGCGGGCGCGCTCCACTGCTCCCTGAACCTTGCCCAGGGTTAGGGCGAGCTCCACTGCCGTGACTAGCGCCCCCTCGCTGAAAGCCAGCTCGCATCCCGGGACCCCCATGCCTGAACCTCTTGGAGTCGGAGGCTCCACCTTCAGCTGGCCGCTTGGAGCGGTCCTGGGTCCCCTGCCGGATAGACAGCACGCGATAGTGGTCGGCTGCGCTGCTGTAGGCCTCGCTGAGAGTCTGGAACTTGAACACGACTAGGGCCATGCGGGTGTCCAAGTTCAACCCGGCTATGAACCTCTCGATCCGGACCTCCTCCGTCGGAGCTAGCGTCGGCGCGAAGCGAGCCAACTCTAAGAAACGCCGGTGATACTCCTGCACCGACCTCGACCCCTGAACGAGATGCAAGAACTCTTCCTGCATAGCTGCCTTGACATGCGCCGGGTAAAAGCGGGCTCTCAAGCGGTCCTTGAACACCTCCCAGCCAAAGCCGGCCTCCTGCCTCATCGTAGGGCCACCGTGGACCCACCACAAATCAGCTTCCTCCTTCAGGTAGAAGCTGGCCATCTCGACCTGACGTCCCGGTGGACATTCCACCACCTCAAGGATCTTATCAAAAGCCCGGATCCATCCCTCCAAAATCACGGGGTCTTCCTCTCCTGCGAAGAAAGGTGGGTGCTGCCCCGCCACCCTCCTGACCAAGTCTGGCTGCCCGCGCTGGTTGTTCTGAACCATCGCGTTCCCAAGGAGCTGTGTGATCTCGGTCAGCTGCTGGAGGTTCTGCACCAGCTGCTCTGCGAAGGGCACCTCTGGGTAGTCCTCACGGCGTCGTGGCGGCATGATCGCTAGCAGGAAGAAGGCTAACAGAAGGCGAAGAGAACACTGCGGTCGGTCTAAACCAAACACGCAAGAAAGCAAGTGAGAACAAGCTCACCGCAACAACAACAACAACCTGTAAAGCATAAGCAACATAAACAAAACAAACAAACGAGTCCTCACCGCGCGGCCTAGAATTCACACATCTTAGGACTCTTAAACATCTTAACTTCTACTGATCAAGTCCTAGAGTCTCAGATTACAACCCTAGGATCTCTATTCAGACCTCAACACAGGCTCTGATACCAACTGTGACACCCCAACCTCACATAGGCTGAGATAGCTAAAAACTTAACATAAAAGCTGCCAATCTCAACCAACAAACCAACATAGCGGAAGCGAATTTAAAACCTAAGGGCGTCATGCCACATCTAGGAATTAACAAAGCCTAGATGCACAGGCTAAACAAGAAACGAACGAGCTGTCATATCATAAAGTCTCAAAACAAATCCTCAACATAATCCACAACAATCCCAAAAGAAATACTCAAAGTACTGAATAGAGTATCAAAAGATCTCAAAGGCTCACAGGCCATCAAAACAGAGTCTAATCATAGCTAACTAAGGCTAATGTCCTCATAAGGAAAGCTCTAGCGCGCTCACGATGCACTACTCCATACCTGGAAAACACGCAAAGAACCATTAGCAAAAGAATGCTAAGCAACCACCATTCACACCCGCAAGGAGATATAGATATACATAAGCTTAGAAATAGGTTTACACACCCATATAGAATATAAACACCAACGAACTGTACAACAGTGCAAACCGATACTCAACAAGGATAAACTGAACGAATCGCAAACCAAGACTCAATCCAATAAATCCGATTCTCAACAACAAGGCATAAGGCAATAATAAACCATAAATGAGATACCAATTGAACACAATTCAAGGGAACATTCCAATCAACAAGAACCACAACGTACCAACTGAATAATACCAAGGAACTCTCAACAACCCACCAAGAACAATCTCCCAACCAAAACCAACCCAACCATCGACCCAAGCCAAACCATATGTCACAAGTCAGAAGTCAGATAGTCACGAGTCAACGACATGGACCGTAGTCCGCACGACATGGACCGAAGTCCGCACGACATGGACCGAAGTCCGCACGACATGGACCGGAGTCCGCACGACATGGACCGTAGTCCGCACGACATGGACCGAAGTCCGAACGACATGGACCGGAGTCCGCAGTTAGAAGTCAATAGTCAATAGTCAATGGTAACCAACAATCCACCATCACACCCATACTCCAACACCAATACAACCAACCAAGACATGGGTTCATCTCAAATATGAACACCAACCAACTCCCAGATCACGAATCAGAGAACCAATAACCCAAGAACATCAACAAGAGGAAACCTCAAACATGAATCAAGACTCCAAACTAAGGCATCAAATGCTCAATGAACATCATGAATAAATACTCCAATAACATGGTAAAATACCCAACAAAACAATCCAACAATGATCTGAAACAAAGGACCAACAACAGACAACAATAGCAGAAACTGCTCACTGGAAACCAAAGTCACAGTGGCCTTGCGGAACACCCTCACGGGCCACTGTCTTCCGCCAACCTCCTCCGCAAGAAGGAGGCGGCCTCCCTCGGCGGACCACCCTTCTCCGCCAACGTCAACCGCTGCCGCCTTGCGGATCGCCTTCGCGGGTTACATTATACCGCTTAGGTCTTCCGCAAGGCCAAACCCCAGCCCAGGTTCCAGAGACCAAAATCAGACATGAACAATACCACTTCCAGAACACAAAATCAGACCAAATCCACTCACATTTCATCCAATTTAGAGTCCAAAAATAAGGAAATCCATAACATCATTGATCATACAACACAAGACAAAGATCAAGATGAAATCCAACAAATAGAATCAACAAGATAGGCTAATCACAAGGAATTTTCAGGATTTCCACTCACCAAAATCAATATATATAGAATAGGGAATGAAATAATTTTGATGGACATGGATGGTTACCTCAAAGAGCTTTTCCCTACTCCAATATGCCTTTTGCTAGCTCAAGAAGCCCCACCTTCACCTTGATCATCTTTTCCCAAAGAATCCCCAAAAGAACACTTATAAGATTACATAAAAAGACTATCTAAAACACAAAATGCAAGATGAATCCTAGAATAGATGCACTTACCCACTCCCAACAAAGCTTAAAAGAACAATCTTGGCTTGAAATCTTGTAGGGAAGATGAAGATGAATTTTTAGGAGATTTTAGGATGAAAATGGCGCAAGAGGAATGTGTAGAGGAAGAAATGAGTGAAAGTCTTTAGGCATTTGATCTTCAAATTATATACTATGAATAGATACAATATTTAGGGTGTAAGACATTTAAATGATGTGGGCTTAAGTAATTCTTATAGAATAATGTATGTAGGAATAATTATATAATCAAGACTAGAAGTTGGGCTCATTAACTCATCCCTTATGAATTAAATATAAGGATTAGGATAACAAGCCCATAGAAGTGTCTTAGGAACAATATATAGTCTATATATAATATATAATCAAGAAGTGGGCTTGTAGGAATATTTAATACCAAATATTGCAAGGGTCCAAATTAAATAAAATCCCTTACAAGAATAAATACAATTAATTGGGCTCTTGATTAGAATAATCAAATTAAGCTCAAGGAATGCAATATATACTTATATATATATAATATGGAAGAATTAGCCCAATTGGAATAATTAATTTGAAAATTATACGAACGAACAATTACGGGTAAGTAATTAGGATTTAGTTGTGAATTGTTTGGGGCGTGTGTAACGAGAATTCGAGTTCCAGGAGGATTGAACCATAAAGCGTGTGACATTTGAAACAGTGTAAAGCATCAACAAAATAGGAAGGGTTGACAAAGAAAAAAGTAATATTAAAACGGGATGATGCACAGTTCTGTGTACTACTCTGACAAGCAACTAGGTCTACACCCACATCTCGAGTGGCATTAAGGACTCTGTCTATAATGGCATTTTAAAAACTCTACACTTTCAGCTCGTCACGGAAAGCGTGTGCCGATTAAGCTCGTTACATACCACAACATACATCCCAAACTTTACCCTTGTCGATGAGCAAAGATACAAGAATGCGAGAAGTTTACATCATACTTGTAGAGTTTTGATTCGGTTGTGGGATAGTGAAGTTTTATGGGGGGACGGTAGAAGTTCCATTGTCGTGTTCTAGCATGGTAGACCGATAGCGTGAATTTTATTAAAGACAGGATTAAGAACACTAAGAAAAGAATATGTGAGAGTCAAGAAACAGAATCATAGAAAAAAGATATTCCTAACAGGCTATGATACCAATAGGTAAATGCCTAGTCTATCAAGACACGCTCATGAAGGCGTCCTGTGACACCCCAACCTCACATAGGCTGAGATAGCTAAAACTCAACATAAAAGCTGCCAATCTCAACCAACAAACCAAACATAGCGGAAGCAATTTAAACTTAAGGGCGTCATGCCACACCTAGGTATTAACAAAGCCTAGATGCACAGGCTAAACAAGAAACGAAACAACTGTCATATCATAAACTCAAAAAATCCTCAACATAATCCATAAAAATCCAAGAGAAATACTCAAAGTACAGAACAAGAGTATCAAAAGATCTCAAAGGCTCACAGGCCATCAAAACAGAGTCTAATCATAACTACTAAGGCTAAGGTCCTCATAAGGAAAGCTCTAGCGCGCTCCGATGACTACTCCATACCTGGAAAACACGCAAAGAACCATTAGCAAAAGAATGCTAAGCAACCACCATTCACACCCGCAAGGAGATATAGATATACATAAGCTTAGAAATAGGTTTACACACCCATATAGAATATAAACACCAACGAACTGTACAACAGTGCAAATCGATACTCAACAAGGATAAACTGAACGAATCACAAACCAAGACTCAATCCAATAAACCAATAACCAATAACGAAAGCATAATGCATAACGAATCATAAAGAGATACCAACTGAACACAATCCAAAAGGGAACATCCCAATCAAGAGAATAAAGAACACAACAAAGAACGAGACATCCCAACATCAACCTCCCAACCAACCAGCCACCATCACCAAGTCAACCATAGTCAAAGTCAGATAGTCAAGTCAACGACTGGAGTCCGACAGTCGACATGACTAGTCCGACCAAGGCCGAGCCAAGTAACGACATGGACCCAGTCCGTACAAGCCGCAGCCCAAGTCAGAAGTCAATAGTCAAGTCAATAGTCAATAGTAACCAATAATCCACCATAAGCCACCATACATCCACACACCAACTACAACCAACCAAGACTGGGTTCATCTCAAATATGAACACCAACCAACTCCCAGATCATAACTCAAAAGATCAAGACCGACACAAGAATGGAAACCAAAAGCATGAATCAATACTCCAAACTAAGGCATCAAATGCTCAATGAAAGACATGAATAATACTCCAAATACATGGTAAATACTCAACAAAACAATCCAACAATGATCTGAAACAAGGGACCAACAACAGACAACAACACAGAAACTGCTCTGGAAACAATTTCCCAGAGACTACGGAGCACAACGGACTCCTCCTCCGCCGACCTCCTCCGCAAGGAGGAGACGGTCCCCCTCAACGGGCCACCCCTCCGCCCAAACACCGCTGCCACCTTGCGGATCACTTGACGGATACATTATTACGTCGCAGGTCTCCGCAAGGCACCCATCCCAGATTCCAGAACCAAAACAGACATGAACAATCCATTTCCAGAATACACAATCAGACCAAAGACACTCACATTTCATCCAATTTAGAGTCCAAAAATAAGGAAATCCATAACATCATGATCATACAACACAAGACAAAGATCAAGATGAAATCCAACAAAGAGAATCAACAAAATAGGCTAATCACAAGAATTTCCAGGATTTCCAATCACCAAAACATATATATAGAATAGGGAATAAAATAGTTTTGATGGACATGGATGGTTACCTCAAAGAGCTTTTCCCTACTCCAATATGCCTTTGCTAGCTCAAGAAGCCCCACCTTCACCTTGATCATCTTTTCCCAAAGAATCCCCAAAAGAACACTTATAAGATTATGCTAAAAGACTATCTAAAACATAAAATGCAAGATGAATCCTAGAATAGATGCACTTACCCACTCCCAACAAAGCTTAAAAGAACAATCTTGGCTTGAAATCTTGTAGGGAAGATGAAGATGAATTTTAGGAGATTTTAGAGTGAAAATGGCGCAAGAGGCAAGTGTAGGAGGAAGAAATGAGTGAAAGTCTTTAGGGCATTTGATCTTCAAATTATATACTATGAATAGATACAATATTTAGGGTGTAAGACATTTAAATGATGTGGGCTTAAGTATTCTTATAGAATAATGTATGTAGGAATAAATATAATCAAGACTAGTAAGTTGGGCTCATTAAATTCACCCCTTACAATTTAATTACAAGATTAGCCCATAGCAATGTCTTAGGATCAATATATGTCTATATATAATATATAATCAAGAGTGTGGGCTTGTAGGAATATTTAATACCAAATATTGCAAGGGTCCAAATTAAATAAAATCCCTTACAAGAATAAATACAATTAATTGGGCTCTTGATTAGAATAATCAAATTAAGCTCAAGGAATGAATATATACTTATATATATTTAATAGGAAGAATTAGCCCAATTGGAATTAATTAATTTGCCCGAAGAATTAATTAAATTGCCCAAGGAATTAATTAACGAACGAAAGGCTTGAAAGGAATTTACGGGGCGTTACACTCTACCCCCCTTAAAAGGAGCTTCGTCCCCGAAGCTCGAAGCTAACGGGAACTTGAAAACGAAACGGTTAAAGGAAACGGAGTTTCAACGAAAGGTTTAAAAGAACGATTGCTCAACAACTTAACTCACAAACAGCAACATGCAACTACTAAACATATCTAACCTAACTTACCCAGCCAACTAACATGCAAAACAACATAAGCTAAACTCTCAACTACACTACGGGGTTCTCTACGGTGCTAAACTAACGAGAAACTAACACTAACCTGGATAGCCTCCCTGAGACGAACCGCCTGGACCGTGGGGTGGATACGGATAAGGTACGGGTAGGGTAAGGGTACTGCTGCTGGTACGACGGAGATACTCTGGTGGCACTTCAATCCCAAGCTTATTCTCGATGTAGCCCAAACGCTGAAACCCGATCCACTCTCAGATCAGCGAATCGAACCTCGCCTCCATCCTCAGATCCAGGGTATCGAACCTTGCCTCCATCATGGCTGCATCTCCTGCAACTGCCTGAGTACCGGGCCAACTGGTGGCGTAGGAGCCGACGGATCATGCTGCTCCTTCCTTCTGTGCTCTCGGCCGGCCTCCCCATCGGTTCTTCTTCTTCTTCTGCCTCCTCCTCGGATCCATCCTCCCTCGTCACCACCCTCAGCCTGCTGGGGCCCAACTAAACCTCGCAACCTCTTTGCGGGATGCGATATCTCTCGATCAGCTCCCTGCTCTCGGCGGCTGGCATCCTACTCAGCTCATGAGCGGTGATGTACTCTTCCCCTCCACCTGAAACAACCCGGAGTACTGCAAACTCGGCGCGTTGAAGGTGCTGTGAACCGGCTGCTTGACCAACTCCCAGTCACATTGACTCCCCTCTGCTGGAATATCCAACTCAAAACCATCCCATAGGCGATTGCGCCTCTTACTCGTCTTGCAGAAATCATGTGCTGATCATCAAGGTAGGCAAGTCAAACTTCACTCGTGCTTCAGAAAGTATGCAAAGGCACACTCGATTGCCGTGACCTGTCGACTGTTGTTCCGGTTGGCAACAAACTCTCTGCAACCAACATAGTCAAGATCCTCTGCTCCCCCGTCAGGTTGTGCTTGTCGGGGCGAGTATCCAAAGCAATGTCCTCATTCTGCCCGGTCATGTACCTCAAATAATCACGGAAACCCACCTCTTGCGTTTCAACCCACGCACTCCTCTCATACTCGTCAACACCTCCCTAGTGCCAAATTCAGCAACCTGCCCAACTTAGGCGGGTCGAAGGAGATCCTAACGCCTTTCACTATCGAAGTGAGCACAGGCACTTGATTGGTGTCTTAACTTTCATGTTCTGATAGAACTGATTGACCAGTTGGGATACACACACTCTCAATCCTCAAGAATGTATTCAAAAGACCTTGGAAATTCAACATGTTCACAATTTCAGGCGAAAAGTGTGACGGGTCAAGAGATTTACCATCAATATGTGTAGGAATTTGCTGACCTTCTCCACTCGGCTTGATTCTTCTGACATTTTGTTGTTGATGGGTTCGAACTGGCTGGTAGAAGAAACGCCAACTGCGGACCTTGCGGAGACTTGCGGACTGGAGCGACGGCGTGGCGGCTGTTGCGTCGACGGAGGAATGCGGACTGGCGGTGACGAGTCGCGGCTGCGTCGTTGCTGCTGCTGTTCGCGCTGTGCGGAGAAAGAAAAGAGAAGCGGAAGAGAAAGCGGAGATTAGGGTTATATTCGCTAAGAAGGAAGACGCATGTGCCCTCCACTTGCGGAGCCAACGGAGCGGACCCGTACGCTTCCTTCTCTCTCGCGGACACCTCGCGGACCCCTGTCCGTCCTCCTCCGCACTACCACGGAGACCTCCGGGACTCTCCGTTCCGTCTCCCACCGCCTTACTCTGGTCTTGATTAAAACAGAGGCTCGTGACTTGAACACACGAACCAACTAGCTGGATGGCGTAGTCCTTGTTTTAACTTAGGGCGGGTTCGAGTCCCCTTGTGCACATGGCTAGATCCTTAGGTCCTTTCTTTTCCTTTTCTTGCTTTTGTCCTTCGTTTTGACTTCACGACTTCCCAACACTTGTAACGCGATCGGGTCTTCAACCTTCTTAACGAAACGCAGCCTAACTTCTAACTACGAGGGTCCCTAGGTTCACTTAAGGGTTCAACTACTACAAACATATAACGAAAGGCTCGGAAAGCGTTTAAACCACTTATTTAAAGACTAAGCTCGAGGGTTACCTTCTTCAAGCCCATTGGCTTCAGCCTGCGTGCGCCCCATCACGAAAATCCTTCTTTGTTGGATCCGCCGGCTGGTGCTGTCCTCGGCCTCCACTCGGCCGGCTGCCTCCACCCTCGGCCTCTCGAGAGGGTCGGGTCGCCGCTGGGACTCCTGGCGCTGCGCTCGGTCGAGGCTGAGATGGTCCTCCTGTCTTTGCC
>CP025647.1:21570762-21605888 GCA_003576665.1 Ipomoea trifida | reverse complement strand
GACTTCGGAGTGGTTCTGGGTATGGACTGGCTGGGACAGTACAAGGCCCAGATTCTGTGCAGCGAACAGAAGGTGGTTTTGAAAGGCCCTGGGACAAGCGGGTTTCGTATCGAGGGGTGGCCAAGGAGCCCGAGGTCAAGCTGGTCTCGATGATCAAGATTAAGAAATATGTCGCCAAGGGGCATGAAGCTTTCTTATGCGCAGTTGAGGATCTCAATGCCCCGAAGGATGAAGTGCAGCAGATTTCCGTGGTGCGCGAGTTTCCCGATGTCTTTCCCGAGGAGATTCCTGGATTACCGCCTCCCCGAGAGGTAGAGTTCACCATTGACCTGATGCCAGGGATGGCCCCGATATCGAAGGCCCCGTACCGTATGGCCCCGAAGGAAATGCAGGAATTGAAAGAGCAGCTGCAGGATTTGTTAAACAAAGGGTACATTCGACCGAGTGTTTCGCCGTGGGGAGCTCCGGTGCTTTTTGTGAATGTTAGCATAATGTGTTGATTATCATTATGCCGTGATTGAAGCTTTTGATTAATGAGTAGGGTAAAGTAAATGTTAGGAAGGGTGGTATAGAACATGAGTAGTTGCTATACTGATTGCCTAACCAGTTAACTTTTAGAGAATCCTATGTGAGGACGCTAACTTGAAATTGTCATTCAGTGAGAATGCCACCGCGACGTAATATACCCGTTCGTAACGACGATAATATTTCGGCGATGGATCGTATTGTTCATGAGTTAAGCCTCGGAGGACCCTTGTTCCTCGTGCATTAGGTTCAACTTGTGGTGGTGGAGGTGGTGGTTCGGCTCTTGCCATTGTTCGGCTTGTGCTTGCGTCCTCATAATTTCTTTTTCAAGGATTGCTCTTTGGTTCTTCCCATTTCCTAAAAAAAGCGGAAAAGTGCATGAAAAATAAGAAAATGTGTGTCTGAACTCCATGCATTGGGAACCTAATGTTTTAGTGGGACACATCTCAAGCAAGAAACTCATAGGTAATCGGAGTATATCTCGGTCCTCTCCATTCGAATACTTTGCTCCATTGCGGTTGTCATAGCAACTGATTTACCATGTCTTCAAACCCAAATTCCCTTAGCACACTCGGAGCAAAGTATTTCCCTCCAATTAAATTCTCTGACTTATACAAATCCACAAGCGCCAATTGTTCATGAGTTAAACCTCGGAGGACCCTTGTTCCTCTTGCATTAGGTTCAACTTGTGGTGGTGGAAGTGGTGGTTCTGCTCTTGCCATTGTTCGGCTTGTGCTTGCTTCCTCATAATTCCTTTTCAAGGCTTGCTCTTTGGTTCTTCCCATTTCCTAAAAAAAGCGGTAAAGTGCATGAAAAGTAAGAAAATTTAAGTCTGAACTCCACGCATAGGGAGCCTATTGTTTTAGTTGGACACATCTCAAGCAAGAAACTCATAGGTAACCGGAGTATATGTCGGTCCTTTCCATTCGAATACTTTGCTCCATTGCGGGTGTCTTAGCAACCGATTTACCATGTCACTCAGGTCAAAGTATTTCCCTCCAATTAAATTCTCTGACTTGTACACATCCACAAGCGCCAGTTGTTCATGAGTTTAGCGTCGGAGGACCCTTGTTCCTCTTGCATTAGGTTCAACTTGTGGTGGTGGAGATGGTGGTTCTGCTCTTGCCATTGTTCGGCTTGTGCTTGCGTCCTCATAATTTCTTTTTCAAGGATTGCTCTTTGGTTCTTCCCATTTCCTAAAAAAAGCGGAAAAGTGCATGAAAAATAAGAAAATGTGTGTCTGAACTCCACGCATTGGGAACCTAATGTTTTAGTGGGACACATCTCAAGCAAGAAACTCATAGGTAATCGGAGTATATCTCGGTCCTCTCCATTCAAATACTTTGCTCCATTGCGAGTGTCTTAGCAACCGATTTACCATGTCTTCAAACCCAAATTCCCTTAGCACACTCGGGTCAAAGTATTTCTCTTCAATTAAATTCTCTGACTTAGACATATCCACAAGCGCCAATTGTTCATGAGTTAAGCCTCGGAGGACCCTTGTTCCTCGTGCATTAGGTTCAACTTGTGGTGGTGGAGGTGGTGGTTCTGCTCTTGCCATTGTTTGGCTTGTGCTTGCTTCCTCATAATTCTTTTCAAGGCCTGCTCTTTGTTTCTTCCCATTTCCTAAAAAAAAGCGGTAAAGTGCATAAAAATAAGGAGATGTAAGTCTGAACTCCACGCATAGGGAAGCTATTATTTTAGTGGGACACATCTCAAGCAAGAAACTCATAGATAACCGGAGTATATGTCGGTCCTCTCCATTCGAATACTTTGCTCCATTGCGGGTGTCTTAGCAACCGATTTACCATGTCTTCAAACCCAAATTCCCTTAGCACACTCGGATCAAAGTATTTCTCTCCAATTAAATTCTCTGACTTATACACATCCACAAGCGCCAATTGTTCATGAGTTAAGCCTCGGAGGACCCTTGTTCCTCGTGCATTAGGTTCAACTTGTGGTGGTGGAGGTGGTGGTTCTGCTCTTGCCATTGTTCGGCTTGTGCTTGCTTCCTCGTAATTCTTTTCAAGGCTTGCTCTTTGTTTCTTCCCATTTCCTAAAAAAAGCGTTAAAGTGCATGAAAAATAAGGAGATGTAAGTCTGAACTCCACGCATAGGGAAGCTATTATTTTAGTGGGACACATCTCAAGCAAGAAATTCATAGGTAACCGGAGTATATCTTGGTCCTCTCCATTCGAATACTTTGCTCCATTGCGGGTGTCTTAGCAACCGATTTACCATGTCTTCAAACCCAAATTCGCTTAGCACACTCGTATCAAAGTATTTCTCTCCAATTAAATTCTCTGACTTATACACATCCACAAGCGCCAATTGTTCATCATTTAAGCCTCGGAGGACCCTTGTTCCTCGTGCATTAGGTTCAACTTGTGGTGGTGGAGGTGGTGGTTCTGCTCTTGCCATTATTCGGCTTATGCTTGCTTCCTCATAATTCCTTTCAAGGCTTGCTCTTTGGTTCTTCCCATTTCCTAAAAAAAAACGGTAAAGTGCATGAAAAATAAGTTGATGTAAGTCTGAACTCCACGCATAGGGAAGCTATTGTTTTAGTGGGACACATCTCAAACAAGAAACTCATAGATAACCGGAGTATATGTCGGTCCTCTCCATTCGAATACTTTGCTCCATTGCGGTTGTCTTAGCAACCGATTTACCATGTCTTCAAACCCAAATTCCCTTAGCAGACTCGGAGCAAAGTATTTCCCTCCAATTAAATTCTCTGACTTATACAAATCCACAAGCGCCAATTGTTCATGAGTTAAACCTCGGAGGACCCTTGTCCCTCTTGCATTAGGTTCAACTTGTGGTGGTGGAAGTGGCTGTAACACCCCGTATTTTCCGACCGTTATTTTAAAAATAAATATTTAAAATAAAGGGGTCTATTCTTTCTCATTATTAATTAATATAGTAAGGTGGTTTTTGTTATAACTATCTTTGGGCATGGGATTAATATATTTCTATAGCATATTAATATTTTCCTACTAAATTACCTTAGCGCACTATATCTATATATATATATGTATATATACTTTATAACCCATGATTTCTACTATGGACTTATGGACCAATAAAATATCCCAAGTTCAATTTTAATTATCTATAGCTAGTTGTGACCCAATCTCTATTATTGATTTAGCCCAAACTAGATAGCCCTTCCTAAAATAATCTAGCCCAAAACCCAAAAGAGGAAACCTACCCTAAATAGCAACCTCCATGATCAGCTTCCAGCAGCCAAGCAGTTCCGTCGCTGTCTCCCTTTCGCAATTACGCAATACAGCGGTAAGTTCCCGACGGCAGCGACGACGCCTTGGGGCTCCGGCTGTGGCTTCGCGACGGTGGCGGCTGACGTAGATCATCAACGGCAGTAGACAACAGCTGAGCATAGGCGAGGCAGCTCCTTCGTTCTCCCTCTTCTCTGGTGGGTTCGGCGGCAATGAGCGAAGCAGGGCAGTAGCGTGCTCTGTTCCAGGCAAAGCGGTGATCGACGGGCTTCCCTTTCTCTCCCTCTCGCCGTTTCTTCTCCAATGGTGTTCATCCCTTCAAGCGACGAACAGCGACGTGGTCACGCGAACGGCAGCAACCTCCTCCGACGGTATTCATCCTCCTCTCCTCGGCGGTGCATGGTGCATGGCGATGGTGCTGGTTAGCGGCGGCGGGATCGTGGGCGACGGCCTCCATGAACAGCGGCTGAAATACTGTGTTCTTCCGGCGAACCTTGTGGTGGTGGGTAGCGGTGTTGGGGGATCCGTGAAGGCCAGCCGCATGCTCTTCTCTCGCCACTCTTGTTCGGCGTCCAGCGAGTAGTCGAGGCAATAGCGGAGCTCGGTGACGGCGTAGTCTCGCCCGTTTATGAAGGCCGGCAGTACGTACAAGGTAGTAGTCAGGGGCTGCGAAGCTTATCACAACAAGACGAGTTGGTTTGGTGGTTTGGTGTTTGGTTTGTGAGCTAGAGGGCGCGGGTTCGAATCCAATTTTACCAAGGATTAAGGTAATCCTTTTTTTTTTTTAACTCTTAAGAGTAATTAGTTTAATAATTGGCTTTTAAGTTAGGGTATTGATCATTGTTAATCACTAAGGCTATTAGTTGATAATTAGATTCTTATGGTTGGTGCATTAGTTCTTTATGGTGACCGTATTGTATTAGCCATTAGGCATGGACTATAGGCTATAGTTATAATGGGTCAAATAGGAGTATTAATATTGTTATTAGTAATAGTTAGTGACCATATTAGATCATGTTAATTCTCAGGTTTGTGATTATGGACCTAGCTTATGAGTAAAGTTGGTGTTGCTTTGGATTAAATACGCTTCAAAGGTAACCACTATGTCCATCAAAATCTATTTTTACACTCTCATTCTATATGATATTCTTGGTGTTGGAAATCCTGAAATTTTTTGGTGTTTAGCCCTATTCTTGGTTGTATTTGTTGGATTTCATGGTCTTGTACTTGATCTTTTGCCTAGTGTTGATATGATCATTTGTTGATTTGGATTTCCATATTTTTGGCCTCTAATTAGATGAAATGTTGGTGTATTTTGATCTGATTGTTGTATTCTGGAAAGAGATTTCGTGTCTGGGCAGAAACTGGATTCTGGGGAGTGTGGGAGACCTTGCGGAGGTCCGAGGCGGAATAATGTGCCCCGCCGAGGAGTTCCGCAAGGCCGGAGCGGTGGGCACGGGCGGAGGAGGTTGGCCCGTTGAGGGGGACCGTCTCCTCCTTGCGGAGGAGGGCGGCGGAGATCCGAGCTCCGTTGGAGAGCTCCGCACGGTCTATGGAGATTTGCGTCCAGAGACTGTTCTTGGTTGTTGTTGTCTGTTTGTTTCCCCTTTGTTCTGAATATTGTTGGAGTGTTTTGTTGAGTACTTTACCATGTCTTTGGAGTATTTATTCATGCCTTTTGTTGGGTATTTTGCCATGCCTTTGGAGTATCGATTCATGTCTTTGGTTTCCCTTTTTGTACTCATGTTTTATTGAATCCTTGAATTCATTACCTGAGGGTTGGTTTGTGTTCGTAGATGAGATGAACACTTTGTTTGGTTGTTTTGGGTTGAGTTTGGAGTATGAGTATGTGGTGGTGGATTCCTTGGTATCTTTTGGAGGTTGATGGGTGAACTAACTGTGCTACTATTGACTATTGACTATTGACTTCTGACTTTGGACTTCGGTCCCTGTGATTGGACTTCGGTCCCTGTGATTGGGTTCATTACCCTTGTGATTGGACTTCGGTCCCTGTGATTGGGTTCATTACCCCTGCGTACCTGACTTCTGACTGTAGTTGGGTTTGGTATGATGGTTGGTATGAGGGTTTGGAGGTTGGAGTTGGGATTTCTTTCTTGGTTTATGTGTTCATGAGTTCCTTGTGTATATTCGATTGATATCTTGTTGTTCTCGTTATGGTTGGTTGGTTCCTTTTTGGTTGTTGTTCAGTTGGTAACTTGGTTATGGATTCGTTGTCTTATACCTTTGTTTTGAATATTGGCTTCGTTTGGATGAGTCTTGGTTTATGATTCGTTCAGTTTATTGTTGTTGAGTATCCGTTTTGAACTATTGAACAGTTTGTTGGTGTTTATATTCTATATGGTGTGTAAACCTATTTACAAGCTTATGTATATCTATACTTCCTTGCGGGTGTGAATGGTGGTTGCTTAGCAGTCTTTTGCTAATGGTTCTTTGTGTGTTTTCCAGGTATGGAGTAAGTCTAAGCGAGAGCGCGTTAGAGCTTACCGTTATGAGGATGCTTAGACTTAGCTTATGTTGTTTAGACTTTGTGTTTCGGGCCTGTGAGCCATTTGAGATTTCATATACTCTTGTCTAGTTGTTGGATATTTTGAAACATGATTTGAGGATTATCGTTTATGCAGTTACAGTTCAGTTCTTATGGTTAGCCTGTGCATCTAGGCTGTGTTATCTTACCTAGATGTGGCATGATGCCCCTTTAGTTTTAAATTCGCTTCCGCTATATTATGTTGTTGGTTGAGATAGACAGTTGTTGTGTTGAGTTTTATCTATCTCAGCTTGTGTAAAGTTGGGGTGTCACAGTGGCGGTTCTACTCTTGCCATTGTTCGGCTTGTGCTTGCTTCCTTATAATTCCTTTTCAAGACTCGTTATTTGTGAAAAGTAAGAAAATTTAAGTCTGAACTCCACGCATAGGGAACCTATTGTTTTAGTTGGACACATCTCAAGCAAGAAACTCATAGGTAACCGGAGTATATGTCGGTCTTCTCCATTCGAATACTTTGCTACATTGCGGTTGTCTTAGCAACCGATTTACCATGTCTTCAAACCCAAATTCCCTTAGCACACTCGGAGCAAAGTATTTCGCTCCAATTAAATTCTCTGACTTATACAAATCCACAAGCGCCAATTGTTCATGAGTATAGCCTCGGAGGACCCTTGTTCCTCTTGCATTAGGTTCAACTTGTGGTGGTGGAGATGGTGGTTCTACTCTTGCCATTGTCCGGCTTGTGCTTGCTTCCTCATAATTTCTTTTTCAAGGATTACTCTTTGGTTCTTCCCATTTCCTAAAAAAAGCGGAAAAGTGCATGAAAAATAAGAAAATGTGTGTCTGAACTCCACGCATTGGGAACCTAATATTTTAGTGGGACACATCTCAAGCAAGAAACTCATAGGTAACCGGAGTATATCTCGGTACTCTCCATTCGAATACTTTGCTCCATTGCGGGTGTCTTAGCAACCGATTTACCATGTCTTCAAACCCAAATTCCCTTAGCACACCTCGGATCAAAGTATTTCTCTCCAATTAAATTCTCTGACTTATACACATCCACAAGCGCCAATTGTTCATGAGTTAAGCCTCGGAGTACCCTTGTTCCTCGTGCATTAGGTTCAACTTGTGGTGGTGGAGGTGGTGGTTCTGCTCTTGCCATTGTTCGGCTTGTGCTTGCTTCCTCATAATTTCTTTTTCAAGGTTCTTCCCATTTCCAAAAAAAAGCGGTAAAGTGCATGAAAAATAAGGAGATGTAAGTCTGAACTCCACGCATAGGGAAGCTATTATTTTAGTGGGACACATCTCAAGCAAGAAACTCATAGATAACCGGAGTATATGTCGGTCCTCTCAATTCGAATACTTTGCTCCATTGCGGGTGTCTTAGCAACCGATTTACCATGTCTTCAAACCCAAATTCCCTTAGCACACTCGGATCAAAGTATTTCTCTCCAATTAAATTCTCTGACTTATACACATCCACAAGCGCCAATTGTTCATGAGTTAAGCCTCGGAGGACCCTTGTTCCTCGTGCATTAGGTTCAACTTGTGGTGGTGGAGGTGGTGGTTCTTCTCTTGCCATTGTTCGGCTTATGTTTGCTTCCTCATAATTCTTTTCAAGGCTTGCGCTTCGGTTCTTCCCATTTCCTAAAGAAAACGGTAAAGTGCATGAAAAATAAGGAGATGTAAGTTGAACTCCACGCATAGGGAAGCTATTGTTTTAGTGGGACACATCTCAAGCAAGAAACTCATAGGTAACCGGAGTATATGTCGGTCCTCTCCATTCGAATACTTTGCTCCATTGCGGTTGTCTTAGCAACCGATTTACCATGTCTTCAAACCCAAATTCCCTTAGCACACTCGGAGCAAAGTATTTCCCTCAAATTAAATTCTCTGACTTATACACATCCACAAGCGCCAATTGTTCATGAGTTAAACCTCGGAGGACCCTTGTTCCTCTTGCATTAGGTTCAACTTGTGGTGGTGGAAGTGGTGGTTCTACTCTTGCCATTGTTCGGCTTGTGCTTGCTTTCTTATAATTCCTATTCAAGACTTGTTCTTTGGTTCTTCCCATCTCCTAAAAAAAGCGGTAAAGTGCATGAAAAATAATAAAATTTAAGTCTGAACTCCACGCATAGGGAACCTAATGTTTTAGTTGGACACATCTCAAGCAAGAAACTCATAGGTAACCGGAGTATATGTCGGTCCTCTCCATTCGAATACTTTGCTCCATTGCGGGTGTCTTAGCAACCGATTTACCATGTCTTCAAACCCAAATTCCCATAGCACACTCGGGTCAAAGTATTTCCCTCCAATTAAATTCTCTGAGTTGTACACATCCACAAGCGCCAATTGTTCATGAGTTTAGCCTCGGAGGACCCTTGTTCCTCTTGCATTATGTTCAACTTGTGGTGTTGGAGATGGTGGATCTGTTCTTGACATTGTTCGGCTTGTGCTTGCTTCCTCATAATTTCTTTTTCAAGGATTGCTCTTTGGTTCTTCCTATTTCCTAAAAAAAGCGGAAAAGTGCATGAAAAATAAGAAAATGTGTGTCTGAACTCCACGCATTGGGAACCTAATGTTTTAGTGGGACACATCTCAAGCAAGAAAGTCATAGGTTACCGGAGTATATCTCGGTCCTCTCCATTCGAATACTTTGCTCCATTGCGGGTGTCTTAGCAACCGATTTACCATGTCTTCAAACCCAAATTCCCTTAGCACACTCGGATCAAAGTATTTCTCTCTAATTAAATTCTCTGACTTATACACATCCACAAGCGCCAATTGTTCATGAGTTAAACCTCGGAGGACCCTTATTCCACTTGCATTATGTTCAACTTGTGGTGGTGGAAGTGGCGGTTCTACTCTTGCCATTGTTCGGCTTGTGCTTGCTTCCTTATAATTTCTTTTCAAGACTTGTTCTTTGGTTCTTCCCATCTCCTAACAAAAAGCGGTAAAGTGCATGAAAAGTAAGAAAATTTAAGTCTGAACTCCACGCATAGGGAACCTATTGTTTTAGTTGGACACATCTCAAGCAAGAAACTCATAGGTAACCGGAGTATATGTCGGTCCTCTCCATTCGAATACTTTGCTCCATTGCGGGTGTCTTAGCAACCGATTTACCATGTCTTCAAACCCAAATTCACTTAGCACACTCGGATCAAAGTATTTCTCTCCAATTAAATTCTCTGACTTATACACATCCACAAGCGCCAATTGTTCATGAGTTAAGCCTCGGAGTACCCTTGTTCCTCGTGCATTAAGTTCAACTTGTGGTGGTGGAAGTGGTGGTTCTGCTCTTGCCATTGTTCGGCTTGTGCTTGCTTCCTCATAATTTCTTTTTCAACGTTCTTCCCATTTCCAAAAAAAAGCGGTAAAGTGCATGAAAAATAAGTAGATGTAAGTCTGAACTCCACGCATAGGGAAGCTATTATTTTAGTGGGACACATCTCAAGCAAGAAACTTATAGATAACCGGAGTATATGTCGGTCCTCTCAATTCGAATACTTTGCTCCATTGCGGGTGTCTTAGCAACCGATTTACCATGTCTTCAAACTCAAATTCCCTTAGCACACTCGGATCAAAGTATTTCTCTCCAATTAAATTCTTTGACTTATACACATCCACAAGTGCCAATTGTTCATGAGTTAAGCCTCGGAGGACCCTTGTTTCTCGTGCATTAGGTTCAACTTGTGGTGGTGGAGGTGGTGGTTCTGCTCTTGCCATTGTTCGGCTTGTTTTTGCTTCCTCATAATTCTTGTCAAGACTAGCTCTTTGTTTCTTACCATTTCCTAAAAAAAGCGGTAAAGTGCATGAAAAATAAGGAGATGTAAGTCAGAACTCCACGCATAGGGAAGCTATTATTTTAGTGGGACACATCTCAAGCAAGAAACTCATAGATAACCGGAGTATATGTCGGTCCTCTCCATCCGAATACTTTGCTCCATTGCGGTTGTCTTAGCAACCGAATTACCATGTCTTCAAACCCAAATTCCCTTAGCACACTCGGAGCAAAGTATTTCCCTCCAATTAAATTCTCTGACTTATACACATCCACAAGCGCCAATTGTTCATGAGTTAAACCTCGGAGGACCCTTGTTCCTGTTGCATTAGGTTCAACTTGTGGTGGTGGAAGTGGTGGTTCTACTCTTGCCATTGATCGGCTTGTGCTTGCTTCCTTATAATTCCTTTTCAAGACTTGTTCTTTGGTTCTTCCCATCTCCTAAAAAACGCGGTAAAGTGCATGAAAAATAAGAAAATTTAAGTCTGAACTCCACGCATAGGGAACCTAATGTTTTAGTTGGACACATCTCAAGCAAGAAACTCATAGGTAACCGGAGTATATGTCGGTCCTCTCCATTCGAATACTTTGCTCCATTGCGGGTGTCTTAGCAACCGATTTACCATGTCTTCAAACCCAAATTCCCATAGCACACTCGGGTCAAAGTATTTCCCTCCAATTAAATTCTCTGAGTTGTACACATCCACAAGCGCCAATTGTTCATGAGTTTAGCCTCGGAGGACCCTTGTTCCTCTTGCATTATGTTCAACTTGTGGTGTTGGAGATGGTGGATCTGTTCTTGCCATTGTTCGGCTTGTGCTTGCTTCCTCATAATTTCTTTTTCAAGGATTGCTCTTTGGTTCTTCCTATTTCCTAAAAAAAGCGGAAAAGTGCATGAAAAATAAGAAAATGTGTGTCTGAACTCCACGCATTGGGAACCTAATGTTTTAGTGGGACACATCTCAAGCAAGAAAGTCATAGGTTACCGGAGTATATCTCGGTCCTCTCCATTCGAATACTTTGCTCCATTGCGGGTGTCTTAGCAACCGATTTACCATGTCTTCAAACCCAAATTCCCTTAGCACACTCGGATCAAAGTATTTCTCTCCAATTAAATTCTCTGACTTATACACATCCACAAGCGCCAATTGTTCATGAGTTAAGCCTCGGAGGACCCTTATTCCTCGTGCATTAGGTTCAACTTGTGGTGGTGGAGGTGGTGGTTCTGCTCTTGCCACTGTTCGGCTTATGTTTGCTTCCTCATAATTCTTTTCAGGGCTTGCTCTTTGGTTCTTCCCATTTCCTAAAGAAAACGGTAAAGTGCATGAAAAATAAGGAGATGTAAGTCTGAACTCCACGCATAGGGAAGCTATTGTTTTAGTGGGACACATCTCAAGCAAGAAACTCATAGGTAACCGGAGTATATGTCGGTCCTCTCCATTAGAATACTTTGCTACATTGCGGTTGTCTTAGCAACCGATTTACCATGTCTTCAAACCCAAATTCCCTTAGCACACTCGGAGCAAAGTATTTCCCTCCAATTAAATTCTCTGACTTATACAAATCCACAAGCGCCAATTGTTCATGAGTTAAACCTCGGAGGACCCTTATTGCTCTTGCATTATGTTCAACTTGTGGTGGTGGAAGTGGCGGTTCTACTCTTGCCATTGTTCGGCTTGTGCTTGCTTCCTTATAATTTCTTTTCAAGACTTGTTCTTTGGTTCTTCCCATCTCCTAACAAAAAGCGGTAAAGTGCATGAAAAGTACGAAAATTTAAGTCTGAACTCCACGCATAGGGAACCTATTGTTTTAGTTGGACACATCTCAATCAAGAAACTCATAGGTAACCGGAGTATATGTCGGTCCTCTCCATTCGAATACTTTGCTCCATTGCGGGTGTCTTAGCAACCGATTTACCATGTCTTCAAACCCAAATTCCCTTAGCACACTCGGATCAAAGTATTTCCCTCCAATTAAATTCTCTGACTTATACACATCCACAAGCGCCAATTGTTCATGAGTTAAGCCTCGGAGGACCCTTGTTCCTCTTGCATTAGGTTCAACTTGTGGTGGTGGAGGTGGTGGTTCTGCTCTTGCCATTGTTCGGCTTGTGCTTGCTTCCTCATAATTCCTTTTCAAGGCTTGCTCTTTGGTTCTTCCCATTTCCTAAAAAAAGCGGAAAAGTGCATGAAAATTAAGGAGATGTAAGTTTGAACTCCACGCATAGGGAAGCTATTGTTTTAGTGGGACACATCTCAAGCAAGAAACTCATAGGTAACCGGAGTATATGTCGGTCCTCTCCATTCGAATACTTTGCTACATTGCGGTTGTCTTAGCAACCGATTTACCATGTCTTAAAACCCAAATTCCCTTAGCACACTCGGAGCAAAGTATTTCCCTCCAATTAAATTCTCTGACTTATACAAATCCACAAGCGCCAATTGTTCATGAGTTAAACCTCGGAGGACCCTTATTCCTCTTGCATTATGTTCAACTTGTGGTGGTGGAAGTGGCGGTTCTACTCTTGCCATTGTTCGGCTTGTGCTTGCTTCCTTCTAATTTCTTATCAAGACTTGTTCTTTGGTTCTTCCCATCTCCTAACAAAAAGCGGTAAAGTGCATGAAAAGTAAGAAAATTTAAGTCTGAACTCCACGCATAGGGAACCTATTGTTTTAGTTGGACACATCTCAAGCAAGAAACTCATAGGTAACCGGAGTATATGTCGGTCCTCTCCATTCGAATACTTTGCTCCATTGCGGGTGTCTTAGCAACCGATTTACCATGTCTTCAAACCCAAATTCCCATAGCACACTCGGGTCTAAGTATTTCCCTACAATTAAATTCTCTGACTTGTACACATCTACAAGCGCCAATTGTTCATGAGTATAGCCTCGGAGGACCCTTGTTCCTCTTGCATTAGGTTCAACTTGTGGTGGTGGAGATGGTGGTTCTGCTCTTGCCATTGTCCGCCTTGTGCTTGCTTCCTCATAATTTCTTTTTCAAGGATTGCTCTTTGGTTCTTCCCATTTCCTAAAAAAAGCGGAAAAGTGCATTAAAAATATGAAAATGTGTGTCTGAACTCCACGCATTGGGAACCTAATGTTTTAGTGGGACACATCTCAAGCAAGAAACTCATAGGTAACCGGAGTATATCTCGGTCCTCTCCATTCGAATACTTTTCTCCATTGCGGGTGTCTTAGCAACCGATTTACCATGTCTTCAAACCCAAATTCCCATAGCACACTCGGGTCAAAGTATTTCCCTCCAATTAAAGCATACTCGGGTCAAAGTATTTCCCTCCAATTAAATTCTCTGACTTGTACACATCCACAAACGCCAATTGTTCATGAGTTTAGCCTCGGAGGACCCTTGTTCCTCTTGCATTAGGTTCAACTTGTGGTGGTGGAGATGGTGGTTCTACTCTTGCCATTGTTTGGCTTGTGCTTGCTTCCTCATAATTTCTTTTTCAAGGATTGCTCTTTGGTTCTTCTCATTTCCTAAAAAAAGCGGAAAAGTGCATGAAAAATAAGAAAATGTGTGTCTGAACTCCACGCATTGGGAACCTAATGTTTTAGTGGGACACATCTCAAACAAGAAACTCATAGGTAACCGGAGTATATCTCGGTCCTCTCCATTCGAAAACTTTGCTCCATTGCGGGTGTCTTAGCAACCGATTTACCATGTCTTCAAACCCAAATTCCCTTAGCACACTCGGATCAAAGTATTTCTCTCCAATTAAATTCTCTGACTTATACACATAGGTTTAACTTGTGGTGGTGGAGGTGGTGGTTCTGCTCTTGCCATTGTTCGGCTTGTGCTTGCTTCCTCATAATTCTTTTCAAGGCTTGCTCTTTGGTTCTTCCCATTTCCTAAAAAAAGCGGTAAAGTGCATGAAAAATAAGGAGATGTAAGTCCGAACTCCACGCATAGGGAAGTTATTGTTTTAGTGGGACACATCTCAAGCAAGAAACTCATAGATAACCGGAGTATATGTCGGTCCTCTCCATTCGAATACTTTGCTCCATTGTGGTTGTCTTAGCAACCGATTTACCATGTCTTCAAACCCAAATTCTCTTAGCACACTCGGAGCAAAGTATTTCCCTCCAATTAAATTCTCTTACTTTATACACATCCACAAGCGCCAATTGTTCATGAGTTAAACCTCGGAGGACCCTTGTTCCTCTTGCATTAGGTTCAACTTGTGGTGGTGGAAGTGGTGGTTCTACTCTTGCCATTGTTCGGCTTGTGCTTGCTTCCTTATAATTCTTTTTCAAGACTTGCTCTTTGGTTCTTCCCATCTCCTAAAAAAAGCGGTAAAGTGCATGAAAAATAAGAAAATTTAAGTCTGAACTCCACGCCTAGGGAACCTAATGTTTTAGTTGGACATCTTTCAAGCACGAAACTCATAGGTAACCGGAGTGTATGTCGGTCCTCTCCATTCGAATTGTAACACCCCGTAAATTCGTTCAAACCTTTCGATCGGTAATTAATTCCTTGGGCAATTTAATTATTTTAATTGGGCTAGTTCTTTCAATTTAGTATATATATATATATATATATATATATATATATATATATATATATATATATATATATATATATATATATACATTTCTTGAGCCTATTTTAATTACCCTAATCAAGAGCCCAATTCTTGTATTTATTCTTGTAAGGGATTTTATTCAATTTGGGATCCTTACAATTCTTGTAATTAAAATATTCCTACATAGCCCAATTTCTTAATATATATTAGTATAATGTCTTTAAGACATCTTATGGGCTTCTTTATTTTCATTCATATATTTAATTGTAAGGGGTGAATTCATTAGCCCAACTTATCAATCTTGTATATATATTTAATTCTTGTAACTAATATAATATATGTAACTTAAGCCCATTCCATATTAAAGTCTTTCACCCTAATACATTATATGTATTCTAGTATATATATTGAAGATTAAAAATCCCTAAAGGTTTTCACTCCCTCTCATCCCTACTCTTCATTTCACACGCCATTTCCACTCCCTAATTCATCCAAAATTGATCTTCATTTCTCCTACAAGTTTTCAAGTCAAGATTGCTCTTTTAAGCTTGTTTAGGATTGGGTAAGTGCATCTAGCTAAGAATCTACCTTGCATTTTATGGTTTTGCTAGTCTTTTTGCATATTCTTATGTATGTTCTTTTGGGGTTCTTTGGGTAAAAAGATGATCAAGAAGGTGGTGGGGCTTTGTGAGCTTGCTTGAGGCTTTGCTAGGTTGGAGAAAGCTCTTTGAGGTAACCACTATGTCCATCAAAATCTATTTCTACACTCCTATTCTATATGATATTTTTGGTGTTGGAAATCCTGAAATTTCTTGGTGTTTAGCCCTATTTTTGGTTGTATTTGTTGGATTTCATCTTGATCTTTTGCTTAGTGTTGTTATGATCATTGATGGTTTGGATTTCCATATTTTTGGCCTCTAATTTGATGAAATGTTAGTGTATATTGGTCTGATTATTGCATTCTGGAAAAGGAATTGTTCGTGTCTGGGAGTGATCTGATTCTGGAAGTTGGGTTTGGCCTTGCGGAGACCTGCGGCGGCATAATGTAATCCGCCAAAGTGATCCGCAAGGTGGCAGCGGTAGGCTTGGGCGGAGGAGGTTGGCCCGTTGAGGGGGACCGTCTCCTCCTTGCGGAGGAGGTCGGCGGAGGGGTGAGCTCCGTTGGGTTGTTCCGCAAGGCTCCTGGGATTTTGTTTCCAGTGAGTTATTCTGTGTTGTTGTGGTCTGTTGTTTCTCCTTTGTTTCTGATTATTGTTGGATTGTTTTGTTGGGTATTTTACCATGTCTTTGGAGTATTTATTCATGTCGTTTGTTGGGTATTTATACCATATCTTGGAGCATTGACTCATGTCTTTGATTTCTCTTTTTGTACTCTTGGTTTATTAATTCCTTGAATTCATTACCTGGGAGTTGGTTTGTGTTCATAGTTGAGATGAACACTTTGTTTGGTTGTTTGGGCTGAGTTTGGAGTATGAGTATGTGATGGTGGAGTTGTTGGTATCTTTTGGAGGTTGTTGGATGGTTTGACTGTGCTACTATTGACTATTGACTTCTGACTTTGGACTTCGGTCCCTGTGATTGGGATGATTACCCCTGTGATTGGACTTAGGTCCCTGTGATTGGACTACGGTCCTTGTGATTGGACTTCGGTCCCTGTGATTGGGCTCATCACCCCTGTGTACCAGTTATCTGGGTTCTGACTCTTGACTTCTGACTTCTGACTATGTGATTGACTTGGTATGATGGTTGGTATAAGGGTTTGGAGGTTGGAGTTGGGATTCTTTCTTGGTTATTTGCTTGTGAGTCCTTGTGCTTATTCGGTTATCTCGTTGTTCTTGGTTATGGTTGGTTGTCCTTGTGAATTGTTGTTCAGTTGGTATCTCGGTTATGGTTCGTTGTTGTATTATGCTTTCGTTGTTGGGTATTGGCTTTGTTTGGATTAGTCTTGGTTTATGATTCGTTCAGCTTATTGTTGTTGAGTATCTGTTTTGAACTATTGAACAGTTTGTTGGTGTTTATATTCTATATGGGTGTGTAAACCTATTTACAAGCTTATGTATATCTATATCTCCTTGCGGGTGTGAATGGTGGTTGCTTAGCAGTCTTTTGCTAATGGTTCTTTGCGTGTTTTCCAGGTATGGAGTAAGTCTGAGCGCGAGCGCGTTAGAGCCTATCTTATGAGGACGCTTAGACTTAGTTTTATGATGATTAGACTTTGGTTTGGTTTTTGGGCCTGTGTGCCAATTGAGATTTTATATACTCTTGACTAGTATCTGGATATTGTTAAACATGACTTGAGGATTTATTTTTTTATCAGTTATGCATGACAGTTAGTTCGTTTCTTATGGTTAGCCTGTGCATCTAGGCTGTGTTTTCTACCTAGATGTGGCATGACGCCCTTAAGGTTTAAATTCGCTTCCGCTATGTTTGTTGTTGGTTGAGATAGACAGCTGTTGTGTTGAGATTTATCTATCTCAGCTTGTGTAAGGTTGGGGTGTCACACGAATACTTTGCTCCATTGCGGGTGTCTTAGCAACCGATTTACCATGTCTTCAAACCCAAATTCCCATAGCATACTCGGGTCAAAGTATTTCCCTCCAATTAAATTCTCTGACTTGTACACATCCACAAGCGCCAATTGTTCATGAGTTAAACCTCGGAGGACCCTTGTTTCTCTTGCATTAGATTCAATTTGTGGTGGTGGAGATGGTGGTTCTACTCTTGCCATTGTTTGGCTTGTGCTTGCTTCCTCAAAATTTCATTTTCAAGGATTCCTCTTTGGTTCTTCCCATTTTCTAAAAAAAGCGGAAAAGTGCATGAAAAATAAGAAAATGTGTGTCTGAACTCCACGCATTGGGAACCTAATGTTTTAGTGGGACACATCTCAAGCAAGAAACTCATAGGTAACCGGAGTATATGTCGGTCGTCTCCATTCGAATACTTTGCTCCATTGCGGGTGTCTTAGCAACCGATTTACCATGTCTTCAAACCCAAATTCCCATAGCACACTCGGGTCAAAGTAGTTCCCTCCAATAAAATTCTCTGACTTGTACACATCCACAAGCGCCAATTGTTCATGAGTTTAGCCTCGGAGGACCCTTGTTCCTCTTGCATTAGGTTCAACTTGTGGTGGTGGAGATGGTGGTTCTACTCTTGCCATTGTCCGGCTTGTGCTTGCTTCCTCATAATTTCTTTTTCAAGGATTGCTCTTTGGTTCTTCCCATTTTCTAAAAAAAGCGGAAAAGTGCATGAAAAATAAGAAAATGTGTGTCTGAACTCCACGCCTAGGGAACCTAATGTTTTAGTTGGACACATCTCTAGCAAGAAACTCATAGGTAACCGGAGTATATGTCGGTCGTCTCCATTCGAATACTTTGCTCCATTGCGTGTGTCTTAGCAACCGATTTACCATGTCTTCAAACCCAAATTCCCATAGCACACTCGGGTCAAAGTATTTCCCTCTAATAAAATTCTCTGACTTGTACACATCCACAAGCGCCAATTGTTCATGAGTTTAGCATCGGAGGACCCTTGTTCCTCTTGCATTAGGTTCAACTTGTGGTGGTGGAGATGGTGGTTCTGCTCTTGCATTGTTCGGGTTGTGCTTGCTTCCTCATAATTTCTTTTTCAAGGATTGCTCTTTGGTCTTCCCATTTCCTAAAAAAAGCGGAAAAGTGCATGAAAAATAAGAACATGTGTGTCTGAACTCCACGCATTGGGAACCTAATGTTTTAGTGGGACACATCTCAAACAAGAAACTCATAGGTAACCGGAGTATATCTCGGTCCTCTCCATTCGAATACTTTGCTCCATTGCGGGTGTCTTAGCAACCGATTTACCATGTCTTCAAACCCAAATTCCCTTAGCACACTCGAATCAATGTATTTCTCTCCAATTAAATTCTCTGACTTATACACATCCACAAGCGCCAATTGTTCATGACTTAAGCCTCGGAGGACCCTTGTTCCTCGTGCATTAGGTTCAACTTGTGGTGGTGGAGTTGGTGGTCCTGCTCTTGCCATTGTTCGGCTTGTGCTTGCTTCCTCATAATTCTTTTCAAGGCTTGCTCTTTGGTTCTTCCCATTTCCTAAAAAAAGCGGTAAAGTGCATGAAAAATATGGAGATGTAAGTCTGAACTCCACGCATAGGGAAGCTATAGTTTTAGTGGGACACATCTGAAGCAAAAAACTCATAGATAACCGGAGTATATGTCGGTCCTCTCCTGTAAGACCCCGAAAATTCCTACTACTCTCTTGAATATTATAAGGGGTTATTTTCTTATTAAATAAGTATTTAAATAATTATAAGTATAATTATAATTATTTCCCTATGGGCTTGAATTATATACTCTTGTATATATCTATATAACCTATTGTTATAATTATTAATAATAGTCTATGGCCCAATATTTGTATTTGATATATACATATATATGTATTCCATACCATATTAAATATTATTGAGCCCACATTACTTCCAATTCCTTAAGGTTATGTTCTAGCCCATAACTATGAATTATATTTTAATCTATAGACTAAGTTTAGTCTTGAGTCCAAATCATGCAAGCCTAAATGTTTATTTAACCCAACCATTCTAAGTTGACCCAATCCTTATCATTTTTAGCCCAATCCAATTAATACCCTAGAGGATGACAAAAATAGGAGTTTCCATATTGGGAAGGAAGGATTGTTTCGGCAGCCAAGCTTTCTCCATCTCTCTCCCTGCCGGCTGTCATCCCCGACTACTCCCTCGCCCCTCATTTCTCCGTCTCCGAGAATGCAGCTCAGCCAAACGGTGCACAAGGTCCTCCGTTCTCCCTTCTTCCGGCGAGCGACAGAACGTTGAAGCTCCGGCAGCAACATGAGCCACCTCATCGCATCTTGCCGTTCTCTTTATCGACGGCAAACAGCAGGCGGACTCCGGCGGCGATGGGCGAAGCAGAGCGGTGGCACTCCCCTTTCCGATGCAGTCCCGTCCCTCCCGTCGTGACTGGAACGACGACCGGCGACCTCCCCTGTTCCGACGCCCCTCTCCTTCCTTGACGGTTCTCCTTGCGGCACCGATCGCGGAGCTACACGGGCGCAAGTCACGGTGGAAACCAACGGGCACCCCTTCTCCGCAAGGCAGCGGCAACTGGACGTGGCGGCAGCGTGAGCTTGCGGAGGGAGACGACGGTGCTCCCGTCTCCGTTGAGTGAAAACAAGGCGCAGCGGCGACGCAACGGGCTGTGTTGACGGCTTCTCCCTCTCCGTTACCCTCCCGCAGCAGACGGCCAGCAAGGGAACACCGGCCTCCCTTATTCCCAGCAAAGCTAGCGGCGACGGTCTCCATCGTTCCCTTTCCCGGCGACGGCACGTTACGACAACATTAGTGACGGCGGCATGGTTGGTAGAAGCTCGGCGGCGACGTAGCCTCCTCTTCCCCTGTTCCGGCGGTGCATGCGCGTAAGGTTGGTGGTGGCTGAGAGTTCTTCTGAAGGCTGTCATTTGAGTGGTTGCGCATCCTGACCATAACAGAGAAGGTGGTCTAGTGGAACAGTGCGTGAGTGTGGAGCTAGAGGGCTCTGGTTCGAAGCCAGGAGTAAGCGTTACATTTTAAGGTAATATATTTGGCTTATTATTGTTAGGCTTATAGTTTTAGAATTGGTTAAGGTGTTACAGCTTAGGATTAGATTAGTATTATGGTCAATTTATTAGCCGTTAAGTATAGATTATAGGACCGTTATTATGGACCGAATAAGATTAGTAATATCCTTGCTATTAATAGTTAGTGACGGTATTAGATTATATTAATTCTCCAGGTTCACGATTATGAACCGAGCTTTGAGCTTAGGATTGACGTGCTTTGGATTAGAATGCTTTTGGGATTAAATACGCTTCAAAGGTAACCATCCATGTCCATCAAACTATTTTATTCGCTCCTATTCTATATGACATTATTTGGTGGATTGGAAATCCTGAATATCCTTGGTTGTTAGCCTATTATTGATTGTGTTGTGGATTCATGGACTCGTGTCCTAATCCTTTGTCTATTTGATGTATATGATCATTGTTGGTTTGGATTTCCATGTTATTGGCCTCTGTTATATGAATAGTTGGTGTATTGTGATATGATCCTTTGTATTCTGCGGTATCTCTTTGTATTCTGAGCTGAGTCTGATTCGGTATGTGGGAATCTCTTGCGGGGTTCTCTAGCGTGACAATGTAAGCGCTAGGGTTTTCCGTGAGAGTAAGGTGGTAGTGGTTAGTGGTGAGAATCCGTTGTTTGTTTTCCTCCTTTCGTTCTAAGTTGTTAGAGTATTTCTATCGAGTATGTTACCTTGTTTCTGAGTATTCATTCATACCTCTTAGTCCACTTGTTGAGTCTATTATTTGATTGGTGGATTCCTTGATTATATTATGTTGGAAGTTGGTTGGTGTTCATATCTGAGATGAACACTCTGAGTGATGGGTCTTGGGCTGAGTTGAGTATGAGTATGTGGTAGTGGATCTTTGAGTATCCCTTGGTGGTTGTTGGTTGGTGTGGGTACTATCTGTGCTATTTTGTTTTGGTTGATTACCCCTGTGATTGGGTTCATTACCCCGTGATTGGGTTGATTACACCCCTGTGATTGGACTGTCGGTCCTGTGATTGGTACTTGCCCTGTGATTGGTTTCGCTACCCCTGTGATTGGGTTCATTACCCTCGTGATTGGGTCGATCACCCCTGTGATTGGACTTCGGTCCCTGTGATGGACTACGGTCCCTGTGATTGGGTTCATCACCCCTGTGATTGGGTTCATTACCCCCGTGTACTGGTTTATGATTGGGATTGGGTTACATATGTTGCTTGGTGGTTAGTGTTGAGATTTCCCTTCGGTTCTTCGGTTATGAGTCCTTGTTTATTCTGTTGATATCTCGTTGTTCTGTTTAGATTGATTGTTCCTTATGATTGTGTTCAGTTGGTACTCTGATTATGGTTCGTTGTTGTCTTATGCTTTCCTTGTAATCATTGGCTTTGGTTGGATGAGTCTTGGTTTATGATTCTTCAGTTTATCCTTGTTGAGTATCCGATTTGAACTATTGAACAGTTTGTTGGTGTTTATATTCTATATGGGTGCGTAAACCTATTTACAACTCTACTATTATATCTATACTTCTTGCGGGTGTGATGGTGGTTACTTAGCAGTCTTTTGCTAATGGTTCTTGTGTGTTTTCCCAGGTTTGCCTTAAAGCCTTTGCGTGAGCGCGATAGAGATACACCCGTATGAGGAGGCTTAGTTAGTGGTTATGTTTTAGATTTATGCTTTGGCCTGTGAGCCACTTGAGACGTTATATCCCTAGATCTAGTACTTTGAATATTGTCAACATGCTTTAAGGATTATCGTTTATACAGTTAGTGTTTTTTGTGTTAGCCTGTGCATCTAGGTGTGTATTTTACCTAGATGTGGCATGACGCCCCTTAGGTTTTATATATTGCTTCCGCTATCGTTTGGGTTGTTGGTTGAGTTCGGCAGCTTTTATGTTAAGTTTTTAGCTATCTCAGCCTGTGTGAGGTTGGGGTGTCACAGTTGGTATCAGAGCCTGTGTTGAGGTCTGAATAGAGATCCTAGGGTTGAATTTGAGACTCTAGACTTGATAGTAGGAATTAAGAGTTTGAGAATCCTAGGATGTGTGGAATTCTAGGAATCGCGGTGAGGACGCGCCTTATCTGTCTTATATTATATGTGTTTGTTAATCTTGTTGTTGCAGCTTGCGGCTCGTCGTTCCGGGTAAGTCTTAATCGCTTTTAGTTCAAGTTGCTTCGTTTTAGCTTATAGCTAGAGCCTGCTTTAGATTAGGAAATGAGTAGTTAGTTGGTACGAGACGGTTGGATAGCATCGTGTGCATCTCGAGCATACCAGAAGATCTGGCGGTCGTCAAAGAAGATATAGTCTACTCACGGCTCGGAGTCAACGCAACGGTCTACGTTCTTCGGAGAATGGCGTCTTCGCGTATGAAGCGTCGTCTTGCAGATCTTCGTTACCTCAAGACTTGAAGAACGGTTCGTGCAGCTGAAGTTCGACTCAAGACGAAGAAAGCGAATGGAGCTCGAAAGACTGAAGACTCGAAGACCCTCGGCCTATGAGGACGACAATGGCGGGTGCTGAACGCGTCAAGAAAGAGTTAAAACACGCCAAGTAGAAGCTTCCGGACCAATGAGAGATCTCGTGCAGAAACTGGACTACGTAAGAAGAAATCCGATGGTCGATCAGACTAAGTATCCTACCTAGCTGAAGGTGCAAGGAACAAGCTAGTAAAGTTGATCAAGATCGCAAAGATCAAGCAGATAACCAAGCTAGCACCGGTTAAGGAGAATCTACTTCCGTAAAGCAGAGAAACACCAACAGGAATTTGGATAAGAAACTCGTGCAAGAAGCCGGACACTAGAAATTAATGAGGTGGATGCAACTGGAGGCCTACTAGAACGCAAGAAGAAGTAGAGTGCCCAGCAAAATAAGTCAAGAAAAGGGACTGAACGCTTAGTCGAAGTGAGAACCTACAGTGGTGTATGCGAAGTCTCTGTATTTCGGTGCACCTTGAACGTGGTTTCCGTGCAAGACTCAAGGAAGTAACCTCGGTTTCTAAAGATCGCTATTACCCATAAACAATCCCTTTCAAATCGGCGTAATACCTTTCCAATTGAACCTACTCCTTATCATGAAAGCTCCTCAGAATCTTTCGTTTGCACCAATCAGTCATCAGCAACTTCACTCACCTTCAGCCTCTTCTTGGAGTATAAGGTTGTGCGAACCGTAGTGTAAGCTTATTCGATCTCCAAGTCCAGTTGCGTGGGAGCCAGTCAAGATCCGCCAACCAGTCAGAAGTGTGTAATCAAATCGTCAACGCCGAAGAGACTCGCTTAGGATAGAGAGACTTCCTATTCCTTTTAAAGCCGAATCCTTCACAGTTCTTCGCAAATCCTAAGTACCATACCTGTTAGGAAATCCCTTCTCATCTTTGCAATTCTATCTTCTTCTAAATCCACTGAAACCAATTCTCCTCGTCCGTATTCCAATTATCCCATAGAATCTCTTGATTTGAGATCTGAATGGCCTCTTGTTACAACATCCCTCTCTACCTTGCTAATCTCTTTCTTATTTTCGATGACTGAATTTCTCTTTTCCCCTTGAGAGAGTACATACCCTATTGCTAAGGAATCTTTTCTATCTTATTAGATCTCCTTGCTATCGTCCCTTCATTCCAACTTCCTCTCACTCCCTTGGAAATTGTATATCCTTCCGTTCAGACAACCTTTCAGTTTATCTCATTCTTCTCCCATTTCAAGATTGAATTTCTTTCTCTCCCTTGACGAGTTGAATACGCTACCATCTGACAAATCATTTCGCCTTCCCAGACCCCGATCTTAATTCCTCTCGAAACCTAACTTCTTTCACCTCTCGGAGTAAGGATGAATACCCTATCATAAAGAATCATTTCATCTTTCTAGACCTCAGTACTATCGACTCTTGGAACCGAATCTCTCTCATTCCCTTGGGGATTGCACACTCTTTTATTAGGCATCCCTCTTATATCCATTCTAAATCTCCTTCTCACCTTCATTGGGAAAGGAACCTCCTCTCTTCTTTGGGAAATTGAATACCTATCATACGAGAAATTACGTTCTGCTCTCTAAGACCTCCTCTTAACTTCTACTAGTAACCTGATTCCTCCCTTCCTGAGTAAGCTAAATATTTCCACCGTTGAGGAACTCGTTCTGCGTTTTCAACCTCATTCCTATCTTCTTTCAAAATTGAATTTCTTTCTTACCTTGAAGAGCCGTATTACCTTATCATTGCCAAACCGTTTCTTCTTTCGAAACCTTATTCTTAATCCCTTTTTGAATCTAATTCTTTCTTTCCTCGAATAAGCTAAATACCCTATCGTTGGAAAACTCATCTTGTGTTTCCAATCTGTGCTCATCTGTTCTCGAAGTCCAGTTCTTTTCGTTCAGTTCTCTTCTTCTTTAAAGAACTTGAGTACTCCCTTAAACTTAGAAATTCTTGCCTCTTGTAAACCTGTTGTCCTTATTTTCTCCCGAAGCCGAGTTCATTTCTTTTTTCCTTAAAGAACTTGACGTTCCTTTATTGCAAATAATCATCTCCATCCCCTCGAACGTTGTTCATTGTTCTTCCTGAAAATATCTTGTGACAAGGTGAGCAGCCTATTCCTAAGTTGTAACCTTGATAACCTTTAATTCAATTCTTAACCGATGTTGTTCCTTGAGACCTTACACCTAAACCTTCATCCCTTTTCCAGTTGGGTCAAATTTTCAAAACCGGGCATATGTATCTATATAAATATTTCTCTCTATATGTACTACAGTACTAGCTTCCACTCTCTGTCCCCAAACGTTTTCTGAGCTTCGGGGACGAAGCTCCTTTTAAGGGGGTAAGTGTAACACCCCGAAAATTCCTACTACTCTTTTGAATATTATAAGGGTTTAATTTCTTATTAAATAATTATTTAATAACTATAAGTATAGTTATTTTCTATGGGCCTGAGATTACATACTCTTATATATATATATAAGTTATGTTAAGACTAACGATAAATAGTCTATGGCCCAATATTTGTATTTGATATATACATATATATGTATTCCATACCATATTAAATATTATTGAGCCCACATTACTTCCAATTCCTTAAGGTTATGTTCTAGCCCATAACTATGAATTATATTTTTAATCTATAGACTAAGTTTAGTCTTGAGTCCAAATCATGCAAGCCTAAATGTTTATTTAACCCACCCATTTCTAAGTTGACCCAATCCTTATCATTTTTAGCCCAATCCAATTAATACCCTAGAGGATGACAAAAATAGGAGTTTCCAATATGGGAAGGAAGGATTGTTTCGGCAGCCAAGCTTTCTCCATCTCTCTCCCTGCCGCTGTCATCCCCGACTACTCCCTCGCCCCTCATTTCTCCGTCTCCGAGAATGCAGCTCAGCCAAACGGTGCAGCAAGGTCCTCCGTTCTCCTTCTTCTACTTTGCTCCATTGCGGGTGTCTTAACAACCGATTTACTATGTCTCCAAACCCCAATTCCCTTACCACACTCGGATCAAAGTATTTCCCTCTAATTAAATTCTCTGACTTATACACATCCACAAGCGCCAATTGTTCATGAGTTAAGCCTCGGAGGACCCTTGTTCTTCTTGTATTAGGATCAACTTGTGGTGGTGGAAGTGGTGGTTCTGGTCTTGCCATTGTTCGGCTTGTGCTTGCTTCCTCATAATTCCTTTTCAAGGCTTGCTCTTTGGTTCTTCCCATTTCCTAAAAAAAGCGGAAAAGTGCATGAAAAATAAGAAAATGTGTGTCTGAACTCCACGCATAGGGAACCTATGTTTTAGTTGGACACATCTCAAGCAAGAAACTCATAGGTAACCGGAGTATATGTCGGTCCTCTCCATTCGAATACTTTGCTCCATTGCGGGTGGCTTAGCAACCGATCTACCATGTCTTCAAACCCAAATTCCCATAGCACACTCGGATCAAAGTATTAACCTCCAATTAAATTCTCTGACTTATACACATCCACAAGCGCCAATTGTTAATGAGTTAAGCCTCTTGGGACCCTTGTTCTTCTTGCATTAGGTTCAACTTGTGGTGGTGGAAGTGGTGGTTCTGCTCTTGACATTGTTGGCTTGTGCCTGCTTCCTCATAATTCCTTTTCAAGGCTTGCTCTTTGATTCTTCCCATTTCCTAAAAAAAGCGGAAAAGTGCATGAAAAATAAGAAAATGTGTGTCTGAACTCCACGCATTGGGAACCTAATGTTTTAGTGGGACACATCTCAAGCAAGAAACTCATAGGTAACCTGAGTATATCTCGGTCCTGTCCATTCGAATACTTTGCTCCATTGCGGGTGTCTTAGCAACCGATTTACCATGTCTTCAAACCCAAATTCCCTTAGCACACTCGGATCAAAGTATTTCTCTCCAATTAAATTCTCTGACTTATACACATCGACAAGCGCCAATTGTTCATGAGTTAAGCCTCTGAGGACCCTTGTTCTTCTTGTATTAGGTTCAACTTGTGGTGGTGGAAGTGGTGGTTCTGGTCTTGCCATTGTTCAGCTTGTGCCTGCTTCCTCATAATTCCTTTTCAAGGCTTGCTCTTTGGTTCTTCCCATTTCCTAAAAAAAGCGGAAAAGTGCATGAAAAATAAGAAAATGTGTGTCTGAACTCCACGCATTGGGAACCTAATGTTTTAATGGGACACATCTCAAGCAAGAAACTCATAGGTAACCGGAGTATATCTCGGCCCTGTCCATTTGAATACTTTGCTCCATTGCGGGTGTCTTAGCAACCGATTTACCATGTCTTCAAACCCAAATTCCCTTAGCACACTCGGATCAAAGTATTTCTCTCCAATTAAATTCTCTGACTTATATTTCCGACCTCCCTTGAATCCGTTACCCCCAATTGAACCTACCCTTTCATGAAGCTCCCTCAGAATTCTTTCGTTCTGCACCAATCAGTCATCAGCAACTCACCACCTTCAGCCTCTTTTGGAGAGATAAGGTTATGCGAACCGTAGTCTGCGTGGGGAGCTTATTCGAATCTCAGATTCATGTTGCGTGGGAAGCAAGGCAAGATCTATCAATCAGTCAGAGTGTCAATCGAATCGTCAACCCGAAGAAATCTCTTAGGATAGAGAAACTTCCTTATTCTTCTTAAAACCGAATCCTTCACAGTTCTTCGCAAATCCTAAGTACCATACCTGTTAGGAAATCCCTTCTATCCGTTGTAATCTTCGTTCCTAAATCCCTGTGGAAACCCAATTCTCCTCGACTCCTCGTAATTCCGATTACCTTCCATTAGGGAATCCCTTCTCTCTATTCTAATCAGTATTCCTATCTATTCTTGAAACTAATTCTCTTGATTCTTGAGATTCTGAATGCCTTCTTGTTAAAACATCCCTTCTACCTATTCTAATCTCTTTCTCATTTCGATCGACACTGAATTTCTCTTTCCCTTGAGAGAGTACATACCCTATTGCTAAGGAATCTTTTCTATCTTATTAGATCTCCTTGCTATCGTCCCTTACATTCAAATTCCTCTCACTCCCTTGGAAATTGTATATCCTTCCGTTCAGACAACCTTTCAGTTTATCTCATTCTTCTCCCATTTCAAGATTGAATTTCTTTTCTCTCCTTGACGAGTTGAATACCCTACCGTGATAATCATTTCGCCTTTCCAGATCTCGTTCTTAATTCCTCTCGAAACCTAATTCCTTTCACCTCTCGGAGTAAGATGAATACCCTATCACTAAAGAATCCTTTCTATCTTTCTAGACCTCATTACTATCGACTCTTGGAACCGAATCTCTCTCATTCCCTTGGGGATTGCACGCTCTTTTATTTTAGGCATCCCTTTCTATCCATTCTAAATCTCCTTCTCACCTTCATTTGGAAAGGAACCCCTCCCTCTTCTTTGGGAAATTGAATACTCTATCATAGAGAAATTACTTCTGCCTCTCTATGACCTCGCTCTTAACTTCTATAGAAATCTGATTCTTCCCTTTCCTTGAGTAAGCTAAATATCCTACCGTTGAGAAACTCGTTCTGCGTTTTCAATCTCATTCCTATCTTCTTTCAAAATTGAATTTTCTTTCTTACCTTGAAGAGCCGAATACCTTATCATTGACAACCGTTTCTGTCTTCAAAACCTTATCTTAATCCCTTTTGGAATCTAATTCCTCGAATAAGCTAAATACCCCATCGTTGGAAAACTCATCCTGTGTTTCCAATCTTGTGCTTATCTGTTCCCGAAGTCAAGTTCTTTTCGTTCATTCTCTTCATTCAAAGAACTTGATACTCCCTTAAACTTAGAAATTCTTTTGGCCTCTTGAACCTAGTTGTTCTTATTTTCTCCGAAGCCGAGTTCATTTCTTTTTCCTTAAAGAACTTGACGTTCCTTTTATTGCAAAAAATCGATTCCATCCTCTCGAACGTTGATCTCATTCGCTTCCTGAAAATATCTTGTGCAAGTGACAGCCGTATTTCCTAAGTTGCAACCTTGATAACCTTTAATTCAATTCTTAACCGATGTTGTTCTTGAACCTTACACCGTAAACCTTCCATCCCCTTTTCCGTTGGGTCAAATTTTCAAAACCGGGGTATATATATATATTCTTTTCTCTATATGTACTACCGTACTAGTTTTAACTCTCTGTCCCAAACGTTTTCTGAGCTTCGGGGACGAAGCTCCTTTTAAGGGGGGTAGAGTGTAACACCCCGAAAATTCACTACTCTCTTGAATATTATAAGGGGTTATTTCTTATTAAATAAGTATTTAAATAATTATAAGTAATTATTTCCCTATGGGCTTGATTATATACTCTTGTATATATATATAACCTATTGTTATATTATAATAATAGTCTATGGCCCAATATTTGTATTTGATATATACATATATATGTATTCCATACCATATTAAATATTATTGAGCCCACATTACTTCCAATTCCTTAAGGTTATGTTCTAGCCCATAACTATGAATTATATTTTTAATCTATAGACTAAGTTTAGTCTTGAGTCCAAATCATGCAAGCCTAAATGTTTATTTAACCCAACCATTCTAAGTTGACCCAATCCTTATCATTTTAGCCCAATCCAATTAATACCCTAGAGGATGACAAAAATAGGAGTTTCCATATTGGGAAGGAAGGATTGTTTCGGCAGCCAAGCTTTCTCCATCTCTCTCCCTGCCGGCTGTCATCCCCGACTACTCCCTCGCCCCTCATTTCTCCGTCTCCGAGAATGCAGCTCAGCCAAACGGTGCACAAGGTCCTCCGTTCTCCCTTCTTCCGGCGAACGACAGAACGTTGAAGCTCCGGCAGCAACATGAGCCACCTCATCGCATCTTGCCGTTCTCTTTATCGACGGCAAACAGCAGGCGGACTCCGGCGGCGATGGGCGAAGCAGAGCGGTGGCACTCCCTTTCCGATGCAGTCCCGTCCCTCCCGTCGTGACTGGAACGACGACCGGCGACCTCCCCTGTTCCGACGCCCCTCTCCTTCCTTGACGGTTCTCCTTGCGGCACCGATCGCGGAGCTACACGGGCGCAAGTCACGGTGGAAACCAACGGGCACCCCTTCTCCGCAAGGCAGCGGCAACTGGACGTGGCAGCGTGAGCTTGCGGAGGGAGACGACGGTGCTCCCGTCTCCGTTGAGTGAAAACAAGGCGCAGCGGCGACGCAACGGGCTGTGTTGACGGCTTCTCCCTCTCCGTTACCCTCCCGCAGCAGACGGCCAGCAAGGGAACACCGGCCTCCCTTATTCCCAAAGCTAGCGGCGACGGTCTCCATCGTTCCCTTTCCCGGCGACGGCACGTTACGACAACATTAGTGACGGCGGCATGGTTGGTAGAAGCTCGGCGGCGACGTAGCCTCCTCTTCCCCTGTTCCGGCGGTGCATGCGCGTAAGGTTGGTGGTGGCTGGGAGTTCTTCTGAAGGCTGTCATTTGAGTGGTTGCGCATCCTGACCATAACAGAGAAGGTGGTCTAGTGGAACAGTGCGTGAGTGTGGAGCTAGAGGGCTCTGGTTCGAAGCCAGGAGTAAGCGTTATATTTTAAGGTAATATATTTGGCTTATTATTGTTAGGCTTATAGTTTTAGAATTGGTTAAGGTGTTACAGCTTAGGATTAGATTAGTATTATGGTCACATTATATTAGCCGTTAAGTATAGATTTTAGGACCGTTATTATGGACCGAATAAGATTAGTAATATCCTTGTTATTAATAGTTAGTGACGGTATTAGATTATATTAATTCTTCAGGTTCGTGAGTATGAACCGAGCTTTTGAGTTTGACGTTGCTTTGGATTAATGCTTTTGGATTAAATACGCTTCAAAGGTAACCATCCATGTCCATCAAAACTATTTTATTCACTCCTATTCTATATGTTATTTGGTGGATTGGAAATCCTGAATATCCTTGATTATTGGCCTATTATTGATTGTGTTGTGGATTCATGGACTCGTGTCCTAATCCTTTGTCTATTTGATGTATATGATCATTGTTGGTTTGGATTTCCATGTTATTGGCCTCTGTTATATGAATATTGGTGTATTGTAATATGATCCTTGTATTCTGTTGTATCTCTTTGTATTCTGAGCTGAGTCTGATTCGGTATGTGGGAATTGCTCTTGCGGGGTTCTCTAGCGTGACAATGTAAGCGCTAGGGTTTTCCGTGAGAGTAAAGTGGTAGTGGTTAGTGAGTGATCCGTTGTTTGTTTCCTCCCTTGTTCTTGAGTTTATTGGAGTATTCTATTGGTTATGTTATCTTGATTCTGAGTATTTATTCATACCTCTTAGTCCACTTGTTTGAGTCTATTATTTGATTGGTGGATTCCTTGATTATATTATTTGGAAGTTGGTAGGTGTTCATATCTGAGATGAACACTCTGAGTGATGGTTTGGGGCTGAGTTGAGTATGAGTATGTGGTAGTGGATCTTTGAGTATCTCTTGGTGGTTGTTGGGTGGACTATCTGTGCTATTGTTTGTATTTGGGTTGATTACCCCTGTGATTGGGTTCATTACCCCCGTGATTGGGTTGATTACACCCCTGTGATTGGACTGTCGGTCCCTGTGATTGGCTATTGCCCCTGTGATTGGGTACCCCTGTGATTGGGGTGATTGGGTCGATTCACCCCTGTGATTGGACTTCGGTCCCTGTGATTGGACTACGGTCCCTGTGATTGGGTTCATCACCCCTGTGATTGGGTTCATTACCCCTGTGTACTTGGTTTATGATTGGGATTGGGTTCGATATGTTGCTTGGTGGTTAGTGTTGAGATTTCCCTTCGGTTCTTTGGTTATGAGTCCTTGTTTATTCTGTTGATATCTCGTTGTTCTCGATTATGATTGATTGTTCCTTATGATTGTGTTCAGTTGGTATCTTGGTTATGGTTCGTTGTTGTCTTATGCTTTCCTTGTTAATCATTGGCTTTGGTTGGATGAGTCTTGGTTTATGATTCGTTCAGTTTATCCTTGTTGAGTATCCGATTTGAACTATTGAACAGTTTGTTGGTGTTTATATTCTATATGGGTGCGTAAACCTATTTACAACTTATATGTATATCTATACTTCCTTGCGGGTGTGAATGGTGGTTACTTAGCAGTCTTTTGCTAATGGTTCTTTGTGTGTTTTCCAGGTTTGCCTTAAAGCCTTTGCGTGAGCGCGATAGAGATACACCCGTATGAGGAGGCTAGTTAGTGGTTATGTTTTAGATTTATGCTTTGGCCTGTGAGCCATTTGAGACTTTATATACCCTAGACTAGTACTTTGAATATTGTTAAACATGCTTTAAGGATTATCGTTTATACAGTTAGTTTTTTATGGTTAGCCTGTGCATCTAGGCTGTGTTTCTTTCCTAGATGTGGCATGACGCCCTTAGGTTTTAATTCGCTTCCGCTATGTTTGTTTGTTGGTTGAGATTGGCAGCTTTTATGTTAAGTTTTAGCTATCTCAGCCTGTGTGAGGTTGGGGTGTCACACTCCATGAAACTAAAGCTTGTGTTGCTGGCAATTGTTCATGAGTTAAGCCTTTTGTTCTCTTGCATGGTTTTCTGCTCTTCATTGTACCTCATAAATCCTTTTCAAGGCTTGCTCTTTGATTCTTCCATTTCCTAAAAAAAGCGGAAAAGTGCATGAAAAATAAGAAATGTAAGTCTGAACTCCACGCATTGGAACCTAATGTTTTAGTGGGACACATCTCAAGCAAGAAACTCATAGGTAACCGGAGTATATGTCGGTCTCTCCATTCGAATACTTTGCTCCATTGCGGGTGTCTTAGCAACCGATTTACCATGTCTCCAAACCCAAATTCCTTAGCACACTCGATCAAAGTATTTCCCCCAATTAAATTCTCTGACTTATACACATCCACAAGCGCCAATTGTTCATGAGTTAAGCCTCGGAGGACCCTTGTTCCTCTTGCATTAGGTTCAACTTGTGGTGGTGGAAGTGGTGGTTCTGGTCTGCCATTGTTCGGCTTGTGCTTGCTTCCTCATAATTCCTTTTCAAGGCTTGCTCTTTGGTTCTTCCATTTCCTAAAAAAAGGAAAGTGTGCATGAAAAATAAGAAAATGTGTGTCTGAACTCCACGCATAGGGAACCTAATGTTTTAGTGGGACACATCTCAAACAAGAAACTCATAGGTAACCGGAGTATATGTCGGTCCTCTCCATTCGAATAGTTTGCTCCATTGCGGGTGTCTTAGCAACCGATTTACCATGTCTTCAAACCAAATTCTTAGCACACTCGGATCAAAGTATTTCCTCCAATTAAATTCTCTGACTTATACACATCCACAAGCGCCAATTGTTCATGAGTTAAGCCTCGGAGGACCCTTGTTCCTCTTGCATTAGGTTCAACTTGTGGTGGTGGAGTGGTGGTTCTGCTCTTGCCATTGTTCGGCTTGTGCTGCTTCCTCATAATTCCTTTTCAAGGCTTGCTCTTTGGTTCTTCCATTTCCTAAAAAAAGCGAAAAGTGCATGAAAAATAAGAAAATGTGTGTCTGAACTCCACGCATAGGGAACCTAATGTTTTAGTGGACACATCTCAAGCAAGAAACTCATAGGTAACCGAGTATATGTCGGTCCTCTCCATTCGAATACTTTGCTCCATTGCGGGTGTCTTAACAACCGATTTACCATGTCTTCAAACCCAATTTCCCTTAGCACACTCGATCAAAGTATTTCCCTCCAATTAAATTCTCTGACTTATACACATCCACAAGCGCCAATTGTTCATGAGTTAAGCCGGAGGACCCTTGTTCCTCTTGCATTAGGTTCAACTTGTGGTGGTGGAAGTGGTGGTTCTGGTCTTGCCATTGTTCGGCTTGTGCCTGCTTCCTCATAATTCCTTTTCAAGGCTTGCTCTTTGGTTCTTCCCATTTCCTAAAAAGCGGAAAGTGCATGAAAAATAAGGAAATGTGTGTCTGAACTCCACGCATTGGGAACCTAATGTTTTAGTGGGACACATCTCAAGCAAGAAACTCATAGGTAACCGGAGTATATGTCGGTCCTCTCCATTCGAATACTTTGCTCCATTGCGGGTGTCTTAGCAACCGATTTACCATGTCTTCAAACCCAAATTCCCTTAGCACACTCGGATCAAAGTATTTCCTCCAATTAAATTCTCTGACTTATACACATCCACAAGCGCCAATTGTTCATGAGTTAAGCCTCTGAGGACCCTTGTTCTTCTTGCATTAGGTTCACCTTGTGGTGGTGGAAGTGGTGGTTCTGCTCTTGCCATTGTTCGGCTTGTGCCTGCTTCCTCATAATTCCTTTTCAAGGCTTGCTCTTTGGTTCTTCCTATTTCCTAGAAAAAGCGGAAAAGTGCATGAAAAATAAGAAAATGTGTGTCTGAACTCCACGCATAGGGAACCTATGTTTTAGTTGGACACATCTCAAGCAAGAAACTCATAGGTAACCGGAGTATATGTCGGTCCTCTCCATTCGAATACTTTGCTCCATTGCGGGTGTCTTAACAACCGATTTACCATGTCTCCAAACCCCAATTCCCTTAGCACACTCGGATCAAAGTATTTCCCTCCAATTAAATTCTCTGACTTATACACATCCACAAGCGCCAATTGTTCATGAGTTAAGCCTCGGAGGACCCTTGTTCCTCTTGTATTAGGTTCAACTTGTGGTGGTGGAAGTGGTGGTTCTGGTCTTGCCATTGTTCGGCTTGTGCCTGCTTCCTCATAATTCCTTTTCAAGGCTTGCTCTTTGGTTCTTCCCATTTCCTAAAAAAAGCGGAAAAGTGCATGAAAAATAAGAAAATGTGTGTCTGAACTCCACGCATTGGGAACCTAATATTTTAATGGGACACATCTCAAGCAAGAAACTCATAGGTAACCGGAGTATATCTCGGTCCTGTCCATTCGAATACTTTGCTCCATTGCGGGTGTCTTAGCAACCGATTTACCATGTCTTCAAACCCAAATTCCCTTAGCACACTCGGATCAAAGTATTTCTCTCCAATTAAATTCTCTGACTTATACACATCGACAAGCGCCAATTGTTCATGAGTTAAGCCTCTGAGGACCCTTGTTCTTCTTGCATTAGGTTCAACTTGTGGTTCACCTTCTGCTCTTGCCATTGTTCGGCTTGTGCCTGCTTCCTCATAATTCCTTTTCAAGGCTTGCTCTTTGGTTCTTCCCATTTCCTAAAAAAAGCGGAAAAGTGCATGAAAAATAAGAAAATGTGTGTCTGAACTCCACGCATTGGGAACCTAATGTTTTAGTGGGACACATCTCAAGCAAGAAACTCATAGGTAACCGGAGTATATCTCGGTCCTGTCCATTCGAATACTTTGCTCCATTGCGGGTGTCTTAGCAACCGATTTACCATGTCTTCAAACCCAAATTCCCTTAGCACACTCGGATCAAAGTATTTCTCTCCAATTAAATTCTCTGACTTATACACATCGACAAGCGCCAATTGTTCATGAGTTAAGCCTCTGAGGACCCTTGTTCTTCTTGCATTAGGTTCA
>CP025647.1:21509547-21570588 GCA_003576665.1 Ipomoea trifida | reverse complement strand
ATATAAAATTTGCCGCTGCCGGGTTTTGAACCCGAAACAATTAATCCATTTTGTTTAGCCAGTGCTACAGCGGAGCCCTTTGTGATTATTAGTGTTCATTTATTATATAACCCTTATCTTAATAATAATACAATAAGTAAAGATATAAAAAAAATTTAGTCCGCAACATAAAATCAACTCTGTTCTAGCCATTGCTACAGTATTGGAGCCCTTTGAACTCCTTGGTGTTTTTTGTATTGAGCAAATACCAGTTTTGATCCCACGACTATTAGCAAAATGACAATTTTGGTCCACATGTTTCATTTCTACCAATTTTGGTCCCACGACTATTGTTTTAGTACCAATTTTCATCCAGACTATTGTTTTAGTGCCAAAATTTATCGCGCGGTCACCCATCCGTTTAAAACGTGCAAAAATCTAAAATTGTTAAGCGTATTTTCATCATTTTCAACTTAATATCTTAATTTGAGTATGAATAAATGGATTTAAGTCCTAAAATCGATCAAAATTCGCAGTTTTCCCTCCTCATTTTACCTTAATTTGAGGAGGAGAATTGTGAAATGATCGATCTTAGGGCTTAAATCTCTTTATTCATGCTCAAATTGGATATTGAGTTGAAAAGGACGAAAAATACCTTCAAAAATTTTAGATTTCGGCACGTTTTAAACGGATGGGTGACCGGCGCGATGAATTTTGGCACTAAAACAGTAGTCGTGGGACCAAAATTGGTACTAAACAATAGTCGTGGGACCAAAATTGGTAGAAATGAAACATGTGGACCAAAATTGTCATTTTGCAAATAGTCGTGGGATCAAAACTGGTATTTGCTCAATACAAAAAACACCAAGGAGTTCAAAGGGCTCCAATACTGTAGCAATGGCTAGAACAGAGTTGATTTTATGTTGCGGACTAAATTTTTTTTATATCTTTACTTATTGTATTATTATTAAGATAAGGGTTATATAATAAATGAACACTAATAATCACAAAGGGCTCCGCTGTAGCACTGGCTAAACAAAATGGATTAATTGTTTCGGGTTCAAAACCCGGTAGTGGCAAATTTTATATTTTTTCGTTATCCTATTCCTTTTTTTATAAGGTTTATGTTAAAACAAAAAAACAAGGAGTTTTCTCAAATAAAAAAAAAAAAACACCAAGGAGTTCAAAACGCTCCATTACTGTAGCAATGGATAGAACAGAGTTGATTTATGTTGCGGATTACGGAAATTTTATATTTTTACTTATTGTATTATTATTAAGATAAGGTTTATATAATACATGAACACTGATAAGCACAAAGGGCTCTACTGTAGCACTGGCTAAACAAAAATGATTTATTGTTCTGGGTTTAAAAACCGCAGCGGCGAAAATTTTATATTTTTCGTTATCCTATTCCTTTTTTTAAGGTTTATATAATACAAAAAACACCAAGGAGTTCAAAGGGCTCCACTATGTAGCAATAGCTAGAACAGAGTTGATTTTATGTTGCGGATTACGAAAATATTATATTTTTACTTATTGTATTATTATTAAGATAAGGTTTATATAATAAATGAACACTAATAAGTACAAAGGGCTCCGCTGTAGCACTGGCTAAACAAAATGGATTAATTGTTCTGGGTTCAAACCCGACAGCGGAAAATTTTATATTTTTCGTTATCCTATTCCTTTTACACCAAGGAGTTCAAAGGCTCCACTACTGTAGCAATGGATAGAAACAGAGTTGATTTTATGTTGCGGATTACGGAAATTTTATATTTTTACTTATTGTATTATTATTAAGATAAGGTTTATATAATAAATGAACACTGATAAGCACAAAGGGCTCCCTGTAGCACTGACTAAACAAAATGGATTAATTGTTCCGGGTTTAAAACCCGGCAGCGGAAAATTTTATATTTTTCGTTATCCTATTCCTTTTTATAATATAAGGTTTATATAACACAAAAAACACCAAGGAGTTCAAAGGGCTCCAATACTGAGCAATGGCTAGAACAAAGTTGATTTTATGTTGCGGATTAAAAATTTTATATTTTTACTTATTGTATTATTATTAAGATAAGGTTTATATAATTAATTTACACTAATAAGTACAAGGGCTCCGTTGTAGCACTGACTAAACAAAATGGATTAGTTGTTCCGGGTTCAAAACCCGGCAGCGGAAAATTTTATATTTTTCGTTATCCTATTCCTTTTTTATAAGGTTTAGGTTACACAAAAAACACCTAGGAGTTTTCTCAAAAAAAAAAAAAAAAACACCAAGGAGTTCAGAGGGCTCACTACTGTAGCAATGGATAGAACATAGTTGATTTTATGTTGCGGATTATGAAAATTTTATATTTTTACTTATTGTATTATTATTAAGATAAGGTTTATATAATACATGGCCACTGATAAACACAAAGGGCTCCGCTGTAGCACTGGCTAAACAAAATGGATTAATTGTTCCGGGTTTAAACCCGGCAGCGGAAAATTTTGTATTTTCGTTATCCTATTCCTTTTTTTATAGGGTTTATATAACACAATGGAGCAAAGTATTCGAATGGAGAGGACCGACATATACTCGGTTACCTATGAGTTTCTTGCTTGAGATGTGTCCCACTAAAACATTAGGTTCCCTATGCGTGGAGTTCAGACTTACATTTCCTTATTTTTCATGCACTTTACCGCTTTTTTTAGGAAATGGGAAGAACCAAAGAGCAAGCCTTGAAAAGGAATTATGAGGAAGCAAGCACAAGCCGAACAATGGCAAGAGCAGAACCACCACCTCCACCACCACAAGTTGAACCTAATGCAAGAGGAACAAGGGTCCTCCGAGGCTTAACTCATGAACAATTGGCGCTTGTGGATGTGTATAAGTCAGAGAATTTAATTGGAGGGAAATACTTTGATCCGAGTGTGCTAAGGGAATTTGGGTTTGAAGACATGGTAAATCGGTTGCTAAGACACCCGCAATGGAGCAAAGTATTCGAATGGAGAGGACCGACATATACTCCGGTTACCTATGAGTTTCTTGCTTGAGATGTGTCCCACTAAAACATTAGGTTCCCTATGCGTGGAGTTCAGACTTACATTTTCTTATTTTTCATGCACTTTACCGCTTTTTTTAGGAAATGGGAAGAACCAAAGAGCAAGCCTTGAAAAGGAATTATAAGGAAGCAAGCACAAGCCGAACAATGGCAAGAGTAGAACCACCACTTCCACCACCACAAGTTGAACCTAATGCAAGAGGACAAGGGTCCTCGAGGTTTAACTTATGAACAATTGGCGCTTGTGGATGTGTATAAGTCAGAGAATTTAATTGGAGGGAAATACTTTGCTCCGAGTGTGCTAAGGGAATTTGGGTTTGAAGACATGGTAAATCGGTTGCTAAGACACAACTGCAATGGAGCAAAGTATTCGAATGGGGGACCGACATATACTCCGGTTATCTATGAGTTTCTTGCTTGAGATGTGTCCCACTAAAACATTAGGTTCCCAATGCGTGGAGTTCAGACACACATTTTCTTATTTTTCATGCACTTTTCCGCTTTTTTTAGGAAATGGGAAGAACCAAAGAGCAAGCATTGAAAAGGGATTATGAGGAAGCAGGCACAAGCCAACAATGTCAAGAGCAGAACCACCACTTCCACCACCACAAGTTGAACCTAATGCAAGAGGAACAAGGGTCCTCAGAGGCTTAACTCATGAACAATTGGCGCTTGTGGATGTGTATAAGTCAGAGAATTTAATTGGAGGGGAGTTAATTCCCAAAATGGTCTCCTTCTATGACCTTTTCTCATTTAGTGACTCGACTTTCAATTGCACCCAATGTGGTCCTCCAACTATAGAAAATCAAGCCAAAATGGTATTCCGTTAGTTTTTCCGTGAAATGAACCTAAAAAACGAGGGTAAAATGGGAATTTCAGCTCCTTAATCCATCTGTAGGTGGAGGAAAATAGTTAGGGTCGGGATTGGTGTAATCAAAGGGACACCATGAAATCCAGAGGTACAGAGTCATCCAAATAATTGTTAGGAATATCCTGAGATTGCTGAAAGCTAGAAAAAAAAAAGAAAAAGAAACTCATCCTCCACCTTGAAAGTGTTTATAGAGTCGGGCAACCAAGTGAATCGAGGATCCATATATATGTTCAAGAAACCTGTATCAATAGAAGGAATATAAGGAACAGAGAATAAAAACAAACTGGTGTGGTGGAAAACAATGACATTTTGCAAAACAGAAAGTATTCCCAACTTCATAAATATCATTAATAGATATGCCAAACAAGAAAAAGTATGCAATCTGGTTAAAAAATCTAAACCTCCAGGTCTCATTGCAAATCATCCTAGTCAATTTGAGTTTGCAGACACTTGGAGGCAGAGTCATATTCCCAGAAAATACAGTAAGAAAGAACAACCAAAAGAATAATGCTAAATCTTATAGGAAAATAAATATCCTCACAATCACAAATGAAAACACTTTATGCTTAAATTCAAGTCTTCAATTGACACCAAAGATCATAGACATAGAGAAAACGCGAAGGATTCGATTTGAACTGAAATTCAGTCAATCAAGATAAAGAAACAATGGAGGATTCGATTTGAACTAGAAACTTGAAAACGCCCAACACCACACGAACCTCACATGAAGATAAACAACAAGTTGGTAACTTTATCCACTTTTTTTCACGGATAATTGAGAAGCATACCTTAACTTAAACCCAGAAACTAGCAGAAGAAGGAGGGAAACAAAGTGGGGGAAGGCGATTGGTGGGGAGTGGGGGTGTGGCAGAGTGTGGGTGGTCCTTGAACGCAAAATTAGACATGACATAAGTCTGCTCTACTTCTTCCAGGCCATCGCCGCAATAATCAAATAGGTGGTGGTGCGCAGCCGTGATTTTCAGAAGTGAAGAGGTGCGAACAAAGAAACAACGACGTCGTTGGTCTCGGCTCATCTGCGGCAGGTTTGAGTGCTTTAGCCTCTTCGCGATCTCGCAATTGGAGGCTCCGGCCTTCTCTGTTCAGGTTGGGTGCTTCAGCCTCTTCGTCGGTCTCGCATGGAGCTTCTTCGCCGGTCTTCACGATTTGCAGAGGTGAGATGATGGAGGAAGAAGCCTGAAATTCCATTTTTGCTTGCTTCCTTATAATTCCTTTTCAAGACTTGTTCTTTGGTTCTTCCCATCTCCTAAAAAAAGTAGTAAACTGCATGAAAAATAAGAAAATTTAAGTCTGAACTCCACGCATATGGAACCTATGTTTTAGTTGGACACATCTCAAGCAAGAAACTCATAGGTAATCGGAGTATATGTCGGTCCTCTCCATTCGAATACTTTGCTCCATTGCGGGTGTCTTAACAACCGATTTACCATGTCTTCAAACCCAAATTCCCTTAGCACACTCGGATCAAAGTATTTCCCTCCAATTAAATTCTCTGACTTATACACATCCACAAGCGCCAATTGTTCATGAGTTAAGCCTCGGAGGACCCTTGTTCCTCTTGGATTAGGTTCAACTTGTGGTGGTGGAAGTGGTTGTTCTGCTCTTGCCATTATTCGACTTGTGACTGCTTCCTCATAATTCCTTTTCAAGGCTTACTCTTTGGTTCTTCCCATTTCCTAAAAAAAGCGGAAAAGTGCATGAAAAATAAGAAAATGTGTGTCTGAAATCCACGCATTGGGAACCTAATGTTTTAGTGGGACACATCTCAAGCAAGAAACTCATAGGTAACCGGAGTATATCTCGGTCCTCTCCATTCGAATACGTTGCTCCATTGTGTTATATAAACCCTATAAAAAAAGGAATAGGATAACGAAAAATACAAAATTTTCCGCTGCCGGGTTTTAAACCCGGAACAATTAATCCATTTTGTTTAGCCAGTGCTACAGCGGAGCCCTTTGTGTTTATCAGTGGCCATGTATTATATAAACCTTATCTTAATAATAATACAATAAGTAAAAATATAAAATTTTCATAATCCGCAACATAAAATCAACTATGTTCTATCCATTGCTACAGTAGTGAAGCCCTCTGAACTCCTTGGTGTTTTTTTTTTTTTTTTGAGAAAACTCCTAGGTGTTTTTTGTGTAACCTAAACCTTATAAAAAAGGAATAGGATAACGAAAAATATAAAATTTTCCGCTGCCGGGTTTTGAACCCGGAACAACTAATCCATTTTGTTTAGTCAGTGCTACAACGGAGCCCTTTGTACTTATTAGTGTAAATTAATTATATAAACCTTATCTTAATAATAATACAATAAGTAAAAATATAAAATTTTTGTAATCCGCAACATAAAATCAACTTTGTTCTAGCCATTGCTCAGTATTGGAGCCCTTTGAACTCCTTGGTGTTTTTTGTGTTATATAAACCTTATATTATAAAAAAGGAATAGGATAACGAAAAATATAAAATTTTCCGCTGCCGGGTTTTAAACCCGGAACAATTAATCCATTTTGTTTAGTCAGTGCTACAGGGGAGCCCTTTGTGCTTATCAGTGTTCATTTATTATATAAACCTTATCTTAATAATAATACAATAAGTAAAAATATAAAATTTCCGTAATCCGCAACATAAAATCAACTCTGTTCTATCCATTGCTACAGTAGTGGAGCCCTTTGAACTCCTTGGTGTAAAAGGAATAGGATAACGAAAAATATAAAATTTTCCGCTGTCGGGTTTTGAACCCAGAACAATTAATCCATTTTGTTTAGCCAGTGCTACAGCGGAGCCCTTTGTACTTATTAGTGTTCATTTATTATATAAACCTTATCTTAATAATAATACAATAAGTAAAAATATAATATTTTCGTAATCCGCAACATAAAATCAACTCTGTTCTAGCCATTGCTACAGAATTGGAGCCCTTTGAACTCCTTGGTGTTTTTTGTATTATATAAACCTTATAAAAAAAGGAATAGGATAACGAAAAATATAAAATTTTCCGCTGCCGGTTTTTAAACCCAGAACAATAAATCATTTTTGTTTAGCCAGTGCTACAGTAGAGCCCTTTGTGCTTATCAGTGTTCATGTATTATATAAACCTTATCTTAATAATAATACAATAAGTAAAAATATAAAATTTCCGTAATCCGCAACATAAAATCAACTCTGTTCTATCCATTGCTACAGTAATGGAGCCGTTTGAACTCCTTGGTGTTTTTTTTTTTTTTATTTGAGAAAACTCCTTGGTGTTTTTTGTTTAACATAAACCTTATAAAAAAAGGAATAGGATAACGAAAAATATAAAATTTGCCACTACCGGGTTTTGAACCCGAAACAATTAATCCATTTTGTTTAGCCAGTGCTACAGCGGAGCCCTTTGTGATTATTAGTGTTCATTTATTATATAACTCTTATCTTAATAATAATACAATAAGTAAAGATATAAAAAAAAATTTAGTCCGCAACATAAAATCAACTCTGTTCTAGCCATTGCTACAGTATTGGAGCCCTTTGAACTCCTTGGTGTTTTTTGTATTGAGCAAATACCAGTTTTGATCCCACGACTATTTGCAAAATGACAATTTTGGTCCACATGTTTCATTTCAACCAATTTTGGTCCCACGACTATTGTTTAGTACCAATTTTGGTCCCACGACTATTGTTTTAGTGCCAAAATTCATCGCGCCGGTCACCCATCCGTTTAAAACGTGCCGAAATCTAAAATTTTTGAAGGTATTTTCGTCCTTTTCAACTCAATATCCCAATTTGAGCATAAATAAAGAGATTTAAGCCCTAAGATCGATCACAATTCACAATTCTCCTCCTCAAATTAAGGTAAAATGTGGAGGAAAATGCGAATTTTGATCGATTTTAGGACATGAATCCATTTATTCATACTCAAATTAAGATATTAAGTTGAAAATGATGAAAATACGCTTAACCATTTTAAATTTTTGCACGTTTTAAACGGATGAGTGACCGACGCGATAAATTTTGGCACAAAAACAAAAGTCATGGATGAAAATTGGTATTAAAACAATAGTCGTGGGACCAAAATTGGTAGAAATGAAACATGTGGACCAAAATTGTCATTTTGCTAATAGTCGTGGGACCAAAATTGGTATTTGCTCTTTTTGTATTATATAAACCTTATAAAAAAATGAATAGGATGACGAAAAATATAAAATTTTCCGCTGTCGGGTTTTAAACCCGGAACAATAAATCATTTTTGTTTAGCCAGTGCTACAGCGGAGCCGTTTGTGCATCTCATTGTTCATTTATTATATAAACCTTATCTTAATAATAATACAATACGTAAAAATATAAAATTTTCGTAATCCGCAACATAAAATCAACTCTGTTCTAGCCATTGCTACAGTAGTGGAGCCCTTTCAACTCCTTGGTGTTTTTTTTTTTTTTTTTTGATAAAACTCCTTGGTGTTTATTGTGTTACATAAAGCTTATAAAAGAAGGAATAGGATAACCAAAAATATAAAATTTTCTACTGTCGAGTTTTGAACCTGGACCAATTAATCCATTTTGTTTAGCCAGTGCTACAGCGGAGCCCTTTGTGCTTATCAGTGTTCATGTATTATATAAACCTTATCTTAATAATAATACAATAAGTAAAAATATAAAATTTCCGTAATCCGCAACATAAAATCAACTCTGTTCTATCCATTGCTACTATAGGAGAGCCCTTTGAACTCCTTGTGTTTTTTTTTTTTTTGAGAAAACTCCTTGGTGTTTTATGTTTAACATAAACCTTTTAAAAAAAGGAATAGTATAACAAAAAATATAAAATTTTCCGCTGCCGGGTTTTGAACCCCAAACAATTAATCCATTTTGTTTAGCCAGTGTTATAGCGAAGCCCTTTGTGCTTATTAGTGTTCATTTATTATATAAACCTTATCTTAATAATAATACAATAAGTAAAAATATAAAGTTTTTGTAATCCGCAACATAAAATCAACTCTATTCTAGCCATTGCTACAGTATTGGAGCCCTTTGAACTCCTTGGTGTTTTTTGTGTCATATAAACCCTCTAAAAAAAGGAATAGGATAACGAGAAATATAAAATTTTCCGCTGCTGGGTTTTAAACCCGAAACAATTAATCCATTTTGTTTAGCCAGTGCTACAGCGGAGCCCTTTGTGCTTATCAGTGTTCATGTATTATATAAACCTTATCTTAATAATAATACAATATGTAAAAATATAAAATTTTCATAATCCGAAACATAAAATCAACTATGTTCTATCCATTGCTACAGTAGTGGAGCCCTCTGAACTCCTTGGTATTTTTTTTTTTTTGAGAAAACTCCTTGGTGTTTTATGTGTAACATAAACCTTATAAAAAAGGAATAGGATAACGAAAAATATAAAATTTTTCGCTGCCGGGTTTTGAACCCGAAACAATTAATCCATTTTGTTTAGTCAGTGCTACAGCGGAGCCCTTTGTGCTTATTAGTGTAAATTTATTATATAAACCTTATCTTAATAATAATACAATAAGTAAAAATATAAAAAATCGTAATCCGCAACATAAAATCAACTCTGTTCTAGCTATTGCTACATTGTGGAGCCCTTTTGAACTCCTTTGTGTTTTTTGTGTTATATAAACCCTATAAAAAAAATAGGATAACGAAAAGTATAAATTTTTCCGCTGCCGGGTTTTAAACCCAGAACGATTAATCCATTTTGTTTAGCCAGTGCTACAACGGAGCCTTTTGTGCTTATTCGTGTTCATGTATTATATAAACCTAATCTTAATAATAATACAATAAGTAAAAATATAAAATTTCCGTAACCCGCAACATAAAATCAGCTCTGTTCTATACATTGCTACAGTAGGAGAGCCCTTTGAACTTCTTGGTGTTTTTTTTTTTTGAGAAAACTCCTTGGTGTTTTTTGTGTAACATAAACCTTATAAAAAAAGGAATAGGATAACGAAAAATATAAAATTTTCCACTGCCGAGTTTTGAACCAGGAACAATTAATCCATTTTGTTTAGCCAGTGCGATAGCAGAGCCCTTTGTGCTTATTAGTGTTCATTTATTATATAAACCTTATCTTAATAATAATACCATAAGTAAAAATATAATATTTTCGTAATCCGCAACATAAAATAAACTCTGTTCTAGCTATTGCTACATAGTGGAGCCCTTCGAACTCCTTGGTGTTTTTTGTGTTATATAAACCCTATAAAAAAAGGAATAAGATAACGAAAAATATAAAATTTTCCGCTGCCGGGTTTTAAACCCGGAACAATAAATCATTTTTGTTTAGCCAGTGCTACAGCGGAGCCGTTTGTGCATCTCATTGTTCATTTATTATATAAACCTTATCTTAATAATAATACAATAAGTAAAAATATAAACTTTTTGTAATCCGCAACATAAAATCAACTCTGTTCTAGCCATTGCTACAGTATTGGAGCCCTTTGAACTCCTTGGTGTTTTTTGTGTGATATAAACCCCATAAAAAAAGGAATAGGATAACGAGAAATATAAAATTTTCCGCTGCCGGGTTTTAAACCCGAAACAATTAATCCATTTTGTTTAGCCAGTGCTACAGCGGAGCCCTTTGTGCTTATTAGTGTAAATTTATTATATAAACCTTATCTTAATAATAATACAATAAGTAAAAATATAAAATTTTTGTAATCCGCAACATAAAATCAACTCTCTGTTCTAGTCATTGCTACAGTATTGGAGCCCTTTGAACTCTTTGGTGTTTTTTGTGTTATATAAACCCCATAAAAAAAGGAATAGGATAAAGAGAAATATAAAATTTTCCGCTGCCGGGTTTTAAACCCGAAACAATTAATCCATTTTGTTTAGCCAGTGCTACAGCGGAGCCCTTTGTGCTTACCAGTGTTCATTTATTATATAAACCTTATCTTAATAATAATACAATAAGTAAAAATATAAAATTTCCGTAACCCGCAACATAAAATCAAGTCTGTTCTATCCATTGCTACAGTAGTGCGTGGAGCCCTTTGAACTCCTTGGTGTTTTTTTTTTTGAGAAAACTCCTTGGTGTTTTTTGAGTAACATAAACCTTATAAAAAAAGGTATAGGATAACGAAAAATATAAAATTTTCCGCTACCGGGTTTTGGACTCAGAACAATTAATCATTTTTGTTTAGCCAGTGCTACAGCAGAGCCCTTTATGCTTATCAGTGTTCATGTATTATATAAACCTTATCTTAATAATAATACAATAAGTAAAAATATAAAATTTTTGTAATCCGCAACATAAAATCAACTATGTTCTATCCATTGCTACATAGTGGAGCCCTTTGAACTCCTTGGTGTTTTTTGGGTTATATAAACCTTATATTATAAAAAAAGGAATAGGATAACGAAAACTATAAAATTTCCCGCTGTCAGGTTTTGAACCCGGAACAATTAATCCATTTTGTTTAGCCAGTGCTACAACGGAGCCCTTTGCACTTATTAGTGTTCATGTATTATATAAACCTTATCTTAATAATAATACAATAAGTAAAAATATAAAATTTCCGTAACCCGCAACATAAAATCAACTCTGTTCTATCCATTGCTACAGTAGTGGAGCCCTCTGAACTCCTTGGTATTTTTTTTTTATTTTTGACAAAACTCCTTGGTGTTTTATGTGTAACATAAACCATATAAAAAAAGGAATAGGATAACGAAAAATATAAAATTTTCGCTACCGGGTTTTGAACCCTGAACATTTAATCCATTTTGTTTAGTCAGTGCTACAGCGAAGCCCTTTGTGCTTATTAGGGTAAATTTATTATATAAACCTTATCTTAATAATAATACAATAAGTAAAAATATAAAATTTTTGTAATCCGCAACTTAAAATCAACTCTCTGTTCTAGCCATTGCTATAGTATTGGAGCCCTTTGAACCCCTTGGTTTTTTTTTGTATTATATAAACCTTATAAAAAAAAGGAATAGGATAACGAAAAATATAAGATTTTCCGCTGCCGGGGTTTTAAACCCGGAACAGTTAATCCATTTTGTTTAGCCAGTGCTACAGCGGAGCCCTTTGTGTTTATTAGTGTTCATTTATTAGATAAACCTTATCATAATAATAATACAATAAGTAAAAACATAAAAATTTTGTAATCCGCAACATAAAATCAACTCTGTTCTAGCTATTGCTACATTTCGAGCCCTTTGAACTCCCTTGTGTTTTTTGTGTTATATAAACCCTATAAAAAAATAGCATAACGAAAAATATAAAATTTTCCGCTGCCGGGTTTTGAACCAGAAAAGATTAATCCATTTTGTTTAGCCAGTGCTACAGCGGAGCCTTTTGTGCTTATTAGTGTTCATGTATTATATAAACATAATCTTAATAATAATTCAATAAGTAAAAATATAAAATTTCCGTAACCCGCAACATAAAATCAACTCTGTTCTATCCATTGCTATAGTAGTGGAGCCCTCTGAACTCCTTGGTATTTTTTTTTTATTTTTGACAAAACTCCTTGGTGTTTTATGTGTAACATAAACCATATAAAAAAAGGAATAGGATAACGAAAAATATAAAATTTTCTATTCCCAAGTTTTGAACTCAGAATAATTAATCCATTTTGTTTAGCCAATGCTACAGCGGAGCCCTTTGTGCTTATCAGTGTTCATGTAATATATAAAACTTATCTTAATAATAATACAATAAGTAAAAATATAAAATTTCCGTACTCCGCAACATAAAATCAACTCTGTTCTATCCATTGCTACAGTAGTGGAGCCCTTTGAACTCCTTGGTGGTTTTTTTTTTTTTTTGGAGAAAACTACTTGGTGTTTTTTGTGTAACATAAACCTTATAAAATTTTCCACTGCCGGGTTTTGAACCAAGAACAATTAATCGATTTTGTTTGGCCAGTGCTACGGCAGAGCCCTTTGTGCTTATTAGTGTTCATTTATTCTATAAACCTTATCTTAATAATAATACAATAAGTAAAAATATAAAAAAAAAAATTTAATCCGCAACATAAAATCAACTCTGTTCTAGCCATTGCTACAGTATTGGAGCCCTTTGAACTCCTTGGTGTTTTTTGTATTATATAAACCTTACAAAAAAAGGAATAGGATAACGAAAAATATAAAATTTTTCGCTGCCGGGGTTTTAAACCCGGAACAATTTATCATTTTTGTTTAGCCAGTGCTACAGCGGAGTCCTTTGTGCTTCTCAGTGTTCATTTATTATAAAAACCTTATCTTAATAGTAATACAATAAGTGAAAATATAAAATTTTCGTAATCCGCAACATAAAATCAACTCTGTTCTATCCATTGCTACAGTAGTGGAGCCCTCTGAACTCCTTGGTGTTTTTTTTTTTTTGAGAAAACTCCTTGGTGTTTTTTGTGTAACATAAACCTTATAAAAAATGAATAGGATAACGAAAAATATAAAATTTTCCGCTACCGGGTTTTGGACTCAGAACAATTAATCATTTTAGTTTAGCCAGTGCTACAGCAGAGCCCTTTATGCTTATCAGTGTTCATGTATTATATAAACCTTATCTTAATAATAATACAATAAGTAAAAATATAAAATTTTTGTAATCCGCAACATAAAATCAACTATGTTCTAGCCATTGCTACATAGTGGAGCCCTTTGAACTCCTTGGTGTTTTTTGGGTTATATAAACCTTATATTATAAAAAAAGGAATAGGATAACGAAAACTATAAAATTTCCCGCTGTCAGGTTTTGAACCCGGAACAATTAATCCATTTTGTTTAGCCAGTGCTACAACGGAGCCCTTTGCACTTATTAGTGTTCATGTATTATATAAACCTTATCTTAATAATAATACAATAAGTAAAAAAATAAAATTTCCGTAATCTGCAACATAAAATCAACTCTGTTCTATCCATTGCTACAGTAGTGGAGCCGTTTGAACTCCTTGGTGTTTTTTTTTTTTTTTTTTTTTTTTTGAGAAAACCCCTTGTTGTTTTTTGTGTTACATAAACCTTATAATAAAAGGAATAGGATAATGAAAAATATAAAATTTTCATAATTTTCCGCTGCCGGGTTTTAATCCCGGAACAATAAATCCATTTTGTTTAGCCAGTGCTACAGCAGAGTCCTTTGTGCTTATTAGTGTTCATTTATTATATAAACCTTATCTTAATAATAATACAATAAGTGAAAATATAAAATTTTGTAATCCGCAATATAAAATCAACTCTGTTCTAGCCATTGCTACAGAATTGGAGCCCTTTGAATTCCTTGGTGTTTTTTGTATTATATAAACCTTATAAAAAAAGGAATAGGATAACGAAAAATATAAAATTTTCCGCTGCCAGGTTTTAAACCCGGAAACAATTAATCATATTTGTTTAGCCAGTGCTACAGCGGAGCCATTTGTGCTTATCAGTGTCCATGTATTATATAAACCTTATCTTAATAATAACACAATAAGTAAAAATATAAAATTTTCGTAATCCGCGACATAAAATCAACTCTGTTCTAGCCATTGCTACAATAGTGCGTGGATCCCTTTGAACTCCTTGGTGTTTTTTTTTTTTTTTTGAGAAAACTCCTTGGTGTTTTTTGAGTAACATAAACCTTATAAACAAAGGAATAGGATAACGAAAAATATAAAATTTTCCGCAACCGGGTTTTGAACTCAGAACAATTAATAATTTTTGTTTAGCCAGTGCTACAACAGAGCCCTTTATGCTTATCAGTGTTCATGTATTATATAAACCTTATCTTAATAATAATACAATAAGTAAAAATATAAAATTTTTGTAATCCGCAACATAACATCAACTATGTTCTAGCCATTGCTACATAGTGGAGCCCTTTGAACTCCTTGGTGTTTTTTGTGTTATATAAACCTTATATTATAAAAAAGGAAAACTATAAAATTTCCCGTTGTCGGGTTTTGAACCCGGAACAATTAATCCATTTTGTTTAGCCAGTGCTACAGCAGAGCCCTTTGTGCTTATTAGTGTTCATTTATTATATAAACCTTATCTTACTAATAATACAATAAGTATAAATATAAAATTTTCGTAATCCGCAACATAAAATCAACTCTGTTCTAGCCATTGCTACAGTAGTGGAACCCTTTGAACTCATTGGTGTTTTTTGTAGAGTTAATTCCATTTTTGGTCCTGGATTTATAGGTGGTAGTCAACTTTTAGTCCTTTTTTATTAAAACATCCACATTTGGTCCTAGTATTATTGTGGCATGACCAATTTTGGTCCTCCTTCAACAAAATCGTTAAAATGACTTTAAATACAAGGACATTTTGATCTTTTTTTTTTACAAAGTAAGTTGATCCGCTATATTTTTATTTTTATTTTTATTTTTATTTTTGAAAAAAAATCCAACTTGAAGACCGAAATGCCATTGCATTTATGATAATTTTAACGATTTTGTTGATAAAAGACCAAAAATGGCCATGCCACAATAATACTAGGATCAAAATGGGATGTTTTGAAAAAAAAGGACTAAAAATGGAATAACGCCTATAAATCTAGGACCAAAAATGGAATTAAGTCTTTTTTGTATTATATAAACCTTATAAAAATGTAATAGGATAACGAGAAATATAAAATTTTCCACTACCGAGTTTTGAACCTGGAACAATTAATCATTTTTGTTTAGCCAGTGCTACAGCGGAACCCTCTGTGTTTATTAGTGTTCATTTGTTATATAAACCTTATCTTAATAATAATACAATAAGTAAAAATATAAAAATTTCGTAATCCGCAACATAAAATCAACTCTGTTCTAGCCATTGCTACATAGTGGAGCCCTTTGAACTCCTTGGTGTTTTTTGTATTATATAAACCTTATAAAAAAAGGAATAGGATAACAAAAAATATAAAATTTTCCGCTGCCGGGTCTTGAACCCGAAACAATTAATCAATTTTGTTTAGCTAGTGCTACAGCGGAGCCCTTTGTGCTTATCAGTGTTCATTTATTATATAAACCTTATCTCTATAATAATACAATAAGTAAAAATATAAAAATTTCGTAATCCACAACATAAAATCAACTCTGTTCTAGCCATTGCTACATAGTGGAGCCCTTTGAACTCCTTGGTGTTTTTTGTATTATATAAACCTTATAAAAAAAGGAATAGGATAACGAAAAATATAAAATTTTCCGCTGCCGGGTCTTGATGTAACACCCCAATCTTCAACTCTTACATTAATTACAAATCAATAATAATACATTGCGGAAGCTTACATCTTATCAGCAGAAAACTGGGTGCTACCGCCACACCTAGAGTGAATTCTATCACTTCTTGACAGACTCCACTCTAAGTGCACAGGCTAAACTTACAACATTAACAATAATCCCTGTCTACATCAAAGAGTAGACTCCAACCTCAACTTCCATCCTATTCAAAGCTCTTCGGGCTGCAGGAGCCCACGCTAGACTGCATCTGATAAGGAACACATCGAAGTGTAGTTAGCACGACGGCTAAGTAAGGAAATCCATTGTCACTTAAAAGTAGACAAAGGTTTGAAAACATAAATAGTTTAGAAGTTTGTAAAGTTTTTCTCTGTTAAATGTAATGGCATAACTGCCACTCAAAATCATCTTCATGTCCTTTTAGACAAGTTTGCAAAACTTTCATTTCCAGGAATTTCATCATTTGCAAATAGAACCGCAGCTCTAGTGCTCATAACAATCTGAACCGCAGCCCAGAGTAACAATAATTTTCATAGTAAAAAATTCACTTAGTTTCCCCTGAGTAAGCACGAGGCTTTCTTTTTTAAATATTTCTCAATTCCCCACCTTTGGAGTAATTTCATAACTCCCTCTCTTCTCAGCAAATAGACTTCGCTCTGCAGTATGAATTGATCATACAAACCTCGGGCCATGGCATTTCCAGCATTCCCGTAGGTCTCCTTATCCTAACCTAGGGCCATGGCACTCCAGCCCTCCCGTAGGTCCACCCTTATTCCAACCCCGGGCCGTGGCATTTAAGCCTTCCCGTAGGTCCCCACCTTATTCCAGAAACTAAGGGTTTGAAAACATTTTCCTTCCTTAAGTTTTTCTTTCTTAAATCATTTCTTTTGGACATATTTCACAATTGAGTCCAATACTTAAAATTGGCTACCTCATTAGCCCCTGACGGATTTTCAAAATACTTTTCGTGCCCGCAGGCTTTTCAAACATCACTCTCATCACTCTCATGTAAAGTACACACTTACAAAAAGTGGTATTTTCCCCAAAAATAAGGTTTTGACAACCAAAATAGCATACGTTCTTCAACGTAAGTTTTCATAAACATTTTTGGATATACTTCACGTCTCATACTTGAAATCTATCCACCTAGTTATACACTTATATATTCTACTAACACTACATATATCCATTCTCAATACTATTATTATAATAGCACGAACCCATAGTCAACCATTTATGAATCAATCAATTCATAGCACCATTAATATCAACATCCTTAACCTTGTTCCTTATCATGAATTTCTGTCCCTATTACAATCCAATCCTCATCGGTACTCCATAATCATGGTTTCCACCATTAACTAATAATAGATAATTATTATTGCCCTTATCGTCCTCAACGACTTCCACCATCATCCACACCATTAGATCATCATATTCATATCTCTAACCCTCAAATCATATTCACCATTTAATTTATTCATCCAGTCATTCAACCTTAATAACTATCATCAGTCCTTAATCACTATAATTAAAGCTTAATTACCTCCTGAACTCCACTATTAATCCATATTTTATCCATTTCGCCCTCATCATCAACAACTCTAGGCCTCTTTTCGACACATAGTTGGATCCCACGTCCGCTCCATTGGACTTATGGTGGACGCACGTCCAGTCCCCGTGTCCACACCAATATAAATTTCTAAGAGGTAAAGTCATTGGCTAACCATAATCCAAAATCATTCAACTATTTCCTCAATAATATCATAATATCATCACTACTCAAAATTCCTTTAAATCATAACTTATTCACTAATAGAGAGATTTCCAACTCTCAAAATAAACACCAAATAGAAAGTATCTTAACTCTCACAACAATCACCAAAGATAATTCTTGAGAGATCTCAACTCTCATCATCATAGTCATAATAATAATAATAGTCCTAAAGGATAGTTCAAAACCTCCAAGTATCACCACCTTCCAGGACCGAATATGTAAATGACCATGACCTTCAAAATCTCACATCTTACATCTATAACCCAAAATTACTTATTCAATGTCATAGCTTATGTCTATTACCTTTATATTCATAATATCCATATACCAATATTTTTCCTTTTCATAATCCATATTCCAAAAATGTCCAAAAGTCCTCCAACATCATAATCTCCTTACTTACCATAATCATAATAACCTCCTAGGTTCATTACAACCCCATCATCTAAACCTCAATAACAATAATCAAGGCTTACACAATTTGATCTTACTCTCGCACCACGGGACACCCGGTGGACGCGCGTCCAATGCCGCGTCCACAGGTTCTGCCTGGTTCCCGAACTACTGGACTCCACTGGACGTGCTATGGACGCGCGTCCAGGGTCGCGTCCATCACAATCTGCCAGTTCCGGGCAGTACAAACAGCACAGTCCGAAAGATTGAGTCGGTAAAAATAATTCCCGAACTCTTTTTCACTTGAAATTTTTATGGTAGAACCCCAATTTATAGTACTTGATGTCCATAAAAAGTTTTGGTCATTTTGGTTCGCAAATAAACAAAGAAAATTCCATTTTTGCCCTTGGCAGTGTGCTGTCCAAAATTTTTTTCTCTGTGGACCAGTTTTGGAAAAAAATTCGAAAACCATACTTATACTACTCCAATCGTTATGAAATTTTATATGCAGGTTCTACACTTATAGAACTACATATCTGAAGAAAATAGAACCAAAATACCTTACCAAATTTTCCCAATAAATCTCGGAAGTTACTGCCAGAAATCTATCTTGACTTTTTCAATATTTCCACAAGTATAAGCTTATATGGACATAAATATAATATGTGCATGCATATACAAGCTATGAACATGTATACAAACATATTCATAAAACTCCTAATCTCAACATTCACTAGCAATTGTCCATTTTCAAGTGACTAAACCGACTTAAGGGATTCCTTACCTCCCAAGTAGCTTTTAAAACCGTAGAAAGTGTTGTGAACCTCCCCTCCAAATTTCCTCTGAAGTTCCTAGTGTTGAAGAGCTTGGTGAAGGATTTTAGCTATGGAGTAATGGAGTCTTGAACAAGAATGAAGATGAAGATGTGATCTATTTTTCTCTCTCCTTTCCCTTAATATTTTTTTCGGCCAAAGGGGGTGAATGCAAGACTTGGAGCTTAAGCTAATTAAAATCTTATCCATAATCATCTCTTAAAAATAATATTTTAATCACATGGTAACAATTGTGACACTTGTCACACTATTCCCATGGTAAGTTCTCAAAGGATAAGATTTGCTAGACAGTTAGGGATTAAATCAGATGAATGCTCGGTGGAAAATCACTTAATTCGGGAAAATCTTAATACCAAAATTATTCTAAAAATAATCCCGTTATTAACCACCAAAATTGGAAAATTCCCGGCATACCACGAAATTCAGCGGTTCGCAGGTTCGTAATAAATTTTCACCCTTATAACTCATCTAATCCCAACTTAACTAAGTAAGAAGTTCATACTTAGTCATATTATGTATAACAGTCCATTTCCTAGGGAAATCTGAGCTGAAAATTCGTCCTTAAAATTTTTACGGTTCGTGACCGGCACGTATAATCGCAGCTTATTTCCTAGACTCATTGGAATAGGCGAGGGGTTACACTTGAACCCGAAACAATTAATCAATTTTGTTTAGCTAGTGCTACAACGGAGCCCTTTGTGCTTATCAGTGTTCATTTATTATATAAACCTTATCTTACTAATAATACAATAAGTATAAATATAAAATTTTCGTAATCCGCAACATAAAATCAACTCTGTTCCAGCCATTGCTATAGTAGTGGAACCCTTTGAACTCATTTGTGTTTTTTGTAGAGTTAATTCCATTTTTGGTCCTGGATTTATAGGTGGTAGTCAACTTTTAGTCCTTTTTTATTAAAACATCCACATTTGGTCCTAGTATTATTGTGGCATGACCAATTTTGGTCCTCCTTCAACAAAAGCGTTAAAATGACGTTAAATACAAGGGCATTTTGATCTTTTTTTTTACAAAGTAAGTTGATCCGCTATATTTTTATTTTTATTTTTATTTTTGAAAAAAAATCCAACTTGAAGACCGAAATGCCATTGTATTTATGATAATTTTAACGATTTTGTTGATAAAGGACCAAAAATGGTCATGCCACAATAATACTAGGATCAAAATGGGATGTTTTGAAAAAAAATGACTAAAAATGGAATAACGCCTATAAATCTAGGACCAAAAATGGAGTTAAGTCTTTTTTGTATTATATAAACCTTATAAAAATGTAATAGGATAACGAGAAATATGAAATTTTCCACTACTGGGTTTTGAACCTGGAACAATTAATCATTTTTGTTTAGCCAGTGCTACAGCGGAGCCCTTTGTGCTTATCAGTGTTCATTTGTTATATAAACCTTATCTTAATAATAATACAATAAGTAAAAATATAAAGATTTCGTAATCCGCAACATAAAATCAACTCTGTTCTAGCCATTGCTACATAGTGGAGCCCTTTGAACTCCTTGGTGTTTTCTGTATTATATAAACCTTATAAAAAAAGGAATAGGATAACGAAAAATATAAAATTTTCCGCTGCCGGGTCTTGAACCCGAAACAATTAATCAATTTTGTTTAGCTAGTCTACAGCGGAGCCCTTTGTGCTTATCAGTGTTCATTTATTATATAAACATTATCTTAATAATAATAATACAATAAGTAAAAATACAAAAATTCCGTAATCCGCAACATAAAATCAACTCTGTTCTAGCCATTGCTACATAGTGGAGCCCTTTGAACTCCTTGCTGTTTTTTGTATTATATAAACCTTATAAAAAAAGGAATAGGATAACGAAAAATATAAAATTTTCCGCTGTCGGGTCTTGAACCCGAAACAATTAATCAATTTTGTTTAGCTAGTGCTACAGCGGATCCCTTTGTGCTTATCATTGTTCATTTATTATATAAACCTTATCTTAATAATAATACAATAACTAAAAATATAAAATTTTTGTAATCCGCAACATAAAATCAACTCTGTTCTAGCCATTCTACAGTAGTGGAACCCTATGAAGTCATTGGTGTTTTTTGTATTATATAAACCTTATAAAAAAGGAATAGGATAACGAAAAATATAAAATTTTCCGCTGCCGAGTTTTGAACCCGAAAAAATTAATCATTTTTGTTTAGCCAGTGCTACAGCGAAGCCTTTTGTGCTTATCAGTGTTCATTTATTATATAAACCTTATCTTAATAATAATACAATACGTAAAAATATAAAAATTTCGTAATCCGTAACATAAAATCAACTCTGTTCTAGCCATTGCTACATAGTGGAGCCCTTTGAACTCCTTGGTGTTTTTTGTATTATATAAACCTTATACAAAAAGGAATAGGATAACGAAAAATATAATATTTTTTCTGTCGGGTTTTGAACCCGGAGCGATTAATCAATTTTGTTTAGCTAGTGTTATAGCGGAGCCCTTTGTGCTTATCAGTGTTCAATTATTATATAAACCTTATCAAAATAAATATACAATAAGAAAAAATATAAAAATTATCAAAACCAGAACATATTGTCAAATTTGTTTTAGCCTACAACGAAGCCCTTTGCCCTCATTGGTGCTCTTCTTTTTCTTTTTTTTTTTTTTTATATATAAACCTTATATAAAAAGGAAGAGGATAACGAAAAATATAAACTTTTTTGCTGCCGGGTTTTGAACTCGGAACATTTAATCAATTTTGTTTAGCCAATGCTATAACGGAACCCTTTGTGTTTCTTGGTGTTCATTTATTATATAAACCTTATCTTAATAATAATACAATAAGTAAAAATATAAAATTTTCCTAATCCGCAACATAAAATTAACTCTGTTCTAGCCATTGCTACAGTAATGGAGCCCTTTGAACTCATTGGTGTTTTTTGTATTATATAAACGGATATCTACTATTTTGTAGAATAATTCACCCATTATTTAGTTGTTTTGATGCTTATTTTCTTTATCCTAATGAAATTAAGAATTGTTTATGTGTTATATTGTCCTAAGGGTTAAATTATCCACAAGGAGCAGCAAAGGAAGAATTTTGGAGCAGTTTGAACAAGTTTTCGAAGAAAAGGAAATTACCAAAAAAGAATAGGAAACAAGAATAAGAGTTGGAAAAGAATTGGAAGTTGTCTCATGGGCCCAAGGGCCCATCTATCTCCTATATATTCTACATATTCTCTACAATTTAAGGAGGTTGCCTTACAAAGTTCCCAACCCTAGTTAGTTTTGGTTTATTTTTCCTATTCTCTTTATATTTCCCTAGCATAGTTTAGATTAGTTTTATATTAGATTATTGAATTTCAAGCTTGGAATTACAGATTGAAGTGGGTGTTGTTCTTCATTATCAGTAATGTTTTCTCTTCCCTTTATATTCGTTGCATTATTTATGATGATTTATTATAGTTTTGTTTTGTTTACTTTTATGATGCATGAGTAGTTAGCTTTTGGGTTTGGATTAGGGTTTTATTGCTATTCTTGATGCTAGGTTTATAATTATTGCATAAAGGGATAACTTATTGATCTACGGTTTTATGTTTGTATTGGATTATAATTCACTCTTATTGATAATTGATGCGCAACTTTTATTTATTTGTTTTGGAGAGGATTTCATCACAACGAAAGTTGGGTGAAAGACTTAGCCTAACCAATTTCAACCCAATTTTTCCTACTATGAGAATATGAGTAATTTGGGGGCTTATAATGCTTTTGTGTTTATGGTTATGATTGATGCATCACGAAAGTGGGGCAATCTTAGCCTAATTCTTGTTATTAATTACGAAAGTAGCTAACTTGAATTCTTGAGTGCATTGCTAATAAATCACTTGGTTAATTGTTTTCCCCTAATTCTGAGTTGTTAGAACATCAAGATTGCAATACCCTTAATTTGACCCCACTCTTTTATCAGATAGTTTATCCATCCCTTATTTAATTTGCATTATTTTATTTCCATTCCTTAATCTTAATTTGCTTGGATTCTAGTGAATTCCAATACTTTAGTGCCTAGAATTTAATAATTCACACAATACGTGCCATAGCCCCAATCCTCAGCGGAACGATATTTTACATTTTACACTCACAATTATACTCATCACATTTTGGCGCCGTTGTCGGGGATTGGTTTATTTGGTTACAAGTCTATATCTTTTGATTTGATTGAAATGGATTCTTTTCTGTGTGATTGTTTTATTTCTAGCATTAAAGTTAGTGAATTCTTAGGAGATCAAGTTTTTATAAAAAAAAAAACACAAAAAAATAAAATAAAATTTGTTGCTAATGTGCCTACAAGTCTATATCTTTTGATTTGATTGAAATGGATTCCCATGATGGATCAAGGAGGATACTATGGTTGTCAATCTTATGAGGGCAACCAACATGATGGATATGGAAATCTTTTCACAACTCAAGCCCCACCTCCTACCCAATATTATGATGTTCAATCCCAAAATTTTCATCCACCACCATTCCACCCCCAAAACTCATACTCTCAATACACCCCAAACTACCAAAACTCTTACCCACAACCTTCACAAGATTTCAATCCACCACAATATCCTTACCCACCACAAGATTACTCTCCAAATCCCTACCCCTCACCCATTCATTATACACCATACACCCAAAATACTCAACTTTCATATGATCATCACACTCATTCACCAAGTGTTGGGAGGTATGAATTGGATGAGGAAACCTTAGCATTGGCTAGGCGTTGGGGAGTCACTATTGTACCTGATGATGACATTGAGGATGATGGATATCCCATGAGACCAAGTGAGGAAGAATATGCCAATGATCAATGGGAACCTCAAGAGCCATTCTATCAAGAACCTTCACAAGTAAGCCAACATATTTTTGAGGAGATGAGGTCCATGATGAATAACTTAGCCATCCAAAAGAACATGCTACAAGCTCGATTGGAAAATCAGAAGGCTCAATTGGAATATCTTGAGGCTCAAGGAAAAGGCTTGACAATCAAACACCCATTCAAAATTTAATTCCTTATGAAGATGTTATACATGAGTTGTTCACGCCAAGTGAAGGTAGTGACGAAGAGGAGAGGGAGGATGAAGCTGAAGAAGATGAGAAAGTGAATGATGGAATTGAAATGTAAACTTTGAATTGGGAAGAAAGTGTGGAGTTACAAGGGAATGGTGACAAAGAGCAACTTAAAGATAGTCCAAGTGAAAAAGTGTTCAAGAATGATATTCTTGATGAAATTTGTGGCACAAACAAGGTATGCCTTTCATTTAATGACACTCCCTTGGGTGAGAACTTTAGACTAACTTGGGCACCGGGAGGTGTCAATGTTTTTGAATGTGGAGGCGCCCATTGGCCAATTTTCATGTCCAAGGATTTCGTTTTAGTGCATAAAGAAGACCCAATGTTCTCTCTACTTACTCAAGTAAAGGAAAATCAAGGGGAAAATAAGAATGGACTTGATGAAAGAGTATGCTTGACTTTTGAGTTCATGGAGGAACAGTGTTTGAGTTTTATGGTGGTGGACTTGTGTATAAAAGAATTCATTGATGGCCACCATTTGAGGCACTATCTTGAAGAAAAATTTGCTAGGAATGATGGGATGTTCTTTGTTCAATTAGATGATGGTTGATCAGAAATTCCTGTGTCTACAGAGCAAACCAGGGCTCTGGGTCACGGGCCACATCCCGGCCGTGACCCAGGCCGTGATGATCTCCCAGAATTTCTAGTGTGTACAGACCTATTAAAGCCTCTAGGTCACGGCCACCATCCTGCCCGCGACCCTGGCCGTGAACCTTCACTGTTCTCTGCTTCCATTTACTGCTTGTTTTCCTACTTTCTAGTTCGATATCTCTTTATTGTTTTAGTTCGTGGGGCTTTGGTTGTCCATCAGGGACGATGTCCAGACTAACTGTGGGGGGGGGGGGGTTGTTATTTATGATAAAATTGTGAAAAATGAAATTTTTTATGAACTTTGCTTGGAGGATTCAATTTGCAGCTTAGGGTAGTTTATTTTCCTTGTGTTGTGGTTGTGACCAGTTTCCTTTCTGCTGGTTGGTGGTTTGTTTTGGTGGTTCTTATGCAGCCTAGCTTGTCAGGGATGACTCAAAGTTGAGCTTGTGTTTAATTCAGTCTCTTGCCAATAGTTGGGTTAACCTCTAACCTAAATGTTTCCCCTGTGTGTTATGCATTGCGAGTGAAGGCTTATGTGGGATTTCGGTGATACCTGTTCTGTCATAGCTTGTATCAGTGCTCTCATAGTGAAGTCTAGAATTTGCATGCTTTGAAGTGATTTAGGCCATTGTTGTTAGCCCAAGCCTTTAAACCTACCCTGTGTTACAATTATTTTCCCTAGTTGTCCCCTTTGAGCCTTGTTTTTTGTTTAATAAGTGCAAAGCACTTAACCCCATTCTTTGTATTGTTTTTCTTATTTAGCCCTATCATTTAACCTTTAGCCCTTAGCCATATATTTTCCATTCACCCTTAGAGAGAATGTAGCATTTGTTCTTTAATTTAGAGGAGATTTCCCCTTTGAGCTTATTTTTGATAGAGTTATTGTAACGCCCCGTAAATTTCTTTTCAAGCCTTTCATCCGTTAATTAATTCCTTGGGCAAGTTAATTGATTTTTCGGGCAATTCAATTAATTCCAATTGGGCTAATTCTTCCTATTAAAAATATATATATATATATATATATTACACTCCTTGAGATTAATTTGATTATTCTAATCAAGAGCCCAATTAATTGAATATATTGTTGTAAGGGATTTTATTCAATTTGGACCCTTGCAATATTTGTTATTTAATATTCTTACAAGCCCACATTCTTGATCATATAATATATATAAACATATATTGATCCTAAGACATCCTTATGGGCTAATTCTTGTAATTAAATTGTAAGGGGTGAATTTAATAAGCCCAACTTACTAGTCTTGATTATATTAATTTTCCTACACCCATTATTCTATAAGATTACTTAAGCCCACATCATTTAAATGTCTTACACCCTAAATATTGTATGTATTCTTGGTATATAATGTGAAGATTAAAATACCCTAAGACTTTCACTCTTTCTTCCTCCTACACACACTCCTTGCGCCATTTCCTCTCCATAATTTCCTAAAATTCATCTTCATCTTCCCTACAAGATTTCAAGCCAAGATTGCTCTTTTAAGCTTTGTTGGGAGTGGGTAAGTGCATCTAACCTAGGATTCATCTTGCATTTTGTGTTTTAGATAGCCTTTTTACATAATCTTATAAGTGTTCTTTTGGGGATTCTTTGGGAAAAGATGATCAAGGTGAAGGTGGGGCTTCTTGAGCTAGCAAAAGGCTTATTGGAGTAGGAAAAGCTCTTTGAGGTAACCATCCATGTCCATCAAAACCTATTTTATTCCCTATTCTAAATATATTGATCTTGGTGTTGGAAATCCTGAAAATTATTGTTGAATAGCCTATTTCTTGGATGTTTCTTGTTGGATTTCATCTTGATCTTTGTCTTGTGTTGTATGATCAATGATGTTATGGATTTCCTTATTCTTGGACTCTAAATTGGATGAAATGTGAGTGTCTTTGGTCTGATTTTGTATTCTGGAAATTGGATTTGTTCATGTCTGCTTTGGTTCTGGAATCTGGGATTTGGGATTGGCCTTGCGGAAGACCCGAACGGTATAATGTAACCCGCTAGGGCGATCCGCAAGGTGGCAACGGATGTGTTGGGCGGAGGGGAGAGGCCCGTTGAGGGGGACCGTCTCCTCTTTGCGGAGGAGGTCGGCGGAGGTGTGAGCTCCGTTGAGGTGATCCGCAAGTTTTGCTGGGAATCTGCTTCCAGTAAACTGTTTCTGTTGTTGTTGTCTGTTGTTGGTCCCTTGTTTCAGATCATTGTTGGATTGTTTTGTTGGGTATTTTACCATGTCTTTGGAGTATTTATTCATGTCATTCATTGAGCATTTGATGCCTTAGTTTGGAGTATTGATTCATGCTTTTGGTTTCCACTTTTGGTGTCCTTGGTCTATTGATCTTTTGATTCATAATCTGGGAGTTGGTTGGTGTTCATATTTGAGATGAACCCACGTCTTGGTTGGTTGAGTTGGTGTTGGAGTATGGTTGTGGTGGTGGACCACTATGTTACTATTGTGGACCTTTGTGCTCTTATTGTGGACTATTGGTTACTATTGGTTACTATTGGTTGTGGACTATTGTGTTGCTATGGTGCTCCTATTGTGGACTATTGGGTTACTATTGGTTGTGCTACTGTTGTGTTACTATTGGGTTCGCTACCCCTGTGATTGGGTTGATTACCCCTGTGGTTACTATTGGTTACTATTGGACTTCGGTCCCTGTGAGTGGGACTCATCACCCCGTCTGACTCGTGACTATTGACTTCTGACTTGTGGTGTGACTTGGTTTGATGGTTGGCTCGGTTTGGTTGGGAGGTTGGTATTGGGATGTCCTTCTTTGTTGGTTCTTATGAGTTCTTTGGATTGTTCGGTTGATACCTTGTCATTCTCTTGAGTTTGGATGTTCCCTTTTGGATTGTGTTCAGTTGGTATCTCATTTATGATTCGTTATGCATTATGCTTTCGTTATTGGTTATTGGCTTTATTTGATTGAGTCTTGGTTTGTGATTCGTTCAGTTTATCCTTGTTGAGTATCGATTTGCACTGTTGTACAGTTCGTTGGTGTTTATATTCTATATGGGTGTGTAAACCTATTTACAAGCTTATGTATATCTATATCTCCTTGCGGGTGTGAATGGTGGTTGCTTAGCATTCTTTTGCTAATGGTTCTTTGCGTGTTTTCCAGGTATGGAGTAGTTACATCGTGAGCGCGCTAGAGCTTTACTATGAGGATGTTTAGCCTTAGTTGGTTCTGTTTAGACTTTGGTTTGTTGGCCTGTGAGCCGTGAGACATTATGACTCTGTTTAGTATGTTGAGTATTTCTTTTGGATTTTATGGATTATGTTGAGGATTATTATTTCGGTTTTATGATATGACAGCTTAGTTTATCCTTGTGTTTAGCCTGTGCATCTAGGCTGTGATATACCTAGATGTGGCATGACGCCCTTAAGTTTAAATTGCTTCCGCTATGTTTGGTTTGTTGGTTGAGATTGACAGCTTTTATGTTAAGTTTTAGCTATCTCAGCCTGTGTGAGGTTGGGGTGTCACAGTTATTCTTGTTATCTTTGTTCTAGTGTGGGGGTGTGGTGAAGGAATTGATTGGTTGGTTTGAATTGAAGGAAAGAAAGTGGTTGTTAGTTGAAAAGAAAAAAAACAAGAAAATTGAAAAGAAAAAAAAGTGAGAAATTGTTGTTAAAGAAAAGTTTGAAAAAAAAGGTTGTGAGTGAAGAAAAGGTCTGAGAAAGGAAAGAAAAAAGATGGATGAATAAAAGTACAAGTCAGGTTGCTAGAATAATTGTCTTCATCCCCACTAGTTTAGAATACTCTTGTGTTTTCAATTATGTTTTGCTCTCTTGTTCATAGTTTCAATATTTCCTCTAGGTTTAGTTGTGAATATGTGTGAAATTCTCTCTCTCTTGTTCATTTTTCCATACCCCTTCTTTGATTAGCCACTCACCCTTAGCCCCATTACAAGCCAAATAAAGACCTATTTGATCTTAGCATGCTGTTTTAGAGTTGATCTATGTGAGTATGAAGGCCAAGTCTATGGGATTTCATTTTAAGCCAAGTCTTGCATAATCTCAACTGAGTACATGTGTACACAGGGTTTTAATCTACCTAAATTCGGGTGCCCGGTTATTGGCCTGAGAGGGGAACTCACTTGTGATTCTGAGATGATTCTTGAAGCAGGTTAGGTTATATGAGATGGTTGGTGGTATGATTGGTTGTGCAGGAAGGAAGTGTGATCAATTGCAGTGTTTGGAAGGTGGATTATCCTGGGTAATTGCTTGAGGACAAGCAAAAGTTCTAGTGTGGGGGAGTTGATGTAAGTCAAAACTTAACCATACATCAGATCTTTAGAACATATGATTTTCACATATACGTAATTAGCGTTTAAACAACATACCTGGCTCCATGGTTTTGCAGATGCTTCAATGGAGACTTGGTTTCTCCCTCCAGACCTTGAGCTTTCCCTTAGCCTAAGAATTCTAATGGAGAGAGGATCTTAGTTTATTTTCAGAAGGTTGGGGAGAGGACCAGAGCCTCTGAAGGGCTATAACTATCTCACAGTTCCATCAACGTGAGAAGTTATTGAGCAGTTGGAACTGCTCTTTATCTTTAACTGACCAATGGGATTATTTTATTATTAAATATATATAAATATTTATGAGCCATAATAATGAGTCATACATTAATAATAATTATTCTAACATTCTCCCACTTGGCTCATGAATCATAAATTTAATAATGATCGTGAAACATAATATGCATAGTATAAGCTAATCCATTCGTTACATTAGTCAGAACATAAGTAATCATTTAGTTAGAAACTAATAAGAATCATGGCGGTAATACGTCACTAATTTTAACGCAGTCCCTTCCATGTATCACAATATTAATTTCAAACTTAATATGATTCATAATGATATTTCCATAATGGTCCACGATAATGTCTTTGTCACAGACAAATCCTGTTCATATTGACATAAAACATTCATGTATATATACTTTAAAACTAAACAGGACACTTAATACAGGAACAAAATTATATTGAGCTCCAAGTACCAAATATATCAAAAACACAAACCTTAACATAATGTTAACAGTTTTCAATAACGCTCATCCTCTCAACATGCTCATTAAAAGCCTTTGGTGGCAAGGCTTTAGTTAATGGGTCTGCAATCATTAATCTAGTGCTAATGTGTTCAATCGATACTCTTCGTTCCCGAACATCTTCTTTAACGGTAAGATACTTCAAATCAATATGTTTAGCACCACTTGTATACTTGTCGTTTTTAGAAAAGAAGACTGCTGCGGCATTATCACAATAAATTTTCAGTGGCTTGGCAATACTGTCGACAATTCCAAGCTCTGAAATAAAATTCCGCAGCCATAACCCATGATTTGTGGCCATAAAACATGCCACAAACTCAGCTTCCATAGTGGATGCAACAATGATAGTCTGCTTCGCACTTTTCCAAGAGATAGCCCCCTCGGCTAAAAGGAACAGATATCCAAATGTGGACTTCCTTGTGTCCAAAACACTCGGCAAAATCTGAATCCGTGTATCCTATCACCTCAAGGCGATCGGACCGCTTATAAGTAAGCATGTACTCCTTTGTGCCTTGTAAGTATCTCAACACCTTCTTTGCAGCTTTCCAGTGATCCATACCAGGATTGCTTTGATATCTACCAAGCATCCCGACAGTAAAGCTAATGTCTGGTCGGGTACAAGTTTGGGCATACATCAAACTCCCAACGACAGATGCATAAGGAATATTTTCCATTTCCTTTCGCTCCAATTCATTCTTAGGGCATTGCATAAGACTGAACTTATCTCCCTTCTGAATTAGAGCAACAGATGCAGAGCACTTTTCCATCCTAAATCTTTCTAAGACTTTGTTAATATATGCTTTCTGAGACAATCCTAACACTCCTTGTGATCTATTACGGAATATTTCAATTCCAATCACAAAGGATGCCTCACCCATATCTTTCATTTCAAAGTTCTTAGAAAGAAACATCTTGGTCTCATGCATTAAACCAAGATCATTAGTAGCAACTAAAATATCATCGACATACAGAATCAAAAATATAAACTTGCTCCCACTGACCTTCAGATATATACACTGATCAACAGTGTTTTCCTTAAATCCAAAGGACATTACAGTATCATTAAACTTAAGATACCATTGTCGAGAAGCTTGTCTAAGTCCGTATATCGATCTGTTAAGTTTACACACCATGTGTTCCTTTCCTTCAACTGAAAAACCCTCAAGTTGGTTCATGTAAATTTCTTCTTCTAAATCCCCATTCAGAAAGGCTGTTTTCACATCCATTTGATGCAGCTCTAAGTCATAATGAGCTACTAGTGCCATAATTATTCTAAATGAATCTTTCTTTGAAACAGGAGAAAATGTTTCATTGAAATCAATACCATCTTTCTGAGTAAAACCTTTGGCAACAAGTCTGGCCTTGTACCGTTCGATATTGCCATTTGAGTCGTGTTTGGTCTTAAAAACCCATTTACAGCCAACTGGCTTACAACCTTCAGGCAATTCAACAAGATCCCATACTTCATTATGCTCCATTGATTTTAACTCATCTTTAATGGCTTCGACCCATTTAGAAGAATTAGGACTATTTATAGCCTGTGAAAATGAAACTGGATCTTTATCGATTCCAATATCGAAATATGATTCTTGAAGATAAATCATATAATCATCAGATATAGCAGATCTCTTTTGTCTTTGAGATCTTCTTAATGTTACTTCTGTAGGAATATCATTCGTGGGTTCACTGATAACTTCATCATGGAGTGGTTGATCATTAATTTGTTGTTCAGGTAAGTTATTAGATTGTTCATTCGTTGCAGGATGAACAATCTGAGTAACTCCGGGTAAAGTTATTTGACGCACAGGAACAACAAATTGAGAAGAAGTTATCGGAGAATCTTGCACCGTAACTTCTTGAAGTTCCACTTTTCGTGGTTCATCACTCCCACTTATGTTATCATTCTCAATGAACTTGACATTTCCAGTTTCAACAATTCTTGTAGTATGGCTAGGACAATAAAATCTATATCCTTTAGATTTATCTGGATAACCAATGAAAAATCCACTAGTTGTCCTTGAGTCCAGTTTCTTTTCATGTGGATTATAAATGCGTATCTCCGCCGGGCATCCCCAAACATGAAGGTGCCTTAAACTGAGTTTCCTTCCAGTCCACAATTCAAAAGGTGTTTTTGAAACTGCCTTGCTAGGAACCCTGTTTAATAAATAAGCGGCGATTTTTAAAGCATATGTCCACAGTTACAAGGGTAAAGAAGAATAACTCATCATGCTCCTAACCATTTCCATTAAGGTTCGATTACGCCTTTCTGCAACACCATTTTGTTGCGGTGTTCCGGCCATTGTGTATTGGGCACAAATACCACGTTTTTCAAGAAATTTAGCAAATGGACCAGGACATTGTCCACTTTCATTATATTTCCCATAATACTCACCACCCCTATCAGACCTTATAATTTTCATCTTTCTGTCTAATTGTCTTTCAACCTCTTCCACAAATACCTCTAAGGCATTTATTGATTGAGATTTTTCATGCAACAAATAGACATAACCATAACGTGAAAAGTCATCAATAAATGTGATGAAATATTTTTCCTTTCCGAAAGTCGGAACATCAAAAGGTCCACATATATCAGTGTGTATTATTTCAAGGAGCTGTGTACTTCTTGTGGCTGCATTCTTATTTGTGTGATTTGAATATTTTCCTTTAATACAATCCACACAAATACCGAGATCAGTAAAATCCAATTCAGGAAGAATTTCATTCTTTACAAGTCTTTGAATCCTTTCCTTGGATATATGACCCAAACGTTTATGCCACAAGTAAGTTGATCTTTCATCAACTAAACCTCGTTTAGTTCCAATACTATGATGCATGGTTAAAAGAGTTTCAACAAAAAGATTGTCAAGATTTAATTTGTACAAACCATCAGAAAGTATACCAGAACCAATAAGGTGATTTTGTTTGAACAAACTAAAACATCCATTTCCCAACTTTAAGGAAAAACCATAAGAGTCCAGTTTTGACAAAGAAATTAAATTCCTAGAAATTGAAGGAACATAAAGAGTCTCAAACAAATCTAAATGATGTCCAGTATCTAAAATCAAACGATAAGTTTCAATGGCTTCTACTGGAGCTTTAACTCTATTCCCCATGAACACAAATCTTTCATTTGGCTTTATGGTTTGGGTCATAAGGAATCCCTGCATAGTATTCGAAACATGAGTAGTGGAACCAGAATCAATCCACCAAGTATTATAAGGAACTTCAGTTAAGTTTGATTCGAAACATACTAATATAAAATTTATACCTTTCTTTTCGAACCATGCCTTACGCTTAAGGCAATCTTTCTCAAAATGTCCAAATTTCTTGCAGAAATGACACTTGTCATTCTTATGTTCCTTTTTGTGGATTTGAGAAGAGGACTCATTAGTCTTCATTGGTCCTTTCTTACCCTTCTAATTCTTCTTTCCAAACTTTTTACCAGCCCTTGACTGACTCATGAGATTAACTGAGTGAATCCCTTGTCCCTTAAGCCTTCTTTCCTCTTGATTTAGCATTTTATGCAATTCGAGTACATTCCACTTATCTTTAATGGAATTATAATTCACTTGGAATGTCTCATACTCGTGAGGCAAAGAGTTTAAAATAAATTGAACAAGGAAAGTATCACTCACTTCCATTTCCATGGACCTTAATTTGCTTGCTAAGGTTAACATCTCAGTAACATGCTGATGCATGGAACGCGAACCATCAAATTTCATGGTGGTCAGTTTACCCATAAGTGTGCCTGCTAGGGCCTTATCAGCACATTCAGAAAGTGAATTTTTCTCCACATGTTTCAACAAATCCTTAGCACTGTCAAATTTGGAAATTGTTGACTTGATGTTGCTTTCAAGTGTCATTCGCATAAGCATCATACTGAGTCTATTTGACCTTTCCCATGGTTGATGGAAGGCTACATCATCAGCACTGCTATTATCATCAATAGCAGTGGGCTTGTCAGTCAAGAGTGCTAGATCAAGATCCAGAACACCGAGGTGAAACTGAATTTGTTCATGCCACTCAGCAAAATTCAGCCCATTAAACTTTACAATAGACGCAACTTGCGAAAGCATTGAAATGCAACTTAATGCTGCAATACATATATAAAATACTTAGACATTAATTCTACATTAACACAAAGTAAATACATTTAACTAACATACTCATAAACAATTAAATACATTGAAGGTCTCCTTTGGGTGATCCAACAACGTATAACATTAAACATAATGATGCTCAACTATTACTATTTTCACATAATTGGCTATTAATTGTATTACGACTAGACTTGTTTGCTATCTTTGGATATGCTAAACAATCCAATCGAATATAAATAATTAACCGCTATTATGTTTATAATTATGAAATAATTGGTCAACCTTTGGGCGACTCTTAAATATTTCATAATTATTAAACTTCAATTTACCCAATATAATAGAAAAATAAAATCATGTCATTTCATTATAAGCATCACATAATCATGGGTAATTGAATTAATTTATTTAAATTTGATATCTATGAAACTTTATAATTTGGTCACTTTGGTGACTAACAAATAATCGTAATTAGATATCAAATAATTATAATAAAATAAAATCATAAAAACAATAAATTATAACAATCTAAAGGAAATACATAATATTTGATCACGTACTGTATATCAATACCAAATATCCTAGAGATTGAAACAATATTGACCACATACATAATTTATTAACACTGATGCAGTAATATTACGCAAAATGCAGTATACATACAGTAATATTACGCCGTAAAACAAAAAATATACATGCAGTAATATTACATCATAAAACAAAATGCAGTATACATACAGTAATATTACGCCGTAAAACAAAAAATATACATGCAGTAATATTACATCATAAAACGAAATGCAGTAATATCTACACAATTATGATGTAAAACAAAATGTATACATGCAATGATATCTACACCATTATTATAAGCTTTACGATGATGTATAAGCTGCATAGAAATGCGATGATGCAGTAATAACATGCGATGATGCAGTAATAACACCATTATCTACACCATTTAATCACTTATGCTATCTTTGGTTGATCACGATCAATTAGTTATCACGCAGTAATACAAAACTAATCGCACTAAACATTAATAATTGATCAACCTTGTTTGCTATCTTTGGTTGATCGCAAACTAATTATTAACGTTAATATCACGTTGGTGGAAATACGTGAAGCTATAATAACTAATTATTGAAGAAAAACCATATGTCCTACAACCTGGCTCAGATACCACATGTAAGTCAAAACTTAAGCATACATCATATCTTTAGAACATATGATTTTCACATATACGTAATTAGCGTTTAAACAACATACCTGGCTCCATGGTTTTGCAGATGCTTCAATGGAGACTTGGTTTCTCCCTCTAGACCTTGAGCTTTCCCTTAACCTAAGCACTCTGATGGAGAGAGGATCTTAGTTTATTTTCAGAAGGTTGGGGAGAGGACCAGAGCCTCTGAAGGACTATAACTATCTCACAGTTCCATCAACTTGAGAAGTTATTGAGCAGTTGGAACTGCTCTTTATCTTTAACTGACCAATAGGATTATTTTATTATTAAATATATATAAATATTTATGAGCCATAATAATGACTCATACATTGATAATAATTATTCTAACAATTGATATCTACTATTTTGTACAATAGTTCACCCATTATTTTAGTTGTTTTGATGCTTATTTTCTTTATCCTAATGAAATTAAGAATTGTTTGTGTGTTATATTGTCCCAAGGGTTAAATTATCCACAAAGAGCAGCAAAGGAAGAATTTTGGAGCAGTTTGGACAAGTTTTGGAATAGAAGGAAATTACCAAGAAAGGATAGGAAACAAGAATAAGAGTTGGAAAAGAATTGGAAGTTGTCTCATGGGTCCAAGGCCCATCTATCTCCTATATATTCTACCTATTCTCTACAATTTAAGGAGGTTCCCTTACAGAGTTCCCAACCCTAGTTAGTTTTAGTTTATTTTTCCCATTCTCTTTATATTTCCCTAGCATAGTTTAGATTGGTTTTATATTAGATTATTTAATTTCAAGCTTGGAATTACAGATTGAAGGGGGAGTTGTTCTTCATTATCAGTAATGTTTTCTCTTCCCTTTATACTCCTTGCAATATTTATGATGATTTATTATAGTTTTGCTTTGTTTACTTTTATGATGCATGAGCAGTTAGCTTTTGGGTTTGGATTAGGGTTCTATTGCTATTCCTGATGCCTACTGAAGGCTAGTCTTGAACGTGAGGAAAAGCTACAACAGGAGCTGGACACGCTCAAACGGCGTATCAAGATGATGGACACCACATCTACACTTGATGAAATACTGGATTCAGGAAGACAAACTTCTACCAAATTTGGGCTTGGTTTCTCTGGTGGGAAGAACAAAGATACTGTTTTTGTTAAAGGTTCTGAACCAGTTCATAACACGCCAGAATCAAACCCAGCTCAACAGTGTCGTGTTACAACATCTGAACCAGTGTATGACATGCCTGAATCAAGCTCAGCTCTACAACGTCGTGTCACAGAATCTGGATCATATCGTGTCCTTTCAAAATCCAGTACATCTAGACGAGGTTATGGTAATGTATTGTATCCAAACTTTCATCGCATGAGATATAATCCTGTCTATCATTATTGCAGGATGCGCGGGCACACCAGACCAGAATGTTACTATTTCTACAAGGATCAAAGGGTTGAGAAATACATTCACAAGCGCATTGCACCATTTGTAAAACAAGTTTGGGTCAGGAAAGCGGATTTTATAACCCAGAAAATACCAAATGCACCGCAATGGAAAAGTGGTACCTTCTAAATTCATTCTTTAGTTGGTATTTTCTCAATACCTATATTATGTTTTTTGTGCTTTTACCCGCTGCTTTATCCTCTATTTTACCTGTTTCTGTGTTATCTGCTGATTCGGTAGTGGCTATTGGCTCTGTTTCTGTCTCTGATCCAGTATGCTCTATTTCTAGCTCTGTTGCTTCCTCTGTTTTAGGAAGGTCTAGGCCCGAGTAAGTCACAATTCCTGATGCTTCTACGTTCAATATACGTGATATTGCATTATATGTTGACTTGCCTGCTGCGTTCGGTGTCTCAAAATCTAATGATTCTGTTCCGGACACTGTTACTACATGTCCTTTATCTGTGTCTAAGTCAGTCACTGTTCCAGCTTCATCTGGTCCAGTTCCGGTATCTGCCAGCACTACCGAATTACTATATGTTTTAATAGCAACTTACCTGTTTCTTGCTTTGGTATGTCTGTGTTTGTGCTTCTTATCAGGTGCCTATTGAACAAGCTCTTAAAAAAACGTAAGACACATGTTGCATCTTTAAGAAAAGAAGAAAGGCAAAGTTAGCATTGACTACTCCAGCACCTCGCATGACTTTATAAAAGGGCTCCCAGTTCTGTTGATGTGTCACCAGCCCTGTTGCCGATCCTGCTGCGCCTAGTAAAAACTCCAAAGTTGATATTTCAAGTCTATATTGCGAGATCCGAAGCTGATGGATTTATGGTAAGCTCATAGTCAAAGAGGATTGCTGCTTCAGAAGGATATTGATCTAGATGACATTATGAAGCTTTGCAACATCATCCCTCTACTCAAAGACCAGGATCTACTCCAAACTGTTCAAAACATTGGTTCCTATTCAGAATGGCTGATTGTCAAGTTCTACGTAAATCTGTCTCTTGATACAGATGCTTAAAGTTCTACTCTGTTTCACAAGGTGGTTGTTCATGGCCGATGGTATGAATCTAGTTCTGACTTAATCAGCCGTGCTGACCTAGAAGAAGAATGTGGGTCGAGCCTAGATCCTATTGTTGCTGCTTTGTCTCACAATCAGCTCATGGCCTGACCTAAGGGTGATGTGTCCTCACAAGTGCTGACTACTATCTAGTTACCTTCGTTTTGGTTTGCTCTCATATATTCTTTTTTATGTCTTGATTATTTGCTCATTTGAATGTGCCTAAGATGATCGTTTTGATGTGCGTATCTCTATCTGTTTTATAAACTGTTCTTGTGACTGATTTATATGTCTCTGAACATGTTTTGTCTGATTTTGTGGTTTCCTCTAAAATTGTATCTGGTTCAGTGTTCACCTGTTTCTATTCCTTCTTGCCAATCTGAGTTGTGATCTGCATTTGTTTTTGCTTGTCTTCTATTTTTTGTTGGTCCGATCATGACCGTATTTGAATTCTTTGTGTGCTTTTGTGCAAAGTGTGCTATGAAAATGTGCTTTCAATCTGCTTTACCTGAAAGTATATCTGCCTTATTTTTTCTTTGCCTGTTACAACTTGACTTTTAGTTTGTGTCTGCTTATGTGCTTTATGTGTTATCTATTATAATCCTGTGGTTGAAGATGCTTTACATGGATGTGCCTTCTGTTTTTTGTGCCTATCTTCTTGCTTTATTTGATCCAAATTGACTATTCCTGATTCTGTGTCTATAAGTGCGTCTCCTTTATTTACTGAGTGGTTTTTCAAGTTGCGTGTGCCTTGTTCTGGGTTTCTTGTTTCTTTTTCACTTGTGCAGGTGCTTGTTACAACTTGTTCCAAGAGCTGTCTCAGTATGATATTGTGATGAAACAGTCACAATTGAGGGGAAGCATAATTATCTGGAATATCATACTGTTTGGACTATCATTTGGATCATCATATTTTTGGATTATCAATATTCATATTATCATATTATTCGGATTATCTTTATTCAGAATATCATTTTATTTGGACTATCTTTGATGGATTGAACTGCTTATTGTATGAGAATATCTACGAGGTGAATACTACTATGAACGTGGGTTGCATATGAAGAGTACGGTGATTCGTATAGATTTCAGTTGATATGGTTGGTGGTTATTCTTTTGGTGAAATTATCTTCAATCGTATCATGGATTTTGTTTTAACGAAAAATGAGCCAAAGATTCATCTTCCGTTTCCAAGTCTGATTTTTGCGTTGCTAAAAGCTCAAAGTTTTGCTCTTTACAAAAATGAACCGCTGTTTGAAATTCTTGGAAAGTATACTGTCGAACTACGGTTATGTCCAGGACGCCACTATGATGATCGTGCACATCTTCAGACAGTTCATGTTCCAGTGATTAGTCTTGTGATAGGTGTTACACCCTCTGGCTCATCCTCTTTTTCTCTGCCCAGGGCTACTTCAGCGCTTGACACGGCTGCTATTCCTGTGCTACATGCTCGTGTTCACGCTTCCCAATCCACTTTTCACTAGATGCACCTTTGTCAATTTTTTGACAAAAAGGGGGAGTTAAGGGGTACGTTGTGGAATTTTTTTGATGAATGCTTGGATTTATTGTACTAAGGGGGGGTGGGGGGGGGGGGTTAATAGCTCAGGGGGAGTTTTGGCATTTGGTTGAAGATATTTGGAGTTTGACATGCTTGAGAAAATATGTTGAGGGGGAGTGTCCTATTGCGTTTTTTGCTGGTTTTGAAGCTGCTATTTTGGTGGTCTGTTGCAGTGGGTTATGCATGTTTTTTTTCTTACAATATATGTTTGGTCTTTATTTTGTTTTTAGTGTCTTATCCTTGTTACCAAACTAACTTATGGCAAGAGTTTAATAATATTGATTTTTGTTTAAATTCTTAAAAATGCCTAAGTTTGTTTGAAGGTGTTTTTTGTCAAATAATTGCCAAGGGGGGAGATTGTAAGTGTACAAATGATACACGGTCCTTTGTTATTGGCTATATTATTTGTCAAAAATACACTTAGCCTATATCTAGTTTTTATTTGTTTTTTGGACCGTCAGTCAGTCTGTCCACCAGTGTTGAAAAGGAAGTTGTGCCAGCGGACGCTATCTCAGACAGCAAGCTTTCAACAAGGAATTAGTCCACCCATTTAATTTGTGTGGCTAACAGCTTTTTAAGGAATGTGGCTCTCATTAAATCAAGCTGATTTTCAGATCTATAATTGTGAAGTTTGTTGAAGGATCCTATAAATAGGAAGGCATTTGAAGCTCTAAAATTCACCTCTACACACGATACAAGTTCAGAGATACACACGTGAATTTTAAGAAGATTTATTTGAAGAATTAATGGCGTTTTACTACTGTCTTTGAAGCTGTCGTTGATGTTGAGTCGAGATGAAGAATTGAAGAATTCTTGGCTTGCGGTTTGTCAATTCAAGAGTAGATGTTGAAGGTTGTGTGTTGGTTTTGAACCATTGTACGTTTGGGTTGTATTCCAACTATTGTAAACCTTGGTGCATCTAGTGGAATGGGCAAAAGCTGAGTAGCCCCGCAGACGTAGGAGTTTTAGCTCCGAACTACGTGATCATTTCCTGTGTCCGGGTTCTTTTCCTTTACTTGTGTTTTTATTTTTGTTTGTCTTTTAGTTTTATCTAATCTGAACTAATAACTGTAAAAACGTTAAATAATCCCTGAACCCGTAAAGTATTGCATTCAAGATCCACGAAGTTATTTCATAAACTAATAATAATAATAATAATAATAATAATAATAATAATAATAATAATAATAATAATAATAATAATAATAATAAATCTCTTAAAAAATAATAATAATTATTATTATTAGTGTTTATTGTTTATATGATATTGATTAGAAAATTAAATATTTATTTTTATTAAATATTTAATTTTCTAATCAATATCATATAAACAATAAACACTAATAATAATAATAATAATTATTATTATTATTAGTGTTTATTGTTTATATGATATTGATTAGAAAATTAAATATTTATTTTTATTAAATAATAATAATTAGTGTTTATGGTTTTTATTATTATTATTATTATTATTATTATTATTATTATTATTATTATTATTATTATTATTATTACAATTTAGTGATATTACTTTTAGTTGTAACATTATTATTATTGGTATTTATTTTGTTAACAATAATAATAATTAGTAGTTGTACGGAATTTGGTTCTAGCATTATTATTGTGTTGTTGTTGCCTTCTTCGTCTTAGAGGTATGGATTCCAGGTTATTTCGTTAGAGTCGACGACCACTTTAGCCGATCTGACTATTTAAAATTAAAAAAAAAAAATTTTATATGATTATTTTTTCCCGAAAATTTTATGTTATTAATTAATATTTAATAAAATAAAAATTTTAAAACACAAATTTGAAGTAATAAAAAATTCCTATTTAAAATTGAAAGTGAAAAAGAAGGCATTAGTATTGCCTTCTTTTGAAGTAGTACAATTACCTTCTTTGTGTGGAATTCTGGTCAAACAAAAAAACAATAAAAGAAGGTAGTCCAATTACCTTCTTTTCAAATAGGGTTTTGAAAAGAAGGTAATGGTATTGGTACTTTATATGTTTTTGTGTAGGATTTTAAACGACACATTTTTGTCCAATTGATGTCAAATCTACACAATTATTGCTATTTCTTCTCTCCTGAAGCCATTTTCCCATCATCAAAACCAGCTACGTCAATCTCACCACTCAGCTGAGTAGCCATACACATCATATTCTTCCAATTAAAGCAATTTCCAGGCAGTAAATTCATGCCCATATATACTTTTAGACCAGATTATCAAAGCACTCAATGATCGAAGAGAGAAGCGTACAGGAAGTGAAAGCTGAACTGTATTATTTCATATTATGAAAAAAAAACTTGAGAGCGGGAAGAACACAGTGTATATATACATGCAAGATGGTACCCAAGAGCGGTTATAACAACCAGAAAGAGGGTAAATATTATTATATCCTTTCACTAAAATATCCCTCCTCTATTACCCTCCCCAAAGCTGGACCATGCAGATTCTGGATGTTCAGCTTAGAAACAAACATCTTGAACTGTGGCGCAGGTAAAGGTTTTATAAAACCATCAGCTATTTGATTTTGTGATGAGAAGATTGGCAGCAGCTTGATCAACCCATTAGATACCTTCTCCCGTATGAGATGGCAATCTATCTCGATATGTTTCGTTCTTTTGTGGAACACGTGGTTTTCCGCCATGGCTACAGCAGACGGGTTATCACAAAACATTGTCGGCGGCTTCTCAAGGGTTATCTGCAAATCTGTAAGGAGAAATGTGATCTATTGTGCCTCACATACAGTGGCGGCCATAGCTCTGTACTCTGCTTCGGAAGAGGACCGAGAAATGGTTGATTGTTTCTTGGATTTCCATGAGATTAAGGCAGTGCCAAGGAATATGCAGTAACCGGTTATGGATCGTCGAGTTTCTACACATGATGCCCAGTCTGAGTCTGAAAAAAATTTGAGTTGTGTTTCTCCATCTTTCAGATAAAATAGCCCCTGTCTAGGAGCACCTTTAATATATCGGAGTACTCTGTGAGCTGCGCTTAGGTGCTTGTCTGTTGGAGAATCAACGAATAGACTTAGCTGCTGGACTGCGTAGGTTATATCTGGCCTGGTTGCCGTTAAATATAGTAGGCGGCCAACCAGTCTTCTAAATCCAGTAGCATCTTTGAGAAGTGAGCCATCATTGTGTTGTAAATGGTGGCCTGGGACCATTGGAGTACTTACTTGCTACTCTGAAAACCTTCCTCAGCTAAGATTTCCAACGCATACTTCCTTTGGCAAAGATTCAACCCCGCTTCATTCAATTTTGCCTCAATGCCTAGGAAGTAACCAAGCTTACCCAGGTCCTTGATTTTGAATGCACCATCAAGGACCCTTTTTAGGTCTTCAATCAGAGAAAGCGCAGGGCTTGTGACGAGTATGTCATCTACCTACACAAGCACTGCCACGAAATCGTTACCTTTGCCTTTGGTGAACAAAGATGGATCAGACTTGGACTGAATAAATCCCATATCAGATAGGGCACTGCTGAGTTTGGCATTCCACTGGCGACTAGCCTGCTTGAGGCCATACAATGACCAGAGTAATCTGCAGACTTGGTTTGCCTTCTCAGTCTGGAACCCTAGAGGTGGAAGCATGTACACTTACTCTGTTAAGTCTCCATGCAAGAAGGCCTTATTAATGTCTAATTGATGAATATGCCATGCTCTCAACGCAGCAGCAGCTAGAAACGTTCGAATCGTAGTGATTCTTGCAACAGGGGAGAACGTCTCTATGTAATCAATCCCCAATTGTTGAGTGTATCCTTTCGCAACTAGGCAAGCTTTGTGCCTTTCGATGGATCCATCCGCTCTTAGCTTGATTTTGTACACCCACTTGCATCCTATAGGAGTTTTCCCGGTTGGCAAATCAGTTAACTCCCATGTTTGGTTATCCTGCAAGGCTTGTATTTCTGCGTTCATGTCTCTTTTCCAATTTTCATCCTTGATAGATTGATTATAGGTTTTTGGTTCATCAATATTTGTCACTGCCATGGAAAACCTTCTGTGAGAAGAGTCTAATGTATCAAAGGATATCACTTTTGATAAGGGGTGAGGCGACGAGCCTTTGTTGACTACTGCTTCACAATAATAGTCATGTAGTCTAGTGGGAGCTCGCCGGTGTCTCTCAGACCTTCTGGGCAGCTCATTAAGTGTGTTATCAGCTGCAGTTTCTTGTGAGGTAGACTCTGTAGGGCATGCCATATCTGGTACTGAAGTTGCATTTTGTGTCACCCCCTCAGTCTGCTCTTGGATAGACTCATGAGATGGTGTGAATTCAGATCCAATAGGACTTGTGACACCTCCAGGAACATGATCAATTTCCGGAGCATCATCAAAGTGCAAGTCACAACCTTCATATTCAATGGAAGTAGAGATAGGTATGATCGAAGAGAGAAGCGTACAGGAAGGGAAAGCTGAACTGTATTATTTCATATTATGAACAACAACTTGAGAGCGGGAAGAACACAGTGTATATATACATGCAAGATGGTACCCAAAACCGGTTATAACAACCAGAAAGAGGGTAAATATTATTCTATCCTTTCACTAAAATATCCATCCTCTATTACTCAATGTAAAAAGCTAAGCCCCATTACATTGTATATATATAGAACTCAAAGACTTCTGCACATGAATCAGGTGTCTTGATAAAAAAATGTTGAAGCTCAAGCCATATGAGGCTGCGCCACCTCACGTTCCTCCTTTCTTCCTACTCACCATCTTCACTTACAAATTGTATGTAATTAGAAGAAGAATAAGAAAGGGATATATATGATAAGAAGAAACGGGAGAGGAAGAAATTAAAGGTGGAAGAAGAAGAAAAATAAAAGATGAAACTAACTAAATTTGAAAGGACCAAAATATCCTTCTAATTACAACACATTATTTTTCGGTAAGAATTCTGGTAATATGTGATTGGAAAATTGGACTGAAGGACCAAATCTGATACTAATTAGAAAGTCATGCACCTATTTTAAAAACACAATAGTCAATGACCAAATGTGCTTCAACTATGATAGTCAAGGGACCAAAAATAATATATTCTCTAAATATTATAATGAACAATTTGACAAAGAAAGAAATAGAAAATGGCGTCTTCATTGGAGAAAAGTTTGCACCAAAATTCCCACCAAAATGGAGTTCGGTGTCTTCTTTGGAGAAGGCCTAATAAGCTTAGGGTTGTATATTTTTTTGGTGTGATGTGATATGTGGTGCGAATTGTGGTGTGTGAACGAGAAAAGGAAAGAGAAATTAGAAAGGCCATTCTCTTTTTCACATTGGTGGCTGCACGCCCGTGCAGTGTTCATATGCGATATTCGTGCGGTGCCCGTGCAACAGGCAAATTATTGTGTAGACCATGGTCCACATAGCTTTGTGAACTATGAATATAAGGTACATTATTTTTGTACTGAAGGTATATTATTTTATAGTACTATAAAATAATGTACTTTCAATACAAAAATAATGTACTCTAAAATAATGTACCTTCAGTACAAAAATAATATACTTTTAGTATATTAAAAATGTACTTTTTATTTATGGTCCACACAGCTGTGTAGACCATGGTCCATGCAATAATGATTGCGTGCAACATTGACAGAATCATATCCTTAATGTTTTTTTAAACTAAGGGTCAAATAGGCCATCGAACTGCACACGATAATCGATAATGCAATTATGTCACTGAACGTAAAAAGAGTTTACAATGCAATCCCTAAACTAACCCATTTAATGCAATTTGTTCAATTTGCAGGTTTTTTCAATTTCTAACCGGTCATCTCAAATTTAAAATATTTTTAAAAAATAATTGTTTAAAATTTATTAAAAAAAAAAAAAAAAAAAAAAAAGAGCTTCATCTATACTTTTATTTCAAGAAAACAAACGTGACTGAATTGCTTGGTTATTTCTTTAATTTTTCTTTGTTAATTTGGTTTGAAGTTGCACAATTCACATCTTCTCCCTGGGTGGCTGGTGGCTCTGCTTACGGAGAAGTTCTTCAGCGCCCGCATTGCACACGAAGATATATCGATGCCACAAAGAACGAAAAGATCAATATCTTTTGCGTTGCCATTTGCCCTCATTGCTTCACCTCTTACTGCTCTCATCGCCTCTTGCAGGTTTATTATTGTGTGGATTATGAATTTGATTATAGATTATGAATTTGTGCTGTGTTGTGATGTGTAAAAAGGTATATCTGTGACAGCTGTTCAAGAATCCTTCCTCTCTCCATCTCCTGCAAGGTTAAATCTTTACTTCTTTTTTTTAGTGATTAATTAGCTTCTATTTGTAAAATTGTCTGATCAGTTTGGGGTATTTCCTTGTGTTTCCTCAGCTTAACACATGATGAAAATAGGGGTGAAATTATCCGATTACATATGCAACCGGGACTCTCTGGTGTGGCCAGAGCCGGGGTTTGGAGAGGACCTGTTGACGCATCGTCCCCGAACCCACCGCTTCCTTGGCACGCCCGTGCAGTGTCCGTGCGATGCTTGTGCGGTGTCCGTGCAACGTTGACAGAACCACATATTTTTTTCTTTTTTCTTTTTTTTTTTAATTATTTTAGCGCCAAAATTTGGTTTAATGGTCTTCAAGAAATCACTATTAAGGGTGGTTTAGCCTCTGGAAGTGCTACTACTCATGTGTGCACAGTATTCGGCTGTAACTTAGACAATCACACTGAAAAGAATCTCATGCTATCGGTGGAGGTAGCAACGAAGATTTTAGCCAATTCAAAGCTGGAAGTGTTGCAGGACTTCACAACCATAGGCCATATGGTCAAGTAAACCTTAGCTTAAAGTGTTTAAATTGAAAGAACAAAGCTTAAGCTCAACTTGGTTACACCTAAAGGAATAATGGAAGGTAAATGGGGTGGAATATGGGTAAAGTGGAGGTGTAACTAATTAATGACTTTATCATCCCATGTTTCAAGTGCATGTGGTGTGTGTATAAGTGTGGCTCTAAACTCTCAATTATGGTTTGAGTGTTAATTTACAAGAGTTATAACTTTTAAGACAAAAAATTTCAATTCAACACAAACTTGACTTAAAAGCTTAAATCACAAGATGAAACATATTTCACTTTTAACAAAACCGACCTAATCTAATCTACACTACTACAAATAACACTTTTAACGTCGGTTTTTTTAGACAAACGATGTTGATTTTTTTTTTCCACGTCATTTTGGCAGACATTATAAATAAATGATACGACATCAATTATAAAAAAATCGACATCATATATGTTTAAAAAAATTTAAATAACACATACAACATCAATTTTTAATAAAAAAAAAAAAAAAAAAACCGACATCGTATAATAACAATAGTGGTACTAGTGGTAGTGGTGGTGGTGGTGGTGGTAGTGGTAGTAGACTAGTAGTACAGTAGTGGTTTGCTATTTTTACTATTAATATTAATTGTGAATTGGGTACTAAAGAGGATGTACTGTTGTGTTTTTTACTATTAAACTAAAGTGTGAATATTAGTTTAATTACAAGCTAAGTATGAGCCTCACCAAAAAAAAAAAAAACAAGCTAAGTATGAGCATGACAAAAAAGGAAAATATTTTACGAATTTTGGAAGGCAAATAAGTGTTTGTTAGTAGTCAAAATATTGAATGTGTAAAGGAAGAAAAGAATATCTATGAAGAATAATACTGTATTAATTTGTTCCATTTTCAGTACCTTATACGGATACATTATGAGTGGATTTGTTACAATATTGTTAGTATGATTTCCTAATGAATTGTTAAGTGTGTTTCATTTGTATTGCCCTTTTCATGTGATTGCTTAATGCACCAATTAAGTTTTTGTTTGCCGTAATAAGCTAATTATTTTTGAAGTACTTATTACACATCGATCAGAACAACATCATTAGATTATGTATAGAGTTTCAATTGTACATATTGCCCTTTTCATGTTATTGCTTAATGCACCAAGTTTTTGTTTGCCCTAATAAGCTAATTATTTTTGGAGCACTTATTACCCATCATCAGAGAACAACATCATAGGACTATGTAATAGGAGTTTTTTTGCTACTTTTGATTTCAAGAATTTAATAATCCGTAAACTATAGATAAGAGATAAATCGCACTAAAAATACCTTATGCTATGGATTCGACTGTAGTTTTGCAGCAACAACTTCCATCAATCTTTACTTACTATTTTCTTGTTTTGGATCTTTCAGTCATATCCCTTGTTTTTTTTCTTATTTGGTGAAAAAAAATCTGTAGCAATGATTCAAGAGGGTGCGACGAGTAAATCCAGTCTTTTGACTCTAGCAAACAAAAAATCACAAGGATATAAACCAGTCTTGGTTACTCATAGCAAACCGACTCAAACCAAGAAGGCCAATAAATCGCTAGGCTGAGAGTCTAACTTGTAACCTTGTGATTAACAAATTAACAGATCAACTTAGCTTTAAGTTTTCAACTAACAAATAAATTTGTGGTCTAGTGGCACGAAGTGACTCTCTTAAATAGGAGATCATGAGTTCAAGTATATATCGGTGGGAACGTTATTGAGAAAATAGTTATAAACAGATATTAGATTGTAATAGATTTAGCAGTATTAAAAAAACTACACTTGTTTTCTTAATTGTTTAATTTTCTGAAGCTTAATTAGGTTACCGTACGAGGTTTCTCCTTGGGAACCTTTACTTCAATCTTCTCTAGAATATTGTACATTAGAGCCAACTTCAATCTTCTCTTCAACATTGTACATTAGAGCGAGCTAGTTGACGTTTAATTTCTTTACTTCACTATTCACTATTGATCACTCTTCACTCTTTATTATGTTTTTAATTTTCATTATATGTATATATATAGCAAGTTTGCAATTGACTTTTATTTTCTTATTTAGTTTTTATTTGTTATTTTATTATTATATCTACTATCTACTATACTAATAAGAGTAAAAAAGAGTTAGGCCTATAATGAGTAGAAAAAATGACGGTCAAATTATTAAATCAAATGGATGGTTCAGATTGTTTAGATTTATATTTTTCCTTGAGATTTATTAATTTATCCTTAATTATATGATTATCCATTATACCTCATAATATTATCCGTTAAATTTTCCGTTAAATATTCTCTTCTCCGTTAATATTCCGTTAACTTTTAACTTACCCCATTAATTTCTATAAGAAAGGTCTTAGGTTCAAACCTCATCCCAATCAAATTTAGCATAATTAAGTTCCTCACTCTATTTTACTCTTATTAAATTAAATAAACTAGTATTTTCACCCGTGCGTTGCACGGAATGAATTTGTTATAATATTTTAAGAAATATTTGAATCGATATACAATTATATAAATTATAACATCGAATATGAGTATGAATAAGTGTATAAATGCAATTATAGTATGAGCCTTCCTTGCATGCAACAAATATCACAAAAATTCAGTGTTCTAAAATAAGTGTATAAATGCAATAGGTAGATAATTTACATTATTGCATCATATTCATTAATTTAATTACTTGTCGGTTAGTTATTACAAGATCTTGAGGTACACTTATATTTTGATATTCAGTAAGTATAACTATATCAAAGAAAAATTTACATGGGAGTAATGGATAATCAGTTGAGTAATTGTTGGTTGACCGTAGAGCGTTGTGTTGGAGGAAGAAGATGATATATAGTGAAAATATATCATCTTCTTCCTTCAACATGTTGATATTCTCTGGACAAATAACTGTTGGAAAAAAAAATTAGCATAAAATGTCATTTTACTGGCAATATTGTGGTACAAATATATGTGGGGTCCACTTTCGATTTGGGTCGGGTCAAAGTGGATTCGTGTTCTTCACAGTTAGACGAAAAGATTGATATATTGTACGCTCAAAACTGATAATGGGTGAATGAGAAATTGGTTCTCAAAGTTGACCCATTTGAGTTAGAAAAATATAGAGAAAAACCTTTCAAGTAACTTTTGCCCCACATTGGTTTGAGAAGTGGTTTGCACCACTACTTATACAAGAGTTTTTCTAAGGCTTATTAAATGCAGGGGGGTGCAAATGAAATCCCAAAATGAACTTAAAAAGGCTTGACTCGTGCGCCGGCACCTGCATGCACGAATGTCGTTCAGAAATTTGGTTGGCCTTGCGGGTTGAATTATGCCGAATTTTCATATTTTTTACAATATTACGCAAACCATACCATAATATTAATAGTATAGATTGCATTGTAGAGAAATATATATATATACTGAATTATTACCATTAGTAATTCTAGTCTAGAATTGTATTACGAATAGGAACGTAGGAAAGAATATATTTTATTAGGAATTCTATTTGAATTTACAATTGTATTAGGGATAGGAATTGTATTACCATATTTTACAATATTACGCACACCAAAATATTATAGGTCTGTTTTGGGCGGAAGTTAAAACTGAGGATATTGTTTTTATTAATAGTATAGATTGCATTGCAGAGAAATATATATACTGAATTATTACCATTAGTAATTCTAGTCTAGAATTGTATTACGAATAGGAACGTAGGAAAGAATATATTTTATTAGAAATTCTATTTGAATTTACAATTGTATTAGGGATAGGAATTGTATTACCATATTTTACAATATTACGCACACCAAAATATTATAGGTCTGTTTTGGGCGAGAAGTTAAAACTGAGGATATTGTTTTTATTAATAGTATAGATTGCATTGCAGAGAAATATATATATATATATACTGAATTATTACCATTAGTAATTCTAGTCTAGAATTGTATTACAAATAGGAACGTAGGAAAGAATATATTTTATTAGGAATTCTATTTGAATTTACAATTGTATTAGGGATAGGAATTGTATTACCATATTTTACAATATTACGCACACCAAAATATTATAGGTCTGTTTTGGCGGGAAGTTAAAACTGAGGATATTGTTTTATTAATAGTATAGATTGCATTGCAGAGAATAATATATATATATTATATATATATATATATATATATATATATATATATATATATATATATATATATATATATATAGGGGTGCACTCTCGTGAGAACTCTCGCCCAGGTAAGAAATGAGAACGCTGCACAGTCGTCCACGTGTCCAGATCAACGAATCAGATGCAATTTTAGAAAAATGACGCGGTGGCATTTTCGTAAATAACTGGAACTTTGGTGCACCTAGTTTCACTTACAAGTGCACCTAGTTTCACTTAAAAGTGCACCTAGTTTCACTTACAAGTGCACCTATTTTCGCACATATTTTCACTTACAAGTGCAAGTAATTTACCTTATTAATATTCATGCACCTATTTTCGCAAATACTTTCACTTACAAATGCAAGTAATTTACCTTGTTAATATTCATGCACCTGGGTGCAACCTAGGTGCACCTAGTTATAACATAGGTGCACCTAGTTATAACATAGGTTGCACCTAGTTATAACATTAGGTGCACTTAGTATTGATGCTCACTGTACAATTCACTTGCACATGTAATACATTTTACTTGCATCTGCAATACATTTTTCTTGCACTTATGCAAGTAATTTACTTTGTTAACATTCATGCACCTGGTTGCAACCTATGTGCACCTAGTTATAGCAATAGGTGCACCTAGTTATAACATTAGGTGCACTTAGTATTGATGCTCATTGTATAATTTACTTGCACTTGTAATACATTTTACTTGCACGTGTGCACCTATTTTCACTTGCAGGTGCAAGTAATTTACCTTGTTAACATTTATGCACCTGGGTACACCTATGTGCACCTAGTTATAACATGAAGTGCACCTAGTTATAACGTTAGTTGCAACTACATTCCGGACACGTGGCGCGCTGTGATTCGTTCTCAATTCTCTCCTGGGCGGCCAGTTCTCACCTGAACGCAATCCTATATATATATATACTGAATTATTACCATTAGTAATTCTAGTCTAGAATTGTATTACAAATAGGAACGTAGGAAAGAATATATTTTATTAGGAATTCTATTTGAATTTACAATTGTATTAGGGATAGGAATTGTATTACCATATTTTACAATATTACGCACACCAAAATATTATAGGTCTGTTCTTCTCCGTTAATATTCCGTTAACTTTTAACTTACCCATTAATTTCTATAAGAAAGGTCTTAGGTTCAAACCTCATCCCAATCAAATTTAGCATAATTAAGTTCCTCACTCTATTTTTACTCTTATTAAATTAAATAAATTAGTAGCTACAACAACAAATGATACATATATATTTCTTTAAATTAGTATAAATTAAATAAATTAGTATTCCATCCACTCCATAAATCCTTCCTCCACTTTGCTTTGCTCTCTCTCCTCTTTCTCTCTTTAGCCATTTCTTTTTTAAGCTTTTGGCAAAGCAAAGTGGAGGAAGAAGATTTATGGAGTACAGTGGGTGTACAAATTCAGCGTTATAACAACTTGTACCTTAGTCTCAATGTTAGAGACAAAATAGAAACATGACTCGTGAGTTAAAGAGAGAAAGAGGGGAGATAGAGAGCAAAGGAAAGTAGGAGGAGGATTGGAGAAAACTCTAGCTAAGTTGGGCAATATTGCTTTCTTGAAGACCATTAAACCAAATTCTAACACTAAAATGATAAAAAAAAAAAATCAAGGATGTGATTCTGTCAACGCTGCACGATCACCGCACGAGCATCGCACGAGCGTCGCACGGGCATCACACGAGCATCGCACAAAAGTGGATAATGTTTTAAATTTTTGGTTCATTAAATATTATGATGAACAATTTGAAAAAAGAAAGAAAGGAAAAAAAATAAAATGGCGCCTTCATCTCTTATAATAAAGAGGAGGGATTTGGCCTCTAGAATTGCCTCCTTCTCCCGCCAAAGCAATTTGGTTTTTTTTTTTTTGAATGAAGTTCCGGTAATGCGTGTAATTGAGTTAAGTGATTTTGATTTCCAAAATGATGAGGCATGTTGGCATATGTAAATCCAAATAGAGATTGTAATCATTATTAATTTGCAATAAGAGTCTAATCGTAATTGCTTTCTTTTTATGGCTATATTTAATGTGATTGGTTTAATATATGGTTATTTAAAGACTTTCTTGGGAACCGATTAGTATTACTTCAGCTCCTCGGTTGCAGTGCATGCATCGCATTTTTGGATATATATATACATATATTTACAAGACGGCCTTCACACTCTCCCCTACTATACATCTATAATCATAATTCTATCTTCATCTCATTTGTGCTTGCATCTCAACTGAACCCATAATTCAAAAAGAAAGCAATTCGTGCTGGGGTGGTTGCATGTATGATGTATTCCATCCACTCCATAAATCCTTCCTCCACTTTGCTTTGCTCTCTCTCCTCTTTCTCTCTTTAGCCATTTCTTTTTTAAGCTTTTGGCAAAGCAAAGTGGAGGAAGAAGATTTATGGAGTAGAGTGGATGTACAAATTCAGCGTTATAACAACTTGTACCTTAGTCTCAATGTTAGAGACAAAATAGAAACATGACTCGTGAGTTAAAGAGAGAAAGAGGGAAGATAGAGAGCAAAGGAAAGTAGGAGGAGGATAGGAGAAAACTCTAGTTAAGTTGGGCAATATTGATTTCTTGAAGACCATTAAACCAAATTCTAACACTAAAATGATAAAAAAAAAAAAATCAAGGATGTGATTCTGTCAACGCTGCACGGTCACCGCACGAGCATCGCACGAGCGTCGCACGGGCATCGAACGAAAGTGGATAATGTTTTAAATTTTTGGTTCATTAAATATTATGATGAACAATTTTAAAAAAGAAAGAAAGGAAAAAAAAAAAGAAGATAAAATGGCGCCTTCATCTCTTATAAACTATTTGCAGTAAAATTACCAACAAACTCGAATGGTTGATTGGTGATGAGCTTGGTTAATGTGGTAAGTGGACTGGTGTTTAAATCCTATTGAAGTCATTTTTCACTGCACAGTATGTAGAAGAAAAAGAAGGTCAGGAGCAATTTTAGGAGGAAAAGAAGAAGGAGGAATATGATGGAATATGTGGTAAAGCAAACACTCCAACAGAACTATTGTTATTAAAGATGGTCAGGAGCAATTTTAGGAGGAAAAGGAAAAGAAGAAGGAGCAATTTCAGGGGGAAGAAGAAGGGGCAATTTTAGGAGGAAAAGGAAAAGAAGAGGAATATCAGGAAGCGGAGGAATATCAAGAGGGAAGAGGCTGACCAGAATATTAGGAAGCAAAGACAGCGGATACTGATCTGTATATTTTTAAGAGAGGAGAGACTGATGACCAGAATATCAGGAGGCATCACGCACGAATATCTGAAGATGCAAAGAAAAGAGGAAAAAGTCTGAAAAATACAACAACGGAGTTTCAACTCACCCAACCACCTAAACCACATGGAGACTACAATCAGCACATGGGATTGACAATAAAAGAGAATTAATTCTTTCTTCATCTGTAAATACATGACACTTGAGCAAGAAGAAGCGACGGAGATATACAAGTGATAGGCAAGAAAAGCAGTGTGATACATCTGAGAATAGCAAAGCAAGAAAAATCCGAAAAACCAAAAATTCATATTTTTAGTTCCTGAGAGTTGGAGAAAAATATTTTCTTTTACTACCTTGTACCAAAATTTCTACTAAGTGTAGATAGATGGCTGAGTAACAAGAGGAGCTTGTGAAAGCCCTAGGGAGTGTAGCTTTGTGCGAGATAGTGTAGGAGTATAGCTTTGGCATAGGTAAATCCAGATAGAGATTGTAATCATTAATTTGCAATAAGAGTCTAATTGTAATTTCTTTCTTTTTATGGCTATATTTAATGTGATTGGTTTAATGGTTATTTAAGGACTTTCTTGGGAACCGATTAGTATTACTTCAGCTCCTCGGTTGCCGTGCATGCATCGCATTTTTGGGTATATATATACATATATTTACAAGACGGCATTCACACTCTCCCCTGCTATACATCCATAATCATAATTCTATCTTCGTCTCATTTGTGCTTGCATCTCAACTGAACCCATAATTCAAAAAGAAAGCAATTCGTGCTGGGGTGGTTGCATGTATGATGTATTCCATCCACTCCATAAATTCTTCCTCCACTTTGCTTTGCTCTCTCTCCTCTTTCTCTCTTTAGCCATTTCTTTTTTAAGCTTTTGGCAAAGCAAAGTGGAGGAAGAAGATTTATGGAGTAGAGTGGATGTACAAATTCAGCGTTATAACAACTTGTACGTTAGTCTCAATGTTAGAGACAAAATAGAAACATGACTCGTGAGTTAAAGAGAGAAAGATGGGAGATAGAGAGCAAAGGAAAGTAGGAGGATTTGAGAAAACTCTAGCTAAGTTGGGCAATATTGATTTCTTGAAGACCATTAAACCAAATTCTAAGATGATAAAAAAAAAAAAATCAAGGATGTGATTCTGTCAACGCTGCACGGTCACCGCACGAGCGTCGCACGGGCATCGCACGGGCATCGCACTGGCATCGCACGAAAGTGGATAATGTTTTAAAGTTTTGGTTCATTAAATATTATGATGAACAATTTGAAAAAAGAAAGAAAGGAAAAAAAAGAAGATAAAATGGCGCCTTCATCTCTTATAATAAAGAGAAGGGATTTGGCCTCTAGAATTGACTCCTTCCCCCGCCCTTTGGTTTTTTTTTTTTTTTTTTGGATGAAGTTACGGTAATGCGTGTAATTGAGTTAAGAGATTTTGATTTACAAAGTGATGAGGCGTGTTGGCAGAGGTAAATCCAGATAGAGATTGTAATCATTAATTTGTAATAAGAGTCTAATCGTAATTACTTTCTTTTTATGGCTATATTTAATGTGATTGTTTAATGGTTATTTAAAGACTTTCTTGGGAACCGATTAGTATTACTTCAGCTCCTCGGTTGCAGTGCATCCATCGCATTTTTGGGTATATATATACATATATTTACAAGACGGTCTTCACACTCTCCCTTGCTATACATCTATATAATCATAATTCTATATATACACTTTAGAATGTCTGGCCAATTTGTGTTTCATCTCATTTGTGCTTGCATCTCAACTGAACCCAGAATTCAGAAAGAAAGTAATTCATGCTGGGGTGGTTGCGGACATCTACAATATCTGAAAGTGAAAAGGCAATGGGAGTCAACAGTTGTTTTTTTAAGGGCTCTGTTGCATGGCACATTTGTTTAATATCCTATTAACTGCAATTTCCTGTAAAAAAAATCAAATAAATGTTGTGCCAAGTTCTTAACACTCAATGTATATTAAGATGTTTGTTTAATCAAACAGAGAAAATACTGTAAGTATTTTACAGTTACCAGATCAAATAGAGACCAAGAAGTTGAAGGCCAGGGCCAGTTACTATTGGGGGCAAGAGGACATCTTACATCATCTTTTTCAACATTATGATTTGAAAGGTAACATGAAAAAGGTAACATGAAAAATAACTGATTTGCTAGCTTTACAATTTTTAAAACACAACTTACTACATCTTTTTCAACATTCTGTGTTGTTTCTGTCATGTATGTTTAGGATGCTCAGTATATTCTTAAAAACAACCCAAAAATAGTTTAGGTATAATAGTTTTGAGACTATGAAATATACAAATGTTAGGCAAAGGGGTTTTCCTCTCATATCATGAAATTCAAATTTATTTGAATTCCTGTATTACCATATATAGTATGAATGTTTAAGCACAGTGGTCAGTAGACTACCACTTAAATGCCAAAACCTGTTTTTTATGTCTTAAATGTATTTGTTTTGAAAAATTTACATTGTAGTAAAGAAAAAAAATTCATAAAAGTTTATTAGGAATTAGTTTTCACATGTAAATGAATCTTGAAGATTTTAATATAAATATAAATTCAGTTATTCAATCTAGATTTGCATATGTTGAAGATAATACCTAACAGAGTAATGAATAATGAGAAAGTTGTCATACACTGGGGATAACACAAATGTCAAATGCTGAAAGAGTATGGCAAATGCAAAACCTGGTGTTCACTCAATTTTGGTACTCTACAACTATATACCCCATGTTGAATATACCCAAATATTATCAGTAAGCTGTAAGTGACTATGGACCCATGGAAAGTAAACAAATTGAAAATTGCCTTTGAACGACAATCAAGTAACTCAAAATAAAACAGCAGAAACATTAACTCTAAGTTGAAACTTGAAAGAAACGATTACAGATAAATACATGAGGAAAAATTTATATAAAAATTCCAATCTCACTACATTCAAGTAATATGAATTATAATTGCTTTGAATTATGTGAGCCATTAATGCTGAAAATCATTTAAAAACTTATTTTAAGCGCAACTGGTTCTGCTCCAAATTCACATACAAATTTTATATAAAACATCTGGGTAGCAAGAAACAGTTTAAAGAAGAATGGGGAAGTTAGAAAATTCGAAGGATTAATTTAAATCTTTATAATAGAGATTTACATATTTCATAGTGAAAGGAACTGCAATCTCAGTTTTTGTACTTTTAGAATTTTAAAAATATAGGGTTCTCTTCACTCCTCTAAAGTACACATAACAAATAAAATAAATTTCTGCAAATAAAATAAATTTCTGTAAATGAAAATCTAAATGAAGTAAATAGGATGCAAATCAGCAATATGTTTGGGGGTCTAACCGCAGCGACGCCATGCTTCTGTAGAATATAGAGTATTGATTGGATTTCTAAAATGGTAAAGGGAGAGTGAGTTTTATAGCACAAGCTTTAACTCTTTTTTTTTTTTTTAATAAAGAAAATGTCTCTTTATATAGGCAATAGGGTAGAGCTCGCAAGCTGCAAGGCCATACTAAAACTAGCGATTGCTTGCTAGTTGCTACATTATCCAACCTTACATATTTGATTTCTCCAAAAAAAATTCAAAATTTCTTCTCCTTTTGACTGTTTGTTTACATGTCACTTTCACTTCAAAAGCGCAAATTATATGGTGGACCGTGGTCCACAATGCATTGTGGACCGCGCATCAAAACGACGTCGTTTTGATTAATGAAAACATACGGATGAATTCGCGCCACTCACTTTCAGTTCATATACACTGCAGTTACATTTCAACACAACTGCAGTTACATTTCAACACAACTACAGTTACATTTTGATATAACTACAGTTTCATTCGATAATATAAAAACACAAATGTGAAACTGTTATTCAGTATCTGTTTATATACACTGCAGTTACATTTCAACACAACTACAGTTACATTTCGATATAACTATAGTTTCATTCGATAATATAAAACACAAATGTGAAATTGTTATTCAGTATCTGTTCATATACGCTGCAGTTAAATTTCAACATAACTACAGTTACATTTCGATATAACTACAGTTTCATTCGATAATATCAAAACAAAAGTAAGGCAGTATCTTTTATTTGAGATGAACTGTAGTGTCAATTACGGGCTCCTACTCCTACTTACTGAAACGACGTCGTTTTAGGACCACGGTCCATAATACATTGTAGACCGCGGTCCACGATATAAGAACTGCTTCAAAACAGTACACCTCTCTATCTCTCTAGATCTCTAGCTTTGTCTCCCCCTTGCGTGGTGGAATATTATATTGCTTGTAGGACGTGGATGGGGTCATTGAGTAGTCGTCTAATTATCCACATATATATCACTTGATAATTTCTTGAGTAAATATCAGTGGAGGTTCTCCGACTTTGATGGCACTGTCACTTTTAGTCCTCTTACTTTTTGTTTCTAGCCACCTATATATAGTCCTTCCTTTACAACTGGACATCTAATGTCATTTTCTCAAGGGCAATTCAGTCATTTGGTCCAAAATTTAGTGTTAACAAAGGAGAGTGGAGAATAGGGTTTCTTCAATTATTCTGATGAGGAAACATAATACTTAATACATTAATTATGAAATGACTAAATTGCCCTTAAGAAAATGACATTAAATGTCCAATTATAAAGGAAGGGTCATAGGTGACTAAAAACAAAAGATAAGAGGACTAAAAGTGGTTGATTTAAAAGTTGAGGACTAAAAGTGCATCATATTACTAATAAATTTAAAATAAAAATAAAATGACTAATATCCAAAATTTGTAACACATAAATAGTTAAAGATTCTAATTATTTATATATTATTGACTTATTCATAAAAATGTAAATTCTTGATCAAACTATTCGATCTAAAGATTGATAAGTTGACAAAATGAATAATGTCAATGTCATCTATGTTCACGAATTCAACTTTATCAATGTTTCATATTTTTCAACCCAACGTGCATTTCTTTATTAATTAGAAAATGACCCAATATTTTTTCTTATTGGAGAATATGTATTAAAATTAAAATAACTCAAAACTTTAAATAGCATCGTTGCCTAGAGATCCTCTTCTGGCTATTCATCAAACACAACTTGCAAACAAAATTAATGTTCATGAAGTTTTATGGTAAAATGTCATTTTCAGCAGCCGACCAATACTCATTTTTCTTCTATTTTAACCATCCTATTTGAATGCGTATCTTGCACTTTCTACCTAATAATACAAGATGAATATAAACTGCAATTATAATGTGTTATTCTAATTAGTTAGCCACTAGTTTCCCTACCTAAGGGTTCCGGAGGTAAATCGCAAGTTGTCCAATCAGTTCTCACTTTTTGTCTCTGTTTGTAATTCTGCACATAAAAAGTTCAATTTTTTGGTCTTCAGGTGTCTCCCAATGACCCCATGGCTTTAGGGAATTGAATCCCAACCCTAAAATTAGAGCAAGACTTTTAGAGTAATCCTTGAACCATTAAACTAAGTCCTCGCAAGGCAGTTAACCACTAGTTAATCATACTTTTTGTGTGTATTTATATGCGGGAAACATTGGTCTATAGCATTTTTTGGGTATGATTAAAGTTGTAAATCTTATCTCAGGTACTACATAAAATATTTAAGAAGAGTATGACTTCAAAAGGTGTGTGTGTGTAGAGTACAATTACATTATGTTATTGTAAAATATTATAAATATATTGGTGTTTCATACCATAACATTTCTCAGAAAATACTTATTAAAAAATTTCATATAGTTTTTATTTGTATTTCAAATGATATATGTGATGATATCATTATGATCCTCAATTTAGTATTACACTTACGAATAATAAGACAAATATGTCTAACTAACCTTCATAGATTATAAGATGAAATTGAACATTTCATCAAAAGTTGGAATTTGGTGCCTCTCTCAAACTTTAAAATATGAGTGAAATAATTCCAAATATTATAAATATAACTAATAGTTGATTTTTTTTAATAAAGTAGGATAATAAATACCTATATATGTATCTCTAACATTTCTCTTAAAAGGCCTAAAACAACTCTATCAACCCTAACTAGGCAAATATAATACATGGACAAGTATACCTACTACTTATGTTCAAAAATAGTTTTGGCCCAAGGCTCGCTCATAGATCACCTGTATCATGAATTCATGAGTCACTCAAACTTTCTCGCCCTTGCGAAAATTGAAAAAATATTAATTCATGGATAAAAAGGCCAGGCCCAAATATCATTGGGTTCAGTTCAACCCGGCCCTCTCATATGTCAACTATCCCATTAAAATAACAGCAAATTATTGTGTGGACCGATCTAAAATGACGTTGTTTTGATGTTAAAGAATCCCTTATTCTGTGTAAATAATGAACATTATGAGGTAAGATAATGCATTTTTTTTTGAGTTAGAATAATGTATTTTATATGTTTAGAATAATAAAATTTCTGGAGTAAGATAATGTATTTTATAAGTTAGAATAATGTATAATGTACTTTATATGTTAGAATAATGAAATTTATGAGGTAAAATAATGTACTTTATGTGTTAGAATAATATATTTTATGAATTACAATAATGTACTTTATGTATTTTTGGAACGTGATCCACACAGGTCCACAAAATCTATATATATATTAAAACAGAAGTAATAGCTTTCCCGCTCATTTTAGTCCAAAAATTTTGAAATTGGTCAACATAATATTATATAATAATTCCTTATCAGAAATTCTAGCATTCCTTATCATTCCTTATTTATGGCTAAAAATGACAAAAATATTCAAAATATGATTACATTCCTTATTATACACGGAAATTAAAGAAATATTTTATTCAATTACATTCCTGCATGGATTCTTTATTTATGTACATATATTAACAATCAAATTACTATATGATGTATATTATAGTATTAAAAAAATATTACTATATTATGTTAATATACATAATTAAATTCCTCTCACGATAATATTCAAAAAAAATTTCAACAATCAAATTACTATATGATGTATATTATAGTATTCAAAAAAAATATTACTATATTATGTTAATGTACGTAATTAAAAATTCTCTCATGATAATATTCAAAAAAAATGTCACAATCAAATTACTATATGATGTATATTATAGTATTAAAAAAATATTACTATATTATGTTAATGCACGTAATTAAACTCCTCTCATGATAATATTTTTAAAAAATTCAAAAAATCAAATTACTATATGATGTATATTATAGTATTTAAAAAATATTACTATATTATGCTAATGTACGTAAAATTCCAACAATCAAATTACTATATAATGTACATTATAGTATTCAAAAAAAAATATTACCATATTATGTTAATGTACGTAATTAAATTCCTCTCATGATAATATTCAAAAAATAAAAATTCCTACAATCAAATTACTATGTGATGTATATTATAGTATTAAAAAAATATTACTATATTATGTTAATGTACGTAATTAAATTTCACTCATGATAATATTCAAAAAATTAAAAATTCCAACAATCAAATTACTATATGATGTATATTATAGTATTAAAAAAATATTACTATATTAGGTTAATATACATAATTAAATTTCTCTCATGATAATATTCCAAAAAAATT
>CP025647.1:21481136-21499393 GCA_003576665.1 Ipomoea trifida | reverse complement strand
GAACGGGTACTAAGACAATACAAAGCATTCTAACGCAATAAATGGGCAAGTCAAACACAAAAGCTACGAATTGTGCACTAGACGATCCGATAATAACCTTATAAAGATGGCATCTTTTGCACTTATCAGATGCTAGAATGTTTTGATTGCAATTAGAAAGCGACTTGATGTATTGACTTGATTCTTGTTCGAAGAAGGCTTTGTATAGATTATTGTATGGTGATGGCCACATCATGTAACAGGTCGTGGAGGTGTGTAGTTGCTAAGAGATTGGGACTACACTATAGCTTACTCCACTTGTAATTCTCACCTTGCAACAAGAGGTAGAGCTCAGAAGAGGATGTGGATTGGACTCTAAGTACAGTGTTCAATGAAATGTACTATGAGAGTAAGATTTTACTACTTGATAGGCCAAATAGACCACTAGAGTGGCTTGGCAATGGAAACGTTATCTTCCAAGAATCATGATCAATGCAAACACTGTACTACTCCTATACATAGGGCCACAACCAAGGAACACCTAGTCATCCTAGTCCCCTCCATTCACCTACTTGCTTATTTATAAATTATAATTACTTGTTTTAGTTTCACTTGTTACTTTGATAATGCTCTCTGTTTAAGTCTTGATACCTAGCTTTTTACGGCTCTTACGCACTTGTGTTTAGCCGCGCATTATTCAATTCCCATTTGCCATCCTTAGAGAATGACTTTCCAAAAAAGCTTCGCATTTCCCAAACTTTCTTTCCATATTACGATTGTCAATTAAAGCATATCATGTTAGTAAGAAGTAAAAAGTGAGAGTACATGTAATATTATATTATTCTATATTAAGTTATAATTAATTCAAATTGCAATTGAACTATGTAGTATATGAGAAGCTTTGGCAACACATGTAGTACTAGCTAGTACCATTCTATTGATAGATGCAAATTATACCATGGACCAAGGTCCATCTTACATTGTAGAGACTGGTTTAGAACAACATTCAGATTATATACTTGTAGTTAATATATTATGTACTTTTAGTTAACAGATTGTATTTTAATTACAATTAAAATATTATGTACCTGAATATGCAGTTAATTAACCAAAAGATATGGCAATTCAAGTTAACATGAAAGTCATTTTTGTGGTGTAATGTTGACGATGTCGCCAGCTACATCGTACGGGTACATAACTAACACAAATTGATGATTGAAACACTGATTGCGAAGAGTAGAAGACATGTCTTTTTCCTTCTTTTACTTAGTATCCCAACACCACCAAGTTGATATTAAATGGGATTTTAGGATTTCATGAACGTAATCTGAAAGTGCAATTAGACCACTGAACAAAAAAAAAAAAGTGCAATTAGGCCACAGAATACTCCAAATGCATGCAATTTTACTTGATAGCAGGTTACCTTCCATTTTATCAGGTTACCTACTTACATAGATGGTGATGTGGCATTTTAAAATAAATTTTTAATAGTAAATATAAAAAAATAAAAAATAAAAAAAATATTAATTTTTAATATTTCTAATATTAATTTTTAATATTTTTAATATTAATATATTAATATTTTAATATTAATATTTTTATATTTTTAATTAGTTTTTATTTTTAATGTTTACTATTTAATAATAATTAAAAAAATATTAAATTTTAAATTTTTTTTAATATCAATATTTTTAAATATTAGTTTTTTAATATTTTAAAATTTTAATTAATTTTTTTTTTGCATTCAAAAAAATAATTTTTTAATATTTATAATTAATTTTAAAGAGTATTATTAAAAATATATTTTCAAATGTCAACCCACCATCCATGTAAGCAGGTAACCTGATAAAATAGAAGGTAACCTACTATCAGGTGAAATTGCATGCATTTGGAGTGTTCAATGGCCTAATTGCACTTTTTTTTTTTGTTCAGTGACTTAATTGCACTTTCAAGTTACGTTCAGTGGTCAATTTGAACATTATTCCTTTCATTTATTTACCTACTTTATGTTGAAAGTTGAAAAAGAGTTTATTTAATTTCTATATTACTTAATTATTATTATTATTATTATTATTATTATTATTATTATTATTGTTGTTGTTGTTGTTGTTGTTGTTATTATTTTTTAATTTATATTTAATTAGTGTGAATTATTTTTAAATTAAGAGTGATGAGTCAATTACTTCATAAGTAGACAATAAATACAAAAATCCTTCTTGTTATAACAGAGTTGAAAATTCTAAGATAACTTTAAAAGAGGATAATAGCATCTCAAAAGGAAAATTATTACCAGATAAATATGCCTATAAATTAAGTTTACTTTTCTAAGTTTGAACTAGGGGTGGGCACTTCGGTTCGGTTCGGTATAAACCGAAAGAATCGATCGGTACTTAATTTAGCAAAACCGAACGGTTTTGTTCGGTTTGGTTTTTTACCGAACCAAACCGAAAACCGTTCAGTTTTTTTTAATATATAAAATAAATAATAATAATTAATAACCCTAATAATTATTAATAATTGAAACTGGAATTTCGAAAATCTAATTGGAATTCAAATTCCAATTTGAAGTTTACTAGAATGCTATGTTAATAATTGTTTCATATCGAACCGAAACCGAACCGAACTTTATTGTAAAACCGAATGGTATCATTTTTTGTAATACCGAAATACTGAAACCGAAAAAAATCGAACCGAATCCTGAAATGCCCACCCCTAGATGATGTGTGAATTCTGAGTGCAGGAGCTGTAGGAGGACTATATTGCTAAAAATAAACGGCTCACCAACACTACTGTTAAAATAATGAATGCAGAAGTATAGGGAAACAAATATTTTGTATTGATAAATATTGCTTGTGAATAATGAAAATTGCCTCCCCTCTCCCCATGCATGGGGTCTGATCTATTTATACATATTTTCGACTAGGAGCCTGATAGGGAATATACCCCGGGTATACGGCCTTAAGTATTCTATATGTAGACAATATACCCCGGGTATACGGCCTTAAGTATTCTATACGTAGACGTATCCGGGTACGGGTACTAACCCTATAAAAGGGACCTTAGCCTTGTAAGCTAAGTTAGGGGGGCTTTTTTCCCCTTTCTCTTCCCCTCTCTAGAAATATCCTAGGAGTCATGCTCTACCTTCTCTCTAAGTTATTCAAGAACTATCAATACTAAGGAGGAATTGAGAGCTAATCTATTGATCTACTCCATGCTTTACACCTAATTTCTATACACCTTAGATACGTACAAAATACACAAGAAGTGATTAACACTATCATTTTGGCGCCGTCCGTGGGGACCGAGCAACAAGCCGTGTTCCTGCAATTCTATGCGTTTTTCTGGATTTTCGTGGGATTTAGAGTTTATGAAGAGATGATTGCGTTCCATGCTAGCGGGGGAGTGGCTATCTGGTTTTACTTTTCTTGAGGAGTGCCATATGGATGAATCATGCTTGCGTTCCATGCTAGCCGGGTCCCCTAGCACTTTGCGCCTAGTTAGTGGAGGAATCATTTAGCTCTCACCTACCACAAAGGCATATGGATGTGTGTTCCCGACCCTGTTTGAGTGTATAACCGGGACTGAACTCTAAGAAATTTCTCAACCAAGCAGAGTAGGCATATATTTCCCGACTTTCCGGGCTGAAGCCGAGAGTAGATGCTTGAACTTGGGGTTGGTTTGCCAACGAACGAGTGCATAGTTCCCGGGCAACGTCCAAATTCCTTACTCAATCGCCTGCGTTTTGGCCGGAATAGCAGTGATCCCCCGACCTCTCCTCTTTGCCGGTGGCGGCGTTCAGATCAGAGCAATCATTATGAAGCCGGCGACCAGCAGATATTCGTTTGCCCCAGGAACAAGATGACACAACACTTGGTAATGAATTAACACGGAACCTCTCAGGAAAAATGAAATTTTGGCGAGGATATTAATCGTGCAAGGAGATCACTAAGGCCTGCACTCGTACATCTCAACCATTCCTGCCGGTCAAAACTTCGTGAGATTCAATCCGTATGGCACCAAGGGAATAATAGGGGTGCACTCACCCGGTCACGTGCAGAAGATGTGCCACTGAGGTGTTGGGCATGCATCCGGATTGTAGGTGATCCGCCCGGGCTCTCTACCAGCAAATGATCACTGCGTTGTTTCCCCCAGCCAAATACTCCTCAAGTACCTGATACGATCGGCCCCATGCCCGTGAACGTCACCAGCTTTGTGATAATCTAATATTACGTCAGGATGACCATTCCCGAGCAGGTACCGTCTTCAGGGCTCCTGAGCATGTCCAACTCGAAGCATATACCAGCTGTCGCGTAAGCACTTAATTGCATAATCCAGACCCGTCAGCTCCTAAGCCAGTGATCAGTCCCCGGTCTCTCAAAAAGTATGCATGCCCGACCCCACCATGGGGTTGGTCACGATGTCAAGAGTTATGAACTAGGTGGATCCTAATCTGTTCAACGGAGCTCTTAATTCGCACCAGTGATTGTCATTCAATTCTGTGGACTAGCTAAGGTTGCACCAGACATATTTCACCTCCCGGCGTCCAAGTTGTTGGGGTCAATTTTTCAAATGTCGAGAAATGGAATGCCATGGACAAAAACATGGACGTTTAGAAACTTGGACAAGTATATCGATATTTGCATAAAAAAATATTAAATGTTTACATACATTTTCTCTCTCTTCTGACGTCGGCGGCCGTATACCATTATATATATACATTCCTCACCATATACAGCATAGTACATACCCAACTTAAAATAAAACATCCCCATGTGAAGACTGCATCAAAGAGTGAAGGCTTTGGTCTATTTTTTAGAAAGAAAGAAGACTGCATCGAGATTGAATTTTTTTTATTGAAAGACAGACGCATCCTCAGGGAAAAAAATCCTCGATTAAAATTTATGCCAATACACCTTATTCTCGTAATTATGAGTACAAAATGAAGATTTAATATTAGAGCTATATGGACACTCAGGAAAAGTAGAAGGATAATTATGGACACGACCCGTTAACACGACACAAAACCGGACACGAAAATAACGGGTTAGTATTTAGCCTTAACGTGTCCCGGGTCGTTAACGGGTCAACGGGTCAACCCGTCAAACCTATTAAGAACCCGTTTAACCCGTTAACATTATCATGTTAACCCGTTTACACAACCCATTTAGAACACGCTAAGAACTAAGAACTAAGGATGAATTTACTAAATTAGGCCAAGATCCTACACCAATTATTGATCTTCAACAATCTGAAATTATAATTTTTATTATTTTCAATTTTATTCTAAAAACTAGTATGAACTTCTTTAACTATGAGTTTTGGATGTTATTTTATTATTGTATGAATCTTATAAATTGAATATTTTTGTAGTTTGTTTGATTAATTGAATTGTAGGTTTTCTTTATATATATATATATATATATATATATATATATATATATATATATATATATATATATATATATATATATATATATATATATATATAACTTAACTTCAAATTTTAGTTTTTTAAATATATTAATAGGTTTAGCGGGTTTAATTTGAACAGGTTTCGTGTCATATCGTGTCGAAACGAACCGAAATCTATTAACAAAACGTGTCTATCGTGTCAACCCGCTTAAGCCGTTAACAAATCGTGTTCGTGTTAAAAATTTGAACCCGTTAACCTTAACGTGTCGTGTCCGTGTTTAGTCTTATCGTGTTCGTGTCGTTATCGTGTCGACCCGTTAACGAACCCGTATACACGAATTGCCAGGTCTATAATTACGTATTCTCTTTTTGGACATATTATGAACCCGTATACACGAATTACCATCGGTTTCGTGAAACTCCATTGAGAAAATTTCAATATCTTGCAAGGAAGCAAGGTCCACGCTTGGTAAAGGTTCATTATCCCTCAATGGAGATAGTTGAACCTCATCCCAGAATAAATCATCATGGTGAAGGATTCGACATTTTGAGAAGTAAGATGAAGTGAATGTGAACGTGAACGTGTGAACGATTGCGATCCGAGGTTGAACAATCGCTCCGAGGTGGAGGGCAATCGGTTAATATAACAATTGCGCGTGGCACTGTTGTGGACGATTGTGATCCGAGGTTGAATAGTCGCTCCGCAAAATGCGCATGGGTGGGCTGCTCGAGGCGGGTGGATTGCTCGAGGCCACGAAAACATGGATCCCTGTATCAAGGGATAATTGCACTTAAGTTATAGGGTAATTGTATAAATCATCACGTCCATTTTGTTTTTATATTTATTAACTTAATGTTTATTAATATTTGAAAATAATTATATTGTCATATAATTCTCAAAAAGAAGTAATCATAATGATATTAATCAATTTGACGAAAGTGCAACGTCAATGATAACTTAGAGACTGGGCCAGCTCCCGTGCCTCCCGGAGCGAACGTGGGTGGACCCCGGGCCGTTAAACGGACGGAGAGAAAGACCATGTAAATTTACCAAAAAAAAAAATGATAACTTAGAGACAAAAAGTGAGTATTACCATAACTTTGTGATGAATTCTACAATTATCCTATAACTTAAGAGACAAAAAATATAATTTTCCATTGTTTTATTATTAAAACATTAACTTTATTATTAAATTAACAATATTATAAATTATGATATTAAATTCTATAGACATATGCTCCTCACCACAATTCACAACATACATACATACTTATAAAGATACGTAGACATACCATACTATACGCTCAACATACGTACGTCTGACATGCACTATATTTAACCAAGCAAAAAGTACAATTCATCCATATTCTTGTCCAACTTTTCATTCATCCATATTCTTGTCCAACTTTTCCTCCATCCATATTCTTGTCCAATTCATCCCTTTTGTCAGCAAAGTAAGCTATGACTCAAGTTGTTGAGTAGTTAGAGTTGCATTCTTCAGAACAGAGGGCCTGCCTCTAATGTTTGTGCCCGGAATCCAAGTCTACTCTGACTCGCATCATTACCTATAGTGAATGAGTTAGCCACACTTGAAGCGGGTAGATTGTACATGCGCCACCAACTCATCAAGCGGCTTTGTGGAGTTAGAACCATGAATATCTTATGATCGGCATCAACATTCACCGAGCACTCAACTATTGCAAAGACAAGTGAATGTGTTTCCCGGCCTTATCCGAGTTCATGGTCGAACCAGGTCGATCACTAGTGGTTTGGGCAAGCTCCCGAACAGACACCATCTTCACAAGAGGTGAGCGCGTTCCCGACCTATCATGGGTCGATTGTTAATATTCTTCCGTTGTGTTCTCCACCCCTCGATGAGGATTCGCGCATATGCTATTATGAATCCCCCCAATCAGTCTACATGTGATTATGTTTATGGTCGGGCATATTGCTGAATCTGCTGATCAAGATTTCCCTTTAGCGTGACCGGTGCTGGAGCTGCGACATGTCAACAGATTTCCCAGACATCTGCCATGATTGTCCAATCGGATTTCTATCAGTTCCAATCATTACAGCGTACTCGCGGGCTTGCCTTTTGCCTTGTTATTGACCGGTCAAGTACTACTCTGATTTCCAACCTTCCTTGAGCTGATTATCAGTTTCCGAGCACGCATGCATTGCGGAACCGATTTCAGTTCTCGATCAGAGGGTGTGGTGGTCGACAGTTTCGTATGAAGATATTCTAGACTTCTCCGGTGATGCTACTCCCCCAACAAGATTCTATTCAACTTGACTGAGAATTGCAATATCTCAAACAAGCACTGCAAGTCGAAGTGTCGGGGTCGTAATCTCACTCAGTATGATATACTCTTGACTCGGTTTAAGGCCGCCGACCACCATATCAGCGAAAGGACTTTGGAGGGAAGATGAACGACTTCTCTGACAATCAGCATGAGCTCTAATCACTCGCTGGATTCATGGTTCCCTAAGGAGATCTCTAGAACTAACGCCAAGCCTATACTCCATTTCACCGGTCTCACTAGCTTGAGAGTAGCTAACCGAGCACCGGGCAACGTCAAACCGCCCAGTTTTGATCGAACCGGCCACGATACAACAGATCAGTGGTCACCACGCATGTCACTAAGGATTTTAGTGTATACCCAGTTCTGAAGGTTTGCACCAAGGTATCTGAGTTGATCGGTCGGATAGTGCATCACCATCTGAGCATTACAGGTTCTCCGACCATGCCGATGCTAAGGATCGCAACATCGCTAAGCAGCCAGTGAACCACCACTGCAGTGAATTAGGTTTGAGAACCTGATTATATCATTCCAAGAATCCTGACTTCTCCGATCACAATATTTGCCTGGTGAAGAGGCTACTCAGTGCGGTTCGAGAATAAGATTCCTCAACAGTCTAGATCCCTTGCAGGTGGAAATTAATGTTCATCCATGCACTAAGTACTCTTACGATGACATGTACTCCTATGTAAGTGCATGTGCATTTATCCTCAACATGTCTGGGTGAGACAGATACCTTTTCCCGATCTCCGAGCTGTTGATCAGTTAGAAATGGGGATTAAGATCTTGATGAACCTTACCACCATAGAGCAAGCTGGTCGTGCCTTAGCTTGTTCAAATCTTGACGAAATTACCAACATCCAATTTGCAAGAGCCTGACCTGCTCTGAGCGTGTTTTCTTTCTCACCGGTCTTGCTCCGGTTTCATACTGTTCTCAGACATAAAAGGTGAGCTCAGAATTCAGTACCACACTCTGCTCCGATCAAGTAGTTACTCGACCAACCACTCCCGGTCTGAGGCTGCATGTGTTACGAGCTCGTGCATTCCCGCCGCTGCAGTAATATCTCAAACCGATCGCAATCGTAGACGAGCCCTCCGGCAGCCGCAGCAAGTTTCCCGGCGGCATACTCGGTCACCTTGGAGATTGACTGGATTACTAGCTAATCACCTTCCGAGCAGCAAGCAACACCCAAACTGTTAAGATATTTGATTTTAATTACTTGCCGAGGCCGAATTGATGCTAGAGAGCGGAAAATTGGAAGCAACCAGTGTTCAGTAGATAAAGAGTTCCAGTTCCCGATCGTGAAGGCCGTAAGCTCCTTATCTCGTTAGCTGACCAAGTTGATCACTAGTTGTTTGGGCAAGCTCACGGGCAGGCACCCGATCCCCTAGTGGAATATCTTCACGACCAGACTCTAGGTGTCTCTTCTGTCACCTGACTACTGTTCGAGTTCCATCGATGTCAGAGCTTATGCCCATCATTTCCGACCATAATTTTTCCCGAGCTGAGAGTAACGCTAAACAGTTATTAATATCACGATTTACTGTCAGACAATGATCCCGACCATCCATGATCCGGATGCCCGAGCATATAATCTACACCCTCCGAGCATCACGAGTCTCCCGATCATGTTGATGCTAGAGATCAGAACATTGCAAACAGCCAGCCGTTGCTGATCATCTTTCCGAGCTGTAAGTAGCGGATCACCATTCCACATATCTCTAATGCTCCAAGCTCCTCAATCCCGGTTCCTATGGAAACTGAGGCTGAGGATAAGAGCGCGGTTGTGCTGAATGGTAAGGATACACGCCAGGATGGAAGTGCAAATGTACCTAAACTGTGCAGTAATTCTTTGTCATTGGAGATAGTCTTTCCTTAGCTTCCTGAATTCCTTCCTGAATGTATACTGGGTTCTCTAGGAGTTAGCAAGCTGGCGTTCTTGTAGTTGGTGATTGTCAACCTGTTTTGGAGGGTCCTAGCATTGTTTCGCCTCTTGATCCACATGTCATGATGACGACCATTGTTCACCGGGGTAGTGCAATCTACTGTAACTGAGAAACTTCACTGGAGTCACCTTCGGTCACTCCTCTAATCATGTTTGGGTGACCGAACGTAGATACAAGAACCATTCTGGTTAAAGACTCGCAGCTTTGTAAGAATTAAAGAGCGGATGCTCGCGCTTAGTTGCTGACGAGTTCACCATTTGTGGTTGTGGGAATCTGAGTCGTTCCCAATTATTCTACTGGGGAGATTGCCGCCATTTGTAGTTGTCGGACCTCAGACGATTACTAAAATCTCTAATTTGATCCTTGCTGCTATCGTCAACACCCACCAAGCAAGTTGTTTGAAGTTTATAAACCTCCAAAACCAGCCTCAGTTGTGATCATGCTTATGAGCGCCATCGTAGAGTCGCAAGTTCCCGACTCTCCCAACCTGATGGTTAGAACCAAGTGTGATATGGCAATTCTGATTTTTCCTCTGAAGGGGCGGACAGAATCCGACCCTGGCCTCGTCGGACTTCCCAAAATTATCTCCGACCTGTTACAAGCGGAGATTCAGCCCTTCGCCATTCTCGGGCAGATGAGTGCACCATCAAGCCAACTTTAAGTTTATATATATATTTGAATATGCTGGTGGTCGGCAATCTTCTAGAAGTAGAACGTGATTTTCTCTTGATAAGTGCCAAAATGTTCATGTTTTCACCTTGCATTTAAGTTTATTTTCCTTGTCATTGGTTATAATTTTACCCAAAATGTTCCTCATTTGATTCATTTGTGTGTTTATGTGTAATTGTTGATGACTTAGATGGATTGGATGATTTTTGGAGCAGTTTGGATGCATGAAGAGTCAATGGAAGCTTAGGAGAAGCTATAAAGATGAGACAAACACCTCTTGAAGAGCCAAAGAGTGGTGTTTTTAATGGTCTTAGTCATTTGGACAAACAAAGGCAAAATTGGAGCAAAAGAGCAAGAAGTTGAGATTCCCGCACAATTCGTCCACTGTTCGGTTTTTTGGCCATATCTCTTCGTAGGAATGTCCAAATTAAGTGTTCTTTATGTCATTGGAAAGCTAACTTGAAGGGCTACAACTTTGATGAAGACCATATACACAAATTCAAATGATTCGGGGGTCAAAAATGGCCTAGAAGTCGAAGTTTGTGCACAGGAGCACTGCCCGGTGGCCACAAGTCTGGCCACGGGCGTGGCCAGACCCGTGGCCACAAGGCAGTGCCACTGCCTGCTGGCCACAACCTGGCCACGGCCGTGGCCACGGTTGTGGCCAGCACTCTGCTTTTTTCTGCGCATTTTTTACCCTTTTAAAGGGATTTTTTCACCCAAAAAGGCTATCTCTCATTTCATCTTCATTTCCTAGCTAGGGTTTGTTTAGAATAGCATAGAATAGGGTAGAGTACTAGTTTCCATTCACTTCCAAGCATCAAGAACATAGCAAAGGTTGGATTCAAAAGCTCAATAGAGAAGTTTTTCTTATCTATTTCTTCCTTTGATTTCTCTTTATGTTTTCATTTACTTATTTAATGTTTTGCATCTATTGTTATATTATGAGTAGCTAAACCTTTTGGGACTAGGATTTGGTTTGGTTTCTTGCTATTGATGCCTAAATAAGTTGTATTGCATAAAGGGGATTATTCGGGTGTTTTAGGGTTAGTTGTGTGATTTGGTTTTGTGATGACATTGTGTATAATTGTTGGATCCCTTTTATATGCATGTTTTGGAGTGTGTTTGTTGCTACGAGAGTAGAGCTTGTACACTAGCCACACGTTCACACACTTAATGCCCAATACGAGAGTATTTCGGGTATTAAGGAGTATTTATGCTTTGTGTTCTTGTTTAGGCAACTTTAGGATGGATTGTCACGAGAGTGGAGTTCATAGTGAGGTTGCAAGTCCAAATAGCTACGAGAGTGGTATTTGGACATTTGTGTGCATCTCACTTACCCTTTGCCTTGTTTTAATCCCCTAATCCTAAGTAGAATTATTGGCATCTTAGCTTGAATCAACCAAGTCCTGGTCCTTGTTTAATTTGTCATTTGAAAAACCATATCAACCAAACTCCTTACCGTTAGGCCTAGCTTCTATAAGAATAGTTTTAGCTCGTGCTTAACTCCACATTACATCAATTCCTAACATTACAAGAGCCATCTCCAGTGGAACGATATCTAAACTCTATACTGTGATTTGATAATTGATGGACCCGTGAAAAAGTCCTTATCAAATTTGGCGCCGTTGCCGGGGATGGCTTGGTTTTGATTGTTTTGTGGTAGTTAACATTAGTGAACGACTATTCTAGGAGACTAGTCTTTTTTTTTTTTTTTTAAATTTTATTTTCCGTTTCACGCTTTGCTCTAGTTTTCTTTGCTTGAAGGGACATTCTTGAACTTATATGCACACAAGATCCAAGGGAGTTGGAGGCTTGCAACCACTTGACTTAGAAATTGAGAGAGGTGTCAAGCAAAGGAGAAGGGAGCACCGTGCCATTCTTCAACAACAAAGGCTAGCCATGGAGAGCACTAGCCAAGGTGTTACCCGTGATACACCGGAGCAAGAAGGGGAACACCATGTTTTAAATCCCCAAAATGATCCAAGGAGGACTCCGGTTCAAAATGATTATCAACAAGTCCCTATTGAGGAGCATGATCATATTCCTCCTCAAGTGCCTAGTCCTCGACATCAAGGGATGCCTCAACAAGGCTATCAACCACCTCATGAAGATCCACCTCTTGTGGATGCACCCCAAAGGAATCCTCCTCATGCCCCACCGCCATACCATCATCCATATCCACCTCATCCTCCTTATTACTATGGATACTATTATCCACCGGGACCACCACCACAACCTCAAGTGCCCCATGCTCAAATGCCACCACCGAGAGGTCCCCAACAAAGGAGGAGATTGCTTGACTATGTTGCGGGAGATATTGATGAGGAGGATAGTATTTACTATCCCGGAGTTGAAGCCAACAATTTTGAGATAAAGCCGGCAATGATTTCCTTGATTTCTAATAACCAATTTGGAGGCTCAAAGAGTGAAGATCCTACAAGTCATATGAGGCAATTTCTAAGGGTTTGCAAAACTTTGAAGATAAATGGAGTTTCAGTTGATGCCATCAGATTGAGGTTGTTCCCATTCTCACTTAGAGATGATGCACAAGCGTGGCTTGATTCTCATCCGGCCGAACATTTCCAAACTTGGGACCAACTTCACCATGAATTTATGAGAGAGTTCTATCCACCGTCAAAAGCTTCAAGGTTAAAGAAACAAATCCAACAGTTCAGACAAATGCCTTCTGAATCTTTGTATGAGGCATGGAAGAGGTATAAAGATCTCCAAAGACAATGCCCCCATCATAATATGTCCACCGGTGATTTGATCGTTTCTTTCTATGAGGGTCTGTCTGATAACTCCAAAGTGATTGTGGATTCTTCTTCAAATGGTGCTTTCATGGAACTAGAGCCCGATGATGCTAAAAATTTGCTTGAAAAAATTTGCTCCAACAATGTTCAGTGGTACAGTGAGAGGTCTAATCAGAAGCTGGGGGCTGGGATTTATGAGATTGATCAAACTTCTGCTTTGGCTGCCAAGTTAGATTCTGTGGTACACATGGTTCAAAAGCTAGCTCAGAATCAAACTCAACCATCGGCAGTCACTACTCCCCCGGTTCCTCCTCATGTGCCAGTTTCCATTTCTGCACCACCACTGGTACCACCCTATCATGCTTATGCTTCTTCTTCTTGCTGTGAGATTTGTGGTGGTGGTCATGCTTCAGTTGATTGTTATATTCTTGAGGCCGGTTCACAGGGTTCACATGGTGCTATGATAGAACATGTTGATCATGTTGATTATGGGAGATCTTTGGGGCCATACCAAAGGAGTTCCCCACATCAAGGCAATACTCATCCTGGTTTTTCTTGGAGCAACCCATCAGGGGCTGCTAATCCTATAGGTGTTGCTAGAGGACCACCTCCCGGGTTTCAAGGTCAACAAGGTTACAAAGGGAATTATCAAGGGACTCAACAACAGTGGAGACCGAATCAAGGATATCATGGTCAATCAAGTTATCAAGGCCATCAAGGAGGACCTAGCCAATTTGGGTATCATGGAAATCAATCTCACCCACCAAGAGCTACAGTTGAGGCACCCAAGGGGCGGAGTTTGGAGGATTTGTTTCAAGCTATTCAAAATTTGAATGCCAAGGTTGATCAAGTGGCTGCGCATAACAAGATGCTTGAGAGTCAAATTGCAAATCAAGCCGCACCATCAAGCAACAAGGCTAGTGGCAAGCTACCGGCTTACTCCGAAAATCCTAGGGAACAAGTAAATGCTATCACTACTAGAAGTGGAAAACAACTTCAAAATCCACCATTAATAGTTGAAAAAAGACTTGATGAAGTGTTGAAAGACAAAGAGTCTAATGAGGATAAGCTTGTGGAAAATCAAGATTTTGAGGGCAGTGGATCCCAAAAAGGTGGTGATGATAAAAAGAAAGAGGTTGAGAAATATATTCCTCCATTGCCGTTTCCACAACGCTTGAGGAAAGTGAATATGGATGAGAGAAAAATGAAATTCTTTAATTTGATCAAGCAATTGAATATCTCCATCCCCCTTCTTGATGCTTTGACTCAAATCCCATCTTATGCAAAGTTCTTGAAGGATGTTCTATCCAACAAAAGGAGGTTTGAGGAACAAGCCACCGTGGCCATGAGTGAGGAGTCAAGTGCAATCATTCAAAGTAAGCTCCCACCAAAGTTGAAAGATCCGGGTAGATTTTCTATCCCATGTGTGATAGGGGGTACGATGGTGAGTGAAGCATTGTGTGACTTGGGTGCAAGTGTGAGCCTTATTCCATTCTCCTTGTGCAAAAAGTTACAACTTGGGGATCCTAAGAGCACTAACATGACAATTCAGTTAGCAGACCGTTCAGTGAAGCACCCCGTGGGAATTTTGGAGGACATACCCGTGAAGATTGATAAATACTTTATTCCCATAGACTTTGTAGTGCTTGATATTGAAGAAGATGAAAATATTTCAATCATACTTGGTAGACCCTTTCTTGCTACAGCCGGTGCAGTTATTGATGTGAAGAAGGGTACCTTGATGATTGAGGTTGCGGATGAAAAGATTGAATTCAACATTTTTCATAAGGCTAAGGATCATCCATGTGCGGGAGAGTGCTTAAGGGTGGAGGCAAGTGGAAAATCAATTGTTGATTGCACTTTGATGAACTTGTTTGGCAATGATGTTGTACATGACAAAGGAGGTGACACACTTTCCAAATCCACGAAGCATAAGAAGAAAAAATTGAAGGTCATGGGATTTGGAAAGATGGCTTCAAGCATAGGAGGAGAACCCCCCGATGAGGATAAAAATGTGCAATTTGAACCCTCCAAAGCCGCTTTAGCAGTCCAAGGCAAAAGAAAGAAATCAAGGTCCTCTTCAATGCACAAGATTTGGCGGCCAAAGTTGTTTAACCCTCCTTGAAGGATTGAGGTAACGTCGGGCATACGACGTTAAAAATAGCGCTTCTTGGGAGGCAACCCAAGTTTGGTTTATCATTGTTCTATTTTATTGTTATTATCTTTAGATGCTTTTTTGTCCCCTAGTAATTTTCTAGCACCCTCTCATTCTCCCCCGAGAGTCATTTAAGGGAAGTAACACCATCCATCCTCTTCTTCCTTGCATTTGGTTAATTTTTGTGATTTGCTTTTGCTAGTAGGATGGATTTTCTCAATTTTTGTCTATACTTTTGTCTCATGGTGTTGCTTCCCCTTCTTTTTTTTTTTGTAGGTTCTTGCTAACTTGTCTAACATCGGGGGCGATGTTTTTGTCTAAGTGTGGGGGGGGGCCTTTCGGGCTTTATTTTTTGCGTAGCCATGCTCTTGAATCTTGGAAGATTTTTTTTTCTTTTTAGCTTTTAGTTTACTTTAGTTTTTTTTTTTTAGGATTTCACCGTATTGCCTCTTGAAGTTGTGATTACTCCCTTTTGTTGGTTTGTGGTTTGTCTTTGGTGGAACTTGAAGCAACTCAGCTTGTGATGGATGAGTCAATGTGTAACACATAATTGATCTATTCTCTTGTCAATGGTCTTGTTAACCATTTAATAAATGAATAAATTCTTGATCTTGTGTGTTATACATTGCTAGTGAAGGCTTATGTGAGATTCCGGTGATGGTTGTTTTGCTAGAATGTGACACCCCAACCTCACACAGGCTGAGATAGCTAAAACTTAACATAAAAGCTGCCAATCTCAACCAACAAACCAAACATAGCGGAAGCGAATTTAAACTTAAGGGCGTCATGCCACATCTAGGTATATCACAGCCTAGATGCACAGGCTAAACATGAAACGAACTAAACTGTCATATCATAAAACCGAGATAATAATCCTCAACATAATCCATAAAATCCAAAAGAAATACTCAACATACTAAACAGAGTATCATAATGTCTCGCGGCTCACAGGCCAACAAAACCAAGTCTAAACAGAACCAACTAAGGCTAAACATCCTCATAGGAAAGCTCTAGCGCGCTCGCGATGAAACTACTCCATACCTGGAAAACACGCAAGGAACCATTAGCAAAAGAATGCTAAGCAACCACCATTCACACCCGCAAGGAGATATAGATATACATAAGCTTGTAAATAGGTTTACACACCCATATAGAATATAAACACCAACGAACTGTTCAATAGTTCAAACCGATACTCAACAATGATAAGCTGAACAAATCGTAAACCAAGACTCAATCAACTAAGCCAATAACCAATACGAAAGCATAATGCATAACGAATCATAAATGAGATACCAACTGAACACAATCCAAAAGGGAACGTCCAAACTCAAGAGAATGACAAGGTATCAACCGAACAATCCAAAGAACTCATAAGAACCAACAAAGAAGGACATCCCAACACCAACCTCCCAACCAAACCGAGCCAACCATCAACCAAGTCACACCACAAGTCAGAAGTCAATAGTCACGAGTCAGACGGGGTGATGAGTCCCACTCACAGGGACGAAGTCCAATAGTAACAATAGTAACCACAGGGGTAATACCATCACAGGGTAGCGAACCCAATAGTAACACAATAGTAACCACAACCAATAGTAACCAATAGTCCACAATAGGCACAATAGTAACACAATAGCAATAGTAACCAATAGTCACAATAAGAGCACAATAGTCACCAATAGTAACACAATGGTCCACCACCACAACCATACTCCAACACCAACTCAACCAACCAAGACGTGGGTTCATCTCAAATATGAACACCAACCAACTCCCAGATTATGAATCAAAAGATCAATAGACCAAGGACACCAAAAGTGGAAACCAAAAGCATGAATCAATACTCTAAACTAGGGCATCAAATACTCAATGAATAACATGAATAAATACTCCAATAACATGGTGAAATACCCAACAAAACAATCCAACAATGATCTGAAACAAGGACCAACAACAGACAACAACAACAGAAAACAGTTTCTGGAATCGATCTCCCAGTGAACTAGCGGAACCACTCAACGGAACCCTGTCATCCGCCCGTCTCCTCGCGGAGAAGGAGGCGGCCTCCCTCAACGGGCCACTCCCCTCCGCCCAAGCCTCCGTTGCCACCTTGCGGATCGCCCTAGCGGGTTACATTATCCGTTCGGGTCTTCCGCAAGGCCAACCCAAATCCAGATTCCAGAATGCAAAGCAGACATGAACAAATCCAATTTCCAGAACACAAACTCAGACCAAAGACACTCACATTTCATCCAATTTAGAGTCCAAGAATAAGGAAATCCATAACATCATTGATCATACAACACAAGACAAAGATCAAGATGAAATCCAACAGAAACATCCAAGAAATAGGCTATACAACAATAATTTTCAGGATTTCCAACACCAAGATCAAATATATATAGAATAGGAATAAAATAGTTTTGATGGACATGGATGGTTACCTCAAAGAGCTTTTCCTACTCCAATAAGCCTTTTGCTAGCTCAAGAAGCCCCACCTTCACCTTGATCATCTTTTCCCAAAGAATCCCCAAAAGAACACTTATAAGATTATGTAAAAAGGCTATCTAAAACACAAAATGCAAGATGAATCCTAGATTAGATGCACTTACCCACTCCCAACAAAGCTTAAAAGAGCAATCTTGGCTTGAAATATTGTAGGGAAGATGAAGATGAATTTTAGGAAATTATTGAGTGGTAATGGCGCAAGGAGTGTGTGTAGGAGGAAGAAAGAGTGAAAGTCTTTAGGGTATTTTGATCTTCATATTATATACCAAGAGTACATACAATATTTAGGGTGTAAGACATTTAAATGATGTGGCTTAAGTAATCTTATAGAATAATGGGTGTAGGAAAATTAATATAATCAAGACTAGTAAGTTGGGCTTATTAAATTCACCCTTACAATTTAATTACAAGAATTAGCCCATAAAATGTCTTAGGATCAATATATGTTCATATATAATATATGATCAAGAAATGGGGCTGTAAGAATATTAAAACAACAAATATTGCAAGGTCCAAATTGCCCTTAC
>CP025647.1:21456960-21468539 GCA_003576665.1 Ipomoea trifida | reverse complement strand
ATAGAAACTCCCCTACGGCATTTAAGATCTACATGAGTATGCTCATATCATCTCTCCTTTCTTTGCAAATACCTGCACACCACAAGCTTTCAAACACATGGACTCACATTCGATTAGCTAGAATCAAACAAGCATTAAGATAAAGATTCGATATAAGAAGTAAAAACTAAAAGAATAACGCAATCAAAATACGAATTTAAAACAAAGTATAAGTGCGTAATAGAACAAATGCTAATCTCAAAAAGAAATCCTACAATCTAAGCAACTAAGATCATCAAGGTGCACTAGATCATATGCCCGATCCATCGGACTCCTCTCCAACTCGCTCAAGCTTGAGCCTCCGTACTTCGTGTTCAAGCATATTAACTCGGTTCTCAAGCCTTTCTATAATTCCCCATAAGTTTCTTTGCTCTCCTCTCTCGTCATCCTCACTAGGCTCCTCGGGTGCTATTCCAAATTGCAAGAAATCGCCTATGTCTAGGGGTGTCATCATGGTTGCCACCGCTTCATATGCAAGAGCATCCTCAAATCCTAAGGCTTCACAAAGCCTACTCACTATAGGTCCCACAAAGATACTCTCACTGTCCTCGTAGCTTTGTCTCTTAAGAAAGGCTTTGCAAAGTTCTCCCATATGGATTGGGGTTCCCGTGTATATGCTCCAAAGAATGAACAACTCCCTACTCGTAACATTATCATTTGGGGATTGCCTTCCCAACCAAGAACGTGCTATAATGTGCCACATTATTTTAAGCTCCGGGACTTTGATGTACTTGGCACTAGTGTATGAGGGTCTCCAAGCCACCCCTTGCCTAGCAATGCTCCACCAAAACAGCCCGGGTTGATGCTCATTCGGGAAGTCATCCACAAGATTTGCATACCATCCTTGATCTTGGTCATGCAACGTGTAGAATCCTAGTAAATTTCCAAGCTCATCCGACGAGAGGTTGTATTGTCTATTAAATATCTTGAACCTAATGCTAGGTTGCCTCCGGTTATGCACCCTCTCATTCACTTCCAACGTGGCAATGAACTCCCTAACTATAGGGACATATGTAGCATTCCTCCAACCACAAATGTGACTCCAAAAAGGTTGGGAAGTCATCCTTTCAAACTCCCTTTGAATGCCTAAGACGGCTAAAACCGGAGCTTCTATGTAGTTCCACTCAATGATTTGCTTGTCTCGGAAGTGCCTATACCTAAAGAGGTCCTCCACCTCAATCATAAGGCCACGGTGTGTAACTTCCATCATCGGGGCTTCCCCTTCCTCACTTGATGTATCATCATTAGGCCTTCTACTAGGCTCTCCCCTTTCAAGGGTGTGCCTAGGCACCATCATTTCAGCCCTTGGAAGTCCCTATATTCATTAATCAAGCATTAGATTTTCAGTTCACAACATTCAATTTCCAATTCAAGCTAAGACATTCTCATCATAAGCATTTGGATTCTCAACATAATCATAAAGACATACCCAACTAAGCATTGTGATTTAATCATAAGCTATACATTCTCATACCAAGCATTGTAATCATCAATTCAAGTAAGATATGCATCATACATTGCTAGTGACATTTCATCAAACACATGGCATGCATTGTTAATAGAAGCTCAAATGTATGAAATATTCATGATCTACAACACTATAGAGTATAAGAACACAAGTATAGCAACACCCAAAGTTCAAAAGTAAAGGATCATACAAGATCTCACTGAAATTTTAGCAGAAAAATAGATCAAAATCCCATTAAATCAATAGAAGAAGAAGAAATTTCAAGAGAATTACCTTTGGGCTTGGGGGAGGTGATCCAAACATGCTAGACAAAGGTGAGGAGAAGAGATTACCTACATTCATCATCTTTTTAGAGTTTGGGATTGCTGAGAGGAATTTTGGAGTGAGGGAGGAAGAATGAAGCTGGAATAAAACCCTGGCAGAACTTAAACCGTCGGGCGGACGCCTGCCGGACGCGCGTCCAGGGGCGCGTCCGGCAGTATTTCCTCTGTTTCTGCTGCGGTTTGATTCCAGAGACAGCCGGACGCACGGCGGACGCGTGCGTCCGGCTGGCGTCCAGCACTGTGTTTTGTACTTTCCAACTTGTTTTATGTATGATGTTGCGCGTTTCTTCCCCCGCATCTTTGCTTATTCGTCTGTCCTAGTGCCCCCTGTCGTTTTGAGCATAAAAACAACACCAACAAATGTCTCTCTTTTTTTCTCTTTTTTTTTTTTTTTAGAAAGTTTTTCAATCAATAGAGGTAAAAACCGTTAGCTTCAAACTTAGAAACGATTAAAAGAAAACATTATAAACTAAAATGCATTACGTAAAATAAAAGTACTAGAGTAATACTAAAAACCGAATTTAAACAACAGAAAATGAAAGTAAAGAAAGATAGAGTCGGCACCCCACGCACGGGGTACCTAAAGTTTAAGCCGGGCCATGTCAACATTAGAACTCAAACATCCAAAATCCAAGTATCACTACGCGTCCCCGCCCTGTGAGGGAGGTGGGAAACGTTGCTCCATCGAAAGGCGCAATTGTTCAATTGCTTGGAACTGTTGTTCTTGGCGTTCTTCTTGCCTCACGTATGCTTCATTTTGCCTTGCAATTGCCTCGTTCTGCCTCATCAACTCCTCATGGTGAAGGTCCATCCTTTGGTTGAAGGCGTTCATCGATTGATTGTGCAACTGAAGCTGGAACGCCCTCATGGATGCCCAGTCATAAACTGGGGGATACTCAGCGTACTCCGGCGGTACATCTGGACCCCCTTGAACTACCGGCTCTTGCTCTTGCGGCTGCTCCTCCCGTCGAGGTCTCGGTGCGGCCCCAATCCTCGGGGCGTAGCTCCTACCGAGATGTGCTTCTGTAAACGGTTGCATGGAGGCAATGCTTTTCTCCCTTGCCAACTCCGCTTGCAACCCTAGACCATGGCACAGTCTTGTGATCACCGGCCCTATCCAGACATACGGGCACTTAGGTTGTGTCTGCGAGGTGAACAATTGCTGCACCATACAAGCCATCTGAATAGGCTCGTTCATCTCCAAGCTCCACAGATTAAAGAGGTCAAACCTATATATCTTGTGGAGGTTCTTGTTTCTTCCCCCAAACGTGAGATTGAGAAGAAGCTTCATCATCAACAATGGCGAGCGAACCACCTTTGAGGTGTTTGGCTTAGTCCCGGTGAACCTTCCTCCTCGGCCATTTGTAATTTCATACCAATACGCTTCGGCTGCCGCGTCAGAGTCAAAATCAGTGGGAAGGTTTCTCCACTCCTCAGTTCGAGAGTCTTCGGGGGTGTAGAATCCAAGAATTTCCCCTAACTGTATCAATGAAACTTGATGCTTCCTTCCAAACAGCGTGAACTTCATGCAGGGAGTCCACATATGGTTTGACGGGATGGCCGTGTAGGTGGCGATGAACTCGTGTACTACGGGTTCATATGTGTCATCCCTCCAACTGAAGAGATGCGCCCAAGATGGCCTCGTCAACATTCTCTCTACCTCCTCCCGACACCCATATGCTTCTAGCATCGATAAGTCAAAGTAATAACCGCCCGAAGCTCCTTTTGCTCGCAGTTCCTCCACTCTTGCTATTTGTACCCCGCTAAGATGCCTAAGACTTCGGCCCCCGGGTATTAACAAATCGCTTTCGCCTTCTGCCGCCCTTGAACTCGACCCAACATCGTGCTTCCTCTTTTTGGCGCATTCCTTTCTTCTAGATTTGGAAGCCGTAGATTTGGAAACCGTAGATTTGGGAGGCATCTATTTTAACAATAAAGCATGTGAGTCATAGTCGAATAAAGCATAGTTGAATCTCTTGTACTTATGCAATTACACAAACATCAAATAACAAGACAATACTTAGCTCAACAAACTCATTATTATCTAGCATACTCAATCATTTTCTAGCAATTACAATTCTAGGCAAAAAGAAAGCAAGTATAATGGAGCACAATTCATCATTTAATTTCAAGTTTATTGATGCATATACAATTCATAGTATAACTCAAAAAATTTCAACTTTAAGCACATTTTTCTCAAACATCACAATGTAGAAAACAATTCCAACAATTATCAACTTAAAACCATTTTACAACCATTCCTCATCACCAAATCAATGCTAATATCATTCCAATTCATTTATTCATGTTAAAGTTTAAAAAGCCCCAAATTTGTGAAACTAGCAAACAAAATTCTCAAATAAGCACAATGTAAAGTCAAGAAACACAAATTGGTTCCATACAAACTTTTGATTAGCATCTAATTCCAATTATCAATCATTAATTTCCACAAAGAAGCACAATTATTCAAACCCAATTTTTTCCCACCATTAAAGTAGGGTTCCAAGCTTTTTTTTAACATTCAAATTCAAGATTAACCATACAATTTGCAAATTAAACTCATAAGCATGCTTGTTACAAGGTAAGAAATCAAATTCTAACAACAAACAAGTCATGCAATTGATAAAGCAAGAATTCCCAATTTCAAGTTCATAACAATGGTGAAAACTTAAAAATAGGGTTGAAGAAGATGCACATACCTTGAAGTTTGATGAAGAGATGGTGTACAAAGATGAAAGCTTGAGATTATTGCCTTGGATTTACCTTTGGAACATGAAAGACTTACTTGGAGAGTTTTTGGAGTAGTGTTCGTCCGCAAGAATGAAGAGGAAAGGGGAAAAATTTGCTTTAAACTCTCGGTTTCGTCCGCTGAAACGCCCAGGTTTGGCCCGTCGGACGCGCACCGGACGCGCGTCTTTAGGGCGTCCGCAATTTATTCCTTCTTTTCTGGATTTGCCGTAGCATCGGACGCGGGGCGGACGCGTGCGTCCGCCTGGCGTCCGATTTTCCTCCTCGTTCGGCAAATAGAGGGCGAAATCCGGGCGAATGCGCCCGATAGCGTCCGCGTTGCGAGCTTTGGACCTGTACCGCGTTCTGACGGACGCGGGCCGGACGCGCGTCCGACTTGCGTCCATCAGGGCGCGGTCTGATGGCTTTCGAACCCAGCCACTGGGCGCGGACCGGGCGCTCGTCCGGTCTGGCGCCCAGGCTCACTTTTTCGCCAATTTTGACTTTTTTCTCTTTCTTCTTCGCTCTCTGTGACTTTACCTGTTATGGCCCTGCAAAAACATACTAAATCTAAAGGGAAACATGTAAGATAAGGCATTAAAAGTAAAAGTAATAACCTCGGGTTGCCTCCCGAGAAGCGCCACGTTTAACGTCTTTAGCCCGACGTCCTTGTAAGCTTCAATTTTCCATCCGAGTCAAATGTAAGGTAGTCACCTCTCGTGGTTTCACTCCTCCAAAGTACTTTTTAACTTGATGACCATTGACCTTGAATTCGCCTTTTTCTGGATGTGCGATTTGAATTGTTCCATAGGGAAAAACTTTTGTGACCGTGAACGGACCGGACCATCTCGATTTAGTTTCCCCGGAAAGAGTTTGAGTCTTGAATTAAAAAAAAGTACTTGGTCTCCTTCTTTGAATTCCTTCCCCTTTTTGATGTGCTTATCGTGATACAACTTTGTTCGTTCTTTATAAGCACGTGAGTTCTCATACGACATCAACCTCCATTCTTCTAATTCGTCAATTTGCCACATTCGCTCACGCCCCGCTAGGTCCATGTCGCTATTCAGCTTCTTTATAGCCCAATACGCTTTGTGCTCTATTTCCACCGGTAAGTGGCATGCTTTCCCGTAGACTAATCTAAAAGGGGTGGTTCCAATCGGAGTTTTATAGGCCGTTCTGAACGCCCATAGCGCATCATCTAACCGATCAGGCCAATCTTTACGATGAATTCCAACCGTCTTTTCCAAGATCGCCTTAATATCACGGTTGGCATTCTCTACTTGACCACTCGTTTGGGGGTGGTATGGTACTCCCCCCCTGTGTTGGACTCCGTATTTGGCCAAAATCTTTTCCATGGACGAATTCCTAAAATGCGTTCCACGGTCGCTAATTAAAACTCTCGGTACTCCAAATCTAGTGAACAACTTCTTAAGAAATCCGATAACGCTCCTCGCATCGTTGTTCCTCAAGGCCTGCGCCTCCACCCATTTCGACAGATAGTCTATTGCAACTAAGATGTACTTAAACCCTTTAGCACTCGGGAATGGTCCCACGAAATCGATGCCCCAGATGTCGAATACCTCACACGCCAAGATGTATGTTTGAGGCATCTCGTTCCTTGCGGTAATGTTTCCAACCCTTTGACACCGATCACAATTTGAAACGCAAATTTGAGCATCTCTAAACAGCGTGGGCCAATAGAAACCCGCTTCCAGAACTTTCCTAGCGGTTCTATTGCTCGAGTAGTGGCCACTGGTCGGCCCTGCATGACAGTGTCCCAAAATTTCCAATCCCTCTTGCCCCGCTATACATCTCCTGATGACTTGGTCCGCACAGACTCGGAACAAGTAGGGATCATCCCAAAAGTAATGTCGGCTTTCCGCTATGAACTTTCTCCTTTGGTGCACGTCAAAATAACTCGGAATAACTCCCCCTACAATATAGTTGGCAATGTCTGCATACCACGGCACATCATCTACCTTACACAACCTTTCTTCTGGAAAAAGTTCCACTATTGTAGCACTCTTTTCTCCTAAATTAGGATTCTCAATTCGAGATAGATGATCCGCCGCTTCATTCTCTTTCCCTCTTTTATCTTTGATCTCGATATCGAACTCTTGAAGTAACAGGATCCATCTTATCAGTCTCGGTTTAGCTTCGGCTTTAGACATCAAATACCTAAGAGCCGCATGATCTGTGTAAACTATCACCTTCGACAGAAGGAGGTGGGATCTAAACTTATCGAGCCCAAATATCACTGCTAGCAACTCTTTTTCTGTGGTGGTGTAATTTTGTTGGGTTTTATCGAGGGTTTTGCTCGCAAAGGCTATAGGTTGAAAATGTTTCTCTTTTCTTTGGCCCAACACTACCCCTACAGAATAACCACTAGCATCACACATCATCTCGAAGGGTAATTCCCAATTTGGTCCAACTAAAATAGGGGCACTAACCAACTTTTCTTTGAGTATGTTAAAAGCAACTAAGCACTCATCTCCGAATTCAAACTCTATGTCTTTTTCTAAGAGCTTGGTCAAAGGTCTAGCAATTTTGGAAAAATCTTTTATAAAGCGTCGATAGAAACCGACATGACCTAGAAAGCTTCTTAAACTAGTTACGGAATTTGGAGGTGGTAACGTGTCAATCACGGAGGTTTTGGCTTTGTCTACATCTATGCCTCTACTTGATATCTTATGACCCAACACGATGCCCTCCTCTACCATATAGTAGCATTTCTCCCAACTAAGCGCTAGGTTCACTTCTAGACATCGTTTGAGTACTTTTTCTAGATTATTCAAGTACTCGTCATACGTTTCTCCCCAAATTGTGAAATCATCCATGAATACCTCCATAAATTCTCCAATATACTCATCAAAAATTGCCAGCATGCACCTCATGAAGGTTGTTGGTGCATTACATAACCCGAACGGCATGCGTCGGTATGCGAAGGTACCCATAGGACACGTAAAGGTGGTTTTCTCTTGGTCTTCTAACGCTACGGGTATCTGAAAGTATCCGCTCATACCATCTAAGAAACAGTAGTAGGCATGCCCGCTCACTTTCTTAACCATTTGATCAACGAATGGCAACGGGAAGTGATCTTTCCTCGTGGCATCATTTAACCTTCTGTAGTCAATGCAAACCCGCCACCCCGTCACACTTCGTGTGGGAATCAATTCATCTTTATCATTCTTTACTACTGTTATCCCCCCTTTCTTAGGCACGACATGTGTAGGACTCACCCAAGCACTATCCGATATAGGGTAGATCATGCCTACATCCATAAGCCTAATCACTTCATTCTTGACCACCTCGGCCATGTTGGGGTTTAATCTTCGTTGGGGTTGAGCTATGGGCTTAACATTTTCCTCTAACAAGATTTTATGTGTGCACATACTAGGACTTATACCTTTTAGGTCTTGTAACTTCCACCCTATTGCTCCTTTATATTTTCCTAGCAAGTTCACAAGCTTGTCTTGTTGAGTTTTATCTAATTTTGATGAGATAACTACCGGTAGGGTCGAATTTTCCCCTAAAAAGGCATATCGTAGATTATCCGGTAAAGTTTTAAGTTCACTCATTACTTCTTTCTCTTCTACTACATTCTTTTTCTCATTTAACTTCTCATCATGCAACAAAATATCCCCGTCATTTCCATCCGTTACCTCCTCAACTTCACCAATCAGATCATGAATATATACAGCATCATCAACACAATCATTAAAGAAATTTACAAACTCAATATCATTCATTTCACAAACATTCTCATCAATAGGTATATCATTATCATCACCACACACTATGTCATGTACAGATTCATCATTCTCATTAATTGAAGCATCATTATCAAAAGTGAAAGATTCAAGGTCGTCATTACTATCCAAAACTGTTAAGAGGGCGTCATCTTTTACTTTACCCACAAGATTAGGGTAAAAAGAATCAACATGCTCATGAAAAACATCAACGAAATAGCACGCATCATCTGTCGTCATTGGGTACTTAGTCAACTTCGAGACGTCGAAGGTAGCACATTCGTCTCCTACCCTTAGAACAAGCTTCCCATTTCCTACATCAATGAGGGCTTGAGCAGTAGCCAAAAACGGCCTACCTAGAATTAACGGTACCTCTTGATCGGCCTCCATGTCGATGATGACGAAATCCACAGGGAAGATAAACTTGTCTACCCTTACTAACACATCCTCTACAACCCCCTTGGGTTGTTTGATCGATCTATCAGCCAACTGGATACAGATGCGAGTGGGTTTGAGATTGCCCAAGTCCAACTTCTTAAAAAGACAAAAAGGCATTATATTTATGCTCGCCCCAGAATCTGCTAAAGCTCTCTTGAACTCGGCTTCGCCGATTTGACAGGGGATGATGAAGCTTCCGGGGTCCGTGAGCTTCTGTGGTTGATGGCGCACGAAGGCGGAGCATCCCTCCCCCAGCAAAACCGTAGCTGATTCTTCCAGCTTTCTCTTATTAGTGAGTAAGTCTTTCAAAAACTTCGCATAACGCGGCATTTGACCCAATGCGTCGAGGAAAGGTACATTGATATGCAATTGTTTTAGAAGTTCAAGGAATTTGTCGTATTGCGTCTTGTCTATGTTCTTTCTCACCCTCCCGGGAAATGGGAGTGGTGGTTGGTACATAGGTAAATCTACCTTCTCCTTTCCTTTGTCTCGAGACTGAGTGGCTTTTGGACTCGAGGGTAATGAAGAGGTTTCCTTCTCTTGCTCCTTGTCTACTTCAATGATCTCTTCGATTTTCTCTTCTTCGATTGGATTCTTGGAGATAGTATTCTTCTTCAAGGTCGGCTCGGGAAGCTCCTTTCCACTCCGAAGAGTCACGGCTTGCACCCTCTCGCGAGGATTATTTACCGTAGTACTTGGAAGAGTCCCTTGTGGTCGTTCGGCTAAGGCCTTGGAGTTTTGTGCGACTTGCGTCTCCAAGTGTCTCAATGAAGCATTGTTCTCTTGCCTCAAGTTAGAGACCTCTTGTCTTATTGTGGAAATCTCTTGTCTCAAATCTTGTTTCCACTCTTGTCTCATATTTGTCACGTCATGCCTTAATTTGCTAAACATTCTTACCATTTTGTCTTCCATGCTTTCTTTAGGAGGTTCTTCTCTTTGTTGGTTATTTCCTTGATACATAGGTGGTCGGTATGCTCCTCCTTGGTTGGGTCTTGGATTGTATTGATTGCCTCGATTCTCTTGATACCCTCTATTGTAGTTTGTGTTATAACTCGGCCCGCCTTGACTCGGTCTTGGGTTGTATTGATTTTGGGATGGTTGGTTTTGCCATCCTTGACCTTGACGCCAATTTTGATTATTGTTGCTTCCATAAGTATTGTAATCACTCGGCCTTTGATATCCTACGGCCTCGACTTGCTCATATGGAACCTCCTCGTAGTTTGACGTGCATTCGTGCGCTCCATGCGCACCTCCGCACTTATCGCAATAAAGAGCTAATGCCATGCACGGATTTCCTCTTTGATTCTTGTTCATCTTCTCTAGCTGTGCTTGTGGCCTTTTAACTTCTAATCCTAGTGCTTCCACCTTTGCTTGAGACGCGGTGTCGGCACTGACTTCGTACAAACCTCCCTTGGCTTCCCTCTGATTGTACCAATTCCCGGTCGTTGATGAAATAGTTCCTATTAATTCTTGGGCGTCCTCGGGACTTGTAGAAACGAAGGATCCTCGAGAGGATGAGTCTAAAAGCAATTTACATTCATCCGTGAGGCCGGAATAGAATGAACTAATAACGTCCCATGGGTGTAGAACGTCGGGTGGGCATTGATGTTTTAGTGTCTTAAACCTTCTCCATGTCGGCTAAAGATTCCAACGATCCTTGCTTAAAATCTTGTATTTGCTTTCTTATCTTCAAAGTCTTAGTTAACGGAAAGAACTCTTGCATGAATTCTCGATGGAGTTGTTCCCACGATCTAAAGTGGTTGTCTACGTGGGAATCAAGCCACCTTGCGGCTTCTCCTATTAACGAAAATGGGAACATCTTGAGTCTTACGACCTCCTCGGTAACTCCATTCTGTCGGTACATACCACATGATCGAATGAACCGGGTGATATGTACGTGGGGATCCTCCGCGGGTAATCCTCCAAAAGGTTGATTTTGTACTAGAGTGATCACGGCGGAGTTGATTTGAAAGTTGTTGGCTTCAACCGGGGGAATGTAGATAGAGTTATGGTCGCTAAAGTCGGGAGTCATGTAATCCGCTATTGTTCTCCTCTCTTCTCCCCTTGGTTGGTATCTTGGTATATTTCTCGGTTCATGCCTTGGTTCGTTCCTTCTCGCCCTTTGTGGCTCGTAATATTCTTCATCATATCTTGGTTCATAGTAAGCATCTCTCCTTGGTCTTTGAGGTTGTTGTTGTTGTCTTTGAGGCATGTCATAGAGAGGGTTATTGAATTGTTCTTGAAAATCCGGTGCATATCTTCTACGAGGTGGTGGTTGGTCATATGCGACATTCTCTTGTTGATATTGTGGTTGGTTGGGTGGTGGTTGTAACACCCCGATTGCCTGCTCTGACAACTACTACAATATGCGTAATATAACGCTGCGGAAGCTTACCCTTCAGCAGAAAACCGGGTGCTACCGCCACACTTAGAATGAAGTCTATCACCTCTTTGATAAAACTTTCACTCTGAGTGCACAGGCTAAAAGAAATACACTCAACATCAACACCCCAACATTAAAATATAATATTCTAGGCATATATATATATATATATATATATATATATATATATATATGTTAATGTCAAAGATATCTATAAGAGTTTGCCCGACGGGCTGTCATTACAACTCCGGGTCCTCCACAACCTAATAGATTAGAGTCAGCCAAAACTAAGGCAACCAAAAGATATTTTCTGGGCTGACTGGAGTTACTGGAATATAGTCGGGAGAGCCTGGAGAATAGTCTGGAGAGCCTGGAGAATCGGGGTCTCTGTCCGACGTGTCATGCAAGTCTGACCAGCAAAAGTAGGTCCCGGGCAAACATGATCAGGAGTG
>CP025647.1:21429577-21451424 GCA_003576665.1 Ipomoea trifida | reverse complement strand
AAAAAAAAAAAAAAAAAGACAAAACGACGTAGTTTTGGATCCAGATCCACCTTGCAAGGTGGACCTAGGTCCACAGCATAATTTGCGATAAGTATTGCTTTTTTAAGGCTTACATCTTAAATAGATTTTTTAAAAGGCTTCAGGCCAATTGCAGGTTCAAGTTTGAATCTAACAAAAAAACTTGTATACGCCCAGACCCAGATTCAGGTCTATACACCTATCACAAGATACAAGAAAACAAACCATGTTATCATATCAAGAAAATGCATAGCACGAATGTACAAAATCATAAGCCCATCACACTGAATGGGCTCAATCCTATATCCTTGCCGCCTATAATCTATTGGGCTTGATCCTGCTTAGAATAATAGAATCTACGAGCCAAGACTCAGTGATGTAAACCTAAGGCAACTAAGCTAGCGCCAAATATATATAATAGTTCACCCTAATAAATAAGATATGCCGCAGCCTCTCCTCTCCGCTTCTATCTCAATTCACCATAGCGTATATGTTCTGTACACTTACAACCAGAGAAAGATACAAGGCTATATAAAGAAGGGAAGGGGAAGGACGGTTACAACAGAAGTAATAGGAAATGACACTAATAATGTCCTTCACTATCATCCTCTTCCTCCAACATACATGGGATAACCCTACTTTGCTAGGAAAGCAAAGATAAGTATATGGAAAAACAAATTAAATACTTTTGAAACCTTGGACATGCTACTTGATTTAAACATATTTAGTGTCTTAATTGTCTATCTGTTTAAATTAAGTAACAGGGGCTATGGTTTCAAAAGTATTTAATTTGTTTTTCCATATACAGATATACTTATCTTTGCTTTGCTAGGGTTATCCCAACCAAGGACGAAAAGAAAAGGATGAAAAAAGAAGATTTGTGTATTAATTAGTTGATCCACATCTCATCTCATAATTATTTATGCTATGTTTTCAATGCAAGCTTCAATAATAAAATAAATTTTCAAGAGAAATCATGTTGAAGCTAAGCTCAAAATATTATTAATAAAAATAAACTTAAAATAAAATTTTATCAAATATTAAGGGGTGTTTGGTAAATAGCTGTTAGTTGATTGGGTTAGTGAGTTTGACGAGTTGATATCATTAGCTTATTGTAGAAAAGTATTGAATAAATTAGCTGTTAGTTGATAGCTGATTATATACAAAATGGTTTTCTTAAAAAGCTTATTGAAAAAATTACATTGACTAGCTTTTTGAATTTTAGCATTTTGAATCAATAAGTTGTTACAAAATGTTAATTAACCAAACACTCGTAGTGGTCCTCCCACCTTTCCACTATCCAGCATTCCAGCCTCTTAGGTTACAGTTAAGGTATATATGGTTTAAACAAGCTATGCAATGATTATTACTCCCTCCGTCCCTAATTGTTTGTCTCATTTACTTTTTGCACGATTTTTAATATAACATAACAAATGATACTAACTTTCTAATTTTGCCCTTAAAAAGTAGGTGTTCTTTGTACAAAGTACAATTGTGTACTTGCCTCATTAATGATCTAAAAAGTTGAAAAGTCAAAAGGGTAATTTGGAAAATGTAGAATGATAGTTATGTTCAATTTTAGAAAGATCTTTCTGTTATTCAGTTCTTTATAAGGTAATATGTTTTTAGTATTATTTGATCAAAATAGTTTTAATTTTATTTAACATAATTATTAATAGTTTATATGATTGCTTTTGATTGTGAGCAGGGGTATTTATAAACAGTATGGTTTTCAATCACAAACCAAGTATGGATTTTTAGATCCAAGTTGGATTCAACCGAAACTGGTGACTAGAAATGAGAGGATACAGTATATAAGTGAAACCATGGGATATGGTGAGATGAAAGATTGTTATTTAGGCCCATATAATTTCGAGTAAGTATTTGATTATGTTTTAAAATACAATACCTTATATATAATATACTATAAACTAATAAAATTCTTATTTGTAGGGGGCATTGGATGTTGATGGCTATTTGTCCTAAATTGTATGAAATCTATTGGTTTGATTCCATTGGTAATCCGCCACATGATGAGCTTAAAGATATAGTTGAAACGTATGTAAATTTATAAATATAATTAATACTTATTATTAATATAGTGATGTCAAACATTTATGTATATTTTATGTCTTATATTAATAGGTCTTTGAAGACAACAAGCATAATAGGTGGAAAGAAAGCAAGTCGTCAAGTAAAATGGATTACATGTTCGGTAAGTACCTATATCTTATTGTTTTTTAATAATAAAATCTTAATTATATTAATTATTTCAAATGTAGTGTGCCATACAAAGAGGAGGTACCGAATGCGGATATTATGTGATGAAATTCATTTTGGAAATCATTTCATTGGGAACATGCAAAGGAATGAATAAGGCAAGTACTTTAATAAAATATCTTTCGATCTCCTTCATATTTTTTAAAATATTAAGTTATTAATTCTTTTTATTCTCTTTTAAACTTTATAGCTTTTGGAGAGACAAGGAAGATTGCCATACAATCAAAAAGAGATTGATGAAGTTAGAGACATATGGTGCCAATATTTAGTTGATGAATGGATTGATAGATTACTTCTTTAGCTTGATGAATTGTGAGATTTATGTTAAATACTTGTTGTTTATTAGTGTTATTGAATTGTGAGATTTATGTTGAATATTCAATGTTTTATTAGTTGATGAATGTTTTATTAGTTTGATAAGTTGTGATGTTTATGAGCTTTGATTAATTGAGAACTTTATTAGTTTGATCAATAGTGAATTTTAATGTATTCAATGTTAATTTGTTACACAGGTTCTGAAATTTATGTGTGAGTTGGAAATATACTGTACAGGTTTTAGGTAGATTCATAAAATAATTTTAATATTTAAAAAAAAAAAAAAACGACGTCGGTTATTTTATATTAACCGACGTCGTTTATTTTTTTTTAATTTTTTTTTAAATAAAACGACGTCGGTTTTTTTCCAAAAACCGACGTCGTTTCATATTTTTTAATTTTTTTTTAATTAAATGACGTCGGTTTTGGGAAAAAACCGACGTCGTTTATTATTTTTTAATTTTTTTTAAATTAAACGACGTCGGTTTTTCTTAAAAACCGACGTCGTTTATTATTTTTTAATTTTTTTTTTAATTAAACGACGTCGGTTTTTCTTAAAAACCGACGTCGTTTCGTATTTAAAAAAATAAAAAAATACATACGGCGTCGGTTTTGACAACCGACGCCGTATCATTTATATACAACGTCGGCCAGATCAACGTCGATTTTTAACCGACGTTAAAAGTGCTAAAAAACCGACGTTAAAGGTGTTTCCTGTAGTAGTGAGAGGACACCATTTTGGGACAAACTAAAAAGGAAAGTAAGACACATAAAATGGGACGGAGGGAGTATTATCTTTTACATCACAACCTTTACTCCTTAATTAGTACTTAGACAATAATATAATATATTTATCACTTGGCAATTTCTAGGTTACAAATTCCTCCTAACAAGAATAGTAGCCAACTTAAACCAATTTAGCTTGAGTCTAGATAAGTTTACCTACTCAAAAGAAAAATAAATAAAGTAAAAAATAGGGTTTACCTCATGATTATTTCTACTAAATTCTCATGGCAGGCTACAAAACTTTATCAGATATACAACGGGCGGGCTTGGCTGATGTGAATGGCCATGCACTCTCTTCCCTTAAGAGAAGTTGGGAGTTCAAATCCCCTCTTGTTAGTTGGGAGTTCAAATTCCCTCTTGTTTGGTCGGTTGTATGACGGGTGCGAACCCGAATGTGGATTAGTCTAAATATGGTACAAACTGGTTGTGCTGATCATCATTATCTCTCCAAATAAATTCATGTGGCGAAACAATACTCGGAACATAAGAACATATGCCAACAAGGTCCCCATCAGGTACTGATTCTGTGAAGAAAGGCTTCACTGTGTTATTCTTCAAATCATAAACTAATATTTCCCATGCACAAAAGGAGAAGCTGCTGCATATAAGCACTTTGGTATTGCATTCGAGAGAGTATAAGTTTATATGACCCCAACTGAATTTTTCATATTCAAAATTGGTAGGAGAGATGTTAAACTCAATGACCCATGATTTCTCCACTCCATATTCCTTCATAACCAGCACTTGTATCAATTCTTTCTGTTCGAGAGCCACACAGAGACACTCGTTAATGATTCCCATTCCAAGAATTACACTACTTGCTCCTCCAGGGATGGGCAACTCTTTGAACTCATCCCTCTCTGGGTCAAAATAAACAATCTTGTTCCGCCCCGTTTGCAAATCACTCACCCTCCAATGTAGTGTGTTGTGAAAGTTAACCCCGCAATCTGTAATGGACTCCGCGTCGTAAAGAAATAACACTTCGTGCCAATCTTTGTTCTTGAGGCTGGCAACAAAAACAGTAGTTGTATCAGAGGAGAGACACACAACAGCCTTGTAATCCCCAGTGGATGGGACAAAGCATAGCCCCGAGACCACAACTTGAAGCCACCAAACGAACAAGCGTTGAAACTCAAGCACTTTTGTGCAGCAGCGAGTGGAGGGATTCCACAACAGAATATGTCGTCCCACGGAGAAAAGCACCAGCCCGTTGCAAGAACACCAAACACCAGAAAACCAACGATTTGAGGGGGGAAACCTAGTAGCAGTGTTAAGGAAGGAGGAATTTGCAGTGACCTTGAATAGGGTTTTAATGTAGAGAGTGTTGGTAATGTATGTAACGGCTGATCGGCGGTCGCATGCCGCCGCCACCACCACTCGCCCTGGTCCCCGGTAGGAAAGCTTGAAATCGGGGTCGTCTTGTATTATGGAACGCCATTGTTTGCATACGGATTGGCATCGGATGAGAGCTTTTACCTTCAATTTCAAAAGCATACAGCGAATGATCTCAATTGGTATGTGAACTACTACTTCCATGTTTGTATCTATAGTCTTCTATACAATTGAGAAGCGAACCTGAGAAAAAGTGAGGCTGCGGCGCTGCTGCTGCTGCTGCGGCATATCATATATGTTTTTTGGGGTACGATGAATTATATGTAAGGTTTACACACCGTGCATGGGCCGCACCTCAGCGCAAGTGGGAATGAATGCTAATTTTAGCCCAAAACTGATTCACATGCTCTATTAACTTAAATAGCTAGGCTAATTCACATTTACCTACCGAATATTCATAATTAACTACCAAATGGTTACAATTTACCTACTGAATATTTACAATTCAAATTATGAATTTTCTATATGTAAACTGAGAGCCTTTTTTTTAGGTCATGTAATAGGGAGGTGTAAGCCTCGAAAGCCTTTGGTACTTCGGTAGGGCGAGCAACCCTTTTTTTGGTGTATTTAGGCTCGAGTCTACCTTACAAGGTAGTCCAAGATCCATGGTATAAGTGATGGTACAATTATTATATGAAAAATACAACTTACACTCTCAAGTTCGATTAATTCAACTCTCTACTTTTATTTCCTTACTCAAAATTTTATCAAATATTAAACGCTTCCAAATAAACCTCGACAAAGGGGATTTGTGCTAATTATCTGATCTCGATCTCCATACTCATTTTTTCAACTAAGAAATTGTTTAGTGTGTTATTCTTCAAATCATAATTAAAATTATGTGTATATATATATATGTATATGTATATGGAGGAGGCATCTGGTGCGGCCTTGGTCTTGTGTGCGGTCATGTGGCCTGTTCTACACCATTAGATTATTTAATCCAACGCATCAGGTTGATCTAAAATAAAAAAGAGCGTTGAACATTATTAACGCGAAGGAGAGGTATACTTGTCAATTTAATATGATTCAAAACCCCACTCAACTCACCATGACATGCTCGTTCATGATCCTAAGGCGCTCCATTAACCACGATGCTTTCCAAGCAAGACACTCCAACAGAGGAACGAGAATGGAGTAATTCGCAATAGTATGTGCATTATCAACATTAATTTGGTATTCTGGTTCATATTTGAGATAATATTGGTGTAATTCGCAATAGTATGTGTATTTGGCGTGTGGTGGTTAAGTAGTGTGTTTTAATCTGAGAACTAGTGCATTTTATAACGTATAATGGTGTGTTTTAATTTTGTTGGGGAATGGTGTGTTTTACTTTGTTCAGTGGTGCATTTTATGACATAGAATGGTGTGTTTTAATACACCTGGTGGTGAATTTTACGAGAGTAGTTGCATTTGGTGTGTGGTGGTTAAGTGGTGTGTTTTAATATAAGAACTAGTACATGTTAGTACGTTGAATGGTGTGTTTTAATAATACGTTTGTTGGTGCATTCTGTACCCTAACATTACCTTCCCCTTACAATTACTATAAAGCCCCCAGTTAAGTTATGCGAATTAAACTTCCTAAATCCTAATATATAACCTCCACCGTCAGATCAACACAATCCAATGACGCACGCTAAGCCACACGACCGCACCTAATAGCAAGGCCGCATTTGATTAATATTCTATGTATATATATATATATATATATATATATATATATATATATATATATATAATATAATATAAAAGACTTCATTGTCTAACAAATATATGTTTTAAGAAGTACAATTGAATCCAAATAAAAACTTTTTAAATAAAATGTCTGGATTATTCTTCACTTGAGGTAGTTGATGGAGATGCATTCCTTAGCATATTCTGAAGCCCTTGATTGCTTGCCAAGTGAGCAAAAATTTGCTTGATTTCTACAGCTTGTTTGTCTAAAGTTGCTTGTGCTATTTCTTTAAATTTTCCAACTTCTTTTTCTAAATTCTTTTCACGCTTCTTTGAAGCTTCTATTTCTGAATTCTGCTTTAAGAAGAATCTTCTCTTCAGCCTTTGAAGTTATGCCCTTAAGATCTGAATCATGTGCATAGCTTGACTTTCTTGTTAATACCAAATCAAAATGCCCAAACAAGTGATAGATGTGAAGGTGAAATCTTTTCTTTAATGGCAAAAACTTGTGTGAGACCGTCTCACCATGAGACGGGTCGGGTCGGATCGGGTCAAGATACAAATGTAACACTTATATGGACAAATGTCATACTTATATGGTCAAATGTAATACTAATCAGGAATAAAATTTTTGTTACTTATAAGGGTAAATGTAATACTTTTAAGGGAAAATACAATACTTTTACATTTCGATTTAAAAGTATTACATTTTTCCACAAAAGTATTATATTTGCCCTTATAAGTGAGGACACTTGTCAACATTACTTATTATGAAAAATGTATTACTTTTTCTGTAATAAGTAACAAAAATTGTATTCTTGATTAGTGTTATATTTGAGCATATAAGTGTGACATTTACACATATAAGTGTGACATTTACATGGTGTCTTGACCCGACCCGACCCGTCTCACGAATAAGGATCCGTGAGACGGTCTCACACAAGTGTGACCCTTCTTTAATTTATTATTCTCTCCCTCTTCTTGAAGTTTATTTTGCAATTGAATTCAAAATATATTTTTCATACAAAAACAAGAGCAAACCAACTAACAACACAAAGTGAAGCTACTATCGTAACATTATTTATGGCGTTTTTTTGTTTTTTTGTTTTCCAGGTACTGGACTTGTGGTTGTTTTCATCAACATCTCTTTTAAAAACTTTGCCGGATGGAAATACTCATTCACTTTTCAAATAGTTCAGAATTCCTACTTCATAGTTCCTTCACTCCACTCTAATCCTCCATACGGCATGCATATCTCAAGTGATTACTTTTCAAATTACGCCACAAATTGAACATGATGAGAGCGAGACAGAGAGATGAATGGAGGGAAAGGAGTTTGTTAGGTGAGCATTGCAAGATTGAAACCAAAAGAATTGATTCTGTTAAACTTCAAGTACGTGCATACAAAGCTTTATAAGAAAGATGAAAGCTGGCGATGGCAGTTGTAACTGCTCTTATCCATGTAATTACTGCACTACCCCTCACTATATATGCTAATACCCTCCCTTAAGCTGGGGCATGCAAATCCTGCAGACTCAGCTTAGACTTAAAGACTTGGAAAGCTGAAGATGGAAGAGGCTTGGTGAAACCATCGGCGACTTGGTTTGAGGAAGAAACCGAAAGGAGCTTAATGAGACCTTGAGCAAGTTTTTCACGTACAATGTGGCAGTCAATTTCGATATGCTTTGTACGTTCGTGAAAGACAGGGTTTTCGGCTATAGCAACTGCAGATTTGTTGTCGCAAAAGAGTGTTGTTGGTTTGGTTGGCATAATCTGCAGATCACGAAGAAGATAGCTGAGCCATTGAGCTTCACACACGGCAGAAGCCATGGCGCGATATTCTGCTTCAGAGGACGACTTGGCAACCGTGGCCTGCTTTTTGGAACGCCAAGAGATTAAGGCTGATCCTAAGAAGGCGCAGTAGCCGGTGATGGATTTCCGGCTCTCAGGGCATGTAGCCCAATCTGAATCCGAGAACATTTGAAGACTCAAATCGGTACTGCATGGATAGAAAAGGCCTTGCCTGGGAGCTGATTTAATATATCTTAGGATGCGGTGTGCTGCTGCCAAGTGATTGTTGGTGGGAGCATCCACAAATTGACTCAATTGTTGAACCGCAAATGTGATGTCAGGCCTTGTAGCTGTGAGATAGAGAAGTCTGCCAACCAAACGTCTGTAGCTACTAGGATCTTCAAGCAGAACTCCATCATTATGAGATAATTTTAGATTTTGCGACATAGGCGTCTGCGCAGGTTTACATTCGAGGAACCCAGCTTCATTGAGTATCTCCAAAGCATACTTCCGTTGACAAATATTCAGTCCTTCAGCTGATCGATGAGCCTCAATTCCCAGAAAATAGTTCAATTCCCCAAGGTCTTTGATTTTGAACTCGTTGTCCAGAAACTGTTTGAGCTCTCGTATTAAGTCTAGCCCTGCACTAGCTACTATAATGTCGTCAACATAGACCAATAGGGCAATGAAATTGTCACCATTACCTCTCGTGAACAGAGAGGGATCAGACTGAGACTGCGTAAAACTAATATGGAATAATGCTGTAGTCAGTTTCGAATTCCACTGCCTACTCGCCTGTTTTAGGCCATAAAGAGATCTGATCAGCTTGCATACTTGATTCGGTTGCTTGCACTGAAAACCAGGAGGAAGAGTCATATACACCTCCTCATGTAAATCACCATGTAGGAAGGCATTATTCACATCTAATTGGTGAATATGCCAAGACTTGGAAGCTGCTATGCTTAGGAAGGTTCGGATGGTAGTTAACCTGGCCACAGGTGAAAAGGTTTCAAGATAATCTACTCCAAATTGTTGTGTGAAACCTTTGGCAACAAGCCTTGCTTTGCATCTTTCAACGGTTCCATCTGACTTGAGTTTGGTTTTATAAACCCACTTGCATCCTATAGGTGTTTTGCCCGGAGGAAGCTGAGTTATCACCCAGGTGTTGTTGTCTTGCAGAGCCTCAATTTCTGCTTGCATAGCCTTTTTCCAACATTCGTGTTGCACAGCCTGGTTGTAAGTTTTCGGATCATCAATTGAAGTGACTGCCATAGCAAGCAGCCTGTGTGTTGAGCTGAGGCCATCATATGATATCACCTTTAAGAGAGAATGAGGTGAGGTCCTATTCTGAACCACCATATCACAGTAGTAATCATGCAGTTTGCTCGGGACCTGCCTTGTTCTGGTTGACCGCCGGGGTGGAGCTGCAGCTGATTGTCCATCATCAATTATAGAATCTGTTTGTGTACCACTTGGATTATCAGTGCATACAGGCGGTGAGGGAGGGATATTTGGCTCTGCTTGTTCTGAGAAAGCTAAGGGTGGATCATCATTACCAGAAGTGTCAATCTCTGCTGGCTCTAAGAAAACCGATGGTGGCACCAAGTTATCATCGAGGTTATGAACAGGAGTATCGAATTGAAACTCCTCATGCTGAGAGATAGGTATAATAGGCAGAGATGGTTCGAACTCAGTTGGCACATTCTCCTGCTGCTCATTTTTGTCAAAAACAAACTGCTTCTCATAGAACTTTACATCACGAGATATGAACACAGATTTATCTTGAATATCATATATCAGATAGCCTTTAGTGCTTGCAGGAATCCCAATAAAAATACCTTTCTTGCTCCTTGGTGCCATTTTATGTCATGATCGGGACAACGTAGCAGCAAAACATAAACAACCGAAGACCCTTATGTTGCTTAGATCTGGACTGCTCCCATATAATCTGTAATACGGACTTTGCCAATCAAGAATCAGTGATGGAAGCCGGTTGATTAGGAATGCCGCATGAAGCACACACTGCCCCCAAAATTCCAAAGGGAGATTAGCTTGAAACCGGAGAGCCCTTGCCACGTTTAATAGGTGCTGATGTTTTCTTTCTACAACAGCATTCTGTTGAGGCGTATTTACGCAAGATCGCTGGTGTATGATGCCATGTTCCTCAAAGAAAGCAGACATGCTGAATTCCCCACCATATTAACTCCTTATGGTTTTTATTGATGCAGCAAACTGTGTATGAACAAACTTATGAAAATTCTTGATCAATTGTTGAGTGTCGGATTTACTTCTCATTAAATGAATCCACGTAAATCTTGAATAATCATCTACGATAGTAAGAAAATACCGTTCTCCTCCCAGCGTCTTGACCATAAAAGGTCCCCAAACATCCACATGTAAAAGTTCAAAACAAGCTTTAGAAGTAGTATTGCTCAAAGTAAAGGGAGACTTTTTGTGTTTAGCAAAATGGCATACATCACAAGCAACTGCCTTATTATTCTGTACAGTAGAATTGGAAATGCTTTCTATGTAATGCATCTTATTAATGGGAAAATGTCCCAATCGTTGATGCCATGTCTCAATACTACATTGCATAGCTAGTTGATTACAAGCTTTCATAGAACCTCCTGGTGGCTCTTGTAGCAAGTATAGACCTCCATGTTCTTTAGCAAAACCAGTCATTCTCCCATATTCCCCCCGAAGCAGACACTGATCAGAGGCAAAAACCAAAGTAGAAAGTGAGTCTTTTAGAAGTTTAGTAACAGAGACAATGTTGAACTGAAAGGTTGGAATATGCAAAACATTTCTCAGCCATAAATCATCATTAAGTCTTATACTCCCAACATGTTTTACTTCAGTACACTTTCCATCTGGTAAGTTCACAACTGCTCCCTTAACAATATGATAATCATCAAAGAAATCCAAAGAACATGATATATGGTCAGTGGCACCAGAATCCAAAATCCATGCGGACTGCCCTAGCATTATCGAATTAATTTTTGTGTTGAGAGCATACTTGCCTTCATTTGGGGACTCCTCCTGTTCAAAGCTAGGACTAAGAGTAAGGGCTGCTGAGGTAGACGACTGCTTTTGCCATGTAGGTGGCTGATTTTGCCCCATTTGGTTCTGCAAAAGAGAGATAAGTTTCTGGATCTCATTAGGGGAATAGTTGTTACCATGTGAATCATTTGTCATTGCAGGTTGCTTCCCTTTGGACTTGAAACCTTGTACCCATCCTGGCGGGAAGCCATGTTTCTTATAACATTTCTCCACTGTGTGGCCATTCATACCACAGAATGTGCACTTAGCAACTTTGTTTCCAGAATTGTTGAAGTTCCTTCGGCTGTTAAAGTTGTTCACAGCGGCTACAACATCCTCATTGGTTGAGTTGATTTGAGTTGCATTAGCATGAGCCACTTCCAGTTCATATATAGCATCACCTTGTAGTTGCCTTTCAAATTTTTCAGTCATAACATACACTTTATGAATATCAGGCAGAGGATCAAGAACAAGAATGTTTGATTTGAATGAATTATATTCAACATTGAGGCCTTCAAGAAATCGAATAATCTGATCTGTTTTTCTTTCGTCTTTGATCATCTCAAACAGATCGCATGAACCACTCGGTTCACATTTGCACATCGTTAATGGCCGCAATTCATTCATTTGCTCCCACAGACCACGGCATCTAGTATAGTATTCATTAACTGAAAGTTTACCTTGCTTGAGGCCATAGATTTCACCTTGTAGAATAGAAATCCGATGCGCATCGCGTTGAGCGAATCTTTCCTTCAAGTCGTTCCACACATCCTTGGCCCTTTTCATGTATAGAATGCTTTGGACGATGGATGGATGGACGGATCTGCAAATCCAGGAGCAGATCATTAGATTACACCTCCTCCATGGCGGATACTTAGCATCTGTTATATTCGGCTCGGCGACACTTCCGTCAATTATTCCCTATTTGTTTTTGACTTCTAGAGCGTTCTGCATGGAGACGCTCCATGTGCTATAGTTACTGCTGCCGGCAAGGGGAGGTGAAACTAGAATGGCGTTCGAGCTTTCATTGCTACTCAAGAACAATGGATTCTCGACATCTTCTTCATTGATGCTCCTCTGCGGAGCAGAGTTCCTCTGCGGATCTCTTGTGCGAATCGGCGATTGCATGACGGGAGTTGTGGATCGTGATCTGTGGCTGGATTCTTCTGCTACAGCTGCGGCGTAGGATCTTCTCTGCTCTGATACCATGATGAGAGCGAGACAGAGAGATGAATGGAGGGAAAGGAGTTTGTTAGGTGAGCATTGCAAGATTGAAACCAAAAGAATTGATTCTGTTAAACTTCAAGTACGTGCATACAAAGCTTTATAAGAAAGATGAAAGCTGGCGATGGCAGTTGTAACTGCTCTTATCCATGTAATTACTGCACTACCCCTCACTATATATGCTAATAGAACAAGCATATAAAAAAAGTTGACCAAGCAGAGAAGGTTAGTTCAGCCATCGATGCACATTTGTGGAACAAAGCAATACTTTTCAGATTATGCCACTAAATTGAACAAGCAGATAAACGAAATTGGTGGAAATTTTTTTGCTCAATAGCAATCTTTACTCAAAAGCGGCAAAAACAAATCTAAACGAAGAGTAAATCTAAAAATATATAGTCCCATTCAGTTTCTCTGCGAGTTGTTCGATAAAATGCCAAGAACAAATTTAAATTTAAATTTAAATATATATTATCGAAGAACAAAAACATGTATTGTCGATCAAGAACCACGTAGAGTATGTGGACAAAAACAAAAGTATGTAAATAATTTTTAATAAATACCTTGATGATGATGTAAGAGATGAAATTCGACAGACTAATCTTTTGCTTCTGCGGTATTTGATATGAGGGTTTTTGTTTAATTCTAAATTTTATATATGCTAAGAAATAAATCTTCTGATAAAATTCAAATAGAAGAGGCGTCAATTTTCTCTTAAAAAAAAAAAAAAAAAGACGCACCATCAACTTTTTATAATTTTCTTTCCAAATTTACTAAATAATTACTAAACAAATAATAGAGAAAAATAAGAAATATTTAACTATATTTAATATTTTAAATAATTAGTTTTTTGGTAATGTACATATATAACTAAAAGACAAAATTTGTTCAATAATTTGATTATTTTAAAATTGAATTACAGTGTGGGTTATTATTTAACTATACTTTTTTTTTGACAGTGGCGGAGCCACAATGGGGGCAGTGGGGGCAGCGGGGGCAGCTGCCCCCACTCCCCCACCCCATATATATAGTATATATACTAAATATACCAAAACCTAAACATAAGGTAATTTGGCTTGGATGGTAGGGCTTTACCAGTTTACCAGTATCATACATTCATACCAAATGAAATGGTCTAGAGTCCGAAGCTTATTGTAAGTCAAATTTTGTTTTATTTTTAATTGAAATTTTGTTTTTGACATTTTATTTTGTTTTATTTTTAACTGAAATTTTGTTTTTGACATTTTTTCATATTAATAGGGAGAAATTTTAATTGGATTTTTTATTTGTAACATTGTGACTTTTTCTCTTATTTATTTTTACTTTCTTTTTTAATATTAATAGTAAGATGAGTGATTTATAATGTTTTCGATTCAAACTATTTTATCTAATTAATTATATTTTATATTTTGTTTTAAATATTTTTTAATCTTGATGTATTTTGGTTTTTTCATTTCTAGGTAACAATATTTATGACTCGGTCTCTAAGTGCTTTTTTTCTTTTTTTTTTTTCAAATGAAGCAATTCTACACCGATTTCAAAATATGAGAGAGTGTAGAGGAATATTATCTGTAGTTCATCATAAACTTTGTATTGTAATTTATAATGTATTTTGTATTTGAACAATCTTATTCGTATTTGATATTTTTTTATTTAAACAATTTTGAATTCATTTTACCCTTGCTTCTTCGCCCCCACTCAACTTAATTTCTGGCTCCGCCACTAAATGCACATTTGTGGAACAAAGCAATACTTTTCAGATTATGCCACTAAATTGAACAAGCAGATAAACGAAATTGGTGCAAAATTTTTTGCTCAATAGCAATCTTTACTCAAAAGCGGCAAAAACAAATCTAAACGAAGAGTAAATCTAAAAATATATAGTCCATTCAGTTTGTCTGCGAGTTGTTCGATAAAATGCCAAGAACAAATTTAAATTTAAATTTAAATATATATTATCGAAGAACAAAAATATGTATTGTCGATCAAGAACCACGTAGAGTATGTGGACAAAAACAAAAGTATGTAAATAATTTTTAATAAATACCTTGATGATGATGTAAGAGATGAAATTTGGCAGACTAATCTTTTGCTTCTACGGTATTTGATATGAGGGTTTTTGTTTAATTCTAAATTTTATATATGCTAAGAAATAAATCTTCTGATAAAATTCAAATAGAAGAGGCGTCAATTTTCTCTTAAAAAAAAAAAGACGCACCATCAACTTTTTATAATTTTCTTTCCAAATTTACTAAATAATTACTAAACAAATAATAGAGAAAAATAAGAAATATTTAACTATATTTAATATTTTAAATAATTAGTTTTTTGGTAATGTACATATATAACTAAAAGACAAAATTTGTTCAATAATTTGATTATTTTAAAATTGAATTACGGTGCGGGTTATTATTTAACTATACTTTTTTTTTGAGGACTACTGACTCGGTTACAATGTAGTATCTGTTCATAAACTACTTTCTCAACCTACTGAAACACAAAGACTCAGCATCGCCTTCACTGAGGCTCGAATCTGTCCCCTCCAACAAAGGGAGCAACCAAATGCCACTACCGGATGACACTAGACCACAAGGCCATTGACAAATATTTAACTATACTTAACATCCGTAATTTGCTGCATAGGTGATGGAATAGATGAAGGAGCAGTAGCCACCCGCCATGCAAGAAGGGCAGAATTAGCTGCAAAGTTGTAAGAAAATATATTTTTGCAATCCATTAATTAATTTATGATTTATAAAAATATATTTTTGTAAGAAAATTATAAATAATGTATTAAAAGAGAAGTTATGGAATGTTTGTAAAGATGTATTCAATTTAGAGTTCTAATGACTTCTCTAGACTTTTTAATATGATTTTTTTTAAGTCTATAAATGTTTATCTTACGGATTTTTATAAACTCCTACAAAGTTGACGAAAGTTTAAAAGATTCTTAGAAAGTCTAGAAAAATTTTACAAAAATCATTTAAAATTCATCACTTTAAAAGTCTTTGAAAATCTTTAAAAGTCTTGATTGAAACAAAATGGAACACTTTAATTTCTTGAAAGATTGAAGGCATGTATGTGTTCAAACTTATATTTCAATATAACCTTTGATAATTATGGTAATTAACATATATATTATTGGAATTAATTATAATGTAAATTTTGATCATAAAAGATGAAATTCTCTTGCTTCATGACCACACATCCTGACTTTATAGGATGATAGAGGATCCTTTGTCCATAAAGTATCATATTGGAAGAATTTATCACATTGGGTACGTGGACTCAATCACTCAAGTTATACTATTGCTTAAGAAGTAGAGATTGTGAAGAGTGGCAACCTTTAATGAAATTGTCACACTTAATCCTATTAATTTTAAGGTCATAATGTCAATAAAATGAAGGATATTTTCTTGACTAAAAATTGCTAATTACAGTATTACAACAAAATATATTTTCCCTAACTACAAAAGTAATCACACTATTACAACAAAAGTCATATATAGGCAAACAAAATACTGTTAAACAATGAAACATCAGCATTCCTTATCTCACATATAACCTCCCGGTTGTTCAATCATTTGATAACCAGAGTCATTCTTTGATAAATGATCACTATGAGCCAGACTCAATAGAATTCGTTTTTCTGTCGTTAAAGCGGAGAGCTGAACGAAGAATTTTCTTTCTTCCTCATGAATCAAATCACTGTTCGCGACCCATGATTCTATTTTATCATCAATCCATGATGTTTTTGTAATTGTTCATGACAAATTTTGTGACACTTTGTAATTTAATCACAAATAATATTCTTTTTGTACAACACTATTATATTATTTGTGATATATAACGTTTTTAATCACAGGCAATATGATAATTTTGACACTTTATTACGAATAAGATTAGTAATTGTGTGAACGCCTCAACGTCTCAACAACAACCTGATCAACCATCTCATAAACCAAGCCGAATTGGGAGAATTTTTCTATATATGTGATTTGTTTATTTATTACGTAGGAAATTAGTATTGATTCAATTCCAAGCGGAAAACGCAACGGGTGAACCCTAACCTCATTCCGCTTTTAATTTCTTTCCGATCCTCTCCAATTCTTGGATCGCCATGGAAGTTTCAGCCGCAAAGAAAGCTCGACCGCCGCCGCACATACCAATCGAGATGATTCGCAATATACTTTTGAAAGTGAAGATGAAAGCTCTGATCCGATGTAAATGCGTATGCAAAGAATGGTGATCCACCATAGAAGACCCCGATTTCAAGCTCTCCTACCGCGGCGGCCGGCGACTGCTTGTGGCGGCGGCGTCCGGCAGCACCTTATCTTTTGCATCCATAACCACCGACGACACTCCCCGCATCAAGACGCTATTCCAGCGGCGCGTACTGAGTGATGGTGATTGGTGGTCCGTCGTTTGGTGTTGTTGCAACGGCCTCGTGCTTTTCTCTGTGCTACAACATATTCTGTTGTGGAATCCCTCCACTCTCTGCTGCACAAAAGTGCTTGAGCTTCAATGTTTGGAGCCTTCTTCTTGGTGGCATCGTCTAGATGTGGTCTCAGCCTCCGGGCTATGTTATGTCCCGTCCACGGGAGATTACAAGGCTGTTCTCTTACTCCGCTCCGACAATGAAACTGTTCTTGTAGCTAGCCTGAAGAATAAACAGTGGCTACAAGTTTTGTTTCCTTACCACGCAATCTCTGTTAGAGACGGCGGGGCTAATTTTCACAACACACTCCATTGGAGGTAGCTCATTCCGCTAGGGATTGGTGTTCCTCACGGAGATGTAAAAAAGTAATTATTTTGATGCGGAGAGTGATGAATTCAAAGAGTTGCCCACCCCTAATTTTCCGGTGAAAAGTTGTGCGATTCTTGGGTTGGGAATCATAGACGACGACTATCTCTGTATGGCTCGGAGAAGAGGAAGGAAACAGGGAGGTTGAAGTGTTGGTTATGAAGGAACATGGAGTGAAGAATTCGTGATCAGTAGTTTTTTTTTTTTTGAAAACAATCCAAGGAGTATATTCATATTAAATTAACCCACATATTAAATTAAAAGAGGTCATCATAATCATATTAATTAATTTAATGATAATGCCTTTAAATTTAACACTCATTTAATAAAAATCTTAATACCAGACTATTTATGGTTAAAAATGAAAGTTAAGATACATGTTTTGGTCCAATTAAAAATTGATGATTAAAAGGAATACTAGCCCAATAGTCAAAGGATCATTTATGGTATTAACTATTATACTTGTGTGCAGGATTTTCATTGACTTGGGAAAATTATGATATTGGGGTAGAGTACTAATGGAATGAGGAACGGGAGCTAGGCCTTAGGCGCAATGCAATCTAGTTTGGGTGTATGGAAAATAATGTACTCCTAATTTGCATTATAGAATAAACTAGTAAGGAAGACTTGGGATTGTTATGCCGTGGACCAGGTCTACTTTGCAAGGTGGACCTGAGTCTACATTCACATACACTATACTCTATATTCACAATTTGTAAACTCCACATTCACACATTATAGCCTTATAGGATTATATGTTTAGTAACTATACTCTACATTCACATACACTATACTCTACATTCACAATTTGTAAACTCCACATTCACACATTCAAAACTCTATATCCACAGGTCCTATACTCCACATTCACAACTTGAGAACTCCACATTCACACAATACAGGACTACAAGTTGCTAGAACTTCTTAACTATTACAGATTCACACATGCATAACTCTACATTCACGATTTCTATACTCCATATTCATAATTTGAAACCTCCACATTCACACATTTCTGGGCAACTCTACATTCACACAATCATAAATCTACATTCACACTTTGAAACCTCTACATTCATACATAGCAATATGTTTACTAATTTAAAAAGAAAAAAGAAAAAAAAAGACAAAAACGACGTAGTTTTGGACCCAGGTCCACCTTGCAAGGTGGACCTAGGTCCACAGCATAATTTGCCGAAGACTTGAGTGAGGCATAGATATCCCAATCGTTATACCCTGCACCATGGTGCACATAGCAATGTGCACTACGTATGTAAACGACGTCGTTTCGATGTTAGTGGACGCGGACGCAAATGACTACAGGGAATTCATAATCTATAATACACATCATCATTATCTAGAATACACAGAACGTTTGCCTATAATACACAGAATGTTTGCCCAGAATACACAGAATATTGACACAAAATACGCAATGTTAGTGGATGCGGACGCGAATGACTCCAGTGAATTCATTATCTATAATACACATAATCATTATCTAGAATACACAGAACGTTTGCCTAGAATACACAGAATGTTTGTCCAGAATACACAAAGTATTGACACAAAATACACATAACTCATCATCCTAACATTCGAATGCACAAACACATCACAACCTATGTTAATAACATAAATACACAGAATATTGACACAAAATACACAGAACTCATCCTCCTAAACATTCGAATGCACAAACACATCACAACATGTGTTACTAACATGAATACACAGAACGGTTGCCTCAAATACACAGACCGGTTGCCTCAAATACACAGAATGATTGCCTGGAATACACAGAATATTAACATAAATATAGTACGTGATCGGCCGAAACGGAAAATATGATTTCCAAAAAAACGCGTGATTAATTTACAATGCTCAAAACGACGTCGTTTACGTACGTGGTGCACATTGCTATGTGCACCATGGTGCACAGTATAATATGCCTAGATATCCCAGTCCAATTCATGTTGGTTTTAAATTATAGGGTCCGGCCAGGCCTTTCTTATGGCCCAATGCTAGAAGGACTCACTAGTCTGGTTATTTTTTTTTCTAATGAAGTTTAAAATACTCACCCATGTGAATGGCCAGTCTCCTTCTACTTAATGCGCTAACCGTTGAAACCGATGATTAGTCTTCTGACTATCGGTTGGGGAAGGATACCTTTGGCTTTGAGCAACAAAAGAAATGAAGTTTAAATATATATATATATATATATATATATATATATATATATATATATATATATATATGGATGCACTCCCATGCGAACTGCCGCCCAGGTAAGAAATGAGAACGCTTCACAGCCGTCCACATGGCCAAATCAACGAATCAGATGCAATTTTAAAAAAAATAACACGGTAGCATTTTCGTAAATATCTGAAAATTTGGTGCACCTAGTTTCACTTACAAGTGCACCTAGTTTCACTTAAAAGTGCACCTAGTTTCACTTACAAGTGCACCTATTTTTGCACCTATTTTCACTTACAAGTGCAAGTAATTTACCTTGTTAATATTCATGCACCTATTTTCGCAAATACTTTCACTTACAAATGCAAGTAATTTACCTTGTTAATATTCATGCACCTAGGTGCACTTAGTTATAACATTATGTGCACCTAGTTATAACATTAGGTGCATTTAGTATTGATGCTCAGTGTACAATTCACTTGCACCTGTAATACATTTTACTTGCATCTGCAATACATTTTACTTGCACTTGTGCAAGTATTTTACTTTGTTAACATTCATGCACCTGGGTGCAACCAATCTGCACCTAGTTATAACATTAGGTGCACCTAGTTATAAGTTATAACATTAGTTGCACTTAGTATTGATGCTCAGTGTACAATTTACTTGCACTTTTAATACATTTTACTTGCACGTGTGCACCTATTTTCACTTACAAATGCAAGTAATTTACCTTGTTAACATTTATGCACCTAGGTGCACCTAGGTGCATCTAGTTATAACATTGCGTGCACCTAGTTATAACGTTAGGTGCAACTACATTCCGGACACGTGGTGCGCTGTGCACTACTACACAAACGGCTTTTAACGTCGGCTAAGTAGATCCTTTAACGTCGGCTAAAAGCCGACGTTGATCTGGCCGACGTTGTAAGTGTACACATACAACGTCGGCTTAATCATAACTAGAAGAAGGAGGAAGCATTTCTCCATAAATCATTTTTAATACACAAACAATAGTCGACTTGACTCAATACGACGTCGGCTAGGAGTGATAGCCGACGTCGTATAGCGCCGAGCCTTAATGATGCAACGTCGGCTAACTACCTAGCCGACGTCGTATCGACGCCCGAATTCAATTCGGGCTATGATACGACGTCGGCTAGGAAGTTAGCCGACGTCGTATCCGCCGTAATTGGATACGACGTCGGCTAACCTCCTAGCCGACGTCGTATCATATCCTAAATTGAATGATACGACGTCGGCTAGGTAGGTTAGCCGACGTCGTATCGTCTGTCGATGGCTAATATGTATGATACGACGTCGGCTAATAACTTAGTCGACGTCGTATCGCACCGTCTTATAAAGTACACCCTTTAACGTCGGCTATTAGTAAATAACCGACGACGTTATAGGATTTTATAACATACAACGTCGGCTAAATACTTAGGCCGACGTTAATTAGCCGACGTTGTATGTGATTTCTGTAGTAGTGGTGATTTGTCCGCATTTCTCTCCTGGGCGGCCAGTACGCATTTGAACGCGATCCTATATATATGTATGTATGTATGTATGTATGTATGCATGCATACATGCATGTACATAAGTAAAATTCAACACGGGTTTGTTCTTAATTATCCTATTTAATATTGCTTCCACCTAACTATTACAATCCTTTTAAAATAAATAAATAAATTCAATTAATACAAACTAGTGTTTTCACCCTGCGATGCACGGATGAATTTGTTATATATATATTAAGAATATTGGATCGATATATAAATATAAATTATAACATCAATATTATATAGTGCAATTGAAGATATGTTTTGGATCGATTATGTTTTCTGATGTTATCCTTGTTTGAATTCCAACAATAATTGCTTAATTAATAGCTAATGTGTAGATGTACGCATGCGGTGCTAGAATTTTAGAGATTTTATATATCATTGTTTAGGAATTAATTGCTGTTCTAACTCATATGTATGGAAAATATATTTTTGTGTAGATATATAACAATTTTTCCATCTTGGAAAAAATATAATATCACGGTTGTATTTAAACATTATTGAAAATCTCTTTGTAAACAATTGGTAGTAGCAACACAATCTTGTCTATCATCGTCTAGAACTAATTAACACTTTCAGGCTATCATCAGGATGGGTGACTCGGGAGAAAGCCATGTACAATTGCCCGTGATTAAAAAACTGGTTTTTTCAGCAATAACACAACATGAGTTAGTGTTCGGCCCTAGCTTTTGTTGATAGTCATGGCATATGCAAGCATTAATGGGAATTATTTATGCTAGAACTTGAAGGGCAATCTCGTATC
>CP025647.1:21321750-21348287 GCA_003576665.1 Ipomoea trifida | reverse complement strand
TTGATCTTTATAGGCACGCCCTCGAAGATGTGCTCACATGCCTTGACTTCTCCCGATGCCACTTTGACCGCTATCCTCGTCGCTGCGCTAGGCACAATGCCCAGCTCACGGACCAACTTCGAGGATATAAAAGAATTAGAGGCTCCGGAGTCGAACAACACCAAGGTGGGGACGGAGAGCACTGGGAAGATGCCGGTGACCACGTCGCAGCTCTCGGCCTGGGACTTGTTCATAATGAGAAGCTCCCCCGTCGTAGATGGGACTCCTTCCTTTCCACTTGCTCTCTCGAAGCCAGGGAGAGTCACTCCCTTGCTACACGAGCCGCTGCCTCCTGAAGTCCTTGCCGTTCCAGCGTCAGCCGCCTTCAGCTTCTTGAGGCGATCCAGCATTCCTCCTCCTGCGCCTGGGGCTTCCTCCCGTTTTCGTGACGGTAGCATGGTGCAAAGGGGGAGATACTAACAGGAGGCGAAAAGAACACTGCGGTCGGTCTAAACCAAACACACAAGAAAGCAAGTGAGAACGAGCTCACAGCAACAAACAACAAACAACCTGCAAAGCATAAACAAAAGCAAGTAAACGAGTCCTCACCGCGCGGCCTAGAATTCACACATCTTAGAACTCTTAAACATCTTAATTTCTACTGATCAAGTCCTAGAGTCTCAGATTACAACCCTAGGATCTCTATTCAGACCTCAACACAGGCTCTGATACCAACTGTGACACCCCAACCTCACACAGGCTGAGATAGATGAAACTTAGCACAACAGCTGCCTATCTCAACCAACAAACCAAACATAGCGGAAGCGAATTTAAAACTTAAGGGCGTCATGCCAGGGTAATTTTCCAGGAGGGCACACAACATACGCATCTTTTTGTCAGAAATGTCATCAGTTCCAGATTGTCTGCTCTCAACAATCTTGTTCAGGATGTCTACAACAAACTCATAATCCATTTTCAACATCTTCTTCTTCAAAATAGATGGAAAGGATGAGGGTTGTGAGTGACCTTTCATCTTCTTCCTGCTATATTTCTTCTCAGAGCAATCTGGATGAAAACCATCCCCATAAATAGGAAAGTCAAACACTCTCCTAATGTCTTCTTGAGATATCACAACTTCAGTGTCATTTACTACTGAGTGAATTTCATCAACGCCATTGACAGATTGTATTTCAGCATTTATATAGAACTGCGTTACATCAATGGGGTAACATGCTTTGTGATTAAAAGTAACAAAATTTAGAAGGTTACCATCCTCAAGGCACTTCACAACGTGATTTCCAAAATCTTTGTCAAGGACTTTGTCAAGAAAACCTTTCACATCAAGCATCGAACCGGCCTTAACCATGCAACTGCTGGACTTCTGACCTTTGACAGAAGTGGAGAAGAACTTGAAAACTTCCACATCTTCGCATGGTCTGGTTATAATCTGTGGAGGTCTTAACGGTTCTTCAGTGGCTGGTGTCTTTTCCGGCAAGGGTGAGGGTTTTGGCTGTGGACCATGGGTAGTAGCAACATCATCGGAGGATGAGCTTGAGCTTTCAGACGAGGAACTTGATCCAGAAGATGACATGACTTTCAACTTTAGGTGAGTTTGAAGAGATTTTAAGGTTTAGAGGGTAACGGTGCTTTTTGGGAGGGTAAAAGGTAAAAAGTGATGGTGAGAGATATTTATATATGGTGAGAGATGATGGATCGGGTGTATCGGGTCATTTCAGAAGGAGTGGGTCGTATTTATGTGTAAGAGACAAAAACCCTTAATTGCCCTTTAATGAGGGGGCAAAAATGGCATAAAGCCGTATGTGAGATTTGGACTGATAAGGGTAGTTTCCCATGAGGTGAAATAGCTATTTAATGAGGTGAGAGAAACACACTCATTTTGCTATCACGTCTTGATGACCCGTCCTTTCATGTCAGACAGTTCAGAGAATGTGGAGCATATTCCTCGGCATTTACTTCGAATAGGGTACTGACACGTGTATTCACACGATCCCACGTTTTCAAGTTGAACGGTCATTAGAGGTTGTGTCCAAGAATCTTATTCAACAAGATACATTTGCAACCCTTCGATCATGAGTAGTGCATACGAACAGTTGAGGGTTAAGGATTCGGTATCTTAATCCTTCGGTCAGTGAGAGTTCGGTTGTCATATTTGCTTTGTGCTTTAGCAGTCTTCGGTATAGAGTTTGACATCCTTCGATAAGATTTTAACACTTTGGAAAAGGAAAGACAGACTACGCAAGCAAACTGGAAATTCCATTCATTTGATAAAGATAACAGGAGACAACCAAGATAACATTTTAAACCGACCAACCCATCCCTGATCTACAAGGCATGACATCTATCTTCTTGCCTTGCCTTTGCCCCTATTTTTTGCATGTCTACTATTGGCAGTAGACATAAGGCTTTGCCCTTGGCTGCTCTCCGTAGTAGGAGGGCTGGGAGTTGGTACAGCACTTGGGGCAGCATCAGGAACCCAAGATGGAGCCATCGGTCCATAGCCAGGTTCGTTTTCAAGCACCGAGGACTTGTCGGATACATCATCTGGTTCAAGCATCGCAAGGTAGCGAAGATAGTCCTCGTCATGATCAGGATTTACTGGCTGATCTTGGGCTTGATTCCTCTGGTACCAACCCTGGATGTCATTCCAGGCATCATCTCCAGTATCGTTCAACGAAGGGGGAGGGGTCAACCTTGGCCAGAAAGGTCCCTCGTTCGGTGGAGCTAAGCCCTCAGAATAGAAGCCTGGAACCGACATAGTTGGTGGCTTGGGCACGAGATCCTCAGAGTCCGAGTCGGAGAGTTCTAGAGGATGTGCAGAGGTGTCACCTTGGAGAGGTTCTCCCTTTTCCTCTCTTAGCTTGTTATGTTTGCTGGTGCCTTCTTTCAACAAAAGTCGAAACGAAAACCTCTTTTTGACGGGTTTCTCTTCAGAGCAAGCCTTTTTGCCTTTGCCTTTATCCATATCTGCAAAAATAGAAGACAACACAAGGAATTAGGTGTTAGGATACCTCTTCCTTCCTCGGTTGTGATCTATTTATAGAGAGAATGAAGCATTGTGATTGGCTGAGATCCATCTGACGTGACCAAACAATGTTGCAACTGTCCAAAATTTTGAGCTTATCCATTAAATGAATCCGTGAACTCCTGATTCTGATGTGCATTAACTGCAGGATGTCATAACCGATAAGTCCTTTCAGTTTTGGAGCGATTCATTTGTCTCTCATTAATTCATCTCGATCATTCTGAGTTCATGCCTTAGGGTGGAGAATCTTGCTTCGGCAAGTGGTTTCGTGAGTATATCTGCAAGCTGGTCTTCGGTATTTACGTACTCAAGCTTGATATCCTTTTTCTCTGCATGATCTCTAATGAAGTGATATTTTATATCAATATGCTTGGTTCGTGAGTGTAAAACCGGATTTTGGGTTATTGCGATAGCACTTGTGTTATCACACATAATGCTGACTTCTTTGGCAGATACATCATAGTCTTTGAGTTGTTGCACCATCCACAATATTTGTGCACAACAGCTACCAGCCGCTATGTATTCGGCTTCAGCAGTGCTCGTAGCAATAGAGTTCTACTTTTTGCTAAACCAAGAGACCAGTCTTCCCCCTAAGAATTGGCATGTTCCTGATGTGCTTTTTCGGTCAATTTTACAACTAGCAAAGTCTGCGTCCGAATACCCAACTAAGTCGAAGACATCACTCTTCGGATACTAGAGACCCACACTTTGAGTCCCTTTTAGATATCTCAGTATCTTTTTGGCAGCGCTCAAGTGACTCTCCTTCGGATTTGCTTGAAACCGAGCACATACTCCTACAGCAAATGATATGTCTGGACGACTTGCTGTGAGATATAATAGAGAACCAATGATTCCTCTATACTATGTTTGATCCACATCCTTTCCTTCATTGTCGATATCCATTCGTAATGAACTGTTCATGGGTATTTTAACTGAGGATTTCCCATCAACTCCAAACTTCTTGATGAGATCCTTGGTGTATTTTGCTTGATTGATAAAGATACCATTTTGTTCCTGTTTGACTTGAAGACCCAGGAAGCTAAGTAATTTAATTCTCCCATCATGCTCATCTCAAATTTTCCTTGCATGAGTTTTGAGAATTTTTCACATAGATCTGAATCGGTACTTCCAAAGATAATATCATCAACATATATCTGTACCAACAGAATGTGATCTCCATTTTTTATTCTAAAAAGGGTTTTGTCAACTACCCCTTTTGTGAATCCACAACTTATCAAAAAGCATGATAAGGTGTCATACCAAGCCCTTGGAGCTTGTTTTAAACCATACAAAGCCTTTTTGAGTTTATAGACTTTATCCATCCCGACTTCAGAGATAAAACCTGGGGGCTGCTCGACATATACTTCTTCTTCCAAAAGCCCATTTAAGAAGGCACTTTTTACATCCATTTGATAGACTTTAAAGTCTTTCCATGCAGCATATGCCAGAAAAATCCTTATAGCTTCGAGTCTGGCAACAGGAGCGAAGGTTTCATCAAAATCTATCCCTTCTTCCTGACAGCATCCTTTAGCGACTAACCGAGCCTTGTTCCTAACAATGACTCTTTGTTCATTCATCTTATTTCTGAATACCCATTTAGTTCCAATGACGTTTTGATGTGTTGGTCGTGGAACCAGTTCTCATACATCATTTCTCTCAAATTGATGTAGTTCATCTTGCATGGCAATGACCCAGTCCGAGTCATTTAAAGCTTCTTCAACGGTCTTTGGTTCGATTTGAGATATAATACATGCCATCATGCATTCTCGAATGGATGCATGAGTTCTCACATTATCATGTATATCACCGATGATTTGATCTTGAGGATGATTTCTCAACCATTTTAGATCTGGTTGAAAGGTGGTAGGAGGTGTTCCTTCATCGATGGAGGGTTCGCCTTGATTGCTTCCATCTTGCTGAACTATTGATTGTTCTAGCTCATTTCCATCATTCGGTAACACTTCGGTTTGTGGTGAAGTATTCGGCAAAAGATTAGGAAAGAGTGGATAATCATCGTCTTCTGAGTCTGATCCTTTGGATAGTTCTTCAATTTCTCTATCTTTCGTCTCTTCATCAGCTTGGTTCTTAGTGATCACCACGCCCTCTTTTGATGGTTCGTCGAAGACTACGTGTATTGATTCTTCAATCACCATGGTTCGCTTGTTCAGTACTCGGAAAGCTTTACTCTTTTCGGAATATCCCATGAATATTCCTTCATCAGCACGTTCATCAAAAACCTTTAGATGTGACTTCCCATTGTTATGTATGAAGCATTTACTTCCAAATATATGAAAGTATTTTACAACAGGTTTTCTCCCTTTCTAGAGTTCGTAAGGTGTGGCTCCATGATCTTTATGGATAAGAGATCTGTTTTGAGTGTAGCATGCTGTGTTTATTGCTTCGGCCCAAAAACGTTTCGGTAGGCCTGAGAAAGCAATCATGGATCTTGCTGCTTCCTTGAGAGTTCTGTTGCGTCTTTCAGCTACACCATTCTGTTGAGGAGTTCTTGCTGCTGAAAGCTGATGCAGTATACCATGTTGTCCACAGAAATCCTGGATGACTTTGTTTACAAACTCAGTTCCTTGATCAGATCGTATTTTGACAATACTTAGATCCTTTTCTGTTTGAAGTCTTCGGAGCAAGTCTAGAAGAACTTTCTCAGTTTCATTCTTCTTCCTTAGAAAAGATGTCCATGTATATCTTGTGTAGTCATCTACTACCACAAGAGTGTACTTTCTCCCACTTAGACTAACTGGATCAACTGGTCCAAATAAGTCCATATGAAGTATATCAGACTTAATGGCCTTGCATTTGTGTTGAGAGATTTCGTTTTGAACGAAGACTTGATCTGCTTTCCTTTTTGACATGCTTCACATACTTTATCCTTGTCATAGATTACATTCGGTAAACCTTCAACCAGTTCCTTTCTTGCAAGCTTATTGATGGCCTTAAAGTTGAGATGGTTGAGTTTATGATGTCATTCCCAACTTAGATCTTGCTTGCTTTTGGCGATCAAACAAGTATTCGGTCTTACTGTCTCCCACGTGACAACATACATATTATTTCTTCGTTTTGCTGTTAAGACAACTTCATGAGTTTGTTCTGAGATAACTTGACATACATCCCTTGAGAATATAACTTTGTATCCTTTGTCACAAAACTGACTTGTGCTTAAAAGATTGAACTTTAATCCTTCAACATAAGAAACTTCTTGGATGATTAACCCATTGTTCATAACATCTCCGGTGCCCATGGTTCGTCCATTTGAGTTCCCACCGAAGACTACTTTAGGACCATTCTTCGCTTTATAATTGCTCAGTTCAGATTTATTTCCAGTCATGTGTCTTGAGCAACCGCTATCTAAATACCAGATGGTCCTGTTTCCCTGCATTCAAAGATTAAGTGTTTTTAGGTACCCATACCTTCTTGGGTCCTTGTCGGTTAGCGGTGAGCTTGGGCATCCATGCATACCTAGAACTCGTAAGGTTCATCCTTGGTCCACGATACCCGTTAAACACGCGATAATCATAAGGACATTGAATGTTAACCCTATTGGTTACAAATGGGTGTTTTTACGAAAGAGATGATGTGGTATAATAGCGAGTATTTGTGGCATATGGGTTCACGCAGAAACCCTTGATTAATTTTAATGAAATCTCCCATGTATATGACATTAAGTTCCGCTATACAAGATAATTGGCAAAATAAACATATATATGTAGCTAATAAACGTTGTGACCATATTACAATAAGGTCATTGGACAGTATGGTCATTATATGACCTTAGCACATATCATAATTGACTGAGTAATTCTCCTTTTTGAAGAAGGAATTATGTGTCATTATAAATTCTTTAAAGGATTACGAATAGAGTTATTAGCCTCATTTAGAAGGGATAATATGTACCATAAGTGTTCTTTATTGAATTGTAAATGAGCATAGAATTACTAAATTTGATCCTTGATGGATTTATAATTCTCAAAATAATATTACAACATGTTTGTTGTTGAAATACAAAGGCTTTATTTAAATCGTAAAGCAATTAACTAAGTAATTTCCTCCTGAAGCAGGGAAATGTAAAAATCAAAATATACCGTTAGTACCTATTGAGAGGCTACTAATCATTATCTCAACCTATGTTGGTGTTATAAACATCGTAAAGAGCTTAATGGTATTAGCTCTAAAAACGAATTTTAGAAATGAAAAGAGTTGGTAAAACCAAGTATCACCTTGACCTGCAGATCGAGTATTTCCTTGAAAGGAATTTATACACCAATCATTCTATTTTTATAAAGATGTCTTTAATGCATTTCATATGGATAAGTATGATTAACTTATCACACTAACGGTTATATCTCTTGAAGAGGATAAGGAACCGTTTAGACTTAGAAAAATGATATTGAGGACATTCAGGGACTTTAAGTCCATTACTTCATTATTATTGGAACACTACAGAAGAACTAGAAGTTCCGTGATCATATTAGGACTGACATTGTCCTTATAATGAAATCACTTATAACTCCTAGTGCTCCAAATATCCTCTAGTAAAGATATGCGATAAACCAATGTGTGTTTCTCATAGATCACTTGGTTATGCATGTTCTACCTTCACTACCTTACAGGAGGATATTAACCTATAGTAACAATCCTGAAGATTGTCATATCATCTCTTCTACGATCCCTTTAAAACAATTATTCTACTTTAAGCAATGTAGAAATTGAAGATTGTTATCTTCAGGGGGAGATGCGGACTACATTTATTTAAATCAATCCTGAAGATTGGGTCCTAAAATGACCAACAATTGTACTCTTTTGCAACCTATATACCATATACTCTTTTCCTCACTAGATTTTTTCCATTGGGTTTTTCTAGTGTGGTTTTTAACGAGGCATGAGTATGATATAATAAACGGTGAGAAAGTTGCAAATAAATACATAAATACATGAACCCCGAAATCTTGATAATTATGCCTTGAAGGCTTATGATTGTACTATTTTTCCCTTAACTAAGTTTTTCCCACTGGGTTTTCTTAGTGTAAGGTTTTTTTAACGAGGCAATTAGGAAGGTTGTTGTCTTTAGGGGGAGCAACAACATACACATAAATTATTGGTCCAGAAGACCATCAACTCTTACAAATCCTGAAGATTAAAAATTTATGGTTGTACTCTTTTCCTTAGCTAAGTTTTTTCCCACTGGATTTTCTTAGTATAAGGTTTTTAATGAGGCAACCAATACTATATATGATTTTATAAATATCATGTACTCTTTTCTTCAACTAGGTTTTTCCCACGAGGTTTTCCTAGTGAAGTTTTTAATGAGGCATGAAAGTATTTGAATATACCATTCATATACCGTATACTCTTTTCTTGTCTAGGTTTTTCCCATAGGATTTTCCTAGCAAGTTTTTAACGAAGCAAGATCGTGGATAAATAATGTCCAAGGGGGGGTGTTATAAAGAAATGTATTTAGTAGCCATTATTTTGTAACTGTTGTAACTGTCACCATTATGATTGTTATTATTACTACTGTTATATATATATATATATATATATAGAGAGAGAGAGAGAGAGGATCGTGTTCAAATGCGTACTGGCCGCCCAGGAGAGAAATGCGGACGAATCATAGCGCGCCACGTGTCCGGAATGTAGTTGCACCTAACGTTATAACTAGGTGCACGTCATGTTATAACTAGGTGCACTCAGGTGCGTAAATGTTAACAAGGTAAATTACTTGCACCTACAAGTGAAAATAGGTGCACGCGTGCAAGTAAAATGTATTACAAATTTACAAGTGCAAGTAAATTGTACAATGAGCATCAATACTAAGTGCACCTAATGTTATAACTAGGTGCACCTAATGCTATAACTAGGTGCACATAGGTTGCAACCAGGTGCATGAATGTTAGCAAAGTAAATTACTTGCACAAGTGCAAGTAAAATGTATTACAGGTGCAAGTGAATTGTACAGTGAGCATCAATATTAAGTGCACCTAATGTTATAACTAGGTGCACTTAATGTTATAACTAGGTGCAACCTATGTTATAACTAGGTGCACCTAGACGCACCCAAGTGCATGAATATTAACAAGGTAAATTAATTGCATTTGTAAGTGAAAGTATTTGTGAAAATAGATGCATGAATATTAATAAGGTAAATTACTTGCACTTGTAAGTGAAAGTATTTGCGAAACTAGGTGCACTTGTAAGTGAAACTAGGTGCACTTGTAAGTGAAACTTGATGCACTTGTAAGTGAAACTAGGTGCACCAAAGTTCCAGTTATTTACGAAAATGCCACCGCGTCATTTTTTTAAAATTGCATCTGATTCGTTGATCTGGACACGTGGACGGCTGTGAAGCGTTCTCATTTCTTACTTGGGCGGCAGTTCGCATGGGAGTGCATCCCTATATATATATATATATATATATATATATATATATATATATATATGTCCTTTGTGACTTGTACATGAATGATGAAATGAAACCACTTTCTCCCTATTCTTTGTTCTCTCTATCCCTTTACTGTTTCCCTGCAACCTGCAATGTTCCTGTAATGTTCACGGGTTAGGAGCTAATGGCCAACGGGTAAACTACCTTACAACACCTAGTACATTATTTCATAAGTTGAGTTTTCTCTAAGTTGAGGACTTTTACTAAAATATTGATTTACAAAATGTTATCTTATTTTGATTCAAAAAGAATGTTCAAAAGTAAATTTTTTTTTTCAAATGTGGAAGCTATTTGATGATATGAGAACTTGATGTGATAGTGTGATTTAATTTATATTGAGGAGTGCCAGTAAGGAACAATCCTCGGGTACTAGGGCACTATGGTGTGTCCTGTTGAGGCAGGTCTGTGTAACCTAATTTCAGGAGTAGTCAGTTGCAACGTTATCCTAGCTACTAGGGCTGGTAACTTCCCAGTGAGTCTTGGAATCCTCAATTCAGGGGTGTGCACAATTAAGGTTAAAGTCCGGTTTCCACTGTGAATGAGAATTTGTGTGAAGTGTTCAGTTGAGGTATACTTTTCACTAGGGCCTGAATACAAAGAACCATGTCTCATTATGATTATGTTGTGCTTCCATATGTTTTTACTTTACCTTATATTTTAATTGAGTTTTCTAAATTAAAGGCATTGCAATCGAGCTTTGGAAATTGGTAAAGTGTTTCCCTTTTCCTAAAAAAAAAAATTTTGGGGCAAGTAGTCCCTTACTTAGCAAGTGTTGCTAACCCCTTACTTTCTTGGTGTGTCTTGAAATCTCTAAATGAGCAACAGGTATTTTTCCTTAATTGATTATTTGATGTTTTATGATATGATTAATTGTGGCTATTGCACCCCGTAGGTGTGCATCCTCAAGGTATGTGTTTTAAGTGTTTAAGATTTTGTTGATTGAAAGCATGGTATGAAAATTTTGATTATGTGTACCTTGTTGCCTCTATCTTCTGATTCAGGTATTAGTTCAAGTTACAGGGACGTAACTTTTTTTAACGAGGGTAGGTTTTAACACCTCTTTTAGGTGTTGTAGCCTAGAGTTGAATAATTTAATTTTGGATCTTAATTTAAGATAAGACTGCTTCGAGGACGAAGCTTTCTTTTAAGGATGGTAGATTGTAATACCCGAGATTTTCTGCCAGTTTCGTTTATTTCAACTTCCAAAATTATCCCTAATTCCTTCTCAATGTTCATTTGGTACCTAATCCATGTTTATTGAAGTCTACTCCTATGTTCATATTCATTGGAACCGTGAACCCTATTCATTTGGACCAACTAGTTGTTATACTATCTAGTATATTATTTTTATAATTACTAGTATTTTCGTCCGTGCGTTGCACGGAATGGATTTGTTATAATATTTAAAGAATATTTGGATCAATATACAATTATACATATTATAACATCGAATATTATATAGCGCAATTGATGAAATTGATTGGATCGATTATGTTTTCTGATGTTTTCCTTTGAATTAGAACAAATAATTGTCCAATTACCCGGGCGTGGATAAATTTTTTTTATTATATATTGAAATAATAAAAATAAAGATGAAATTATAAAAAATTCTAATATTGAACGTGTACATTTATTTGATTATAAGATTAGTACAAAAATATTACTCAATTAATTGAATAATATATGACTTGTTTGTCTAAAATTATCTTAAAAAGATCTAAGTAAGTAATATGACTTATATATATTATATTATTACTAAAATAAATATGAGAAAATGAGAAATAAATTAATTGTAATTATTATAAAAATAAATTCAAAGACCAATGCTTAACTTAATTATCATAATAATTATTAGGCAATTATTATTAGTCAATTACACTAATATATGTGTAATTATACTTTTATACTTTAAGTATATTCATTTTCCCCATATTGCATTTAGTTTTATCTTCCTCCTCCATATTTGAATGAATTAATTTTGATTATTATAAAAATCTAACAACCCATGTTCAATTAATTTTTTTTTTTTAAGTTTAAATAACTTAGAGTTTTCAAAAGGAAAGTATAATTAACTATTAAAGTTTTTAAATAATTTTCAGTCAATTAGTAATATCCTTTTCTTTTCCCGATAAATGATTTTACTTTTATTAATAGTGTTGATACGTGAGTATACATATTATCAATTTATAGATATTAGTTAATTTCTATTTTACATTTTCTTAACAATAAGCTTTATTAATTATTTGACCAATAAAATATTTCATTAATTGACTACAAAAGTTTAGGCGGGGAATGAAATAGGAGGATTTTACTTTTATATATAGTATAGAATATAGATTACGATCTTTTTATATTTTAAATCAATTAGTAATATCATTTTTCTCGAATAATGGTCAAATAAACCACTGAACTACACACAAAACTGCAATTAGGCCATCGAACTCAAAAAGAATGCAATTGGATTCCTGAACTATATAACTCATGCAATTAAGTACAAATTGACATGTTTTCAAAAAAAAAAAAAAGTCCAAATTGACCTGTTTACCTACAATTGTGATGACATGGTGGTTACTAATTTTAAAATAAACTTTTTAAATAATTTTAATTAAAATAATTAAAAATAATAATAATAATAAAATTTAAAAAAAAAGACGTCTCCGGCAGTTCTTCTTTTTTTTAATTTTTTTTATTAGTGCCGATTGTTATGTGTAAATTAATATCAGGCAACCTTATCTAGGAAAAATGAAAAGAATTACGTAGTAATATTTACCTAATTTTCGTTCCATTTTTAATTGATGATGTAGAATATTATTATTGAAATATTTCCGTTTCATTTTTAATTTCCGTTCCTTTTTTAATTTATCTTTAATATTGTTTATAATATGCCTTTATTATTTATGATGTAGAATGTTTTCCTTTTTTAATTAAATTGCAATGATATGACCATTTCCTTTTTCATTTTAGTTAATTATGATATTTTTTTATTTACAGTCAATTATTAATATTCATTTCCTTTATATATTCAATCAATTAGTAACATCAGATTCATTTTTAGTCGATTTTTTTTATTTTCAGTTAATTAGTCAATTAGAATAATAGATCCACTGGTATTTTTACCTAATTTCTGTTCTTTTTAATTAATGATGTAAATATTATTATTGAAATATTTTCATTCTATTTTTAATTTACCTTTACTATTGTTTAAAATTTAAAATATGCTTTACTATTCTTATTTTTTATATATAGTATAGATTAATATTATGCTAATTATGACGTCCATGTATTATGAATAAGTATGGTAATTAAGGAGTATATATTATAATTAAAAAATAATGTATATTTTAATTTCGTTTAATTATGGACGTAATATGTGTATGTTTAATTTTCTTTAATTTTATCCGTAATATATATGTGTATGTTTAATTTTCTTTAATTATGTCCGTAATATGTGTACCATTAATTTCTTTAATTGATTAGATAAAATATGCAAAGTAATAAAAAATTTAATAAAAGTATAATATTACTAATTTCTCAATGACCATAATTATTAAGTATTAAGATTAGCATAATTATATATATTATATTATTATTATTAGGAAAATATATTAAGAATTTTAGATTATTATTATTAGTTATTATTATTATTATTATTATTATTATTATTATTATTATATTAACATAATAGATTTTAAATCGAGGCTACAAAATTTAATATTATTATTTCATTTATTCAAGTATAGTAATCACCATTTTTTAACTAATAAGTGTGAATTAGTATTGTGCAATTAACGATAAAGATTATAATAATTGGAATCAACAATCAATGATACAATGACCCATGTTTAGCTTCCAATGCACCATTTTTTATAAAATGAAGAATTGGAATGGTAAAACGAACAATTGGAATGAATAATTGAGGATTTATTCAAGTATAGTAACCACCATTTTTACCAAATTACATAAGCATCCGTAAATGGAGAAGATCAAGATTGCAAATTCTACAATATATAGATGAGCATCCGTAGATTGCTAGTTATTTTGCACAGTACAACTAAAAAGATGGATAGTTAAATAAGGTATTATCATTCAAAATCTTGTAATACAAAGTTACAATACAATGTTTTTCCATTAGAAATTACCAATCAAAGTAATGTGATTAAAATATATAATTATAGAAAATATTTGATTGTTCACTACAATCACTCTGAAAATTGTAATTTTACATACGTGATACGCCCATGGCAAAATTGGCCTAACTACTTGAAACCTTATCAGCAAAAATTAAAGCATATTGAGCTGTTAAAATCAAACTAAATCACAGTACTACAAAATACTCTATGGAATGCAGACTACACCATAAGGATCTCCAACATGCAGAATGAATCAACTAAAAATTAAATCATACCGCATACCATAACAATTCTACGCGTGTTAAAGTTCGATCTTCGACTTCGTAGAATTACAAATTATAGATCTCTAACTAATAGTGAGAGCACAGATATTGGTACGTTGTGAGAGAAGAGTCATTTCTCATCATTATATAGTGGAGGATAAACATAATATGGAAGATTTTTCAAAAGGAAAGTATAATTAATTTTAATTTTATGTAAATATAGATGATTGACATGTAAAAATTTTACTACAATATTATATAATTTTTTCATTCTAATATAGTTAATTACATGTCAATTATATAAATATATACACTACTACAGAAAACACCTTTAACGTCGGTTTTTAGCACTTTTAACGTCGGTTAAAAATCGACGTTGATCTGGTCGACGTTGTATATAAATGATACGGCGTCGGTTGTAAAAACCGACGCCGTATGTTTTTTTTATTTTTTAAAATAAATAAACGACGTCGGTTTTCTAAAAAAACCAACGTCGTTTATTTTTTAAAAAAAATGAAACGACGTCGGTTTTTCCAAAAAACCGACGTCGTTTATTTAAAAAAAATAAAAAAATATGAAACGACGTCGGTTTAAAAAAAAAAAAAAACCGATGTCGTTTATTTAAAAAAAAAAGTTAAAAAAATAATACGACGTCGGTTAATAAGAAATAACCGACGTCGTTTATTTTTTAAAAAATAAAAAATATATATACCGCGTCGGTTATATGAAATAACCGACGCCGTACGTAATTAATTTAAAAATATCTACTATACTAATAAGAGCCAAAGAGAGTTAGGCCTAAAATGGGTAGAAAAAATGGCGGTCAAATTATTTAATCAAATGGATGATTCAGATGAATTACTTAATAAAATAGATGGTTAAGATAATTCAGATTAATATTATTAATAGAGATTACCTAATTTAACCTTATTTTTATGATTATCCGTTAAGTTTTCCGTTAAATATTTTCTTCTAATATTCCGTTAACTTTTAACTTGCCCATTAATTTCTATAAGAAAGATCTTAGGTTCGAACCTCATCTCAATCAAATTTGACATAATTAAGTTTCTCACTCTATTTACTCTTATTAAATTAAATAAATTAGTAGCTACAACAAAAAATGATAAATATGTATTTCTTTAATTTAGAATTATGTGTCTACAATACCTTTATTTGAAAAAATTATTCATTATAAAAAAATTAAATTAAATAAGAGAAATAATTTCATTAGTTATATTGTCTTTATTTTTTCTCTCATACAAAGATTCTTTACATTTAAATTTATCAATTAATATTCATTACATTGTCGATTATCTTATTTTTACAATATCTTGTAATTAAATATCAAAGTTATAGTACAAAATAATGTCATATATTTATTTACCAAGTATTTTATTAATACTATGAAAAATACATTTTAAAATAATTTGAATCTAATTATATTAACTACTTGGGGATTGGTTGATAAAGAGAGTACTCAAATAACCCAACAAATTGAAGCGGAATCGCTCTATTTTACTCTTATTGAATTAAAGAAATTAGTAGTTACACCAAAAAATGATACATATGTATTTCTTTAATACCATGAAAAAAATAAAAAAGAATAGTTTGAAACCAATCATATTAACTACTTGGGGGATTTGTTGACAATGAAAGTACTCAAATAACCATCATCGAGCAAATTGAAGCGAGAAACTACTTTTTAATATCTTTGGAATACATAATATTTTAAATTTTCAAATTTTTATTAATTTATTTAATCTTTTTTCTTAAACTAGGGATTTCTTTATCCACAATAATTCATTCAACAATAATGGACTGATGGTTGAACCAAATGAACCCCAAGGAGAACACCTAAAGGAAAGTCCATAGCTCCTATATCATAATCTCATTGCATTACGTTGTCATCTATGCTACCAACAATATCCGAATTGCAAATAACACATTACCAACAAAAAGAAAGAGAACAAATAGTAAAGATGAAGACAATGACAATGTTACTCAAAAGAGAATTAAGAACACTTAGAAAAATTCAAATTAAAAGTAGTATTTATTTAGACTATCATTTTTAGACCAAATATTTAGACTATCGATTTTACAAGGTTGCAAACATTTATTTTAGTAATAATTATAATGAATTTTCTATATTATGTTGGATTCATATACTTTGAGTTAGATATTTAAATAAAAAAATTCGACATTCAATTATCTATGTATAAACTTCTCTTATATAGTCTTGCATTGATATACTTTCAAATATTTATTTAAATATAAACATTGGGCATTAACCCATTCGCGCAATGCACGTATAAAACTAGTATATATATAAACGACGTCGGTTCGTTCTTATTAACCGACGTCGTTTATTTTTTTTAAAAAATATTAAAAATATTTTACGAATCTACCTAAAACCTGTACAGTATATTTCCAATTCACACATAAGTTTCAGAACCTGTGTAACAAATTAACATTTATAATTCACAATTGATCAAACTAATAAAGTTCTCAATTAATCAAAGCTAATAAACATCACAACTTATCAAACTAATAAAGTATACTACAATAACTTCCTAATTGATCAGCAAGCATTAATACAGTTTTCAGAGAGAACTTCCTATTGCAGTAGTTGAAGAGATCTTCCAAACTTGGGCCAAGATGATCAATGACCATAACATTGTATTCACCCTCAACTCCAAACCATTTAAGGCTGGGAATGCCAGCTTCATCACTCATGAACCGACGTCGTACTTAATTTTATTTTAATTTATGGCGTCGGTTTTGCGCAGAACCGACGCCGTAATTTATATTTAACAATAAATAAAACTTTAAATATTAAATATGACATCAGTTTGGTAACCAAACCGACGTCGTTTTATTTTCGTAAATTTTTTAAATACAAATGACGTCGGTTTTGTACTACAACCGACGTCGTTTTATTTTCGTAAATTTTTTAAAAACAAATGACGTCGGTTTTGTACTACAACCGACGTCGTATCCCTTTGACGTCGGTTTTTTTAAAAACCGACGTTGTTTAGGCGACGTTAAATGTGTTTTCTGTAGTAGTGATATAGATATATAGATATAGATATAGATTATCATATCACTAATCACCAATCACCAATTAATTAATTAATATCAATATCAATCTATATAAATATAAATATTAATATATAACAATATTACCATATCACTAATCACCAATCACCAATTCATTAATTAATTAATTAATATATATATATATATATATATATATATATATATATATATATATATATATATATATATTACCATATCACTAATCTCCAATCACCAATTAATTATTCTTTTTTAAAATAATCACCAATTAATTAATTAATATTAGTATATATTAATATATTATATATTAATATATTAATATTAAGAATAATACCATATACCATATTATCAATTATCAATTATATATCACCAATCACCCATCACCCATTAATATTAACAATATTACCATATTATCATATTATCATTATCATATATTACCATAATAATATTATAGGATGGATAATTAATAAAATAATAAAATAATAAATAAATAAAATAAATGATTTTACCAAAATAACCCTAAGTTTTGGGGGGAAAATTTGGGCACCAATCACCCATCACCCATTAATATTAACAATATTACCATATTATCATATTATCATTATCATATATTACCATAATAATATTATAGGATGGATAATTAATAATAATAAAAATAGATAAAATAATGATTTACCAAAATACCCCTAAGTTTTGGGGGTAAAATTTGGGGAGGATGAAATTGTTTTTTATATATAGTATAGATAATATGTTCTTATATTTTGAATTATATGATATATAATATATATATTATATATATATATATATATATATATATATATATATATATATATATATGTTATGTACGTAATCAATATCTATATAATATATATACATGGAATATATTTTTTTTGGTGAGAAGAGAGAAATATCCCGAGGAAGAAAATTACACAAAAAAATCCATTCCCCGATCACGGGGAACCTCTTCTCCCTCAGGTCACTTGGAGCTTCATTCAACAGGATAAAGCCCTGGGATTAGCTCAGGGCACATTTAGCAAGCACATCAGCCACCCTATTTTGTTCCCTGTATACATGGGTAATACTAATCTCCTCGAAATCACACATCGCCACTAGGCACCTCTAGATGAGATAACCTATATTACCATACAGACCAGAGTGATTATGCAAACGCTCAATTCTAATCTTTGAATTACTTTCCACAATGATTTTCTATACCCCCAAACTCGATTCCATGCGAAGCCCATGGAGCACAGCCCAAGTCTCAGCCTCTTCGACTGAACAACAACTAATATTGGAAGAGAAGCCACCCTTCCTGGACGTCGGTGGACGCACGGTGGACGCGCGTCCACCAGGGCGTCCACCCCTACGGCCTTCGAAAATCTTCTTCCGGAAATACTGGACGTGGTGGACGCATGGTGGACACGCGTCCACCTGTGCGTCCACCCTCACGGTGATTAATTTTCTGGGTCGAAAATCAGTGTAAAAATACCCATTTTTCCACCTTTTCATCAACATGATTTTATATGATCATAAACATAGTATATACATGCATGCATATGTTAAATTTATACATGCTAATGATATTTTCAAGCTCAAAATACAATTTCTTGCATGGAAAATTAACTAAGGAGTTTAAAGCTTAACACATAGATTTTCATATCAACTTTCTAACTCCATAATACATATATTCCTATACAATTGCCAATTTTCAAGTGACTATACCAACTGAAGGGATTTCCTTACCTTTCTTGAAGCTTTAACCGTAAGGAGAGTTAGGTTTCCTTAAATCCACCGAAAATCCTAAGCAAATTTCACCATAACAACATTCCAACGAGATCTTAGCTTAGGATTAATTCTTAAAAATAATTCCAACTCATTAAATCAAATATTACAAGTACTTACCTAGTGTTGGGAACTTGAAGGATTTAAGCTATGGAGTTTTCCTTGAAAATCAACAATGGAGATGAAGAACACTCTCTCTCCTCTCCTTATAATTTTCGGCCAAAGGGGATGAAGACTCACAATCTTGGAGACTAAGTTTAATAAAATCTTATCCAAAAGAAATCATTATTTTAACTTAGGATATTTTTGAAGAATGGATTTCCTAGACAGTTAGGGATTAAATCAGATAAATCTTTGGTGGAAAATAGCTTAATTCGGGAAATTCTTAATACCAAAATTATTCTAAAATTAATCCCGATATTAATCACCCAAATTTCGAATTTTTCAGTACATCGCGAAATTTAGCGGTTCGCAGGCTCGTAACAAGTTCCATCCTTATAACTCATCTAGTATCAATCTTAACTAAGTAAAATGTTCATACTTAATCACATTATGCAATATAATCCATTTCCTATGGAAATTCGAACCAATATGTGTTCCTAAAATTTTCACGGTTCGTGCCTGGTACGTAGATCGTAACTTATTAATAACTATACCTTTAAAAAATAATTCTCTGAAAGTTCCAGGGTTCATTTCATAAATATTATAGCTTAAAAATAAGAATAAAATATTTATTCCTCGAACTCAAAATTATCAAATAGGTGAGGGGTTACAGTCTACCCTCCTTAAAAGAGTTTCGTCCTCGAAACTTACTCTCAATAACCTCGGTTCTTAAGTAACTCTATTCACCTTTGCCACTCATAATGGATTCTTAACATACTTAGCTATAGCATGCAAAAATAGTTTAGACATAAGTAAATAAATTCCTACGCACCTGAATTAAATAATTCTGGATAGCGTTCTCTCATAACGCTTTCCAATTCCCACGTGGCTTCCTCAGGACTATGATTCGACCATTGGACTTTGATCATTTTGACCGATTTTCTCCTGTATCTCGGGTTTTAAAATCCAAGATCTGAATTGGTCTTTCTTCGTATGTTAACGAATCATCTATATCCAACTCCTCAGGTTCCAGTACATGAGATGTATCAGGCACATACTGCTTGAGTTGAGAAACATGAAATACATTATGCACTCGGTCAAGCTCAATCGGTAGGGCCAGTCGATAGGCTAAATTTCCTATCCTTTCTAAGATTTCGTATGGTCCTATGTAACGAGGACTCAGCTTCCCTTTCCTTCCAAATCTTTTGACTCCTTTGGTTGGTGAGATCTTTAATAGCACCTTTTCTCCAACTTGATGTTCGGTGAATTGTCGTTTCAGGTCAGCATATGACTTTTGACGATCCTGTGCGATTTTCATCCTTCCTCAAATCATTTTGATTGCCTCAGTAGTCTCTTGTAGGTATTGAGGTCCAAGTATAACGACATCACTTTTGTCACTCCAACATAGAGGACTTCGACATTTCCGCCCATACAGCGCTTCATAAGGAGCCATTCCTATACTTGTATGATAACTATTGTTATAGGAAAATTCTACTAAATCCAACTGCTCATCCCATGCACCTGGGAAGTCAAGTACACAACCTCTGAGCATATCTTCCAATGTCTGTATCGTTCGTTCTGTTTGGCCATCGGTGGCAGGGTGAAAAGCTGTGCTTAGCTTGAGTTGCGTTCCCATTGCCATTTGCAACGCTTGCCAAAAACGTGATAGAAATCGTGAGTCTCGGTCGGAAATGATGTCCTGCGCTACTCCATGGTATTTAACCACGTGTTTAATATAAGCTCTTGCTAATTTTTCCATTGACCATGTCTTGTTCATTGCGATGAACCTTGCTGTTTTGGTTAGTCGATCGACAATAACCCACACTTGATCATTTCCAGACTTGGTTCTAGGCAATCCTCCCACGAAATCCATCGAGATTGAATCCCATTTCCATTGCGGAATCTCCAATGGCTGCAGTAATCCCCTTGGTTTACTTCTCTCCGCCTTGACCTTCTGACAGTTCAAACATCTAGCTACAAATTCAGCTACATCCTTCTTCATGCCTGACCACCAGAAGTTCTGTTTCAAGTCCTTGTACAGTTTGTCCCCTCCAGGATGAACTGAATAGGGTGTATTATGACCTTCCTTCATTAATTGCTCCATTATCTTCTTACACCCTTTTGGTATTATCCACCTACCTTGGAATCTGACACTCCCATCTGGATGTAATTCAAATGAACCATGTTTTCCGTTCACCATCCTTTCCTTGATGTTCTTTATCCAATCATCCTCTCCTTGTGCCTGCTTAATTTCTTCAAATAAAGTTAGAGTAGCAGACATATAATATAATTTCATTTCTTCTTCCACCTGCCCACTCATCTTTACCTCCAGATTGAGTCTTTGAAAATCCTTACATAGTTGTTCGGGTAATACCCAAAGAGCATGGTTTGATTTTCGACTCAAAGCATCCGCCACCTTGTTTGCTTTACCCTCTTGGTATTGAATTTCCAAGTCATAATCTTTAATCAACTCCAACCACCTTCTTTGTCTTAGATTAAGGTCTCTCTGAGTGAAAATGTACTTCAGACTCTTGTGGTCCGTGAAAATTTTGCATGAGACCCCATAAAGATAGTGTCGCCAAATCTTGAGAGCAAACACCACTGCTGCTAGTTCCAAATCATGTGTCGGGTAGTTGCTTTCATGGGATTTTAATTGACGAGAAGCATAAGCTATTACCCTTCCATTTTGCATTAAGACACATCCAAGTCCTTTATGAGATGCATCAGTATACAACTCATAACCTTCTGTTCCAACAGGTAAGGTCAACACTGGAGCAGTTGTTAACCTTTTCTTAACTTCTTGGAATGCCTGTTCACATTCTTCGCTCCAATTATACTTGGTCGTCTTTTTGAGCAGGTTTGTTAGCGGTCTAGCTATCTTAGAGAAATCTTGAACAAACCTTCGGTAATAACCCGCTAAACCTAAGAAACTGCGGATTTCTGTAATTGATTTGGGCGCCTCCCATTCAATCACCGCTCGTATCTTGGCTGGATCTACCGCTATCCCTTCCTTTGTGATTACGTGTCCAAGAAAAGCGACTTCTTTCTTCCAGAATTCGCACTTTGACAATTTTGCAAAGAGTTTCCTTTCTCTTAACGTCTGCAACACTACTCGGAGATGTTCCTCGTGGTCCTCCGATGTCTTTGAATAGACCAAGATATCATCTATAAATACCACAACGAATTTATCCAAATATGGAAGGAAAATTCGATTCATCATGTCCATAAAGGTTCCTGGGGCGTTAGTCACTCCAAATGGCATAACCGTAAATTCATAGTGTCCGTATCTTGTTCGAAATGCCGTCTTAGGTACATCCCTCTCTGCAACTCGCACTTGGTGATACCCTGATCGTAAGTCAATCTTTGAGAATACACCCGCTCCTTTCAACTGATCAAACAAATCATCGATCCTCGGCAACGGGTACTTATTCTTTACTGTGACTCGATTAAGTTCTCTATAATCGATACACAGTCTAAGACTCCCATCCTTCTTCTTAACAAATAACACCGGTGCTCCCCAAGGCGATACACTCGGCCTAATAAATCCCTTCTCTAATAATTCCGCCAATTGTGTCTTTAATTCCTCCATCTCTTTAGGTGCCATTCGATAGGGCGCTTTCGAGATAGGTGAGGTTCCTGGTACCAAATCGATAGTGAATTCCACTCCTCTCTCTGGTGGCATTTCCGTAAGATCGTCAGGGAATACGTCAGGAAATTCGCGTATGATCGGAATTCGATTGATCTCCAGTTCTTCTCCTTCGACACCTTGTATTAAACAAAGGTATACTTCGCATCCCTGATGTGCGTACTTCTTCAATTTCTGCATCGTCAACAAGCTTGACTCCGATTGCTTGTCAATTCCCCGATATATTATTCTCCTTCCTTTCGGTCCTCGTAGAACGACCTTTCGTTCGTTGCACAAGATTTGTGCTTTGTACTCGTTCAACCAATCCATTCCGAGTACTACGTCAATGCCCTCAAGTTCAAAACGAATGAGATTTCCGGGACAATTAAATCCGGTTATTTCTATCGTAACGTTCTCGTAACCATATCTACAGGCTACTACTATTCCTGAGGCAGTTTTGACATTTAGATCTAACTCAATAGTAGGCTTTAAATTCAATCTATCAGCAAATGTAGATGATATAAACGAGTTGGTAGCTCCCGTGTCAAATAGCACTAATCCAGGTACTGAGTTTATGAAAAATGTACCAGTTACGGCGTCGCCAGCTTGAGCCTGAGTGCTGTTGACGACGTAGATTCTTCCTTGGTTCCCAGTACTGCTCTCTCCCATCACTTGTTTTCCTTTATGATTGGAGCTCGGTGGAGTGTTCACGGGTCTCCCCAGATTTGCCGGTTGGAAGTTAGTTCGTCTCATTTCTGTCCCCGCAGGCTTCTGACCATTGTTCCCGTTGAATCTTCTCCCTTGGTTCACATTTTGCAGAGCTTTCTGTGGGCTGTCTATTTGTCTTGGGCATTCAAAAGACTTGTGTCCAAGAAGACCACACGTATAACATTTAACTTTCACCCCTTGACAATTTTCTCCGGGATGATTCCTCCCACACCATCGACAAGCAGAACGATTTCCCCAATTGATTCCTTCCCTTCCCCTGCCGGTTATTGGAGCAAAACTTCCTAGATTCACCTTCTTGTTCACTGCCGAGAACCTCTGTGATTTATTATCAGCCTTTCTTTTGCTTCGGCCGTAAACCTCCTGCTGATCCAGATACACCTGATAATGATCCGAGGCTCTATCATATGCTTCTTTCAAAGTAGTGCACATGAATGGCGCGATCATTCCTCTTATGCTCCAGTCCAATCCCCAAACAAATCTTCTTGCCTTGCTTGCTTCGTCAGGTACAATTTCCTGAGCAAAACGCATTAGTTCCACGTATTGGTCATGGTATTCTTGAATTGTTGCCCCCATCTGTTTCAATCGAAGGAACTCCTCGCATTTAATCCCTTTTATGCGCTCGGTATAAAATTGCCCCCTCAATTCCACTTTGAACTCCTCCCAGCCAAACTCCGGGTCTTGTAGTAGATCAGGTCCAACTGTTGACCACCAGTTGTCAGCAGCTTTCGTCAAGTAGTACACTGCAGAAGGCACTCGCTGATTCGCAGGACAATTTACTGCGTTAAGTAATTGGTCAAACGTTCGAATCCATTCTTCTAAGATCACCGGGTCATTTTCCCCGGCGTAGTATGGCGGTTGTCGATTTGCTATAGACTTAGCGATATCGACCCGTGGCTGTCCCTGGTTCTGGTTCTGAACTTGCTGAGCCATCATGAACTCAACCATTCGCTCCATTGTCTGGGCCATACGATCCATCGCCGAAATATTATCGTCGTTACGAACGGGTATATTACGTCGCGGTGGCATTCTCACTGAATGACAATTTCAAGTTAGCGTCCTCACATAGGATTCTAAAAGTTAACTGGTTAGGCAATCAATATAGCAACTACTCATGTCCTATACCACCCTTCCTAACATTTACTTTACCCTTCTCATTAATCAAAAGCTTCAATCACGGCATAATGATAATCAACACATTATGCTAACAACTTATAATAATCCTAAGCAAGGATTAACACATGCAGAAAATCACAAATATTATTCATGCTTATTCAACAATAAGAATCATACGATTCTATAGAATAGAAGTAGAATACCGCCTTTTTATGCCGCCCGGCTTCCGTTCCAGTCCTGCTCCGAAGTAATGCTCCTTAACAATAAGGTTAGGTTAATCTTAGCGAACCTAAGCTGACCCGACCTTGGCTCTAATCTAGGCTCTAGGCTCTGATACCAACTTGTAACACCCCGGCTCGGCTATACCGTACATCCGGAGTAATTACCGCCACACTTAGAATGAATTCTATCAATTCCTAATAAAATTCGTTTTAAGTGCACAGGCTAAATAAATAAAAATAAAATCGGTTCACACTATAGGGACATACCATAATATACACTCCCAAATATATAAGCATCAAAAGATATATATATATATATATTTATATATATATCGATCAACCGTTAATATATACATAAGTTTTAGCAGGGTTAACGAAAGATAACCTAGGTTTCACTAGCCATCTAATATCTATAATGGCTACAAAAAATATATACACGAAAAAGTGTGATATGTCAGAGAGTCACAACCTACTCAAGGAGATGATACACTGGGCCACTATAAGTCCCCCACACAAGATGCCATTCACCCGCAAACCAGGTGATATGGTCCAGGAAGTTGCACGGGGTAATCATCATCATCCACTCATCCCACTCTTCCGGAGGACTAGGGTCCCACGGATAAGGGTATCTCACAATGAACTCAAGTGGATCACTCTCCTCAACCATCTCGATAAGATAATAACCGTAACTCGCTTGAATAGCATCAATGAAGGTCAGCGGGCTACCAGGAGACAAAGGGATAATAGGGTCACTCAAAAACTCAGTAACAAAGTCAGTGTCAGCAGCAGGCATAGGGTCGAGATCTGGAACTGGGTCAAAGACATCAACAGGGTCAGGAGTATAAACAGGAACTGGAGCATATGCAGGAGCTGGAGCGTCTGGAGCGTAGCCCGGAGCATACGGGTCGTCACCCGTCAGAAAGTGTGCATAGTCCTCATAATCAAATAGAGGAAACATAAACTCTAACGAATTGTTAGAGTTCTCCGGGCTGCAGGAGCCCACGCTAGACTGCATCTGATAAGATACACAATGAAGTGTAGTTAGCACGACGGCTAAGTAAAAAAATCCATTGTCACTCAAGCATAGACAAAGGTTTTAAAACATATTATAGACTTATAGAGATTTTACCCATACTTTGGAATTTTACCTGAAATCAAAGAATCCAACGATAGCATATATTTAAAGAAAATTTCATAAGATTTTCCTTCACAACAACAATAAAGATATAATCGTCATCCCAAAAATTATAATCTCACATATTTTAGACAAGTTCATAAACTTTTCATTTCCAAGAATTTCACCCCTTTATCAATTAGAACCGCAGCTCTAATCCTTTTAGTTATCTGAACCGCAGCTCAGTATATCTTTCATCACTTTAATTAGAACCGCAGCTCTAATTCTCTGAATCATCTGAACCGCAGCTAAGTGTAACATTCATTTCTTTAATTAATTACTTAGTTTCCCCCTGGATAAGCATGAGACATTTTTAACATTTCTTGATTCCCCTTTCTCAAACCTCGGGCTATGGCATGCTCCAGCCTTCCCTGTAGGTCTCCTTATCCCAACCTCGGGCCATGGCACTCCAGCCCTCCCGTAGGTCCAACCTTATTCCAACCTAGGGTCGTGGCTCTCAAGCCTCCCGTAGGTCCCCACCTTACTCAACTTCTCTATAACATATCCAGAAACTAAGATTTTTCAAAACATTCTTTCATGTACGTAATTAGTATTTTCTTTTCATTTCTCAAAACATTTGTTTAAACCAAAAAAAAAAATCAAGTTTGTTTGCCCATAGGCTTTTCAAAAAGAGTATAGCACGAGCATACTTAACCATTTAACCAAAAATAATACCATGGAAAGGAATTTAAACATAGTTTGAAACCATACTCAAATTTCTGAAAAATAAAACTGGGCAGAACATTCTGGTCGCGTGTGGACGCATGGTGGACGCGCGTCCACCAGGGCGTCCACACCTACGGCTTTTTCCATTTAATTTCAGAAAAACTGGACGTCGGTGGACGCACGG
>CP025647.1:21275047-21316777 GCA_003576665.1 Ipomoea trifida | reverse complement strand
ATTTATATACACAAATATATATATATATTTTAAATGGAAAGAATTAGCCCAATTGGAATTAATTAAATTGCCCGAAGAATTAATTAACGATCGGAAGGCTCGGAATGAATTTACGGGGTATTACACTAAACATACAACATCAAATAACATCCAACAGTCCAACTTAATACATATGGAAATAATTCTTCTAGGGTGTCTATTCTAGGATAGAGTAGATCTCAACCTCAACTTCCATCCTATTCAGAGCTCATCGGGCTACAGGAGCCCACAGTAGACAACATCTGTTAAAAGAAAACACATTGAAGTGTAGTTAGCACGACGGCTAAGTAAGAGAATCCATGGTCACTCAAAATTCAACAAAGGTTTTCAAAACACGTATAAAAAAGTTTTGGTAACTTTTACCCACTTAATGAGATTTCACCTGAAAAGAAGTTAATAATGAAGACTTGCACAAAAAGTGATTAGAAAACCAGTATCCACCTATCTCTTTAGACAAAATCATTTCTGTCTATCGTTACAGAATAACTTTTTTCTCATCTTTAAAACTTCCTTAGTTTCATAATAGTAAGCGTGAGGCCTTTTGGAGTATCAACCCCGGGCCATGGCATTCAAGCCCTCCCGTAGGTCAATCTTGTAAACAACCTCGGGCCATGACACTTAAGCCCTCCTGTAGGTCAATCATGTAAACAACCTCGGGCCATGGCACTTAAGCCTTCCCGAAGGTCAATCCTGTAAACAACCTCGGGCCATGGCACTTAAGCCCTCCCGTAGGTCAAGCATGTAAACAACCTCGGGCCATGGCACTTAAGCCCTCCCATGGGTTAATCAAGGTCCTCCTCCACTTACTTAGAAACTAAGGTTTTGGAAAACATTTCCCTTTCTTTAGTTTTCTTCCTAAAATAATTCTTTTTGGGCATATTCCCCATAATGAGTCCAATACTTGAAATTGGCTACCTCATTAGCCCAAAATGGAAATTTTGTTTAAAAGGGATGTTCAAAGTACTCCCAATGCCCGCAGGCTTTCCAAATATCATTTCTCATCTTTCAAGGTACTCTCTTACTAACAATGAATTTTCCTCAACCAAAAATAAGGTTTTTGACAATCTAGCATACGTTCTTCGACGTAGGTTTCAACTACAATTTCTCCACATAGGAATTCCCACCAAACTCTATAAAAGAGGTCATAGATTATACACTTCCCAAAAATATAGTTTCAACTCATATAATTCCCAAAATGCACGGCAGTAGCAACAGAAATGCACGGTATCAGAAACATAAATGTAGAACAGCAGAAACAGAGATGCACGACAGTGGCGAAACAGCAGTATTTTCCAGGATTTGAACCACAAAAACATTCTAATGACCAATTAGTAATGTATACACAACATAACCCCGTCCTTATACATACTTACACATATAGGTATATTCATATGCATACTCATCCATTATAACACATATAAATATATATGCTTCTCACGTGTGTATGTATATATACACAAACATTTTCTTTTTATTCTACTTACAATATTCTACACACATAATGAATCACTTGAACCAAGAATAGATATATATATATACATATATACATATATCATATATTACCCACCTAGTAATATGCTCATATATTCTACTAACACTTACATAGATCCATATGTTCTAACACAAAGCTCATAAATTCCTATTTCCACTGTCAATCATCAAATCTCAAGTGACAAACCAACTTAAGGGATTTCTTACCTCTTGGGTGAAGTTCTTTTGGCAAGAATGGCTTTTGAACCTTTAATCTTTCACCAAAATTCCTAAGCAAGACACACCACCATAACAATAATTTTTAAGAGATTTTAACCTATAGTTAGGTTCTAGGGAAGAAAACAAAGCTTTTAACCGAATAAAATAGAAATTTACCGAATATTTGTGATCTTGTGAAGAAATTAGCTATGGAGTTCTTGAGCTTTAGGAAGAAGATGAAGATGAAAATCCTTCCCCTTTCCCTGTAACACCCCGTAAATTCATTTCGAGCCTTCCGATCGTTAATTAATTCCTTGGGCAATTTAATTAATTCCAATTGGGCTAATTCTTTCAATTTGATATATATACACTTGTATATATATATATATATATATATATATATATTCTTGAGTCTAATTTAATTATTATAATCAAGAGCCCAATTAATTGAATTTATTCTTGTAAGGGATTTTATTTAATTTGGACCCTTACAACCTTTGTAATTAAATATTCCTACAAGCCCACATTCTTGATCATATATTATATAATATATATATTGTTTCTAAGACATCTTATGGGCTAATTATTGTATTTAATTTGTAAGGGGTGAATTCATTAAGCCCAACTTACTAGTCTTGATTATATTTATTTTCCTACACCCATTATATTATAAGCTATTTAAGCCCACATCACTTTAATGTCTTACACCCTAAATATTGTATGTATTCTTAGTATATAATTTGAAGATCAAACTACCCTAAAGATTTTCACTCCTTCTTCCTCCTACAAGAAATTCCACACGCCATTTTCATCTAGAAAATTCCCTAAAATTGATCTTCATTTCTCCTACAAGTTTCCAAGTCAAGATTGCTCTTTTATGCTTGTCTAGGAGTGGGTAAGTGCATCTAGCCTAGAATCTATCTTGCATTTTGTGTTTTAGATAGTCTTTTTGCATATTCTTATAAGTGTTCTTTTGGGATTCTTTGGGAAAAAGATGATCAAGGTGAAGGTGGGGCTTTGTGAGCTAGCTAAAGGCTTGTTGGAGTAGGGAAAAGCTCTTTGAGGTAACCACTATGTCCATCAAAATCTATTTTATTCACCTATTCTATATATGATGTTCTTGGTGTTGGAAATCCTGAAATTTCTTGTTATTTGGCCTATTTCTTGGATGTATTTTGTTGGTTTTCATCTTGATCTTTTGCCTAGTGTTGTATGATCAATGATGTTATGGATTTCCCTATTTTTGGACTCTAAATTGGATGAAATGTTGGTGTATTGGGTCTGATTGCCTAGGCCGTCTCCTTCTTGCGGAGGAGACTGGCGGAAGGGTGAGCTCCGTGAGTGTGTTCCGCATGGTTCCTGGGAAATTGTTTCCAGTGAGCAGTTCTCTGTTGTTGTCTGTTGTTGATCCGTTGTTTCTGATTATTGTTGGATTGTTTTGTTGGGTATTTTACCATGTCTTTGGAGTATTTATTCATGCCATTTATTGGGTATTCCATACCATATCTTGGAGTATTGATTCATGTCTTTGGTTTCCATTTTTGGTATTCTTGATCTATTGATTCTTTGATTCATTACCTGGGAGTTGGTTTGTGTTCATAGTTGAGATGAACCCTTTGTTTGGTCGTTTTGAGTGGATGTTGGAGTATGAGGTTGTGATGGTGGTTTTGTTGATGTTGTTGGTGGTTGGTGGTTGTTGGTTGGATTTGACTATTGTGCTACTATTGACTATTGACTTCTGACTTTGGACTTCGGTCCCTGTGATTGGGTTGATTACCCCTGTGATTGGACTTCGGTCCCTGTGATTGGACTGTCGGTCCCTGTGATTGGACTTCGGTCCCTGTGATTGGACTTCGGTCCCTGTGATTGGGCTCATCACCCCTGTGTACCGGTTTTCCGGGATTGACTCTTGACTTCTGACTTCTGACTATGTGGTTTGACTTGGTTTGGTGGTTGGTTTGCCTTGGTTTGGTGGTTGGGTTGACTTAGTTTGGAGGTTGGAGTTGGGGTTCTTTCTTGGTTGGTTTCGTGAGTTCTTTATGCTATTCGGTTGATATCTTATGGTTCTCGGTTATGGTTAGTTGATTCCTTTTGGTTTGTTGTTCAGTTGGTATCTCGTTTATGGTTCGCTATTGCATTATGCTTTTGTTGTTGGCTATTGGCTTTGTTTGACTGAGTCTTGGTTATTGATTCGTTCAGCTTATTGTTGTTGAGTATCGGTTTGAACTATTGAACAAGTTCGTTGGTGTTTATATTCTATATGGGTGTGTAAACCTATTTATAAGCTTATGTATATCTATATCTCCTTGCGGGTGTGAATGGTGGTTGCTTAGCATTCTTTTGCTAATGGTTCTTTGCGTGTTTTCCAGGTATGGAGTAGTCTATGCGAGAGCGCGCTAGAGCTATCTATTTGAGGATGCGTAGACTTAGTTTACTTTGCTTAGACTTTGAGTTGTTGGGCCTGTGTGCCTTTGAGATATTATTATATACTCTTGTTTAGTGATTTGGGTACTTGTGGATTATGACTTGAGGATTTTATCTTGGTTTATATCTACGACAGCTTAGTTCATTTTTATGATTAGCCTATGCATCTAGGCTGTGTTTATACCTAGATGTGGCATGACGCCCTTAAGTTTTAAATTCGCTTCCGCTATGTTTGGTTTGTTGGTTGAGATAGGCAGCTGTTGTGCTAAGTTTCATCTATCTCAGCCTGTGTGAGGTTGGGGTGTCACATTCCCCCTCCAAAATTTTGGCCAAGTGACAAAATGGGGAGGATTGGAGACCAAGTCTCCTTTTAGATCACAATTAAATTAATTTAATACACATATGTGGTGAGGAAGAGTGACAAGTGTCAAAACCATATGGTAACTCCCAAAAATATCTTCAATTGGACTGTTAAGGGTTAAAACAGATATAATTTCGGAAGGAAATAATTTAGGTAGTGGTAAATTCGAAACCAAAATTATTCCGGACTCCATTCTCACCTTAATTTCTAAAATCGGGTAAGGTTCAGTACATCGTGAAATTCAGCGATGCTACGATCAAAATAAATTTTCACTGCTACGGGCTAATTTAATTAAATAGGAAATTCAAGGTTAATAGTATGGTGCCTAATAACCCATTTCTTAGGAAAAACGGGACAGAACACATACTTCTAAAATTTTTACGGTTCGTGACCGGTACATACGATCGCAGTTTATTAACAACTATTCTAACTAGTAAAAATTATTTTAAAATACTATACATCATAACTCGGGCATGTCAATGCCCTAGAATGAAATAAATTTTAAACTCCCGTTTTTTTTCGATCTCAGGAATGAGTGAAGGGTTACAAGAATGCCTTTCAGACAATTGGTGACGGTCTTAGTGATCACCTTGTAACTTACATTACAGATACTGATTGGGCGGAACTGTTTTATGGTCTCCAGATACCTAACCTTTGGAATAAGGACAAGGAGAGTGTCATTTAGACCATCTGGAAGGCAGCCTGTATCAACAACATTTCTAACGAGATTGGACATATTATCACCCACAATTCCCCACATCTGCTGATAGAACGCGGCATGGAACCCGTCAGGTCCCGGGAATTTGAACGGAGCCATATCAAAAAGCACGCTATGAACCTCATCTTTTGTAATACGTGTATTGAAAATCCGCCATTGGTCTTGTGATATAAGGGGAAAAACACCCTCCATGGAATATATATATATGTATACTATTAGTATGGATAAAAGTATTATATATATATATATATATATATATATATATATACATATATATATATATATATATTATAGTATTATTATTATTATTATATTATTTCAAATCAAATAATTCCTAACTCCTAACCCTTCATTACCCCCTTATTCCCCTTAATGATTGCTAAAGCCCTTATTTAGTACTATAACCCCCCAACCATAACCCCTCATTCACTATAAAATAAAGAGGAAGAAATTCATCTTCTTCCTCCCTTCTCACCCCTTTGGCAGAAAAAGACATAGAGAAACGAACAAAAAATTCTCATCTTCTTCATTGGAATCATCCAACTAGGGAGCAAAGTTTGGTGGTATTTTAAGTATTTTATAGTGTTATTTATTTTCCTAGAATTATACTGTAACCCCTTACTTTCTTGTTGTTTTTTGAAATCTCTAAATGAGTAGCTAGTGGTGTTTGACATGGTTTGCTGGACCAAGATCCCGAGGGCTATCCAGGCTTAGAAAATCTATGTAATAGGGATTTTTGATGTTATTTCAATTAAGACTTTTGAACTATGTTTTATTTTGGATTGTTTTGGCTTAACCTTACATCTAGCCAAGTAGGGTTAAGTATGGCGGTAGCACCTCTATGATATGATGAAGTTAGTTTTGTATGCTTCCGCAATGATCTTAGTGAATTATTAAAAAAAATTAAGCAAAATTTGGTCTTTGTTTAGTGTTGAAAATGGGGGTGTTATAAAAGACCCTTAACTTATTAGTGGCCGAAAGGTCTATTATACTTAGCAGCTGAAAAACTTATTTCGTGTAACGGCTGAAAAGCCTATAGTTTGATTATTTTTAGAAATAAAAAATATCTATTTTAAATTAATTCCTAGAGTAAAAAGGGCGAAATCCAGGTGGTCCGCCGGCCTTCAAACGGGTGGTCCGTCTTAAAACGGCGTGGGTTTAAGACAAAAGTCGGGTGGTCCGCTGATAAGCACAAAAAAAGCTAGAATCAAGGGTCTAAGTTGGGGTGATTTAGGAACATTTTAACATCTCTTTGTGAATTATTTATGGCGTTTTTATGCTCTAATACGTGAGTCCATTGCAAAACTCTATATTTGGTATATTTGAGTGTTTTTAAAGGTCTCGGGGATGAAAGGGTAAGGCATGAGGACTAGACGAGCAAACGAAGTGAAGAAGAAAAACACGGGGCAATCTGCACACCTCTCCACGTGGAGAGGGGCATGGATCATTTCCTGTGTTGATCCACGTCGGCCTCCACGTGTGGAGCCGTGCGTAGACAAGAGAGGCGGAATCATTAAATGAAAGGGGCAATTGGGGAAGCTATTTAAGGCTTAGTTAGGAAATTTTAGAAGGGGGAAACATAATTTTAGATTACTTTTTACTTTGAAAGCATTGTAGAGAGAAGGATGAGAAAACCTAGAGATTTTCATCTTTGGATTTCTAGTTAGAAAAAGCAATTTACATTGAAGATTGTAATTGAATTCTCTTAGGTAATCTACATTTGTACTCTTGTTTCTATTTCAATTTAGATTTGAATTTCAATTCCTTGCATGAATTTAGATTTTGCGATTTCAATTCTTAGAATGAGTAGCTAATTTCTCATTAGGGATTAAATTGAGCAAAGTTATGATGCTAAGTGTAGATCTCTAGTTCCTAATTGTGGAGATTGATCTATTCTAGTTGGAACTATTATTCTTGTTCATGATTGTTGTTTTGTGTGAATTATAGGAGATTTGGCCAATCTCTTGAATGTTTAAGGCTTTGATCTAGGCATGATAGTGACTAGAGTCGATGCAAGCTCCTTTCAATCATGGATTCCTATGTAGATCTTAAACTAGGTTAGTAGGGAGGTGTTGTAGCTTATGTGTTTGATGAAATGCCTCTAATGCTCTTGGTTGCCTAATAAGCACTCCAATGCTAGAGAGCCTTAGTACACTAATTGAGGAAAGGGATTAAGTTCCAACATCCTTGAATAACCAACTTTGTAGATCAATACTCCCTTGCAATAGTCACACTATGAAGCATCATAACTAAGAACAATGCATTCCCTAGTTTTTTTCATTTGATTTGATTCATTACTTGATTGGTTTAGTTGATAGACTTTCTACAAACAATAGATTTTACTTTGTGCAAATGATATACTCTCGTGAGTCGTGACCACTATGCATTCTCTTGAATAACCGCTAAGTAATCTTCCGCTTTGCCTCATTCGAGACACAATACTTGGGGAGTCATCTCTTCGTTTTAACACCTAAGACAATACCACCGCAAAATATTACTTTCAAACTGGCGCCGTTGCCGGGGAGGCAAAAGGTTGTCATTACGTAGCTTTTATTTTGATTGAATGCTTGGGTGAATTGAGTGTTTGTCATTTTTGTTTCATTTTCTTTTTACTTGTTACTTACCCTCTCTTGACTACTTTTAGTCAAAAGAGGATTGTTTCCTTTCTTTTTGTGCTATCTCGAAGGTGAATGCACATAAGAGCTAAAGGAAATTAAGGTATACTTCCATACATTTCGGAAATCAATAAAGCAACTTGAAGGAAGAACAATCAAGCCGAAGACATGGCATCTACTAATGTCAACTGAGGATCTCAAGGGAAAGGAGTTCCCAACCCACAACCACCACTTCAAAATAATCCACCAGGAGTACCGAATCCACTAGAGCCAACAATTGAAGAGCCGAATATCGATAATGTGGGACATTTGAAGCCGATTAGAGTGGAGGAATACTATGACATGCCAAATGATCAAAGGAGGTCAATCGCCGACTATTTGACCCCCGAATTTAATATGCACAACTCAATTTACGTGCCACCGCTAGAGAATGTCGACTTCCATTTGCATCCTTCTGTTCTAACTTTGGTGCAAAATAGTTCGTTTGCCGGACTACCATCAGAGGATCCGCATGTGCACATCACGAGACTTATAAGGGCTTGCAGCATGTTTCGTCAAGAGGGAGTAAGTGATGAGGTCGTGACGCTTAAGCTATTTCCATTTTCTGTTATTGGAGAAACCTCAAGATGGTTGGATAGTCAAGACGAACATCATTTTCTCTCTTGGCAATAATTCCATAAAGAATTCATGAATTAATTCTTCCCACTCACCAAGACAATGAAGATTAGGAGACAAATTCAAGAATTTAAACCAAGGATTCTTGAGAGCTTGAGAGAGGCTTGGAGAAGATTTAAGATTTTGAAGAGGCAATGCCCGCACGATCTTATGCACCCGTGGGATGTGGTTAGTTCATTCTATGGAGGGTTAACGGATGAAGGAAAGATGCCCCTTGTGGTTAAGATCCTCTGTCACCTTCTTGGCCCTCTCCTGCTCTTCGGTCAGGCTAGCATTCAACTTGGCTATGACGGCCTTCAGGCCCTTAACCTCCTTTGCATGAGTAGCTTTAGCGGCCTTGAGAAGCTCAGAGTCCTTTGTGAGGGCCTTGATAGCGCCATGAGGTCCAGCATGAGCCAATTGTGCCTGAAAAATAGCACGTATAAACACTAGGACATGAAGAATGCGAACATAAAAAACGGAGGAAGAATACCTGGAAGCTATGATAAGTGGCCGACTGAAGGAGATAGATCAGGCTGGTGCCTTCCAAGGTTTGCAGGTCGGCAGCAGTGATCATTTGCTCCAACCGGTGGAAGATGTGGGCCTTCGCCGCGGAAAACCCCTCATCAGGGTTATTATATAGGAAGCGCTTTACCCTCTTGGAGGCCATTGGGGTAGACGAGTTGGAAGCCTGCTTGGAGTCGGGCGTTCGCTGGCGTAGTTGGTGAGCCAGAGCAAGTGCGGCAGCTGTGGGGCTCAACCCAATGGTCACGCCGACCGTAGAAACATACGCAGCAAGGGTCGGGTCTAAAGAGGTCGAGTCAACGACCTTGCCCTTGTCCTTCTCGGCAGCAAAAGCTTTGCCCTTGTGGCGAGCTCGGAGGGCGATGCGACATTTGTCCATGTGGGCGGTTGAGGCTTCGGAGTCAGAAGCGGAAGAGATCTGGACTATGTTTTCTAGCTCCTCGGAGTCCGCGCGGGGTTGGAGGGTCTTTCGACGAATGAGCACGTCGGTATCGGCACCGTCAACTGAAAGAAAAGACAAAAGGTTAGAAAGAAAAGGAAAATGGGCGATAGATAGAGGATAGAAGATAAAGCAAGCAACCTACGGTGGCTGTCCCTTTCAGCGACAAGCCAAACCGAGGGCCTTTAGGTCGAACCATTCCTTAATAGGAATCGATTGGCTTTTCATTGCCACGTTGAGTTGTAAGATCGGGTCGAGTAGAGGATGCATCCTATCCAAATGGTAAAAGGGCATGTGCCAGCGAAGAGGAAAGGGAAAAGCATCCTGAGGTTCGGAAGGTCTGACAAAAAAGAAGCTCGGCTTCCAATTTTTATGGGAGTCCTTCAAGCAGGCTATAACTCGGCAACCTCTCCTTTGAGAGACTTGGACGAATCCCGTGGAAGGTTTGCCGACCTTCGTGACTTGGAAAAGTTGGTTGAAAAGGGGCATGGTTGGGGGAAGATTGAGTTTGTGGGTGGCAGTCAGGAAGTAGACGAGAAGGTGATGAGAGTTGGGGACAAGTTGCCTGGGCAAGATGCAGAAGTAATGGAAGAATGTGGTTAAGAAAGGATGGAGGGAAACTCGGAACCTGTAAATGACCGACTTTAATGGATGCAAATGTAACCTCTAGAGAGAGGATCCTGGATGTCACGATCATTGGACGCCTTAGTAGGTCCCTCATGTGATCAAGCATTTTAGGGCTGGAAGTAGAAGTGTACCAGACCGGAGGGTTTAAGGCCTCATTACTACCGGAGGCACGATCATGGTTGGCCTACGTGGATATGCCGGCTACGGCCATGGCCGGGTGAAAAGGTATCTCTTTCGGGGCATTGGTCGGGAGTTCAACCGGGGCTCCGCTTGAAGCCACCAGCGGGGAGGTAGAGGCGAAAGGGTTTTTAGTAACCCCGGTGCGACGACGAGAAGAAGAAGAAGCCCTCAGAAAAGTGAAGAAAAGAAAGGGGAAGAAAGAGCTTACCCGAAAGTTTTGCAAAAGTGACGCTGGAAGAAAGAAAAGAAGGCAACAACAAGGGGAAAAGGTGCAATGTGGCAGCAAAATAGTGAAAGCAACAGTGGCTAGTGGGCGGCGAAGAGTGAGGGAAGATGGCTGAAATGGCAAAGATACTTTGACTGCGGAGGAAAGAGGTAAAATGTGAAAGGGTGAAAGGGAAGAGTTTTTATAGGGATGGAAGAGGAAGGAGATGGAGACACGTGGCTTTAATCGGACGGTCGGGAGTAGGACGCGACAGGTGATTGACGGTTAGCCGATGTTGCGGTGTGAAGAGATTTAATGCTTGTACGACAATTCATAAAGGTAATGATGAAAGCGGGAATCGTGAAGAAGATTGAGGATTGGAAAAGGCGAAGATGGAAAGTTTTGCGCTGTCGCTAAATCCAAGTGGTCAGAGCCCGATCTAGAAGGACGGACTCGGCGAGTTAACAAGCAAGACCTTGGAGGTCGGATTAAGGATCCCTTGAAAAAGGGAAGGGTGATCGAAGCTCGACTAGGCTCTCAGACTAAAGGTCTAGGGAGTAGAAGGATGTTTAGTTTCAAGAGTCGGGCCTCGGTGAACGAGGTACACCCCAAAGCTAAAATATGAGAAAGCGCGTTAGGATCTTTAGGGGGAGGAAGGGTTGGTCTCAATCCCATCGACTAAGGTCTGAGGGACTGGCCCGTTCTTGAGTTTGAAAGGGCAAAGGGGTCTTGGATATTCCTTCAAGGACCAAGAGAGTGACTAGTGTGAGTCGACCTGATTAATAGAAGCATGCATAAAATGAAAGGCGAGCAAGAGCAAAAGATAAGCGTCATTCATAAGCCCGAAGGCTAATCATTTACATTCAAAAGAAGAAAGGGCTAGTAAAGCACCCTTTCAACAAAAACAAACAAAAATGGGAATACCATAAGCTAAGTCCCTAACCTACTTGGAAGAAAGAAGAGCAAGCTCGGTGGAAACGGTCGGAGTTGTCGGAGCCAGGGCCGAGGTAAAGTCACGATACTCCTCCCATAAGAGGGTAATGCCTGGAGGAGCACCGTTGGGGGTGCAGCGATCTATCATGGCACGAAGTTCGTTGAAGAAGTGTAGGTAGTCAGGATCTGGAACAGGTTCATCCAACAGCGCCGGCTCGTCGAGAGCTGGCTCTTCCTCCTCAAACACTAGGTCGCCGGGGATGATAGCCCAACCATCTTCTTCCGCTTCCGGCGGGACGTCTATAGGCTAGGTAGGGTCATCGTCGGGAAGGAAGTCGCGAGACCTATAATGCTCCTTCCATTTGGCTATACACGGTTTGGCGCCGCAGTGGGCACTTTTAGCAAGTCGCGGGGAGGATCGCCGGTGAGCTGGAGTAGAAGCCTTACGTTTGGGTCCCATGGTTAGCGAGAGTGAGTTTGGAGCGGGGAGAGGTGAGCAAATATGGAAATGGCATCGCTATTTATAGGAGGAGGATTGCCTTGGAAAGGAGAACTGGCAGTTGCACTCGAGTGAATGTAGTTAAGGTGATGTGATAGTGTCAGAAGCTCGTTGTCCAAGAGAAGGTAAGGATCGAAGGAAGTTAATGTGCTGGACTTGACCAATGATGGGACGGGGAGAAGATAGAGTCAAAAGGTGGAAGATCGGGATGGGACGAGTGATAGCTACGAAAGGAAGAAAGCTCGGGACCCAGTTGTAGGTACTTTTCTGAGTCATGCTTTGCGTAACTCGGGAAAGTGAGGGACTAGGGTGGAGAGTAAAAACCTTTTTCTAAGTAGGCGAAAGCGGAAGAGTTAGAGTGTAGAGAGGATGGGTCGATGGAGGAAGTCGAGTTATCAGTACTTTTCTAAGTCGTGCTTCGCGTAACTTGGAAAAGTAAGGGACTAGGGAGCAAAAAGTTTCTCTAAGGCTGGGAAAAGCAAAACATTTTCCTGAGCCGTGCTTCGTGTGGCTAGGGAAAATGAGGGACTAGATGATGGGGGATAGGCTAAGGCTCGATACTAGAAGCTCAGCATAAATGAAAAGGATGACCAATGAGATGCGGAAAGAAGAGGGCGAGCTTGACGGACTCGGAGGAAGGTGAGATGGTACGACAAAGGTCGGTCGATGATGAGTCCGTCGGCAGAGGATTTGTTGTTGAGGTGACAAGGCAGCTGAAGATCTTAGACTTAGAGTAATTGAACATTGCTATTGAAACAACTAATTACCATGGAAGAAGGGATGAGCTAAAAGAGATGAAGGAGAGGAGTCGGTCCGGACCGACCTAGGAGCTAGTGGAGTAGGTGTGGTCTACGCGCCTTTTAGCCTTGCCAAAGTTCCTCCCAAGTTCCACTATAAGTAGCTCCCTTGAGTTATGTTGGCTTTGACTTCCTCTAAAACTTCAATAGGGGTCTTTGAAGACTGAAATGGTATTAATGGGATTTGAACAATGATAATGTATTTATTTCTTTAAACTTCCTCCCTACCATGCACGACAGCATCAACATTATCCACTCCCTTAATATTAAGCTTAAAAATAAATAAGCTTGATTTGGGACTTGAATTCGTGTTTTTTTGCATAAATGCCACCATTCCATCACATATTTTCATGTGGTTAAGTGGAAGCAAACGATTTACAAGTCTTATGACATGATGAACTCTATGATACAAAAATTCGTACCATTTCAAGTCACGATATTGACTTCTGGGTCAACTAGCTACACTCTCAAAATAAAATAGGGGATTTCTAAAATTACAAATTTGGCTCATCAAAACTATTACAATTTTATTCCTTACAATTTCAATATAACTACAGTTTAATTGGACAATATACACTCAATATGTGAGACATATTATTCAGATTGATTTTATACATGCTGTAGTTTCATTTCAACACAACTAAAGTATCATTTTAATTCAATTACAGTTTCATTTGATAATATAAACAATATATGTGAGATAGTTTTATTTTAGATACACTGGAGCTTTATTTTGTTATGAACACACAAAAAATACAGGATCTGTTAAAACTTAACGGAAGTCGTTTCTTTACATAAAGAAAAGACGCGATTTTTGGATCAGTTCACAAAGCTCTATGGACCATGGTCTACTGTATAACGACTACTTACTAAATGTTCACAATTTGAATTGTGAACATTCAGTATGTAAATTGTGAACATTCCGTTGTGAACATTTAATATATAAATTGTGAATATTCAACATGTAAATTGTGTGTTTTGGACTCGGATCCACAGAATAATTTGCCATAAATGGAGCCCTGGCTCATTGAAATACTACAATTATGCTAATCTGAAATGCTGCTCAAAGTAGCGTGAGTAGCGTTTTAGAGCGAGCAAAGCTCCAACAATAACTGTTCAGTCAATTTTTTTTAACTAATCAGCTATTACCAAACAAGGCCTATATTTATAATTATACACTTCTATACCAAGATATAGGATTATAGGGCATGTTTGGTAAATGGCAGATCCGCCATTTAAGCGTTTTGACTTAGGTCAAAACGCCAAAAATTTTGTTTGATTACATGATGATTTGGAGCAACGGTTGGCTCCAAACCGTCAATTTTGCAAACGCTGCATTTTGTAGCGTTTGCAAATGACGTTTTGGGGAAATAACGTTTTTTCCCCAAAACCCCCAGCCCTTAACTTATTAAAAATAATTAACATGAGATTACTTAAAAGACTCATCCGTGGATAGCCATAACTGTTAAAAAAAATGGAGCCTTGAGGCTCCTTTTATAGGAGCCTCAAGGCTCCATTCCCCACTTCTTCCACTGACGTGGGATAAGTGGGGAAACAAAAGGGGTGCCCCATTTATTTTTATTTTTAAATTTTTTAAATATTATTATTATTATTATTATTATTAATATTAAATATATGCATAGCCTTTAGATTATTTAATGTTAACCGTTAATCTAAACAACTAATTTTATAAACATCTTTTTATAATTCGCTAGTCAAACCTGCTATTACAACCCGCTATTTGCTAACCGCTAACACAATTCGGTAACGCTAATGTTATTTGTCAAAAAACACCATAACAATTTTAAAACCCAAATTCCATAATGAAGACCATTTGGTCCAATTCCGTATGTCCAAATTATACTCCAAAAAGTAAAAGTAATAAAGAGAAGCCACACTGCCACATTAATTCACAACCTCCAAAATAGCCCATTAGACAACATAAACAAAAAAACCTAAAAAATATATAATATATATATTATATAAAGCTGCAGAGCATCCTCTCTGATTCTCTCTGGCTCTCTGCTCATTCCAACTCTCTTTTTTCCCATTCTAGCTTTACCAACACACCACCGCACTCTTTTCATACACGACACAACACTTGGGTGGTCAGGCATGGCGGCACTGCCGTCCACGGTGGCGTTAATACTCTTCACGCTGATGATGAGTGGAGCTGACGCGACGTGGTGCGTGGCCAGGAGTGATGCGAGTGACCAGGCCCTCCAGCGTGCTCTGGATTACGCCTGTGGCACTGGTGCTGACTGCGCTCCCATACTCTCAGATGGGCTGTGCTTTCTTCCCAACACCATTCTTGCCCACGCATCTTACGCCTTCAATAGCTTCTATCAGCGTAAGGCCATGGGCCCCGGCTCGTGTGACTTCGCCGGCACCGCCACCGTCGCTAAAACTGACCCCAGTAAGCACATATCATCTTCTTTCTGTCACTTTCTTCTCTCTCAGACACTGAAACCCAGTTTTAAGTAATGCTTGAATTGAAAACCTTAAATAAAGATTAATGTTGGGCAATGCTGCTTCTTGGTATTTCATATAACGCAAATTAATGCGACTGTCAATGTATTACCAGATCATACAGTACCAGTAAATCTTGTAGAGATGTATACATTAAAGATCATGCATTTTTAAATACTGTAATCTGCTAATATTTCTTTCTCTCTCTCTCTCTCTTTGTGTATTTTGGGGAAGATAGGCTATGGATCTTGTGTTTACCCATCATCTCCAAGGTACGTTGCTTTATTTTTGCTTTATTTTCTGTTATTGTTTCGATCTGTATTTACAACTGTATTATCTTCATGCTGCTTTAGGCCTCGTCGTCCTTTCTTTTTATCTTTCAAGGTGCTTTAGAAATAATTTAATCAAGAAAATGTTACAGAATTTGTGGGCAAAATCTTAAAAAGAATCATGGACAGTCTTGTGTGCTAAAGCATGTTCTTTCTTTTATGTTGTATTCCTATTTGCGCAATGAACCGTCTATTGACTGTGGTATGACTAGGGTGCAGGGATCAATATATACTTAATATCCCTATTTGTTTTTTTATACAGGTACTTTTTTTCATCTTAAATTTTCTTTTCTTTTTTCCCTTTGTTATAGATAAAATTAATGTATAAAAATATATTATTAAAAATTTTAATTGACATATTTAAAATTACATATATTTTTTAAAAAAGTTAAAAAATAAATCTTTAAGATCATCTCTATCCCAATTTATACCTATACACCAAAAACTTACGGCAAATGTTGCATCAAAAGAAATATTTTTACACCAAATTTTATTCATTTCTAATCTATAACATTAATTTTTACACAATATTACGGAGTATTTTACATTAAAATAATTTGATTCTCAAACCTTTAAAACTTTATTAGTTAGAATTTAATTAGTTTAATACTCGTATAAAATATAATTTGTGATATAAATAATAATATTTTAGTACAATTTAATTTTAGATGTAATCATTTTAATTTTGTTAAAATTATGTTTTATGTAATTTAATTTGTAATTAATTTATATTCAATATTAGTCTTTTGTAATTGTGCAATAGATACTGTATTGTAATAGAGTCAATAGTACTCAAAAAAAATATTAGTCTTTTTTAATTCTCCTTATGAGATCTGTAAATGATATAATTTAGGGTAACACTTGTCTTAAGACCGTTTCACGGGCTCAATCTGTGAAACAGGTCAGATCTTTGACCTTATTAATCAAATATTTGACTAATCTCACAAATTGAAACCCATGAGACGGTCTCATACAAATTTTTATATATAATTTGTATTTAATAATATAAAACTTATGTATAAGTATTTACAAATATATTAAGGAAATAAAAACAAAACAAATGATACAATAGGAATTAACTAAAAAGAAACAAGAGCAAAATTGGAATAAAAATTAAATAAGAAAGGAATAGATGAACAGTGCTGCCCCATATTTGGCGTAGCACGGTCGCAACACTGTTCACCATCAACAAATTTTTGCAGATATTAGGGCTGTTAGCGAACAGAGCTTTCGACAAACTACTCGTGTTCGAGCTCGGTAAGTGTTCGATTATGTTCGTTTATTAAGGTAAACGAACATTAACAAACAAAATTTAAAGCTCGGTTAATAAATGAACAGAGTCTGAACAGTGTTAAGCTCGTTTGCTAAGTGTTCGCGAACAAGCTCGTTTGTGTTCGTTTAGTAGTGTTCGCGAACAAACTTATTTAATGTTCGTTTAATAATGTTCGCGAACATGTTTACAAACACACACACACACACACACACACATATATATATATATATATATATATATATATATATATATAATTGTTCGTGAACGTAAATATTTCTTGTTCACAAACAAATTGTGTTCATGAATATGTGTAGGTGTTTGATTATTAAGTGTGTACGAACGTGTTCATGAACGTAAAATGAAGATGTTTGTGAACGTGTTTGTTAACGTTTGCGAACACGTTCTTGAACGTGTTCGTTAACGTTAACGAACACGTTCGCGAACGTTAACAAACACTAACAAACGCTTAACAAACGAACACGAACAGGATTTTCAAAAACCTTAACAAACGAACACGAACACTCCAAAATCCTTAACAAACGAACACGAACAGCCTCCGTTCGGTTATGTTCGGTTCGTTAACTGCCCTAGCAGTTATAGCGTTTCCATATATTGGAGGCGAAAAATGCCAACTATTTTATTAAAATGGTGTTTTGTTGTTGGATTGGGGGATGGTTTAATAATGTAAAGTCAGTATTTTAATAATTTTTTTTTATTAAAAACATACATATATATTTATATGTATGTATTATATGAAAAATATTACTTGGACTCTCAAAATTTGCTTTCACTTTTTACTCTCTCACACAAATTTTTTATGTGAACATCTTTATTGAGACGCACAGAATAAAGATAATCTATCAATGTTTGTCACGTTAGGGAGTAGAGTTATGGAGCTCACGTAGTAGAATTTGAACATAGTATTGGATGAATGTTATTAAACATGATGCATGTGTAGTATAATATTTATGTACAGTAAGTTTTGTTTTTATGAATATATGAAATGAATATTTTAACCTACTAGAAAATACATGTGTTGTGCATTTAATTTAGTGTTTATAGACATATATAACAATTACTATGTACATAGTACAAGATGAATGCTATTAAATATAATGTTTATGTATATTAAATTTTATTTTTATGAACATATATATCATATAAATATAGTTTAGTATTTACGGATATTAAGGTTTGAGTGTTAAAAGTAGCAGTATGAACCATCTATGAAGTTAAATGAGAAATGTGGTAAAAATCTTGGGTGAATAGAATACTGAAAATGCATTGGAAGATGGTTATTGTCCATTTGTCCTTGATTTAATTTGGACCGTTCAGTTGGTTTTGTCTCACGAATACACGATGGCAAGTGAAAGTAAAATTGCAGTAGTAAAAAGCACTGGGTATATCGATGTCTCGTACCCTGCACGATGACAATTGACAAGCGACAGTACATGGACTCGCTTAGCTAGGCTGCAAATTGCCAATTTTTCAGCTTTACTGGGAATTGAGCTCATTTTCAGTCCAAAAGAAATTGCTTTTAAATCTCAAGGACAAGTAAATTACTCAAAAATATAATTAGATCTCTAAAATTTACTCAAAAATGCAATTAGGTAGAAATTCAAATTTTACTCAAAAGTGTAATTAAGTTTCTAAACTTAAAAAAAAGTACAGTTAACGGGGCGTTGGGTTGAGAGGAGAAAATTAGGAGGAAAAAGAATTGTAATTTGCAATGAATAAAGTAGGAACTGAAATTATAGTGTTTGATATGCAGAAACAGGAGTACAGTGAATTGAAATGTAAGAAGCGATAAATTAAAATAACTAAAATGCCATTATGTTGTGGTAGATGTTGTAGTAGTAGATGTGCAGCAGCAGGTAGTAGTGGCGGTAGTCGTAGTGGTAGTAGTGGTGGTAGTAGTAGTGGTAGTAGTAGTAGGAGCAGCAGGAGTAGTGGTAGTAGTAGTGGTGGTAGTCGTAGTGGTAGTAGTGGTAGTAGTAGCAGCAGCAGCAGTAATTTTTCAAAAAATAATAATAATAATTCATTCAAAAATATAATAATAATAATAATAATAATAATAATAATAATAATAATAATTCTTGTTCAAATTTATTTTTAAAAAAACAAAGGATATTAGAGAAGGGACAAAATTGTCTTTACACTAACAAATTGCCCATCTCCACCGTATTGCAATTCATGGGGGTACCTCATGAATTGCAATTCATCAATTGGAGGGAATTGCAATTCCCTCCAACCAAACACTGTAGTTTGGAAATTCACTGAATTGCCATTTCTCTCCAAATTACATTCAACCAAACAGGCCATTAATAATCAAATATGTTAAAATGGGTCAATTAAGTCTAATTTACCAGTAACCTATTGGTTATCGGTGAACTTCTGGGAGTTAACCATTGTTCCTATTGTAAAAACAAAAAATCAGCACCATTTTTCAAATTTATACACCGTAGAAGACGACCGAACAATTGACCGGTGGTCTTCTCCATGGAGAATAGAAGGCGACCAGACGGTCGTATTGGTCGTCTTCTCCATGGAGGAGACGACCAAATCTGGTCGCTTCCTCTAGTGGAGAAGGCGAACAGAAGGTCGTCTTTTCAACTGGAGAATACGACAATTGGTCGTCTTCTCCGATAAAGAAGACGATCGGTAACGCAGTCGCAGAAGATCGTCTTCTCCACTGGAGAATGTGACTATTGGTCGTCTTCTCCGATGAAGAAGACGATCGGTCACACGGTTGTTGGATATTTCTTTTTAAAATTTAAAGAGTTGTCTGTTGGAATTGTGGTTGGAATTTTGTTGATTGGTTATTTCATGTAAATTATCGGTTATTGGGTTTAGACGCACTAAATTAAAATGATAAATTTAAATGTGTATTTGTACTTTTTGAAGTTTAGGAATCTAATTATACTTTCGTGTAAAATTGAAGATAGTTATCTTCTTCCAAATGAAGTATGAATTTACTCATTTAAATTGAGTGTGTTGATCTCGCATGACAAATAAATAATTTGCCCATGATGAGATATGTCAGCTTCAATTCACACTGCTAAATTTTGATGTTGTGGATTCCAAAAACTGACAGTACCGCCGGAGGAGGAACAGGAACAGGAGGAGCAAGTACCACACCACCGACGCTTTATCCTCCACAACCACCGCCGCCTCCAGCGACTACAACCCCATTTCCAGACAATGGGATTGGACCTCAAGTTCCAGACCAGCCAAATTCCGGTGGATCAAAAGAGATTTTAGTTGCTGTCTCTTTTCTGTTTCTTTTGTCGTGTATCTTACAAGCTCTCTAGGATTACGATGGTGAAGGTGGAAATATTGATGATGCGAGGCTTAACATGAAGGCTAGCTAGGGTAGTATATTGGTAGTTACCCAAACGTGGCGGTAGCACCCCGTTTCCCTCGATTTGTTTTTAGCTTCCAAAATTTAAACAATGGTTTCCTAATTAAATAAAAATAAAAATTTTAAATTTATCTTGGATTTTAGTTTTTGGAAAATGGGGGTGTTACAAGTTGGTATCAGAGTTAGGTTATAAGATCTTAGGTATAAAAATTAAAATTGGCTAGGAATTAAAAAAAATTGGAACACAGTGGTGAGGATGTGAATATTATTTTTTGTGTGTGCATATTTTGCATGCTTTTGTATTTTTTTTCCGCGTATAATTCTTTGATTGTGGATGATTTATCTTGATATGTTGAAACTTGGTGGACTGTTGAAGTTTTGATGATTTTATTTTTCTATATGGTGAAAATGTTGTCTTAATAAATGGTGGACTTGTTTATTTGGCTGAGCATGGAAGTTGGACCACTTTGAAATATTGAATTGCTATGGGTACTTGAATGATTGTGAATTTTTTTTTTTGTCAACAAAGGAGCACTTTTATTAATAAGAAACAAAGGGGCAAAGCTCATACAAAGTTGCAAGGCAAAATGCCACATTAAGCCTAATGCCTATACAAAGATAGAAATAAATTACAAAAAACGGCCAAGAGCTATAAAATAAATGAGGCCAAAATACAACTAACTACTAAAGGAATACAAAACTAGAAGTGAACTCCAAGTCCCGTACCACCCTTTAGCAACGAGCAGTATGAGTCAGGCTAAGCAACTATGCCTTTCTGTCAAACATCGGTAGCACCACAACTATTTCCGGGACTAGCAAGCAGAGCCTCATAACAGCTGCAAATGACAAAAGAAGAAAACAGCTAGACACTATAACTTAACCAAGCAGCCTGCCCATAACTGTATACCATGCGCTGCCCTGCCGAAAAATCAGCAGCATAACAGCTATTTTAGGACTAACCCAAACAACTGTAACGCACCCCAAGCACAACACAGGCACACAGGCCAACAACAAGGCACACAGGCCATAACATTAAAGCACAGGCCAAAAACCAAGGCACGCAGGCCACAAAGTAAAAAGGCCAAACAACATAGTAAGTCTAACATCAAAATCATAGCAGAAATGGCACACAGGCCTACAGTATAATGGCACGCAGGCCCACAGTATAATGACACGCAGGCCAGCAAACGGTAAGCATCCAAAGCAGTTCAAAACAGCACCCCAACGGGATTAGCTACTATGGGCCAGCAGCAAGCCTGGACAAACCGCCAATTTGAACAATTCCTACCCGGCCTCCGTTCAGCCCAGGTCAGGGTGCAACTTTTTACCGCAAGCACCTACGTTAAGGCATGACCTGTTTCAAAAGAAGCTAGCGAGGGAGAAACCAAACAGAACCACCAAGTCATATATGCCTTAGAAGCCAAGTGTAAACAAGTAGAAAGCATGCAGAACAAGGAATGCACACTCCCTATATTTATTGAAAAGAGAAAACGCAGGAAGAAGCAACAGAAAAAGATAGGGAGAAAAGAAGCAAAGGTTGTACAGAGACACGAACAATAGCACCCCCCAAAAAACGAACCCCCCACTGGAACCCAGAAGGGGTTCAGCCACTATAGGCCAGCAGCAAGCCTGACCAGGTCAACGGATTTTAAAAAATCCTGCCCGGCCACCGTTCAGCCCGGACCAGGGTGCATCTTGTACCGCTAGCACCTACGTTGTTGAGGCTAGACCAGGTGACCCAGGCCATCATCGCCTCCAAACAAACCAAACACTTCATTCCTTCCCTAATCTTTTCCCATTTTCGCTTCCTTTCTTTTTTTCTTTTTTCTTTTTTCCTCGTTCTCTTTCTTTCATTTTTTTTTGACTTCATTCATCTTTTTTTTTTTCCATTTCTTTCTTCATTCTTTCTTTTTTCCTTTTTCATTTTTTCCTTTTCTTTTTCCCTTTTTTCCTTTCTTTTTTTCCTTTTTTTTGTTTCATTTTTCAAATGTGAAACCAAGTAATACAAGCGAGAAAACTATACCAAGCAAACTTACAGAAGCAAACAAATATCGAAAGTAAAAGCTAAACTACGGGGGATCCTCAACATCAAAGAACACGTACGGCAAGTCATCATTAATCAGCAGCGCCATAAGAGAGAAAAAAGTGAACTCTCCCAGCTTATCAACCACCCAGTCAGCTAGGGTAGAGGTCGGCATATTGGCCCGCAACGGGCACAGGACAAAAGCAACAGACCCGCAGGAACACAGGAACCGGAGCCTGGACACGACATCATCTAGAACCCACGACACAGCCATAGTCTTATCAAAATAACCTCCCATTTCAGCCACGGAGGACTCAACATGTACATCCATATAACCCCTCGCCAGGCACCACTCCAAGCCTAAAAATAGAACCCGAAACAACCCCCGGATTACATCCCCAGACCCAGTCCACGCCACCCCATAGCAGAGACCGCCCCCGTGATTACGGACCAAGGCAGCAGCCCCCCCTACAGCTACAGAAAGTGTAAGGTTAATCTTTAGAGTCCCCGTAGCTGGAGGGGCCCACCTGACAGCCCTAACCACCCGCCGAGGCACATGCGCCTCCAAGTATGCAACAATGGTCCTCCAATTAGGGGGCAGAATATGCGCGGTGGGCCACTTTCTGAATAAGCACTCTGCAACGCCTCTGGCTACCCCGAACATCACGCGAGCAACGCTCGAGGAATCACGCACATGCATACACCTATTACGGTGTTTCCACAACTCCCACAAAACCAAGTTTGGCAACCTGCTTATAACAAAGGAAAATAAAGGATTACGCGCCCCACCTCGCCCCCAGCCGCCCACCAAAGTCCTTAAACACCGGTGACGCGACTGCAGGCCAAGGGACGCTAACACATAACTCCAAACGGCTTTCGCCGTATTCCCAGAATAAAAAACTATGCAAAATAGAATCAGAAGCAGGAGTCAGACAACACCAACATCTCGAAACAACCACATGGCCGAAGCGAGACAGGATATCGTCCGTGGCCAGCCGACCCCGGAACACCCTCCAAGCTAGAAAGGACACCTTAAACGGCAGGTGTTTATGCCAGCGCTTAGCAAGTAGGGGGTCTGGGGCAACCGTCAAAGCAGACTTAAGCAAAGATTTTGCAGAGGAAAATGAAAACATACCGTTAGAAGCAGGCGTCCAGACCGGGATATCCCGCGGCCCCTGTCCTAAACGGGACAGGTCCGCAGTGACCCTGTCAGCTATTAAGTCCACGTGCTCTGCCAGGTCGAGAGCACCATCGTGTATATAGGCCAGGAGCAAGTCTCGGGAGTAAGAAACTCCCCGGAACGGATAGAGTCTGCCGAGAGGGCCCAAACCCGACCAATTGTCCCACCAGAAATTAACCCGGCCTTGGAACAACCGTCAGGTCAGAACCTGCTCAACCTCGTTCCGCACGCTCAGCATTCGCCTCCAAGTGTGTGAGTCAGTGTTCTGAACCATCTTAGCAACCGGATGAACCCGACTGCAGTACTTCGCCCGCATAAAGTCTGACCACAGAGTGTGCTCGGTGCGAAAGTTCCACCACAACTTCGCACTAGCAGCCCGAACCATTAAGCCCAAGTCCAAAACACCAACCCCGCTCTCCTTTTTAGGGATAGACAGAGTTTTCCACGAACTCCAGTGATACCGGGCACCTCCAAACTCCTTCCAGAAAAAGCTAGCAAAACACCGCTCCAAGTCACGGATCACCTTCTTAGGCAGAGCGCAGGCTGCAAACAGGTGCAAAGAGATAGACTGGAGCACAGAATTAATCAATACCGCCTTTCCACCCTTAGATAACACCCGCCGCTGCCAACTCAGGCACTTAGCCTTAACCCTTTCCACCCTTGAAGCAAAATAGATGCACTTTTTGCGCCCCACATACACAGGGCACCCAAGGTAAGTGAAAGGAAATGACTTGTGCACACAACCCGTAGCCCTACGGACCCTAGCAACAACCCGCTCAGAAGTACGGGAATACATGTAAAAGGCACTCTTCTGAAAGCTCACCAACTGCCCCGAGATTTCCTCATAGTCTTTCAAAGCTGCAATGACTTTCTAAATGGCCAGCTGCTTGTACGTGCTAAATATGATGACATCGTCTGCATAGGCCAAATGGTGGATATGTGGAGTACCCGGAGGCTGAGTAAAGTGAGGAACGGTGACATCCTCGTAAACCCGCGCCAAGTACACGGACAGAACCTCAGCAGCAATGATAAACAGACTCGGGGACAAAGGATCCCCCTAACGCAGGCCCCGAGACGATGTGAAAAAACCTTCTTTGACCCCATTCACAATCACAGAGTACCAGACATTTGATATCTTTAGTAGAGGCCTGTTTGGTAGTAGTGGATTTGTTAAAACCTATAGTGATGGTATTTTGCTAGTGGTCCTCTCTTTGGATGATGAATTAAGAATTTGAATTTAGTGCATCCCCTCCAGCGGTAACGCTGTTAATTGTGTTGTAGAAGAATCATCATGCCACCTAGAAGAGATACACTAGTTAACAGAAGTGGTAATGGTGGGAATGAGGCTAACGCTCCCACTAATGCGTAACTTGCTCATGGACTTCAACAGCTGACACAATTGACTCACACTTTGGGTGCTACGCTACTTCAAAATGGCAATGGAAACGACGTTGCTAAAAAGGTTGCTAGTCGCAATCCTCCTTTTTATGGCGTGCAAGAAGATCCTCATGCGCTTGAGGATTGGATAAGAGCTTTTGATAAACTGTTGGATACTATTAGTTGTCCTGTAGATCAGAAGGTGGAGGTTGTTGTGTACTACTTGCAACAAGAAGCTGATGTTTGGTGGGCAAATAATGGGCATATTCTTCGTCAACAACCTGACTTTGATTGGGAAGCCTTCAAGACTGCTATGAGGGATCGATTCTACCCTGACCATGTTAAGGCTGCAATGTATGAGGAGTTCTTGCACTTGAAGCAAGGCAATTCATCTGTGCAAGAGTATCATGCGAAATTCTTGGAACTTGCTCGTTTTGCATTTAAGTTGGTCCCTAATGAGGTTAGCAAGGTAGAGAAATTCATTATTAAGGGACTAACTTTTGGGATTCAAAAGGTAATTTGCGTCCTTGGATGTCAAACACTGAATGAGGCATACAAAAAGGCTGCTAACCTTTACCGTGTGGAATTAATTCAAAGAGAAGCCAACGTGAAGAGTAGGAAGAGAATGGAGAGTAATGATGAAGAAAATAAACAAGGGGATAAAAGGCCAAGGTTCAACAATTTCAAAACAATAGGAGCAATGCAGGTTATCGTGGTGACAATAGGCAAGGAAATCAAGGGCAAAAACTCAATGGAACATAGATATATCACTACTGCAAGAAATGTGGAAATGGACACCCTAGGAAGGATTGCCAAGGAAATCTAGTGAAATGCTTCAAATGCCAAAAGATGGGACATCGAGTGTGTGAATGTCATTTAGAACAAAATGGGAATAATCAAGGAACTGATAATGGAGATCAAAATACCAATGATGGGAACAACAATAGAGGGAGGATCTTCGTCATGAGTAGAGCTCAAGCTGAGGCCAGTGGTACGTTGTTTCTCGTGATGTTGTGTGATGCAATGACACGAGAGCAAACCACCAAGAGACGTATATATTCATCTAATTGTTTGCTAGTTAATTGGTTTACTAGTTCGCTTAGATTTGATTATATTAGTTGGTGAGACATTGCATATTTAATTGCTTATGTTATTTTCTTTGATTTGTGATACTTGGTACGTGTTGCTATATGTTTAATTTGGACTTGGTGGTTTTATTTTTTTTAATGGTGAAGGTTAATTATTAGGCTCATTGTTTAATTTCTAAGTGGTAATGCTTCGGGGACGAACTATCTTTTAAGGGAGGTAGAGTGTGATACCCCGGTTATTTACGGTTATTTGAATATTTTGTTATAAATATTATTAGCTGTAACTAATTTATTTGATATTATGTGACCTAAATTATTTTGAAAGGATGTTACTAAAACTATTCCTTAAATATTATTATCAAGCCTATACACTAATCTTTCATAATTACTATATTACTAATCCTAAATAAGTAAATATACTAGTATTAGATTTTATACTACACGGTGGTATGAATACATATATATATTTTCCATAACTAATCCTATCACACACTGATGGATTTTAATAACCCGGGTGGTCCGAATTACAAAACTCGATAAAATAAATGGGGTATGACAAGCTGATGGATCGTAAGTATACCGCGGGGGTAAAATATATATTGAATTGTATAACGCTATTACAAAGGTAAGCAATGTAATGACAAGACACGTGTGTTGAATAGTAAGTGAGCATGTCCTAATCAGACAACCAGCGAGCTTTTATATCAGCCCGAGGTGTAACTAATCCGGAGAAAACGCAGGGAAGCGCGCCTAACGCCCGGGCCGTAACCGTCGCCGCGAGACTCGGGCAACGCGCGGATCAAAGAACCCCCGCCACGAGGCCGAGGGCTGGCCTCGGTCCAGTGGCGGGATCGGCCGAGCCCGGACGCTCAACCGGGCTGAGCGTGACGCGGAGCACGCTCAGACGGGCTGAGCATGCCACACCCAGCCGAGCTGAGCGTGCCGCGGACCACGCTCAGCCGTGCTGAGCGTGGCCAGCCCGTGGTCGAGGGCTGACCTCGGTTACGTGGCCGCTCCCGGGCCGTACCTGCTCCGGTTTCTTCTTGCCCCGTTCGTGCTCCTCACCCGGTCCTAATTATTCCATCATCAGTCCCCCACTCTCTGAGTTGCGAGATTTCGGCAACGAAAGAGAGTAAACACGGATTATTTATAAACCTTCGCATTAGGTCGGGTCAGAGTCCGTCCCAACTAGAGTCCTTGCTGCACCGGGAGTGTTATCCGAAATTCTATCTCAAAGTTGTCCTTATCCGTCCAGAAGTTCAATCCCTTCAAAGTTCTTACCCTTCCCAAACTATAAATACCCCACACCATCCAACACTTTTCACCCCTCATCATCTTTTTCACTCCAAATTATTGAGATTCTCCTACTGAAATTCCCCCTCTTTCCCCCCTATATAAACACTTTTACCCCCTTCATTTTTCCCCTACACAACATCACCTCTGAAATTCCTCTCCCTTTCTCTCTATATAAACCCTTTTACCCCCTTTATTTTTTCACATTACCACATTACTTCCCCTCCTGTCTCTCTAGATTCCAACCGACCAAAGCACCACCGAACCACCACCAAAACGCCGCCACCGACCGCCGGCCGCCGCCGCCCCCGACCCTCGGCCGCCGCCGAACCACCGCCGAGCACCGTGCTCCGCCGCCGCCAAGCGCCGAGCGTCGAGGCCGAGCGTCCGCTGTTGAGGTCAAGCATCCTTACCCGTGCCACCTGTCCGAGTGTGTCTACCCTTCTGCGTCTCCCCTAGAGTCAGTTAGTAGTCCTTCCCCTCTCTTCATGTTCCAAATTCGGTTCCCTCCTAGCGTCTGAGTCTCGCTTAGCTTGCATGCACTCTCCCTCGTACGACCCGTACGAGAGTTTCCTAGATTCCATCGACTGCTCCGAGCTCCCTTCCTCGATCGAGGAGGCTCTTACTTACGAAAATTTCCCCCACCACTTTGACGAGTTCACCGAGCCTTCCGTGAACCTCATGGACGCCGCTCCTCGCTATGTCATAGAGCCGGCGCCACTACTCGAGCCTTTTGACGACACTGTTCACACGCTGCTTGACCCTCACGTCCCGGGCGGCACCTTGGCTCAACCGCTGGACGACTACGAGATCGCCCTCGCGCAGTCTCTTGTCGGTCCCACGGTAGAGCTTGTCCTCCCTGTCCCCGGTCGGAGTATTTTGAAGCCCCCCTCCCCCCGACACTTCGGGGTGCACCTTACCTCGCTCCAGATTGGGCTCGCCTTCCCCTTACATCCCTTTGTCATTGAGTTCTTAAACCACCATCGCGTAGCTTTGGGGTAGTTAGTGCCCAACTCCCACGGGATCCTTTCCGCCTTTCTAGTCAAATGCCATCAAATGTCCGTTCCCCCATCCCTTAGTCTGTTCCAGCAGCTCTTTCAAGTAGGTGGTAGTTCCGGGGGGGGGGGGCAGAGTAGGGGCTACGCGGCAATCTCTGCCCTCTCAAAGACCCGATTTTTCCAGGATATTAAAGGGGCTAACAAGTATTGGAAACCCAAGTTTGTCTTTATTTCCACCGGTCCCGGTCTTCCCTTCGAGGTTCCCTGGGAGGGATACCTCTCAAAAGCCAAGGTCGACCCCGTACCTTACCTCTCCGCCTATTTGAGCACTTTCTTCAACGGTCAACGGGGGGTTTGCGCGGAGCCTCTGGTCACTCCCGAGGCCCTGCACGATATAGGCTGCGTGCGTGGTCTGCCGCTTCCACCTCCCCCTCAACCCCTTGTCCCCAGAGTGTTAGTGTTGTCCTCCGGGGAGTCCGGAGGTTCTGAGGGCGATATAGTTGAGGGCGAGGAGTCATCGTCCGGTGCTTCCAACCCCGACTATCGTGGTTCGTTCTTTTCCCATGATTTTATTTTGCTTGCTTTGTTCGATACATGCTTTGCTTGGTACATAACTTGCTTGTTCTCGCGTGTTTCAGGGATGAGCGACGAAGCTGAAAATGCCCGCGCGGTCCTCGCAGCCTATAGGAGCCAGAACAGCAAGAGACCCCGCCGTGGGGAGCCCAGCCGGTTACGCGCACCACGTGCTCTGCCTCGGGTCTCCCCCCGGATCAAGCGCCGGTTCCACGAAGCCTCCACAGCTCGGTGTCCACTACGGCGGATAATCCGGCGCCTGGCTTTGCCGCCCAGCGCCTGGCTTTGCTGCCCCGATGGGCTCAACATTTGCCATGTCCGCTGCCCCTCCAAGTTGGCCTGTGTCCATCCCTCCTTCGGTCTCTTTACTCCAGGGGGATGTGATGCAGAGCCTTGTCTCGGCCCACGATAAGGAGTCGTGTCGGGGCTGCCCGGACTACCGCTCGTTAATGGAGGTATGCTCTTATTCCTGTGTATTTCTACGATCCTTCCCTCGGGTCCCGTGATTATCTTGTTTGCTCTTCTTTCTGCTCGCAGACCGTGGTTCGCTACGGGACTATGGGAGACGCTCTAGAGGCCGAGGCCAAGGCGCGCCTGGAGCTAGAGGCCCAAATGGGGGCGCTGAATCTGTAATGTGATCAGCTGAACTTTCAACGCGAGCAAATGGCCTTGCGCAAGCGGAGAGCCCTCGAGGGGCAGAGAGCCGCTGAGGAGAGGGCCATTGCGGGGCAGAGAGCCGCCGAAGAGGCGTCGGCCGTGGCTGTGACGCGCCACCGCGAGTCCGCGGCTTTCCTAGTGGATGTGCGGGCTTATATCTCGGAGCACGTGGAGGAGAGCTATGGGACGCTGAAGGCCACTAGGGCGGGGAAGCGATATGTGGCCATGGAGGCTGCTCACATGGCTGACATTGGTGACTACGACATGCAGCACAAGATCTACACGCAACTGCGGTGCCGAGACCCGTCCTTCGACCCCGAGGCGTGGGGACTCCCTTTGGAACTCATGGATCCGGAGCCCCAAACCGAACCTGCTGCTTCTCATGGCGCATTCGGAACTGGAGCTGCCATCGGTGATGATCCATTCCCTGGTCTCGCGCTTGGCTTAGGTGGCGCGGCAGATACCCCGTTGGACCTAATTCACCTTTCCCCGGGCATGGCCAATTTCGACCAGGCAGGGACCTCCGGGGCGTGCGATCCTTAGTGCTTTTGGGCAGCTCTACGTTGTTGTCTTTTCTAGCTCTTTCTTGTTGGATGTTTCTGTTATTGACTACCGTTCTTTGCTTCGACATTATGGCTGGAATGTGGTTGTTCTCAACCCCAGCCTTGCATGCTTGTTCAACTTTGCTCGTTTTGCTTTGCTTCCAATAAATTGCTTCCAATAAATTCAGCTAGTCTGTGCTTGGCTGAGGCCTCGGCCGGGCACGAGCCCGGTCCGCGGACGCTCGGCCTTGATTAGCTTGCGCTCGGTTTCAGTTGAGCCCTGAGCCTCGAGCGTCTGCGCATTGTGTGATCACTATCTTTCCATGTTTCTTTCCTTTGCTTTTGCTTTTTTGAGTTGGCGTCGGGTCGCGGGACTTAGTCCCCCGACCCTTAGCGCACTCGTTCGATGGTACGTGAGGCGTGCGCCTCGTACCCTCCCTAGGGTGCTAGCCGGCCTAGGCTGGAACCTTGTGGTCCCACGCCTAGTGGCTCTTCCGTTCGGTGACAAGCGAGGTCGGGCCCCGTGTCACCCCTAGGGAATGTAGTCGTCCTAAGTGGAGGCTATCTAGCCTTGCGTCTAGGGACTCTTCCGTTCGGCAATAGGCAAGGTCGGACCTTGTATTGCCCCTAGGGTGTTTTGGTTGTTTCGAGTTGGAGCTCCCTGGCTCGCTGGACTCAAAAGACTCGGTTGATCCGAAAAGCGTGTGATAGAAAAAACGCTGCTTTATTGCTTCACGAGAAAAAAAAATGAACTGAAAGGAGGGCGGACTGCCTTACACTTTTAACGTTACTAGAAGTACTTAACTAAATGTTCTGAATTCCAGACCCTTTCTACTTCTTTGCCCTTTGGCGTCTTCAGCTTGTAACTGCCGGGGCGGACCACGGCTGAAACTATGTATGGTCCTTCCCAGCGCTTGGCTAACTAGCCACCGTCCAGGGGCTTGCTGGCTTCGCGGCGTCTTAGCACGTAATCGCCAACCTAGAAGTATCGGGGTTATGCTCTTTTGTCATGGTATGCCTTAGCCTGTCTTTGGTAGTTCTCCGCGCTCACCATGGCTGCTTCGCGTTTCTCGTCTATCAGACGGAGGTCAGCCCGGTGGTGCTCCTCGTTGCGTTCGGGATCGTATTCCTCACTTCGTCGTGTCGGAATGAAAGCCTCTGCCGGAGCTCTGGCTTCGAATCCGTAGCACAGCGCGAATGGGGTCTCGCCTGTTGCTTTTCGTGGCGTGGTGCGATACGCCTAGAGGACCGCCTCTACGTTCTCGACCCACGCTCCTCCCGCCACCTCCAGGGTCTTCTTCAACCCGTCTACTATTGTGCGGTTGGCATTCTCACCTGGCCGTTCGCCTGGGGGTAGGCCACGGAGACTTGGGTGTGGGTGATGCGCCACTCCTGGCAGAACAACTTGAACTCCTTTCCCTCGAACTGGCGACCGTTATCGGAGATGATTTGCATTGGCACCCCCAAACGGCATAGTATGTTGGAGTATACGAACTGTTTGCATCGGACGCTAGTAATGCTTGCTAGGGGTTCGACCTCCACCCACTTCGTGAAATAATCCACCGCGACGATGACATATTTTCGCTTGCCCGAGCCCATGGGTAGGGCTCCTACGATATCGATGCCCCACCTTGAGAATGGTATGACGGAGCTAATCGGAGTGTAGTTGGTGGCGGGTCGGCCCGGACAGATCTGGAATTGTTGGCAAGTCGGGCAGCTCCGTGCGTAATCCGCACATTCCTTCGCCATCCCCGGCAAGAAGTACCCTAGAAGTATGGCTCTCCGGGCCATGGTATACGCTCCCTGGTGGGCTGCGCAGGTTCCTTCGTGAATCTCCTCGATGAGAGCCCGGGCTTCATCTGGGTATAAACACCTTAGCAGCACCCCGTTATAGGACCTCTTGTATAGGATGTCCCCGATAAACTCGTATGTCAGGGCGCGTCTCTTGGCTGCCTTAGCGTCGGCCTCATCCGGGGGTAGGGTGCCCGTCCTCTTGTACTACACGAGATGGTCCAACCAACAGGGCGGACGGCTTTGCACGGGCATGACCGGATATGCCTCCAAGCTGGACTTATGGAGGTCCTCTATCCTTGCAATTTTCGAGATGTATTTTGGGGTAGCCTGGCTGAGCTTGGAGAGCGTATCAGCTTCTGCGTTTTGCTCTCTTGGTACTTGCAAAATTTCGTGTTGGGCGATCTGCGCCAAGACCTGGAGCACCACGTCGCGGTACCGGATCATCCGCTCCTCGTTCGCTTCGAACTCGCCGGACACTTGGCCGACCACGAGCTTGGAGTCGCACCGAATCTTCAGCTTTTCGACCTTCATGCTCAATGCGAGTTGGAGTCCGCACAGCAGCGCCTCGTACTCGGCTTCGTTGTTTGATAATTTAAAATGGAAACGGAGGGCGTAATACGCCCGGAAACCTCCCGGGGTTACTAAGACGACCCCTCCTCCACATGCCTGGCTACTCGAGGACCCGTCAGTTGATAGGGTCCACCACTCTTCCTCCTCGTTCCTTGCCTGCTCTGCGGCGTCGCGGGCAGTGCACTCGACTATGAAGTCTGCGAGGGCCTGCCCTTTGATGGTTGGTCTGGGCTTGAAATGGATGTCAAATTGGCTGAGCCTCATAGACCACTTCACGAGTCGGCTTGCCGACCCTACGCGCCTTAGCACCGCCTCCAGCGGTAGATTCGTGAGTATGTGCACTAGGTGAGCCTGAAAATAATGGTTTAACTTTTTTGTTGTGGCGTCGACAGCGAATATGGCCTTCTCTGTTGGAGAGTATCGGAGCTCTACCCCCCGTAGGGCCCTACTCACGTAATGCACGGGTCTTTGTACTCCCGCGTCATCTTGGACCAGCACGGAACTGATCGCGGCTTGCGAGATACCCAAGTACAAATATAAGACCTCCCCTTTCTCCGGCTTGGCCAGGGGAGGCAAGGACATCAAGTAGGCCTTGAGGTCCTCGAAGGCCTTCTGACACTCAGCCGACCACTCGAAGCCGCTACTCTTCTTGAGAACCCCGAAGAAAGGTAAGGATTTCTCGGCCAACCTCGAAAGGAAACGCCCGAGGGCGGCCAAGCGACCATTGAGGCGCTGGACCTCGCGGAGGGACCTCGGGGGCTCCATCTCCAGTATGGCCTTCACCTTGTCGGGGTTGGGCTCTATGCCCCTCTTGGAGACCATGTACCCTAAGAACTTCCCCCCGTGTACCCCGAAAGTGCACTTTTTGGGGTTTAGGCGTAAATCGAACTGGCGCATAATTGAAAATACCTTTGTCAGGTCATCCGTGTGGAGGTCGGTCTCAGTGCTCTTCACGATCATGTTGTCGACGTAAGCTTGTAAGTTCCGGCCGAGCACCTTTTTAAAGACTTTGGCGACCATCCTCGTGTATGTGGCCCCGGAATTCTTGAGCCCGAAGGCCATCACCCGATAGCAAAAAACACCTTCTGGCGTGGTGAAAGCCGTTTTTTCCTCGTCCTCCTCGTGCATAAAAATCTGGTGGTAGCCGCGAAATGCGTCGAGGAAACTCATGAGCGCGCAGCCTGCTGTCTCGTCCACCAGCTGGTCGATGTTCGGGAGCGGGAACGGGTCCATTGGGCATGCCTTGTTGAGGTCCGTGTAGTCCACGCACATCCTCCACGTGGGCGGTTTAGGTGCGAGGACCACATTCGCTAGCCACTCAGGGTATAAGACTTCCCTGACGTGCCCGATCTCCAAGAGGGTGTTAACCTCCTTTTTCACAAATTCCCGTTTCTCCGCCGAGCGGTACCTTTTCTTCTGTTATACCGGCTTGATCGTTGGGTCGACCGCCAGCTTGTGTGTGATCACTTCCCTATTGAGTCCCGGCATGTCCTCTAGGCCCTAGGCGAACACGTCCTTGAAGCGCTGGATGACTTCTACGATCCGGCCCCGTAGCTCAGCCGGTAGTCCCGTTCCGACTTTCACGACCCTTTCACGCCGTCTGAGGTCTAACACTACATCCTCCGTCTCCACTATGGGTTCGGCACGGGGCCGATTTTCCTCGCCTTGTAGTGCCTTCTCGGCGATGGTGTGGACCTGGAGGTCCCTATTGCCGATTTAGCGACACGCTTTCAAGTAACAGCTCCGGCTGGCCTTCTGATCTCCTCTCGCTGTCCCGACCCCAGTGGGGGTGGGGAACTTCAGGCACAGGTGCTCCATAGATATGACACACCGGAGGTCCTCCAAGGCTGGGCGGCCAAGGATGATGTTGTGCGCGCCCCCGAGTCTCACAACCACGAACTCAACCTCCCACCTTTTGACGTGTGGTAGGTCGCCTATCTCCACTTCCAGGTTGATGGAGCCTTCTGCCTCGATGGAATCCCCCGTGAACCCCGCCAACGGGGTCCGTACTGGCATCAGTTGCTTCCTCGACAGGCCAAGCTTGGCGAATGTGTCATGGTACATAACATTCACTGAACTTCATGTGTCCACCAGCACTCGGTGCACGATAATGTTGTTAATGTCAAGCTTGATTACCACTGCGTCGCGGTGTGGTAGGGGGCCCTCCGGGAGGTCATCGTCCGTGAACACAATGGGATCCCTCCTCGACTTCTTTCCTTGTGGCTGACGGACGACTTCCCCTACGTAAAGGCTTTGAGCCCATTTCTACCTCTCCGATTACGTGTCTCCCCCTTCCGGCCCCCCGAATATGACATGGATCTGCTTCTTCTAGGGGGGGGTGGGAGTCATCCGATTCCTTCTCCTCTTCTTCCGTGGGTTGGTCGAGTTCCCTTTTGCGGGACCCGGAAGCGGGTGGTCCGGAACCACCCTTCTTTTTCAAGACGTTGCCTGGGCCTTGAGCCTTGCCCTGGCTGGGTCGTTTTACGTATTGGCCAAGGTAGCCCTTCTGAATGAGTTCCTCGATCTGGCGTTTGAGAACCATGCATTCTTCCGTGTCGTGCCCTATCTGCCTGTGGAACCGACAGTATTTGTTGGGGTCGGCGTTGGGCGAGATCTTCAAACACTCAGCCGGGTACGACACGATACCCATGACCTCGGCATGCTCTAGGATGGCGACCAGCGGGTGCGTTAAGGGCATGAGACAACGCAGTGGCCTAACCGTGGGCCTTGGCGCTGGGGCCTCGGGGCACGGCGGTCCTCCTGAGGTGCCTTGTCTTGATGCCCCCTCTCTTCTTCCTTCTTCTTCCGCTCAGCCTCCTCCGCCTCTGCGAACCTCGTTGCTCGGTCCAGCAATGCCTCATAAGTCTTCGGCGGATTCTGGACGAGGTTGCGATGAAAGGGTCCTGACCTGACGTTGGCCTTCTCGTCGAAGTTGTCTACTAACCTCGCCTCCTTCTTCCACTTAGCTAGGTAGTCGGTCAGGCTCTCTGTGCTCCCTTGTTCTAACTTGCACATGGTCGCGAATTGTTTCTTCTTTGGGATGTTGCTTGCAAAATGCGACAGAAATTGCCTCGAGAGGTCGGCAAAGGATGAAATGGACCCCTCGGGTAGGGTCGTGAACCAATCCTGAGCCTGGCCGTCCAGGGTCGCGAAGAAGCCTCGGCACATAACGGCGTCGCTGGCGTCCGTCATCATGATGGCCGCCCGGTACTTGTTGATGTGAGCCCGAGGGTCGGACGACCCCGAATAAAGTTTTATGGTTGGCCAGCGCAAATCCCGTGGCAGGGGCTGGGCCATGATGTCCTCCGTGAAGGGTGAGGTTAGCGCCTCCTGCGGCACCGGCCCTCCTTTCCCAATCTCCAATCTTCTTTGGAGATCGTCCAATCGTCTACGCAGCTGTTCCATTTCGTTGTGAGGAGAGCCCGAGGGTCGGCCTCGAGTTTCACCAGATTACTCTATTCGCGAGGCTTGCTCGTGCCGGGGCATGGAACGGGGCTCGGCGCTCGGGACTCGACGCAACGCCGACCCCTCGGCGGGCACCTCGTTCGGGGGCCCGAGGCGTTCACGGACCGGGACTCGCGTGCCCAATCGCCCGAGAGCGGACTTGGTAGCTCGAACTGGCCGGGCTCCGCCTGTCTCATGTTGCGTGGGTCGTCCTCTAGGGGCCTCGTCCCTTCCCCTTCTTGCCGAAGGTCGTGGAGAGTTGACCTCCGCATCCATGCGAGGCTCGGGGGTTGTAGGACGGCGGGGACTCGGACCCCCCACCCGTCGTGACGGACCGGGTGGTGGGGCCACCAGGCCCCCCTGAAGTCCATCCAAGATCTGCGTTAGCACAATTGTGGCCTGCCGAAGCGCGGCCATCCCCTCCTAGAAGCCCGGGGTTGGGGGTGGAGGAGGTGGGGCCGGCCCGGCCTGACGGTTACTGTTGATTACGTCCCTGAGGTCGCCGGTCGACCTCACAGGCATGGTTTGGCGACTCGCCGTCCCGTTAGGGGTGCCGGCACGGGAAGGAGCGCAGTTACCACGTGAACCGTGGGAATTGCCGGAGTTGGATCCAGACCTTGCCATAGCCAGTGGGAAAAGAAAAACCACGCTCAAGCTGTCACGTCGAGCTCTCAATGAAAGCACCAATGATGAATTTTAATAACCCGGGTGGTCTGAATTACATAAACCGATAAAATAAATGGGGTATGACAAGCTGATGGATCGTAAGTATATCGCGGGGGTAAAATATATATTGAATTGTATAACGCTATTACAAAGGTAAGCAATGTAATGACAAGACAAGTGTGTTGAAAAGTAAGTGAGCATGTCCTAATCAGACAACCAGCGAGCTTTTATATCAGCTCAAGGTGTAACTGATCCGGAGAAAACGCAGGGAAGCGCGCCTAACGCCCGGGCCGTAATCGCTGCCGCGAGACTCGGGCAGCGCGCGGATCAAAGAACCCCCGCCACGAGGCCGAGGGCTGGCCTCGGTCCAGTGGCGGGATCGGCCGAGCCCGGACGCTCAGCCGGGCTAAGCGTGACGCGGAGCACGCTCAGACGGGCTGAGCATGCCACGCCCAGCCGGGCTGAGCGTGACGCGGAGCACGCTCAGCCAGGCTGAACGTGTTGCTGGCCACGCTCAGCCGGGCTGAGCGTGGCCAGCCCGTGGCCGAGGGCTGACCTCGGTTACATGGCCGCTCCCAGGTCGTACATGCTCCGGTTTCTTCTTGTCCCGTTCGTGCTCCGCACCCGGTCCTAATTATTCCATCACACACATAGTGAGATAAAAGGTTGTGGGGGCTGTTTAGATTAAACTGCTATCTAAAGCCAGGTGTATTCCCCCATATTTTCTACTAAACAAATACCGAGTAGAATCATAGGATGGATATATCTCTTTCTGTTGATAGAACTGTGTTGAAAATATTGGCAGGCTAGCACATGATATTCATCGCCTATGGTTTAACAAAAAAAAAAATCCTATCACACACATAAATATATATTCGTACACATAGTTTATATCCATATTTTATGTTTTATAATTTTGATCATTTGCATTCTAATCCTACTATGTTTTATGTATATAAATGACACGTGTTTTATAAATAAATATATAGTATGTTCCAATCACTAGCAATTATCATCCTCATCATTATCAATTCCAGCCTAAATGCTACACGTTACCTATATCATGCTCCCTAATACACTCCATTTTAATTGAGTCATTATCTATATACACTATTCCATTCAATTCAACTTCCTTCTTCATTTATTCTCCCTCTTTCCTGCACTCCATTGCCGAACAACCAAGAAAAGAAAAATTAAAATCTTAGCCTTAGTTTCTTGGTGTTGGTTTTATGACTTTCGGATAGTTAAAGGCTGGCCAACACTACCTGTTAGAATAGCGAGAATATAGGAAATATGTAGGAAAATATAGCGAGAGAATATAGGTATTGTATTACTCAGGATTGCCTGTCCTTTCTCTATTTGTGGGGAGTCTATTTATACATATTTTGGTCCTAGAGCCCTACAAGAAATAAGAATTCTGGACCGCCCCATATTGGGAGTCCCTGTTACATTATAACTAATAAGCCCTAATCTTGCTAATATTACAAGTGTTAAGTCCAATCCTTATCGAACTCTTCTGTAGCTTTGTGTTGAGGGTCCTTCTTGGGCTTTCTTGATCCAATTGCTTTCTTGGGCCGGTCCATGTAGTCCAGGCCTAGTGTATTATCCATCATCTAGTCCCCCACTTTCTTGAGACTTTGTGGATACGAAGTCTCTAGAAAGTATACTTGCTCTCTTGGGCCGATCCATGTAGCCCAGGCCTAGTGTATCATCCGTCATCTAGTCCCCCACTTTCTTGAGATTTTGTGAATACAAAGTCTCAGAAAGTATAATTGTGCCTTTTTGTTTCGATCAATCTGTAAATAATTTTTTTTTCATTGCCTAGTGAGTATGCGTTTCTTCCACACAATGGTGGGAATACGAGTCTGCCACTGGCTAATGGGTATATGTCTTCCACTCGGTGGTGGGTACAAGTCTTCCATTGCCTAGTGAGTATGCGTTTCTTCCACACGGTGGTGGGAATACGAGTCTGCCACTGGCTAATGGTATATGTCTTCCACTCGGTGGTGGGTATATGTTTTCCACTCGGTGGTGGGTATATGTCTTCCATTATTGCCTAGTGAGTATGCGTTTCTTCCACACTGTGGTGGGAATACGAGTCTGCCACTGGCTTTTTTTTTTCATCATTGCTTAGTGAGTATGTGTTTCTTCCACACGGTGGTGGAATACGAGTCTACCACTGGCTTTTTCTTTTCATTGCCTAGTGAGTATGCGTTTCTTCCACACGGTGGTGGGAATACGAGTCTGCCAATGACTTTTTTTTTTTCATTGCCTAGTGAGTATGCGTTTCTTCCACACAGTGGTGGGAATACGAGTCTGCCACTGGCTATTTTTTTTCTTTGTTTTTTTTCTTTTTTTTTATTGCCTAGTGAGTATGCATTTCTTCCACACGGTGGTGGGAATACGAGTCTGCCACTGGCTTTTTTTCTTTTTTACTGCCTGTTGGCCTCCGCCCTGGGAACCCAGCTATGCCACCAGGGACGGATCCAAAAATGTAATCCAGTGTGGGCAAAATATAGCAATAAATATTGTTGGATATTGCCGAAAAATAAAACACATCAAAACTTTATAACAATATTCATAATAAAATATAAAACATAATTAATTTCATAAAATAATTCAAATAAAGAATACGTTGTACTTTACAAAAAAAACACGTTGTAAATTACACATCTCATTATTAATATAAAAATTTTATATATATATAGTAGACAAGGATTATCAACTCAAAGTGTTTTGGTGTGGGCAGTGAATCTTCGACATCTAGAGTAAGATTTATGTCTACTCAAAATTTATTTACCCCACAATAAAAAGCAATTTTTCCTAAGTGTTTATGTGCAAAACGTTTGTTAAAAAAAAAAAAAACAAAATCTACCAAGAATTTATTTACTTAGTAATTGTATATTTGCTATGTGGCCAATGACCTTCGTGAAAGTTGTGTTTAATTACTGGACTTAATCTATAATGAATGTTGTATGTATTAGTTCGTGTACCTATGCTCATAATTCTGTAAATGGTGTATCTTTGATGTACATATGTGTTCAAATATACATATATTGTGTCTTTGTATTTACTTATAGAATAGTAGTGGTATGTTGTGTGTGTGATTAATTTATTTGAATATATGCATATCTAATAAATATCGTAATATGTGCACGTATATTCAAATGATTTCGGCGATTACCTGTAACTTTGTAAGTATGTTTTTACTTTTATTTATTTATTTAGTAATTTTTTTTGAATGTATTTTGGTGTGTACGTAATGTCATCATCATATGTAAAGTATATATATAGGGACTAGGGTTAAACACATCTTCATAAAGTTGGCTTATCTGTATGGATTAGATTATATATATAAGTTTGTATATATGTATTTGGTATATATGTTTATTATATTGGATATATATTATCATATGAAAAAATATTTGATGCACCGCCGGTGTATTACACCTATACACCGGCGGTTAATCACAATGTGACATCTCATCCAAAAACAATTATAGCATTGATTAAGTCCTTTTTTTGTAAAAGTATAATACTTTCTAGATTAAAATATTTTTCTATAAATAAATTAGCAACAATATTATAAAAGAGAAATTAATTAAGAGAATTTTTTTTAAAAACTGAAGAATTAGATTGATGGGATACGACTACACCCCAATCATGGGATACAATCACTCCATGTTTGAGCTTTGTGTAATGATAATGAGAGGAATCAAAAGATTAGAAAAGAGAATTTACAGACAAGTAACAAGAGACCCATTGCATCCAAACTGCGGATTTCCTTGCACTTGATAGCAATAAAACCCACAGCTAAATAGCCAACTCTCACACATCACTCTAGAGACAGCAATCTCAGCTAGAACTTCTTGCATCCCACAGCTGCGCTATGCACCCAAACGCCATATCAACCACTGCTTTTCGTTTTCCACCTTGGCTATGGGGGCTGCAGCCGCCATGGAATCTGTACTGTTAACTCTGTGGCATTACACAAATTGATCTCAACCAAATTAACCCGAGCAACGCAGATCAAGCTCGTCAATTCCACATTGCTAAAAAACCTTAACCGCCAAAGGTCAATAGACCTGAAGGTGACTTACATACAGGAGTTGGAAATTGAAACGTGCACTTTTTCATCAAATCTCGGACAGATCAGAGGGTTAAATCAAGATGGGATACAAAAGGTATTGTAACCCCTCGTATTTTCCGATAAGTTTGAGGTTCGGAAAATAGGTCTTTAAGTTATGACATTCATGAAATGATCGCTCGATGCTTCAAAGGAATTTTTTTTTATAAGTGAGTATAGTTGTTATTAAGTTGCGATCTACGTACCGGTCACGAACCGTAAGAATTTTAGGTGCTAGTATTCGGACCCGTTTGACCTAAGAAATGGATTTTTAGACACCCTACTATTATTATTGAATTTCCTATTTTATTAGATTAGCCCATAGCAGTCAAAATTTATTTGTGATCGTACATCGCGAAATTTCGCAGGATACCGAACCTAGCCCAATTTGGAGTTTTAGACTGGAATTAATTTTTGGGTTCGAAAATTATGAGAATTAAATTAGTTTCCACCGAGAATTTATCTGAATTAATCCCAAGCAGTCTAAGTTAAGATATTTTGGATTATTTTATTCCATTTTATTTTGGATCTTATCCAAAAGTGTGGACTAGTCAACCTTTTGACCAAAGACCATAAAAACCCATTTTCTTCCCCATTTTTGTGTGTTGGCCGAAAATACAAAGAGAGAGAGAGGAGTGATCTTCCACCATTTTTCCTCCAAAGCTTCCATAGCCAATTCCTTCTAAGCTTCCACTCTTATTCGGTAAGTTTTCGATTTTATTCGGTAGATAGTCTTATATTCCTCTCTAGATTCATAATCTAAGGTGAGATTTCCTAAATTGTGTTGTTATGGTGTTGGATTCTAGTCTAGGGTTTCAAGAAGAATTTGGGGGAAATCACTCAAAGACTCTTCTAAGGATTTTAGTAGCTATTTGAGGTAAGGAAATTCCTTAAGTGGGTTGAAGTCACTTGAAATTAGGTAATTGGCGTAATTGATTGGTGATTATGGAGTTTTATGTAGAATTACTATGTTTATGTTTATATATATGCTAGAAATGACTATGTTCTATATGATACACATATGTATATGTCATGTTATGGTACTAGTTTGTGTAATTATCTATACTATGAAATATGCTATGTTATGTTGTTAGTATACCAATTACCTATGTTGTGAATATAGTATATGTCAAGAAATATATATATATATTTGTATATGTTATACATGGTAAAATGTCACATTTTGTGGAGTATATGGTATGTGTTTATGTATATATATATACGCATTATGTATATATATTATGTACGTGTAGTATATATAT
>CP025647.1:21235880-21247296 GCA_003576665.1 Ipomoea trifida | reverse complement strand
TAGACAAAATTGTCCCTACTACATTCTTGTTATACAAAACTACACTTACACCGTTAGTTTTAACTCCATCATTATTACCCTACACCTATAACTATCATATCTTTTTCCTATTCTTTAATTGTCATTTTATTAAAATTATTAATTTCTATTTAATGGTTGATTATATTTTAATTAAATTTCTATGAATGGTAAATCATATATGTGTATAAAATACATATATTATTTGTGTATATATAATTTGAATTATACATTTTAATTATTTTTATTTATTAATATTTTAATATTGAGCATAAGTTTTCGCGCATCGCGCGTACAAAATACTAGCGCCAAAAGCCTTTTTTTATTATTTGGCGAGACAACTACAAGCAAATATATATAGGTGAATAAAATTTATGCATCACCCATATAAAGGTTAATTGATATACGCAATCAATTATTTAATTACAAAAAACAGTAGACAAATATTTTGGAGAACAAAAATATTTTCTTTAATTCCCCTTATTATTTTACAAACATGTTCACAGAAGATGAATGATATCGATCATTCACATCATTTCACGGGAAAATTGATCATTCTGGTGCAAACATAATCATTATCCTCCAAAGATAATAGAGCATGCACATGATTTCACGGTCAATTTGATAATACTCTTTTTGCGAAAAAAGGATTGAAGATTTCAATTCATACTCGAATGCAACAAAGTCATAGATTCCAAAATAAAATGCACAAGACAAGATATCAAAGCATACACCGTTTATCACCAGAGATTACGATAGAGACTCGTGCTGATAACACCTATTAATTTTGACCTTCTTTAGTTCAATCTACCGGGATGATTCAATAGTAATCGTATGCCAAGAATATAGTAAAGAGAAGAGAGAAGAGTAAAAGTAAAGGAAAACTAGAAAGTGTAATAACTCATCAACCTATTCATTCCATTGATCAAAGTCTTCATATATACATACAAAGTGATAACCTACAACATATAACATTAGGGAAAATGAAGGGATTGAAGAGCATGTATTCTAGAGATTTCAATTAGCAAGAAATGACAAAAGATGAATATTCTACTCTCCTACTGAATTTACACCCGAACTATTGAATTGGATTTTGTTAATCCATAACAAGCCAAGAGTAACAACAATTAAAGGTATAAATAAGATATTAATTAGTTAATTAATTGATATTGTAATTGTAAATTCATTGTTTCAATAAAAAAAAAAAATACATGGATATAATAATTCAAGTAGATGAAAATGGGGGTACATGATGACCAAAAAAAAAAAAAAGAATTTAAAGATGAATGAAGATAATTAAGCAATATGAGGTGTTGCAATCAAGTAAAGATCAGTGTTTCTTCCCACAGATAATCCTGGTTTCTCCGTCATGTCAAAAGAATCAACAGTAACTCCATTAGGGAGCTTCCAATCAAAGTGGAATAGCAAGTGCGCTAAAGGAGACATGGAATTGGCAAAACCAAATGCATGTCCTGGACACATTCTCCTTCCAGCACCAAACGGCAAATATTGGAAGTGATTTCCAGTGAAATCAATTGAACCCTCCTCAAATCTTTCTGGTATAAAGCTGTCTGGATCTTTCCAGTACTCGGGATCCCTCCCAATTGCCCAAGCGTTAATCATTACTTTTGTTTTGAGCGGAATGGTGTAACCATTCACAATGCTTTCCTCCCTGCACTCCCTTGGAGAAAACACGGGAAATGGGGGATGGCACCTCAAGGTTTCTTTCACCACTAGCTTCAAATATGGTAGTTGTTCCATAATGTCTTTCTCGTCCAACGTTTCTTTCCCTTTAAACACTTCTCTCACCTCTGTTTGTGCTTTTGCCATCACCCTCGGATTCTTCATCATTTCCGACATTGCCCACACTGTTGTTGCTGTTGATGTCTCACTCCCTCCTGCAAACATATCCTGCATGCATGCAACAATCCATTTAATCAGCATTGCTTTATTTGCATGTTATTATGATTATTTTGGAGTTAATACCTAATTTTGTTCGGGATTATAATGCTTTTTCTCGATTTAGTTCTAAATGTCCTTTTTCCTGCTTGATTGGGTTTGGATATGATGATTTTACTTAATTGAGTCATCTATTTTGCCTTCAGTTTATTATCTGTTAGAATAATGATAGATGAATTTCATCTTTATTAATATCGAATTTAGTTATACATCACTGTAGTGATTATTTTACCTAATTTAGTTATTCACTATATTAATTTTTTTCTTGACTTTGTCATTGATTATAACCATCAATAGACGGAAGGCCTAACAAATGACTGGATTAAGTAAAATCATAGAAATTCAAGAGTCAATTAAATACAATATAGATATTTAGGAGTAAATTGATGACTAAATTAAGTATTAACTAGATTATTCCAGGATTGGAAATAAGGATATATCATATATATAATAGTATTAGTTATTAGTACGTACGATGATTATGGCTTTGATGTTGTCGTGAGTGATGGGAACTCGAAGGTCACCGCTATCCATCTGTCTTATGAGGACATCAATTAAACAATCACCCCCTTTCTCACTGCCATTTTCCAACTTCTCTCTGTGCTCTTTTATGATGTTTTCGATGATTGCGTCTACTTTGCGGTGAGCTTTGATGATCCTATTCTTGTTTCCGCCGCAGAGACCGTGAAGAATCCTCCAGGATGGAAACACATCGGCAAAATCAAAGCTGCCCAACAATTCCGACATTTCCTTAAGTTGCTCCATGAACTCTTCTCTCCCGGTGAACACCTTGCCTGTTTTTATAATAATTGTACAATGAATCATTTGTATATATATATTTAATTAAACTAATATATATGTGTTGGGCAAAGGGCATAAAAGACTAAGCTAGTAATTGAGGATTAGGAGAATAGTTATATCATGGTCTCGGTCCATCTTGTAAAGTGGATTTGCATGTGTTCATTTATATATTGAATGTTTACAATTTGAATTGTGATTCAGTATATAAATTGTGAGCATTTAGTATGTAAATTGTGTATTTTGAACTCGAGTCCACGACATAATTTCACTACAAGAAAAACAACTTTTAGTGACAAAAAATTAGTGACGGGTTGAAAAACCCCTCATTAAATGTATTATTTGCATAGCTTTTGTGACGGTTAGAAATTACTCTAGCTAAAGGTTTATGATTTAGTGACGAAATTTTAATTTTATATTTATTTTAAAATTATACTCTCACTATTGGTAGGAATGATGATGTTACTCTCACTATTGATCACTAAAATTTCATTCCCACCAAAATTTTGTTTTTGGGCGCCCAAATCTAGTCTACTTCTGTAAAAATTTGAAACCCTAAGTCTCCAAGTCTAAGTCTGCTTCTCGCTTCCTCCATAGTCTAGTCGATTCCAAGCAAAGCCGACGACGCTAACATATCCTACAAATCCGACGAAGGGCGACGAACCTGCTGCCGACGAGGGCTCCGCCTCCCCTGCGATAGTCACCGACGAGGGCTCTGCCTCCCCTGCTGACGAATCCAATGGGCGAATAAGCTGTTGCGTCAATGACCAACGATGAGGGCTCCGCCTCCCCTGCGACGACGCCATAGCCGCCACGCCGCCACAGCTTCGTCGTTCGGAACAGCGCGCCGTCGATCTCCACCGCCTACCCTTCCGATCTGCTTCGTTGTTCCCTCCTCCGGTTCCCCTGCGATGCCACAACTACCCGTCACTGTCACCGCCTTCGCCCCCAGCCACCGCCATCCGCGAACTGCAGTTGCAGGTTCGCTTGTTTTTTTTTTTCAATGGTTAATAATATATTTGTGTTTTATTATTATTTTGATACATGTTTTCTAACTTCACTGCTTTCGGCTATGTGTTTCTTATTTCCACTATTTAAATTTCTTCTTTCTGGTTATTATTATTATTATTATTATTATTATTATTATTATTTTTCTGTTTGATTCTTAATGCTTCTGCCTACTTGTTGTCATTGCTACTGTATTCCTTTTATTTTGGATGCCTTATGTATTTGCTAGAAACAAAGGGAGAATGACATATCTTGCAAACAAATGATATATAACTTAATCCTTCTGCTCCAACTCTTTCTTGCTCCTTGTTTTTAATGTATTTGATTGAACTTATTTATATTTTTGCAGATAACAATACTACATCCTTATAGAAAATTTCCAAAGTAAAGGTATGCCATGCAATTTTGCACCCTCAGTGTGCAAAGCATTTTGAATGGCAACTACAACACTATTATAACAGTAGTAACTTTGGTCACTGCTCTGCTGCCTTCCTATTTGAATCCTCCACTTCAATTTTCACTTCTTTGTAATTTTACTACCCTCTCACACACACTGACCATTAGAAATGCAGTGACTAACCTTTAACTTTACCATGAATTTGGCATAGTGTCTATATAATAAGCACAGGTAAGTGAAACTAAATGCTAATTACATGTTGATTTAGTGAAATTAATCCTTATTAATTTAAAGAGTATAAAATGTATACCATTATGAACCAGAAAATTGGTGTGAACTTGATTTATATGGGCTCTTATTTGGACCATTTGAGCCCCAAGTGCTCTGAAGTTTAACCACGATAAGCCTAGGCTTAAGTACACAGCTTATAAGTCTAGACTGGTATAAAACATCTTTTAAATATTTTGGTCCTGGAATTTGCTTTTTGCCATTTGCTGGCTGAAGTAGCTGAATATTATAAGCTAAAGCTTGAGATATCACAAATTGAAAAGAAAATGATGGCTGGAAACAACACGAACCAAAAGGGTTTTCTAGTACCTCAATAGTTCTACATTTTACTGACTCGATTCACTATTGAAGGAATTGCTGAAAATGAGATACTTTCTCTAATAATTTGTTTCCTTTTGTTGAATGTGTTAAACTTATTCAGATTTTGTTATTATGTTTTGGTTGCAGGAAATGCTGATGGCATCACTGCATTCCAAATGGATATAAAGGTAGTCATTCTATTTGTTATACTCTTTGATCATCTGAAATGGATTATCACATTTGTTTAGCTCAGATAAACTTAGGTTTATTTGATAAAGGGTTAAAGATCTTATTTTTCTCTAGCAGCTCTTGACTTATTTTACAATTTCTTGTGTGTCTAAAAGTATGCTTTCTGCTGCTTCCTTGGGTTTCATTCTTAAGATGCATGCTACTTATTGAGGGTAATGGTAATGTGAAGGGATTTGTTTTAGTTTTACTTGATATTTTAGGTATAGACCATTGCTTAAATTGTTTTCACATGAATTAATTAGCACTTTAGTAGTGGGCATATCAGAGTTGTTTGTTTACTTTCAATAAGAAGACATATTAGATATGTTTCTATCTTATTCCTTTCTAATATAGCAGGTTTGATAGGGAAGACCAGTGTGAAAAGAACAAAGGCATTTGTTATTTTGAGGCTCAGGCCAGTGATCAGGAACTTCCCTTAAAATGAAGAGATGGATTCTCCATTATTGATTGTTGAACGGTTCTCCATTAGGAAACATGTTTATTTGTATAGTCTCACCTTTTAAAATAGCCAACAAATACATTACTATGGCTATTTGTTATAATCAGTTTCGTTGCCTATAGTCTTTACAAAGTTGTATGAAACATTTTATTTTGGTAGTGATAATGACGTCTTTTAATATATTGATCAAGTTTACTTTGATTGCATTGTGGTAATAATTTTAATATTTACCAATACAATATCCTATAGTTACAATATAATATAATATTGATTAGTGATAAAAAAAAATGCATTACAAAAATTAATATTTAATGAGAAGTAACAATATATACAAAATTAGAAAAATAATATTTGAAACTAAATTATAATTTTTAGTGACAGGATTTTCCATCATTACAAGAATATAATGAGAGTAAATTATGTTAGTGAGTAGTTGTATTAGTGACGGGATTCTTTGTCACAAAAAGAACGTTTTAGTGACGGTAAATATACCATCACTATATGCATATTAATGATGGTATCATATCCCGTCGCTATTTGTTTTTATCTACGGAAGAAATAACGACGGGTGGTGACGGTAAATTTCCCGTCATTAAAAGTCTTTTATGATGGTTTTTGAATTTTTAGTGACGGTTTTACCTCTCACTAATGAACAGTTTTCTTGTAGTGTTTGTCATTAAGGAACTGTAGGGTTGAAGCTGGTAAATGGATCAAATCCAACAATTAATGATTAGGGGATTGTTGGGCGCATTAAAGAGCCAAATCTAGCGCATTAAAGAGCCAAATCTAACAATTACTGATTAGAAATTGTTGGGCTGAACCTTGTAAAGGGTCAAGTATACTACCCTACTTTGAAAAAATGTGGTAGCGGAAATAAAATTGTGTTTTCACTGTGAGCTATCCCTTTTGAGGGGGTGATAAACATTTAATTCTAACAAGTGATATCAAAATCAGATCACCATACTTTTGATGTGATGATGATAAGCCCTTAATCTTAACAATATGGATGCATGCATGCAAGAAGGAATTGAAAATGCACTACAAAAAAACGCGAAAATAACGACGGATTTAGCGACGGATTCATTCTGTTGCTAATTCAACGACGGAATAGTGACGATTTAGCGACAGATTTACTTATTTTAAAAAAATTAAAAATTAACGACGGATTAGTGACGGATTAGCGACGGAATTTTGCGACGGAAAAATTTCATCGTTAAATCCGTAACTAATTTTAGCGGTAAATTTTTGCGCATAAACTTGTAACGGATTAGCGACGGATTTTTTATCAAAAATTTCGCGGTCTTTTTTTGCTAATTTTTTGACAAAATCTAGCGACGGAATTTTGAATCCGTCGCTATATATAGCGACGGATTCAAAATTCCGTCGCTAGTGAAACGAAAAAAAAATTTAAAATAAAAATCTAGCGACGGAAATTGGAATCCGTCGCTAAACTTAGCGACGGATTCAAATTCCGTCGCTAGATATTTAACGGAGCGGGCTACTATTTTTAAAAAATAAAATTTAGCGATGAAATTTGAATCCGTAGCTAGATTTAGCGACGGAACATGAATCCGTCGCTAGATATAACGACGGATTCAAATTTCCGTCGCTAGCGTAATAAACGGGTGAGTCTATGATTTTTTAAAAGTAAATCTAGCGACGGAATTTACATCCGTCGCTAAATGCAAATATAACATCATATCTAAACATTTAACCCTAGGTTTATAAGCAATATTAATTCCATTTCAGCCTTATTCCCTTCCAAGTTGCAGCCATCTCTCTCTCTCTCTCTCTTCGAACTGCAAATATAACATCAACATCGAGCTCAACGCGCCGGCGGCGAGGAACGGCGGTGGCAGTAGCGGCGGTGGAGGCGACGCAGCGGCAAGTTCTTCGTCTCTCTCTCCTTCTCGTCCAGCAGATCGAAGGCGAGGTGGGTGGCCGGCCAGTCACGGCGAGCAGACAGTGGGCGCGACAGTGGTGGTCGGCGTTGCAGCGGATCGGCGAGGAACGTCGGTGGCAATTGCGACAGCGGAGGCGAGGCAGTCCCAGGCGGTGGTAGCGGAAGGTTCTTCGTCTCTCTCTCCTTCTCGTCCAGCAGTAGATCGACGGCAGTCCTAGCGGTGGCAGCGATGGTGGTGGTCGGCGTTGCAACGAATCGACGACTTTGACAATGCTTTGGTTAGTATTTCTGTTCTTTTTTACTTTTAATTGTGAGTCCTAACATCTGATTCTTGTATATAACTGCATTGTTCCTCCCCAAGTGAAGAGTTACTCATTTACTGAACTTGGATGTTTGTTATTTGAACCTTCCTGGTAGTTGTATTGTTGTATATAACTGTATAGTTATTTGAACATTCCAAAGAGTTAATTGTTGTATTGGACCTTAATAGTTTGGTTTATGTAAATTTTAAATTCTGTTCAGTATGACTATGTTCTGGCCCCATATGACTTGTGTATGGAATCTGCTTTAGATTCAACACTAAAAGATTTCAGTGAGATTGACCATGAAGAATTTCAAAAATGGGGTGGGACTTTCCATAAGTCTTCTAGCATTGATCCAACGGCAGTCATAGAGATTGGTGAAATATTAATTATTTTCTCATATAACTTATACTTTTGTCCTCAAAATATCACTTCTATGTCGTATTGAGTAACATTTATAACATTCTTGTTGTATTCCATCTTCAGAATATGTGAATGTTAGAATAGGAGCCCATGTGGAGATAGGGACAAATACATGCATTGACAGAGGCAGGTGAGCATTTTGTGAATGTCTATTGAATTAAGTGTACTTTGCATTCTAAGCATTGATATTTGATAGTTTAACCTTTTGAGAGGTCCAGTTGGAGGGATATTGTAATTGGGGATCATTCAAAGATAAATAACTTGGTTCAGGTATCTAACAATTCTCACCTAGTCACCTTTATATTCAGAGTTTCTAACAGTTTGTACAAATTTGAGAATCCCATTATACTCACTCAACTTTGCAGATAGGTCATAATGTAGTTATTGGGAAGATTGGAAGAACTGCATGCTATGTGGACAAGTTGGAATTGCCGGCTCAGTAAGGTAAATTGCTACTTACTCTCTCTATGCCTTTATATAAAGAAGAAAGCAAAATGGCAATGCTGAATCTAAATCACTTTAACTGCAACTTATCCAAGACTTGATTGCTTTTTAACATTTTTAAAACTTTTTAACATTCTTTTCAAAAAAAAAAACTTTTTAACATAATTTGCTTTTAATCTTCTTTCAGCATAGGTGACTATGTAACTATGGAGGGAAGAGTTGCAATTCGTGATCAAGTGAAGAGTTACTTGAAGTTAACATCTGATTCTTGTATATAACTGTTAATAAAACAGGTCTGAGTTGCAGATCCCAACCTTTTTGGGTAATGATTGTGAATATTAGTGTACTTGCAATAAAATGGAAAGATTGATAAATCCTTCCACACAACCAGTAAACTTAAATTGGACTCTATTTGAGTTTATTGTATATGAAAGATGCTTGAATTAGTTTTGTAAACTTTTTGTGACACTCTGTATCCGACTGTATTTGACAACAATCATTTCAGTTGTAGGCACTATTAACTTTGATCTGTAATACTTCATATAAAGGAGGCCCAACATTTTAGTGTATTTCCCTAGTCCTATCATTTGTGTTGCCACTATGGATTAAAATCCTATTGTTGTTTTGGTTGGTGTCAACTTGGTTTTCATATATTTTTAAGTGATGAGCTATAATACTTTTACTTATTTAAAGATTATATTATGAAAATTGTGAAAAATTCATAGTAAATAAAGGTAATGAATATTTGTTACAGACTTATAGCATAGTTTGTTGATATGGACAGGTAAATTAAAAAAAAAAAGGGATTTTAATTGCAATCAAAAAATTAAATTTTAAAAAAAAAAAAAAACGTAATTAGCGACGGAAATATCCGTTGCTATTTCATTTCAAATTCGTCACCTCATCTTCAAACTAGGAAATTAGCTACGGATTTTTTCTTGATTTAGCGACGGAATATCCGTCGCTAGATTTAACGACAAAGTTGTCGTTGTTATTTCCTCACAAATTTCATCATCAAATTCGTCGTCGAAAGGAATTTAGCGACGGATTTATTTTACTTAGCGACGGAAAAAAATTTTGTCACTAAATTCTAGCGAGGAGGGTTTTTGCGACGGACTGATTCCGTCGCTAATCCGTCGCTAAACCCTGTTAGCGACGGATTTTGTCCATTTAGCGACGGATTTTGTCCGTCGCTATTTCCGTGTTTTTTTGTAGTGATGCTGACACTATAGCTACTAATCTTACCGAATGCGGATCTACATATAATGGAGGTCATGAGTAAGAACATTCTCTCCGGGAAATTGACGAGCTGACCATGGCCGGAAGTGGAACGAACATAAGCCAATAGACTATGAATTTCATCGTGCCTAATGGAGCTAAAGGATCGGACATTTTTGCCGTTGAGGAGCTCCATCACGCATATCTTCCGCATTTGTCTCCAGTAATCACCGTACGGACAAAACGCAATGTCGGAACAATTGTAGAAGATAATTTTGTTGGTAACCAGCTCCGGCTTAGTCGCGAAAGCGACGTCGTGTGTTCTTTGTTGGGAAATAATGACAACGTCAACCTCTTTTATGAAAAGGGAACAACTAAAGTAGAATTTGGAGTCTGTGCCGTGTTACAATAACACTGCCTTAAAAGCGTTATTTTGGCAATAGTCAACCTTTCGATGTTGAGAAACATTCAAACAGAAAGCTAACATTTCCTTATTCATAGGGTGAGTTGGTATGTTGATGCAATCAACGCCACATTCCCTTTTTTTGTGGGAATTGAGTGGTCTACATGAAAGGATAGGTCATTTAGCTCTGTCAAGTCTATCTCAATATAGACCACCTTTAAAGGCTACAGAGTAGTTAAAGACATAAATCTTATAGTTCAATAGGAACATCATGCTTCTCATATATTTTACTCAATTGGACATCCGGATGCCAATGAGTGCTCTAGAAAGATGGCTCATTATCTTTCAGAAAAAGGTAGTTAACCTTTTTCCACTTAAGTAGGTGATTTCTTAAAGCCTATCTCAATATAGACTACCCAAAATTGGGATGTGAAATCATTAAGAGCATTTTATGCTCACTCTCTCAATTATTAAGCGGTGAACTCATCAAGTCCGTCTCAATCGGACCACCCATCTCATAGGGTTATAAATTCATTAAGAGCTGTAGCTCAACCTCACTAGTACTTAGATCATTAGAATGTCCAATTACTGTACTAGTTTGTGAATCTTTCCATGGCTTCGTTTGACCACACAAGTGGATCCACCATGAATTCATCACCCTCTTGGAATTTAAGGCATTCCATCTACAATTCAACGACTAATCTCATAATTAGTCTTCACTATTAACATAAGTTGATCAACTCCATCAAACTTATGTACACTTTTACGAGTATTTTATTAACTCATAAATAATACCTAGAGATTTTCATGTTTAACATGAAACATCCTCTTTACCATTATTCTCGTAAAGTAAAGAAACCTTATAGAAAGGAAATATAAAGAGCCGATTACCCCCACAATGCAGCGATTACAAGTATTCTTCTCAAAAGTACTTGATATTTTACTCAGATTGATCTTTGGTGCCCAACATTGGCACCTATGCAATCTTTATAGCGCCCTGCACTTGGTTAATTCACTCTCAATAGTGAATATATTTCAACCAACTTAGTTACCTTAAACCACTAAGGTTTCACTATATATTAATGAATCCTGGATCTTCAGGATCTCCCAATCAATATTTTAAATCATATATACAAATACACTCATTACCAGTAAGCCACGAAGATAATATTGTTTGCATGTTGCATGTTGCTTCAAGTTGAACAACATAATCACAAAATTTCACGTACTTTCTTGAAAAGTAGATCTCATACTCAAAGATTATATG
>CP025647.1:21212999-21231247 GCA_003576665.1 Ipomoea trifida | reverse complement strand
TAGTACATGCACATAGTGCTAGTAGTAGGTGCACACACATGTTAGAGAACATTGACATGCACACCCTAATCGCAATACGTGCACATGCTTAGGCTAACAAACAAATTAAAATATTCAAATTAAACAATCTGGTGTAATCCAAGTCTCATCACTGAATACAAAGTCCTAAAAACATGCACAACTACAAAAGTAACATTACGCCTTCAGGGCAATTATGGCTAACATGATTGACATATTTAATTATCCTTATTAAAGCCAAAAAGTTAATCCAATTGTTGATCAACATGTTACCCGATAATGGGATTCAATTTATACGCAGTGCACCTCTAATGTATCTAGACGGCACACAATGAAATTCTTTAGTGTACACACCTACATGTAATTCTTAATGGCACACAGCTACGTGGTTTTCAGCACATGGGTGCACACTGACATGCATACACTACTTAAGGTAGGTGCACACACATGACCAATCATCTATATACAACTCCATACAGTAATACATGGGTGTAAAAAACATAGAGCACAGACTAAATACCAATATTTAATACTTTAGATTAAACCCATACAGATAATCCAACTCACATAAAAAATACAAAGTCTTAAAAAAAAAAACCACAAGTAAAAAAGTGACAATACGCCTTTAGCGGGCAGTTGCGACTATTATGACCCTCAAATTTATGACAAGTCTTGCACTCACGTGTTGACTTTGATGTTTTCTCTGCAGCAACCTCTTTTGACAATTTGAATTGCTTCCGAAAACTCTTAATCTTAGCAATGGTTGGGGGTGGATAACAATATCAAGAGACGTGAGCACACTACCAAATGCCCGAATAACAACAGATTTACCCACGGACGTACCAAGACCAGTATCGGCATTGGCAAAAGAGAATTTGAGGTCCTTCAAAACCCGGGACAACTCCATAACACGATCCGCACTATCTCCTGCAAGAGCAACAAATGACTCAATGGGCAAGAATGTAGGGAAATATGGTAAATATAAGTATGCAACCTCAAGAATAACACAACAAATGACTTCACAACCCATAATACCCTACAAACAATATAACATAAAAAATCCCAAAAAACTAACGGACACTATGAATATAGAACACACATGCACACAGCCGAATATAGATATGCACATAGTGCGTGACACAATTAAATGCTTACTACGAAAACAAGCGATTGTGTGCAATATACTTGGCTATATGTGCACATCAAAAAATTAGAATAAAAAAAATGCTCAAGAAAAACACACTGTGAAAAATCTGGTAAAAAGAAATACACAACCTCGAAATACTACAGCAAACGATTCTACATACGACACTACCCCCAAACAGTATACTAAAGAAAAACCACAAAATTAACGGACACCATGATCAGAGAACACATATGCACACAGTAAAAAACAGATATGCACACAGTGACGTGAAAAAAAAAAGATTTCTAGAAAATGAGAGAACAACACTGTAAGCAATAAAACGGGAGAACAACAACATTAACAACCAAAAAATTCAAACCAACGACACTACCACCCTAAAAAGCGAAGAAAACAAACACTGACATTAAAACTCATGCACAGACCAACGAAATAAAAAACATAATCAAACAGTAAAAAAAAAAAAGCTAAAAAATTAAGGAATGCATACCTTCATTAACGCAATCCATGCTTGAGGAACAAAGATGAAGAACCGGCGTCTCTAGACGACAGAAGAAAAACGCAATTCTTCGAACAAAAGAAGAAAATGCAATCCTACATAAATTAAAACTCCTAAAATTAAGCATAATAAAGCAATAGAATTCTAGACAAAAATAAACACATACAAAATTACATTAAACACCCCAACAATTAATAATAACCATATAAAGGAAAAAACAAGGATAAAATCTCAGCCATCAAACACCCTAAGATGGACGCCCAGAATTAATTCTTATTTCTCACCTAAATATGTTGTCTCATATGATTGTAATTCTATATATATATATATATATATATATATATATATATATATATATATATATATATATATATATAGGATCGCGTTCAGGTGCGTACTGGCCGCCCAAGAGAGAACTGCGGACGAATCACAGCGCGCCACGTGTCTAGAATGTAGTTGAACGTCATGTTATAACTAGGTGCACATAGGTGTACCCAGGTGCATAAATGTTAACAAGGTAAATTACTTGCACCTGCAAGTGAAAATAGGTGCACACGTGCAAGTAAAATGTATTACAAGTGCAACTAATTATACAATGAGCATCAATACTAAGTGCAGCTAATGTTATAACTACGTGCACCTAATGCTATAACTAGGTGCACATAGGTTACACCCAGGTGCATGAATGTTAACAAAGTAAATTACTTGCATAAGTGCAAGTAAAATGTATTGCAGATTCAAGTAAAATGTATTACAGGTGCAAGTGAATTGTACAGTGAGCATCAATACTAAGTGCACCTAATGTTATAACTAGGTGCACTTAATGTTATAACTAGGTGCACCCTATGTTATAACTAGGTGCACCTAGGTTGCACCCAGGTGCATGAATATTAACAAGGTAAATTACTTGCATTTGTAAGTGAAAGTATTTGCGAAAATAGGTGCATGAATATTAATAAGGTAAATTACTTGTACTTGTAAGTGAAAACAGGTGTGAAAACATGTGCACTTGTAAGTGAAACTAGGTGCACTTTTAAGTGAAGCTAGGTGCACCAAAGTTCCAGTTATTTACAAAAATGCTACCGCGTCATTTTTTTAAAATTGCATCTGATTCGTTGATCTGAACACGTGGACGACTGTGGAGCGTTCTCATTTCCTACTTGGGCGAGAGTTCGCACCAGAATGCAACCCTATATATATATATATATATATATATATATATATATATATATATATAATTTGATAAAAATTGATTCCTCCCCGAGAAAAACCATCACTTTCTATCTCTATAGGTCTGGCGGGCTGCGCAGAATTGTTGAGACGTGGCCGTGTCTTATTATACAACAAGTCAATAACGTGTTGGAAACGCAGCGCCTAAGTTTGATTGATTATCCATTTTCCAATTAATTATGACAGCATGCATGCTATCTGCTCTATAAAAATGTCTCATTTATGTAAATCTTAGTTCTCATTTTTTTTATTTACAAAAAGAATTCATAACGCTAGCAGGTAAAGAATTTTTTTAAAAATAAATTAGATTATTCAAAATTGATCGATTCAAACAAAGAATATCAATAAACACATATATAAGGAGTCGAATTTAAAATTTATAATTATCAAATCAATTATCATCTAATCAATTTAATTGGATTGCTCCAATCTTATATTTCTTGCAACATAAGTACATAACATGCTTTCAAAAAAAAAAAAAAAATACATAACATTAATCACCACTCTGATATCCTGAATGGTGATATGATTTTTTAAAAAATGATATTATTTAATTTTGGATCACACTTGTGTGAGACCGTCTCACGGATCCTTATTCGTGAGACGGGTCGGGTCGGGTCAAATGACCATGCAAATGTCATACTTATATATGCAAATCTCATACTTATATACTCAAATATAACACTAATAAAAAATACAATTTTTGTTACTTATAAGGAAAAAAGTAATACATTTTTCATAATAAGTAATGTTGACAAGTGTCTCTCACTTATAAGGGCAAATATAATACTTTTGAGGAAAAATGTAATACTTTTAAATCAAAATGTAAAAGTATTGTATTTTCCCTTAAAAGTATTACATTTACCCTAATAAGTAACAAAAATTTTATTTCTGATTATTATTACATATGAGCATATAAGTATAATCTTTGTGTATATAAGTGTTACAATTGCATCGTGACCTGACCCGACTCATGGTGAGATGGTCTCACACAAGTTTTTGCCTTTAAGTTTTGCCACATTTCAGGAAACTTAATTCTCTTAATTTTTAGGTAATATGTGATTGTAGAATTAAATTTTCACCTCATCTTTACGGCTTTATTCTTTAATAAATCTTGCATGTTATATTTCTTCCTTAAATATGATATCATAAAATTTCATATATTTACGTTTTATTATTCTATAAAACTTTTTTTTAAATCATTTTTAATGATATCATTTTATTTTTTGAATATAAAAGGAGGGGAGCACCTAAAAGCTACTCAACAATACCGATTCAAGTAACTAATGAATATGACATTATTTTTGGTTTAAAACTTATAAATAATGCCAAGTGTTACTGAACAAATATACGTGGCCATTATTAAATGCATTATACTATGATAATACCTCTTTATTTTTTATAGTATTGTAGTTATACTAGAACTCTGTATATCGTGTTATATCTATTATCTACTATACTAATAAGAGCCAAAGAAATTAGGCCTAAAATGGGTAGAAAAAATGGCGGTCAAATTATTTAATCAAATGGATGGTTCAGATGAATTATTTAATCAAATAGATGGTTAAGATAATTCAGATTAATATTATTAATAGAGATTACCTAATTTAACCTTACTTTTATGATTATCCGTTGAGTTTTCCGTTAAATATTCTCTTCTCCGTTAATATTCCGTTAACTTTTAACTTACCCATTAATTTCTATAAGAAAGGTCTTAGGTTCGAACCTCATCTCAATCAAATTTGACATAATTAAGTTTCTCACTTTATTTTACTCTTATTAAATTAAATAAATTAGTAGGTACAACAAAAAATGATACATATGTAAAATTGGATTGAACTTTTCCGGTTCAATGTCAATTTTTTTAACGAAGTTTACTGAAAAAAGTTCGATTAAAATTTTTTTAAAACGAAAGTTTATCGAAGTTTGCAAACTTAAGTTAGGGACGAAAAGTGCAACGCAATGATAACTTAGGGACGAAATTTGCAATTTGAATAACTCAGAGACGAAAAGTGCAACGTCAATGAGAACTTAGGGACGAATAGTGAGTATTACCATAACTTAGGGATGAATTCTGCAATTACCATATAACTTAGGGACGAAAAATGCAATTTTTCTTAAAATTAAATATAAAACTAGAAAAAGTTATTTCCGTACAATATGACTAACTCATTATTGAAATAAAAATATTAACAAATAATTAAATAGATTTTTTTTCTTGGATGTCATTTTCATTTCACAGATATTTTATGCAATTCTGACATGTACCAAAGAAACATAATTGTAAAACGACTTGACGCGTAAAGAATTAGAAAATAGTACTCCCATATAATCTCCTATAAATACCATTGCAAGCACTCATCTTTGTAAGAGTTATCTGCTAAATTAATTATTAATAGAGCCGGTGAAGTCTTACTCTTATGTCTACGGAACTCGAAAAGGTGGCTACTACAGGGAGCGTCGAGATGGAAAAGGCGACTCCTTATAAGTCTAATAAGGAATATTATAAGGTGACGGAGGCGATTTTGAGGTTGTTATTTCTTGCCTCATTGGTGGTAGCCGTGGTGGTTATGGTAACTAGTAAGGAGACTGAACTGATTTCGGTGAAACTTGACCCATTCCCTCCTTTCATGGTACCCCTTACAGCAAAGTTCACTCAATCTCCAGCCTTCATGTAAGTTTCTATGGGTAATTTATTTTGACACACAAGTTTAATGTTTTGAAACATTTTTAGTACTCAATTTTATGCATGTAAATTTAATTTCTTATCTATGATTATTGTGTAAATTTAATTTCTTATCTATGATTATTGTGTAAATTAATTAAAACGAGTTAATTCCAGCAATGGTCCTCTGACTATGTTGATTTTTCAAAATTAGTCCCCGACTTTTAATTTGGACAATTTAGGTCCCTTGACTTTCAAATTCTTTCCAATGTTGGTCTTTTTGTTAAATTTTGGGTAAGTTAAGGTCAAATGAAGGGATAAAATTGACCGTTCACATGTTTAGTGTATTATTACTTGTATTTCTCATGTCTTATACATTATATATATGAATATAATCTCAGTCGAAGTCTCAATTGAAGCCATTAATCTCAGTCGAAGTCTCTTCGGCTGAGATTATATTCATATATATAGCGTATATGACAAGAAAAATACGAGTAATAATACACTATACAGGTGAATGAACAATTTTACCCCTTCATTTGACCTCAACTTAACCAAAATTTGACTAAAGGACCAACATTGGAAAGAATTTGAAGTCAAGGGACTTAAATTGTCCAAATTAAAAATTGGGGACTAATTTTAAAAAATCAACATAGTCGGAGGACCATTGCTGGAATTAATTCAACTAAAACGGACAGCACACTTGGTTTTAAGACTTTTTAGACTATTTTAATGTTTTTTTTTTCAATCTAAAATCTTTGAGGGTCAAATCTTAATTTTACACTTATACAATATACACATATTCTACTGCCTTTCATTTTATTTATTTATTTATTTATTTTTGAGTGACAAGAAAAATCTTTAATCACTACTCAATGGTGTGCACTAGGTTATCAATAGGCCGGTCCCGTTGAGAGTCAAACTTGTAATCTTGTGGTTATCAAGTCAGCAGTCTTACCAACTTGGTTAGAGTTGCCCCTGTCTCCAAAATTTTAATCTTATGTTTGGTAGAATTGAAATTCTTGATTTGTCACAGATAAGTACAATTATATTAAGGGTCCATTTAGAAATACAAAATAATTTATTTTCTAGAAAATATTTTTATTTTTTTTTTTGTTTGGTTGAAAGTCATAAAACATTATTTTTTTTCTTTTTAGTTGAAAGTTAGAAAATTGTATTCGTCGTATGTTTGGTTCATTTTTTAAACACAAACATAAATTTATTACAAATTTAAAATAAATATCAATAATTGTTGTAAAGATTAATAATAATTATAATAAAATTATATAAATAAATAATTTTAAATTTTAACTATAATTAAAAAATATATACAAATTGATAAATTTAATAATTTTGAACTAAAGAAATTTTTTTTAAAAAATCTGATTTTAGATATGTGATCGTGCTGGGCTAAGATTGATTAACATATTAGTGTCCACTATATATCAATTATTGTGATTGATCAATCAATCAATTAATTTATTAATAATTAATAAAGTAACATTTATCACAAATAATGTTGACACAAAACTTGTGGTCATAAAGTATTGTACTATTCCAAGTGATTAGTTCTTGATATAAACATTATGTTGATTGAATAATCCAACTTTGTTGTTGTTAACCAATGGAAATGAGAGGGCAAATCAACATGATTTGGTAGGTAGAATAGAGGGCACTTATGTGTTGATTTGTGTTCATGGTGAAACAGGTATAAACTGAGAACTAATAAAATCAAAACTGCATAATCTATATATATCAAAAACAGCAGAATATGAAAATCCCATTTGTTTGGGGTGTGCCTACCTTCAATTGTTACACCATTGACTATGGTTCATATTGGACTATAATTCATATTGCATTGTCCTTGATCCGAAAATTATAACATATTTTGTACCTGCAGTTAATAATTTTTGTATCATTTAAGTCACATAACATGGTAATACAGACACAAAATATGATAACTACCGACACAATTTGTTAACTGCAAATACAAACTATGTTAACTATAGACACATAAGATGTTGATTAACATGTTATGTATCTATAGTTAACATATTTTGTACATGCAATTAGCAATTTATGCGTTTATAGTTATCATATTATGTGTGTATAGTTACCATGTGATTTGCTTCAATTTGTTAACATGTACAGAATGTGCCAATTGCAGATACAGAATATGAAAATTATTTTTGGACCAGGATCCACAGTGTAAGGTAGACCCTGGTCCATGATAAAATTTGTTGCATACCTTAATAGCCATGTCACCACAACACTTTGAAAATTGGTGTTAACAAAATAGTTAGATTAGAAGAAAATATTGGAGTAATTAAATAAATTGAGAAATTTTGAATGCAGATACTTTGTAGCAGGACTATCTGTGGCTGGGCTCTACGCCATCATCTCCACTCTAGCTTCATTCTATAACCTCCTCATTAAGCCTGGTTTCTGCCCAGTACTAGTTTCCCATTTTATTATCCTGGATGTGGTAAGCTCTCAACAATTCTTATGAATTTGTATGAGTAAAAATGATGATAACATACAGTAATAATGAATGAATTCAGGTGATGCTGGGGATAGTGGGTTCAGCAATAGGAGCAGCAGGGGGAGTAGCTTACATAGGTTTGAAGGGCAACTCTCATGTTGGGTGGACTAAAGTCTGCAATAAGTATGGCAAGTTATGCACACACCTTGGGGCTTCCTTAGCTGTCTCCTTGTTCGCTTCCATCGTGTTGCTGCTGCTTATTATCCTTTTAATCCACTCCCTCTCCAAGAAAATCCCCAAGTAGCCACCCAGCTACATATATGACGAGGAGTTTAAGTCCCTATCCTGTGCTGTGCAAATAATTCCTGTACATTTACACTAGATATGCATTCTACTCTACTCTACTCTGCAGTTAAATACTATAGAATCTATCTTGTATTTGTATGTATAGATTATTTAGAATGAACATTCTCAAGTGTTTCAGTCTAACTAAGCTTCAGTTCTAAACATGAACTGAAATGCAGCAAGCAAAATCAGATGAAAGAAAATACACTGCTGCACTATGCAATTACTAAGCTTTCCACATTTCCAGTGGATAACTGCATTTCCAGGTTGAAAGTTTATACAGAAACATGAAATCCACTACTCATAAAGATTGGCTACAATGGGCAAAGCCGCATCCCTCTATATATAACTTGTCAAGAAATGATTAAATTATAAGAAACTTAGAAAATCATTTGCTCCCCTAATTCCTGACCACCCATTCCTTCTCTCAGTACCCTTTTAAAGAATTCTTCCAATGTGTCTTTTCCATAACCTGGTGTGTTCTCAGCGTCGTACTCCCCTTTCTCAGGATCCCACACCAACATACTCTCTGCTGCATAATACCTTCCAATTTTCCCAAACTCAGCTGCATCTTCCAGAGAAGGAAATACCTTAACGAGCAAGTCAAGAAATCCAATAGCAAAGTCCATGATTTGAATTGGAACTTTTATGAACTTGGGTTCCTTCCCTACTAATTTGAAAAGCATTTCACCTTGCTCCAGTGGTGTCAAGGCCTTCCCAGGGCCGCCAATAGGCAAAACCTGATTCATTTTGTCTTCACTCAGTACACAATCTGAAATAAATGACGCCAAATCTTCTTCACTTATAGGCTTGCAAGCACACAACTTTCCATCCCCAAACATCACATAAGGCTTTCCATCTTTCACCAATTCAACTTGTCCCGCTAAGCTCTTGAAAAATGCAGTTGGCCTAACAATACTATAAGTGAACCCTTTATCATCTTCCGCTTCTTTCATCAAATCAGCCTCAAATTTCAACTTTGCTCGCTGAAATTCAAGAAGGGGTTTCTGCACACAGATTGCAGACAGCAACACAAAATGTGCAGCTCCAAATTTCCTCCCAACAACAAGACTATTCTTAGTGGCCTCATAATCAATCTTCCAAGAATCCTTCACCCCGCCATTTCGACTAGCAAGGCAAGATACAACCACATCAATTGGAACCCCTAAATTCTCTACACTCTTCTCCAAGGTGCTCAATTCAGTAACATCTGAAAAGCACACATTGGCACCACTTAACTGCTGCAAGGTGTCCTCTTTACTGTTTCTACCTCTAATCCCACTTCTTTCCCTAGCAATGGCTATAACATTGAACCCTCTCTTAACCAACTCTGTAGCCACAAATCTCCCTATATATCCAGTTGAACCCACAACCAAAATATTAATATCACTTGGGTTTTTGCTTCTAAATGACACATTAGGGGATTCCACAGCTGGGGCAGCTGAACATGAGACAGGTTTAAACCTTTCCTGATTCAGCTTAAAGGGTTTTGAAAAATGTAAAGAAGGAAAGGTAATTGCATATGGGACGGCATTTACCTGAATATGATGATTGAGGAAATGGGAAGAAAGTCTTCTGAAGCTTTGGCTCTGTAGAGACTGAAGTGTAAGGCCACTTGAAGATGCAAAAGCAGCCATTTTTCTTTAAGAAATTTGGAGCAATGCCGGAAGGGTCTGTGGTTTTGAGAAGCAGTTCAATCAAGAAAACATCAATAAATTCAAAGAAAATGTCATCATGTCAAAAATCTGAATGATTGGTTCACAATTGGTGGGAAGCCTACGAAATCTTTATCTATTACTTTTCTGCTTCTTCTTTCTGGAAGGCCCTTATATAGAAACTGGGCATTGATAACCAAGCATGGACTTCTCCAAGAGTTTATTCTGGCCCAGATTAGAAATATTTTCAGTAGCCCAACAAAGAAATTGTTATTTTTTGGTAAGAGTTTATTCACAAATTATACTGTGGACCATGGCCCAAAACGGTACATTTTCTTTTAATGAAAAGAAATGACATCCGTCCGCACCGTTAGGAGTAAAGTAGTTCTATATTAGTGTAACATATTCAATTTCATTTTATATACACTGCAGTTTTCTTTCAACACAACTACAGTTTCTTTTCGATATACCTACATTTTTATTAACATAATACACTCAAATATGTAAAACTGTTATTCAGTTCCATTTTATATACACTGCAGTTTTCTTTCAATACAACTATAGTATTATTGCAATATAACTACAGTTTCATTGGACAATATACACTCAAATCAAATACTGTTATTCAGTTTCATTTTATATACACTGGAGTTTCCTTTCAACACAACTACAGTTTCATTTCGATATAACTATAGTTTCATTTGATAATATAAAAACAAATGTGAGGCAGCATCATTTGAGATAAACTGTAGTTTCATTTACGGAGCTCCGTTAAATTGTGATGACAGCCGTTTCTTTACTTTAAAATTTGGACCCGACCATGGTCCACAATATAATGACTAGAGTTTATTCTATGGCCAATTGTTATACGGTTGGTCCGAAAATGGCGCCGGAGGCCGTTATATTTAACAAATCCTGTATTTCTAGTGTGTTTAGAACAAAATGAAACTGCAATTTTTCTAAAATGGAACTGAATAACTTGTTTTGCATATTGTGTTTATATTATCAAATGAAACCGTAATTGAATTGAAATGATATCTTCGTTGTGTTGAAATGAAATTACAGTATGTATAAAATGAAACTGAATGACATGTCTCACATATTGAGTGTATATTGTCAAATGAAACTGTAGTTGAATTGAAATGATATTTTAGTTGTTGATAAAACAAATTGTTCTTGAAATATGATAGAACAAATTGTTCTTGAATCTCATTTTCTGTATTTATTTGTATGTATGAATATATGAAGAAGAAGAAGAGAGAAGGCAATGAATTGGTCTTGCTTTGTATATTGAACAATTGCATGCTCATAAATAGAAGATGGGCGAGAGATATGTAGAATGGCCTCCTCATCTTGAAGGTTAGAGCCCTTTATATAGGCAATTGACCCGTATCCGATATCGAACAAATGTATGGAACATATAAGGCGGTATACCCGGAGTATATTCTTATCAAGGAGCCCCCAGTCCATGCCTTAATGTCGATTAAGTGAGGAAAGGGGAGGTTTGTAAAATCCGACCATATAAGCCTCCGTGCTCCCTCGACCCAAGTTACACTGGTTGTCTTGTTAAAAATCTTAGACTAACTAAAAATTCGGGGGAGAAAACTTAGCTAAGGGAAAAAATAGTACAACCCTGAGTGCAATCTTTTGGACGATCGAGTGATCCAGAGATCGAATTTTACCACTCTACGAATAATATTTTTAGTATGATCGAGAGGTTGAATTTTACCAATCTAGGGATCAGGTTTTTAATATGGTCGGGGGACCAAATTGTACCGATCAAGTGATCGGATTCTAAACATGACTAAGGAATCAAATTTTACCAATCAAGAGATTGAATTTTTAATGTGATCTAGTGATTAACTTTACCTATGGTCGGAAAATTGTCTTGACCGGGTTTAATAGCTTGCTTTGTAAGACTAATGCCGAAATCTGATATTCACGATCCGGGGACCTTTATTGATCTTACCGATCATAAATGGGAATATTTCTCCCAAGGCACTTTGTTGGGACAATCGATCTAAAGACTTTAATTGATTTTATCGATCATAATTATGGTTTCTGATCTTCTCATCATGTCCGCAAGTCGTTAGCGAGGATACTTTTCCTCCTAGCCTACGGGCCAATGTTTTTTCCGACCTTGGGTCATTAACGCAGACGATCTCCCCTCATACTTAGAACTGGTATTGTTTCCCGATCTTGTGATCAATGATGTCCATCACTCTAGAGACCGTTATTTTTCTCCGACATCATGGTCATTTTTTTTACTCTTGGTCGCTGTGTTTTCCGACTGTTGTTGTTATTGCGGGCACTTGTCCTCGCTGGTCTGGAGACTGTAGTTCAATCAAAATTGCCTAGTTTATAGGAATTATGCTGAGATTTTTTTCCGGGCTTAGGGTGCCGGTGGTGGAAATACCAACCTAATCGAGCTTAGTACATTTAATATAACTATTCTACATACATGATCATGAAATAAAATTTACAATGCAAATTAAACTAAAAATTTACAATTCGTCAAACGATCTTACCGACCTTGAATTGGTTTTTCCGAGTTATGATCTTTTCGTCTTATGTCGTTTCGGCCTTCCGGCTCGATGTTTGGGTTATGATCTTTTCGATCTTATGCCTTTTCGGTCTTCCGACTCAGAGTCGTCCGGGTAATGATCTTTTTGATCTTATGCCTTTTCGGCCTTTCGACTTGATAACCGGGTTATGATATTTTTAATCTTATGCCTTTTTTACCTTCCGGCTCGGGACATGATTTAATTGCCTACTTTGTAGGGCTTATGCCGAAATTTTTTCCCGAACTTAACAATATAGGTAGTGACAAAACCAACCTAACCAGACTTTTTTTTTTAGTACTACTGACTCTGTTACAATGTAGTATCTGTTCATAGCTACTTTCTCAACCTAATGAAGCACAAAGAGTCAATAGTTGCCTCCACTGACATCCATGTGGGAGTGTTAACGGGGACATCGGATTCCACTACACCACAATGTCTTTGGCAACCTAACGATAATTAGTACATTTAATTTTGCTATTACTATTCGAAATACAAAGCTAAAACCTATACAAATTACAATTCAACACTACACTAAAATGTTATACGGAGTAAATTTTACAAAATTTTATTCTTCTCAATCCACGCCTCTTTCTCTTGAGTGTTGAATGGATCTCTCCTCAAAGACAAGCTAATTAATACTAGAGTTAATTTGCCAAGAGCCTTGTAGTCTGGTGGCATTAAACTCTTCCCTGTATACGGGAGGTGGTGGGTTCGAGCCTCAGTCGAGGTAAAATTATCTATGCTCTGTCCTTTTGCTTTCACGTGTCTTCCTTTTCTTTTCCTTACGCGTGTCAGTGTATAACAGAGCTTTTGTTTTGTTTTCTCAATCCATTTTTCATGTTTTTCTCACTCCACCATCACCCTTCCTTTGCTTTTCACTCTATTCCCCCACTTTCTCTTATTTTCCACTACTGCTGACAGAATAGTGAACTTGAGATGGAGGCAGGTGACGAGCAGATGTTGAGTGGCTGCGTGATGAGGATGAGAGTTGCCGGCCACCGCAACAGTTCGCCAGGGAGGAAGACCAGCTCGCTACCACCGCCTATCCGCAGCTGCTACTTCGGTTAAAAGTTGATTAACCAAATATTTATATTGTTTATTTTAACTAAGTCAAATAACTAACAGTAGCTAAATAAGTTTTTTTTATTACTACTGACTCTTTTACAATGTAGTATCTGTTCATAGTTACTTTCTCAATTTAATGAAGCACAAAGAGTCAACAGTTGTCTCCACCGAGACCCATCATTCATGTGAGAGTGTTAACCGGGACACTGGATGCCACTAGACCACAAGTTAAAATTAGCTGATACTCTAACTATTTAATTAAACAAGGTAAATGTTACTCCGTACTATTAAATAAGTCAAAATTAGTTCTAATTATTTTACTAAACAAGGTCAATGTTTCCCTGGCTGTATGCTAAAAGAGAAAAAGGAAGGCTCAACTGCTGCTGCTCTCCGACGAGATTCAACTGATTCTGGGTAATTAACGCCGGCGAGAAAGGAATGGAAATATGGTTGAGAAGTGTGGATGATTCTAATCTCATCTTTAGCTTTCATTGTTACCATTCTATTTATTGCTCCAACCTAACACTCTCTAAACACTCACTTTTAATGTACTAAAAGAAAAGGAATACATATGATTCAAATGGAAGGAAAAAGATGTACTACCTCCGTCCCATTTTATGTGTCTGATTCGGTTAAATTGACTGAAGTTATTTTTAATCCAATTTTTCATAATATTAAGTTTGGTATTAATATACAAAATTTATATATTTAAAAACTACACTAAAAGTACTATTTGACACAAAAAATCAAATTTAAAAATGAGTAAAAATTACTAAAGAAAATAAACAAAGAAGAAAGAGTTGGTTTGACCAATGAATAGTAAGTAAGACAGGTAAAATGGGACAGAGAGAGTATGTTTTATTAACATCAAACAGAGTTTTTTTCCAAAATGGTCCCTCGACTATTGCTCATTCTCAATTTTACATTTCGACTTTCAATTGCACCTAATGTGGTCCATCGACTTTCAAAAACTCACCCAATTTGGTCCTCCATTACATATTCCGTCAAATCAGTGTTAAAATGGAGGGCATTTTCGTCCATTTACCTATTGTTAGCCTAATAAACATTGAGAAATAGTTGAGGGACCATTTTGAGAATAGTCAAGGAACCATTTTGGGAAAAACTATTTTATTTATTTTATTTTTGTTTATTTTCATTTTTTAGACTCTATAAAATAAGAATTTCTATACATTTTTTTTTCTTACAAATATAAATAGTTAAAATCGTGCAATCCATCCTAAAAGTTTTTAACTTTTTTACAGACTTTTTCCCTCTATCTAAATATACAAACTATTCCTATGCAGATTTACAATAAGTTTCGTAAATTTTATAAATACTCATTTTTTAAGCACCGATTAAAATAATTCTTAGTCACATCCGTAGTACTAAATATATTACTTTGGATTTTTTTATAAATAAGATATAATATTATTAAACTCAAATAATTAAAAATAATGTGCCCACAACACAAAAGATTTTATGATTGACTTAAAAATTAACTATAAATTTTATTGTTGAATACAAATTGACAATTATTAAACATTATTTATAATAATTATTGTGTCTCGTGTAATATACTAAAATTATTAGGTAGGATTTTTATAATTAAGGTATAATTTAATTAAATCAAAATTATTTAAAATAATGTGTCCACATTACAAAATAAATTATACTTGCCTTAATAATTAATAAAAAAAATAAGAAAAGGAAAACATATAAAAGATGTCATACAATATTTTAAATAATGTAAATTAATATAAAATTTAATAATTACTTCGAAATCAAATACATAAAATATTGCAATAAACATTGGCGAGATTTTACTTTTCGGCTCACCTGAGAAGTTTACTAGAAAATTTACCTTTCGGTCCAATGGTAAAAGTAATATTTAATGTGATACATAGTGATTGATTGTCTATGAACATTAAAAAAAAAAAAAAAAGAAAGTATATGAGTATTTATGAAATTTACGAAATGCAAACTGCAAATCCTCAATGGGAAGTTCTGCTGCTGCGGCTCACAAGATGACGAAGGAGGAGGGCCTGACATGAAATTGATCCTCACCATAGTTACTCCACCAAGACTCAGAGGTGTAATTGTTTATCGCTGTTAGTTGTATTTCTTTCTGCATTACGATCTTTCCCCTTCTGCAAATTGCTTCTTTTTTCTTTTTCTTTTTTTTGCTTTTTTTTTTGTTGCATCTTGATATGGGTATTCATGGCCTACTTAACACACCTCATATCAATGCTGGTTTGCCTGAAAATGTAAAGAGCAACAGACTTGTGTTTGATGGAGTTTTTTCCCAAAATGGTCCCTCGACTATTGCTCATTCTCAATTTTGCATTTCGACTTTCAATTGCACCTAATGTGGTCCCTCGACTTTCAAAAACTCACCCAATTTGGTCCTCCGTTACATATTCCGTCAAATCAGTGTTAAAATGGAGGGCATTTTCGTCCATTTACCTATTGTTAGCCTAATAAACATTGAGAAATAGTTGAGGGACCATTTTGAGAATAGTCAAGGACCATTTTAGGAAAAACTATTTTATTTATTTCATTTTTGTCTATTTTCATTTTTAGACACTATAAAATTAGAATTTCTATACATTTTTTTCTTACAAATATAAATAGTTAAAATCGCGCAACCTCAAAATTTTTAACTTTTTTACAGACTTTTCCCCTCTAAATATACAAACTATTCCTATGAAGTTTTACAATAAGTATTTTTTTTATATTAATTATTAAGGCAAGTATAATTTATTTTGTAATGTGGACACATTATTTTAATAATTTGATTTAATTAAATATACCTTAATTATAAAAATCCTACCTAATAATTTTAGTATATTACACGAGACACAATAATTATTATAAATAATGTTTAATAATTGTCAATTTGTATTCAACAATAAAATTTATAGTTAATTTTTAAGTCAATCATAAAATCTTTTGTGTTGTGGGCACATTATTTTTAATTATTTGAGTTTAATAATATTATATCTTATTTATAAAAAAATCCAAAGTAATATATTTAGTACTACGGATGTGACTAAGAATTATTTTAATCGGTGCTTAAAAAATGAGTATTTATAAAATTTACGAAACTTATTGTAAATCTGCATAGGAATAGTTTGTATATTTAGATAGAGGGAAAAAGTCTGTAAAAAAGTTAAAAACTTTTAGGATGGATTGCACGATTTTAACTATTTATATTTGTAAGAAAAAAAATGTATAGAAATTCTTATTTTATAGAGTCTAAAAAATGAAATAAACAAAAATAAATAAATAAAATAGTTTTTCCCAAAATGGTTCCTTGACTATTCTCAAAATGGTCCCTCAACTATTTCTCAATGTTTATTAGGCTAACAATAGGTAAATGGACGAAAATGCCCTCCATTTTAACACTGATTTGACGGAATATGTAATGGAGGACCAAATTGGGTGAGTTTTTGAAAGTCGATGGACCACATTAGGTGCAATTGAAAGTCGAAATGTAAAATTGAGAATGAGCAATAGTCGAGGGACCATTTTGGAAAAAAACTCTGTTTGATGTTAATAAAACATACTCTCTCTGTCCCATTTTACCTGTCTTACTTACTATTCATTGGTCAAACCAACTCTTTCTTCTTTGTTTATTTTCTTTAGTAATTTTTACTCATTTTTAAATTTGATTTTTTGTGTCAAATAGTACTTTTAGTGTAGTTTTTAAATATATAAATTTTGTATATTAATACAAACTTAATATTATAAAAATTGGATTAAAAATAACTTCAGTCAATTTAACCGAATCAGACACATAAAATGGGACGGAGGTAGTACATCTTTTTCCTTCCATTTGAATCATATGTATTCCTTTTCTTTTAGTACATTAAAAGTGAGTGTTTAGAGAGTGTTAGGTTGGAGCAATAAATAGAATGGTAACAATGAAAGCTAAAGATGAGATTAGAATCATCCACACTTCTCAACCATATTTCCATTCCTTTCTCGCCGGCGTTGATTACCCAGAATCAGTTGAATCTCGTCGGAGAGCAGCAGCAGTTGAGCCTTCCTTTTTCTCTTTTAGCATACAGCCAGGGAAACATTGACCTTGTTTAGTAAAATAATTAGAACTAATTTTGACTTATTTAATAGTACGGAGTAACATTTACCTTGTTTAATTAAATAGTTAGAGTATCAGCTAATTTTAACTTGTGGTCTAGTGGCATCCAGTGTCCCGGTTAACACTCTCACATGAATGATGGGTCTCGGTGGAGACAACTGTTGACTCTTTGTGCTTCATTAAATTGAGAAAGTAACCATGAACAGATACTACATTTAAAAGAGTCAGTAGTAATAAAAAAAACTTATTTAACTACTGTTAGTTATTTGACTTAGTTAAAATAAACAATATAAATATTTGGTTAATCAACTTTTAACCGAAGTAGCAGCTGCGGATAGGCGGTGGTAGCGAGCTGGTCTTCCTCCCTGGCGAACTGTTGCGGTGGCCGGCAACTCTCATCCTCATCACGCAGCCACTCAACATCTGCTCGTCACCTGCCTCCATCTCAAGTTCACTATTCTGTCAGCAGTAGTGAAAATAAG
>CP025647.1:21200169-21212974 GCA_003576665.1 Ipomoea trifida | reverse complement strand
AGAAAAGGAAAACATATAAAAGATGTCATACAATATCTTAAATAATGTAAATTAATATAAAATTTAATAATTACTTCGAAATCAAATACATAAAATATTGCAATAAACATTAGCGAGATTTTACTTTTCGGCTCACCTGAGAAGTTTACTAGAAAATTTACCTTTCGATCCAATGATAAAAGTAATATTTAATGCGATACATAGTGATTGATTGTCTATGAACATTAAAAAAAAAAAAAAAGAAAGTATATGAGTATTTATGAAATTTACGAAACTTATTGTAAAACTTCATAGGAATAGTTTGTATATTTAGAGGGGAAAAGTCTGTAAAAAAAGTTAAAAATTTTGAGGTTGCGCGATTTTAACTATTTATATTTGTAAGAAAAAAATGTATAGAAATTCTAATTTTATGGTGTCTAAAAAATGAAAATAGACAAAAATGAAATAAATAAAATAGTTTTTCCTAAAATGGTCCCTTGACTATTCTCAAAATGGTCCCTCAACTATTTCTCAATGTTTATTAGGCTAACAATAGGTAAATGGACGAAAATGCCCTCCATTTTAACACTGATTTGACGGAATATGTAACGGAGGACCAAATTGGGTGAGTTTTTGAAAGTCGAGGGACCACATTAGGTGCAATTGAAAGTCGAAATGCAAAATTGAGAATGAGCAATAGTCGAGGGACCATTTTGGGAAAAAACTCCATCAAACACAAGTCTGTTGCTCTTTACATTTTCAGGCAAACCAGCATTGATATGAGGTGTGTTTAAGTAGGCCATGAATACCCATATCAAGATGCAACAAAAAAAAAAAGCAAAAGAAAAAGAAAAAGAAAAAAGAAGCAATTTGCAGAAGGGGAAAGATCGTAATGCAGAAAGAAATACAACTAACAGCGATAAACAATTACACCTCTGAGTCTTGGTGGAGTAACTATGGTGAGGATCAATTTCATGTCAGGCCCTCCTCCTTCGTCATCTTGTGAGCCGCAGCAGCAGAACTTCCCCATTGAGGATTTGCAGTTTGCAGGTATGGTATGGGAAGAAAAATTGAAGAGGATTTGCAGAGTTGCAGACTTTAAAAGACTTGACTTGGATCACCAATATTGAATATTCAACTAGGCAGGCATAATTTCAACTCCACCCCTTGGTTTTCTGCCAGTAATACTCAAGTCCCAAATAATTGAAAACTTGCACTAACAACCCCGCAAAAACCATACAAATACTCCTATATTTTAATAGCACGACAGCTGCCAACTAGATTGGAATATTCTTCTCCCAAGAAGTTGAATTTCTAATCCCAAGGGCCTTCAAGTCCCGATCCAAACTCGAAAGACTATTTGGAAAGATACAAATCACGTTAATTTAATAGTCATAGTCAAATGTCAATGTGTACAAAAGATTTATCAATTTTAGGCATAATTTTTAAACTGTGAAGTTTTGAATTTTGATATCTTCTTTCAAATGCTGTCTACGTCTCTACGAATCAGCCGTGAGGTTGGAATATGCTATGCTAAATGTAGGTTGGGTTAGCGTTGAACATTTCTTCTCATAATCTCATGGACAAGTGCCGATTAAACCACTTGATCAGTGCTACAACCTAATATAGTCAAATGGTCAATGAATTCATCACACCATTGAGGATTTGAGGCGCTGTTTGCTTTTTAACTAGTGCAAGTAAGTTGGATAGTTGGAAAAAAATATAGAGCAAATATCACTTTTGGTCCCACGACTATTATCAAAATGATAATTTTGGTCCACATATTTAATTTCTACCAATTTTAGTCCCACGATTATTGTTTTAGTATCAATTTTCATCCACGACTACTATTTTAGTGTTAAAATTTATTGCGCCGGTCACATATCCGTTTAAAACATACAAAATCTAAAATTGTTAAGGGTATTTTCATAATTTTTAACTTAATAGCCAATTTGAGCATGAATAAATAGATTTAAGTCCTAAAATCGATCAAAATTCGTAGTTTTTCTCCTCATTTTACCTTAATTTGAGGAGGAGAACTGTGAATTATGATCGATTTTAGGGCTTAAATCTCTTTATTAATGCTCAAATTGGGATATTGAGTTTAAAATGACGAAAATACATTTAAAAATTTTAGATTTCGACAAATTTTAAACGGATGGGTGACCGTCACGATGAATTTTGACACTAAAACAGTAGTCGTGGATGAAATTTGGTATTAAAACAATAGTCGTGGGACCAAAATTAATAGAAATTAAACATGTGGATCAAAATTGTCATTTTACTAATAGTCGTCGGACCAAAATTGATATTTGCTCAAACTATATATTAAAAGAAACTTGTCAATAATACTGGTAAATGGTAATAGGCGTTTGCTTTAAACGTGTCAATTTTTAATTTGCATATAATAAAAATTGTAAGATTTTTTAATAAGCATTTTGTTCGAACATCAAAATAGAAATTATAATTGAAATGAAATACTTATGTCATTGTAGAAGGAGAGACAAAACAGTCATGGAGTTGGTTCTTGCACTTGCTTAAGAAGGACCTACAAATCTCACCAGAAGCACAACAACAACTAACCTTTATCTCAGGTAACGAACTTATTTCAATTGTGCTTATATTGTTATTAACTGTGTTCTAACTTGTATCTATTTTTTCAGATAAACAGAAAGGTCTACTGCCTGCTTTTGAAGATGTACTGCCCTATACTACACATCGATTTTGTGTTAGGCATCTCCATGGCAACATGAAGCTGGCAGGTTTTGTGGGCAAGGCAATGAAGGATGCACTATGGGCAGCAGCCAAGGCAACCACTGTGAACTCTTTCACTGATGCTATGGAGGAAATCAAGAGGTTAGATGTGGATGCATACAATTGGCTAGCAGAGAAACACCCTTCAGAATGGTCAAGGTCCCATTTCAGCTCTACTCCTATTTATGATGCACTTGTGAACAATATATCTGAAAGTTTCAATGTCATGATATTAGATGCTAGGGCAGAACCACTAATTTCTTGTGTAGAAACTATTAGGAAGTTACTTATGGCAAAAATATTTGAAAGTAAAAAAAAGCTATGAACTGGAAGGGACCATTCTGTCCTGCAATTTTGAAAAAAATTGCCTTGGTTGAGAGGGCTGCTGCTGGATGTTTAGGGACTCAAAGTGATGACAATCTTTTTTGAGATAAGGTGCATGGTAGGGTTAGATGGGTTAGAGCAACAAACTGTGGATTCGTTGAGGGGTAGTTGTAGTTGTAGGAGGTGGGACTTAACTGGGATACCTTGTAAACATGTTGTGTGTGCCATTTGGATGAAACATGGAAAAGGACCTGTGCATCATTATGTGCACCCTTGTTACTCAATAAGCAACTACTTGAATACCTATGGAGGTAGGATAATCCACTAGCTGGTCCTTCAGAATGGCCAAGGTCAAACAAGGAACCACCATTGCCTCCACTCTACACAAGCAAGCCTGGAAGACCAAAAAAATTGAGAACCAGGGGCAGAGATGAGCTAACTGTGGATGGGACACATGTGAACCCTAGCTTGCTAGTCAAGCATTGCAGGAAATGCAATAAGACTGGGCATAACTCTAGAACATGCCCTGAAGATCCTATTGCAAGACAAAAAAAGGTAATAGTATAATATACATTTGATGTATGCATATATTTATTATGTTGGAAATACATTAATCTTTTTTTTCTTGTCATGTAGCTCAACCCCAGAAAAAGGAATAGGAAGCCTAAATCTGTTGTACCTAAGTCTACACCTCAAGCCAGTTCTGCACCTCAAGCCAGTTCTGCACAAGCTGAATCAAGTTTTGTACCTCCTGTTGCAGCAGAAGACAATCTTGACTTCTGGAATCAAGCATCAGAGGTGGCAGCAATGTATGATGGACCTGAACCTATTGTTACAACCCAACATGAAGAAATCTATATTACACAACCAGATCTTGGTCTTGACTGCACTCAACAAGAAGAAATGGGACCATTACCTAACCAAGAAATTTGTCCTGGACCTCCAAAAAGATATAGATTGGGCTTGACATCAAGGAAGAAATTACCTGTTAGGAAGGGACCTTTGACAAGATCAAGAACAACACTGCAGTCAAGGTTCACCAACACCATGGACAAACCTGTTGAAATTGACTGAATATGAATCACTAATGTTTTTTTTGTGCTAATGTATATGTATGGCATGGCTGATCCTTGTGGACTGCTGTTTTTTGTTACTTTATAGTATGGTAGGGTTGATATTTGTGGTCTGGTTATTTTGCTACTACTTATGATAGTATTCATCAACCTTACTTGGTAACTTGTGGTTTTTTTTGGACAACTTTGCACAATGACATTGTAGCAACCTTATTATTGAATTGTTATTATTGGCAGCTGTTAGGAATATAGTGTAATTGTTTTGATGAACCAAATATGTATTTTAGACCCCCAATTTTATTTTGAGTCTAGCAACATTCTATGTCCAAAGTCAAAGCCTAGTCAAGATTAGCAACGACGGTTTGAAATTCACAATAGAGTATAAAATTATTTTATACTTGTAAGTCGTTTGCTTCCACTAAATAAAAATAGAAGAAGTGGAAAAATGATCGAGCACCGGAATTATCTTCGACGCTAAGGTCACGAGTTCAAGCCTCAAATTAATTCTTTTGGAAGAATTAATTTATCAAGTCAAAATTGAAGAAGTCAAAATTGAATGAGTTCTCTCACAAATCAATTTTAAGGAAGAGGTTGACAGTTCAATCAGGATGACCTCAATCAGGATGACATCAGATCAGGATGACATCAGATCAGGATGACCTCAATCAATTGAAATCAAGTTAAGTCTCGAATCAATTTGGTCAAGATGACATTGAAATCGAGAGGCTGACATTGAAGAGGATGAGGTTGACACTGTGAAATTGAAGAGGATGACATTCAACTAAGAAGAGGAAGACTTCAAATCAATTAATCGAGAAGAGGCTGACTTTCCAGAAATAGAAAGAAAATCAGGATGAGGAAGATCTCAATTCCAAATCAGGATGAGGACGACTTCCAAATTAGGAAACAGGATGACCTCAATTCAATTTTAGGATGAGGATGACTTCCGAATCTGGAAAGAATATACATGCACCAGCGAGAAGAAATTCAAAGGAGGTAAATCAAATACTCTATACTTGGAGCTGATTTAACTTACGAAAAAGTCAAGGATTTTTTCGGTGGAAATTATTTATAGCTCAAGCAAGAGTCACGGAGTGAATTATTGAAAAGAATTGTTTGATTTATCGAAATCAAAAGTGAACAAGTCAAATGTTCACACTACCAGAAGGTGCAAGAAGTCAAAATTGGAGGCTATAATTTACAAGGCCCATACTTGTCAGATTGATAGAAGACTTTCTGAAGGGATAAGCAAGCAAAATTCAAATTCATCTGACAGAGCCTGCCAAAGTCAAATCAATGATACAGATCAAGCTAGAAGAGCTATCAAATCAAGTGAACGTTCAAGTTTGAATTTTCACAACGGGCATATAACTTTTTCAAGTTATAAAAGGAGACAGACTTGAAGATGAAGATATGAACTTGCACAAACCAGTAAGGAAAAATACGAAGTATTGCGAAACACAAGAATAGCAAGTTCTTGAGCTACTAACGTGAAAATACAAGTCTGAGAAGAGAGAGAAAAATACTTTCTTTGTGAAACCCATTTCTACTGTGTGTAGAAAATTGAGTGTAGCTTTGTGCGAGACACTCGGGAGTGTAGCTTTGTGCGAGACACTCGGAAGGACTAATTGTAGCTTTGTGCGAGACACTTGGTTGTAAGAGCGTAGCTGGGTGCGAGACGCTCGGGAACGTAGCTTTGTGCGAGACGTTCGGGTTGGAGTGTAGCTTTGTGCAAAACACTCGGAGAAGTGCTTGTGTAGCACTTGGAGTTTCACTATTGTATCTGGGTGATTGAAAATAGTGGAAACCTTCCTTGGAGTTAAAGGAAGAAGTGGAGTAGGAGAATTACACCATCTCCGAACCACTATAAATCTCTCTGTCTCTTTACTTTACTTGCAGTAGCTTTACTTTTTGCAAACTGATCTGAGCTAATCCTTTTACTATTCATTGCATATTCATCTTATCATCTGGGTTTGTGTGAAAGCTCTTTTGCATGCAAGATATATTCTTATCCTGACACATCTCTTATCTTGCTACATATTTCACAACCCTTCATACGTGTAATACAAATTACACATCTGGGTTTGCATGATCCCACGTATGCATGTGCACCATATTTCATACACTTATTATTTGATATATTCTAAGTGTTTCTAACGCTTTGCATGCAGGATATCTCATCGTTTTTACGTTGATTATCTTATAGCACTTTACCGTATCGTTATTTTCGCTGTGCAATTCAAGTTGAATTTATTCACTTGAATTATCTCTGTTAAAGTGTTATATTATTTTGAATTGTTTGAAAAGTCTATTCACCCCCCCCTCTAGACTTTTCCCACCCTATCGGGACCAACAAGTGCTATCAGAGCGGTTGTCTATTTGAGTCAAATTTTGACTGCTAGACAGATCTCAAAACTTCAAGATGAAGAGAGACTTGGCTCCTAACCTATTATTCTCACTAGAAAAATTTGATGATTGGAAAATCCGCATGCAGGTTCATTTATCCGCTCTACACGATGAAATGTGGGAAGTCATTACTGACGTTCCGATCAAAATCCTGAAAATTAATACCGCTGTAGCACAAACGAGTACAACACCACAGTATATTCCTAAACCCAAAGAGGAATGGGGTCTGGAAGATCGTACGCGAAATAACTTGGACAACATTGCCAAGGATATTTTGTTCAAAGCCATTGATGACGCAACTTTCCCGAAAGTTCGAAAATGCAAAACGGCGAAAGATGTTTGGGAAGTTCTTGTCAAGATAGGCGAAGGAGATAAACAAGAGAAGGATAATAAGCTTACAATAGCATTGAAGAAATTCGAAGATTTCAAAATGCTAAGTGGTGAAACGATTGCCGACATGGAAGCAAGATTCATCAAAATCTCGGGTGAAATTGTCGATCTAGGCAAAAAGATTGATCAAAAGGAGATATCGCTCAAAATCCTACGTGGACTACCTTCTAGTTGGGATATGAAGGTTACGGCTATGAGAGATCACAGAGATCTAAAAACATTGTCTACCGACAAACTTTTTAGTGATCTAAAAGCCTATGAGTTCGAAATGAAAGCCAGGATGGAAGAAGAACGCGAAGAAAGAAATACCGCACTTGTCGTCGAACAACCATCCACATCAAGGTCAGTAGAAAATAGTGAATTATTATCTGACGAAAATTTTGCGTTGTTTGTTAGGAAATTTAAAAAGTTTATGAAGAAGGGCAACTCAAAGAAATTCCCTCAAGCAAGTACGTCCAGAAGAACAAGAAAAGAAATTCCAGAAGGAAATGCGAATTTATGCTACAACTGTAGAAAGCCTGGACACTTTATGGCAGAATGTCCTTATCCAAAAGTGAGCAAAAATCAATTTGATAACGGTCAAGAAGAGATCAAGACAAAGGAAAGGAAATTCAAAAAGGACAAAAGGAAAGCACTAATCAGTGACCCACTTGAAAGTAGTGAGTCTGATGAGTCATCAAGTGATGAGAGTGACACCTCAAAAGATGACAATGCCTTATTCTGCATGGAACTTTCAAGTGAATCATCCAACCAAGACTTTTGCTTGATGGCACACGAAACAGAGGAAAATGAGGTAACATCTGATTCATCTGAATCTACAAGTACTTCATTTTCTAGTGAGTCTATCTCTCACTTAATGAGAGATTGTCAAACCTTTATGGACACTTATTCTTAAATCGAAGAGCGCAATAATTCTTTGACTCTTGAAAAAGAGGAAATAAATGAAAAATTGCAAAATGCTCTACTTGAAGTGAGAAACTTGAACGCCGAAATTATTCGACTTCAAGAAGAGTGTAAATCAAGAGAAGTTCGAGAACATAACTTACGAGAGGTTATTGCATCATTTACTCATTCGTCTAAAATAATGGACAAAATGGTAAATATGCAAAAATCACCACATGATAAAACCGGTCTCGGTTATGATCCGTCATGTTCTCAAACCTCTCAGATGTTGACCGATTCTACTACTACTTTAAATAATAAAGTGCAAGTGGTAAAATTTGTTAAGAGTCAAGATAGCACAATGAGACAAGGAATTGGGTATCACACAAAAGCCAAAAATAGCACTGTACGGCCGAATGCTCAAAGAAATTATTTTTCGCCAAATCAGTCTATTAAAAGGCATGGATTTAATCATCCAAAGAGATACACAAATGAGTTAAGTGCAAAAAGACCACGTTGGAAAATGGGAAAATTTCCAAATAGTGGAGTTAGGAGATTTTCTCCTACAGAGTCATATTGCGTTGAAAATATTAAAACTTGGACTAGACCAAGAGTTAATAAGTTCAAACAATATATTTCCCAAGTGCCATACAGTAGATTAAATTTTCAAAAAACGGCACCGAAAAAGTTTTCAAAAATTAGTTATGATTATAAAGTTAATAATGGTTACAAATCACCTATTCTTGGTTCAGTAAGAACAAGGTAGATTTGGATACCAAAAATGACTAACACCCAAGGACCCAAGTTAAACTGGGTACCTAAAAATGTTTGAATTGCTTACAGGAAGTTTGGTACTTCGATAGCGGATGTTCTCGACACATGACGGGGAACAAATCTAGTCTTGTAAATTTCAAAACTATCGAAGGTCCAAAAGTAGTGTTCGGAGGAAACGATCGATACGGCTCAACCAAAGGAACCGGAACAATTGAACGAAATGGTTTAAAAATTGAAGATGTATCTTATGTGGAAGGTCTCAAATTTAACTTGCTTAGTACAAGTCAATTTTGTGACAAAGGATATCAAGTGGAATTCTTCAAGGAAAAATGTCAAGTGAAGAACGTATCAACTGGCGAAGTCGTACTCGAAGGAACAAGAAAGAAAAATATGTATGTTGTAGATTGGAACACAACAAAAGACGCAGTATGCTTAATGGCAAGCAATTCGAGCATCACAAGTTGGGAATGGCACAAGAAATTGAGTCATTTGAATTTCAAGACAATCAACAAGCTAGCAATGAAAAATCTAGTCAAAGGTCTACCCAACATTGCGTACAAGAAAGATCAAGTTTGTGACGCATGTCAAAAGGGAAAGCAAATAAAGACTTCATTCAAATCCAAAAGTCATGAATCAAGTTCAAGACCTCTTAGTCTACTTCACATGGATTTATTTGGTCCAGTAGACCCAGTAAGTATGAGTGGTAAGAAATATACACTTGTTATTGTTGATGATTTTTTTAGGTACACATGGACAATATTTCTCAACAAGAAGAATGAAGTGGAGAAGAAGCTACCAGAATTACTCATGCAACTCCAAAACGAAAAAGAAGCCAAAATAGTCAAAATCCGTACTGACAGAGGTACAGAGTTCGTGAATGGCGTGATACAAGCCTATTGCAATTCCCAAGGAATTTTGCATCAATTATCAGCCGCAAGAACGCCGCAACAAAACGGTGTAGCCGAAAGAAGAAATAGAACGCTTAAAGAAGCCGCACGAGTCATGATTTCGGCCGCCGACCTACCGAAAAGATTTTGGGCAGAAGCTATCAACACTGCTTGCTATACTCAAAATAGGAGTATAATTTACAAGTTGCACGACAAAACACCATATGAATTATGGGAAGGGAGAAAGCCTAACCTTAGTTATTTTCATTCATTTGGTTGCAAATGTTTTGTTCTTGTTAATGGAAAAACACATCTAAAAACTTTTGATGAGCGTGCAGATGAAGCAATATTTTTGGGATATTCATCAACCAGCAGAGCATTCAGAGTATTGAATAAATCTACGATGGTGGTTGAAGAATCAATTCATGTTGTATTCGATGAATCAACAAAAATTGAGGAAGCAGATGTTTCGAAAAATGTGCAAAATAATAATAGTGATACTAATGATGCTTCTGAGAATGAGATTTTGCAGGGCATAAATGAGTTGGAATTAAATAATTCCAAATCTGGAGGAACGCACGTGACTAGTGCACAAAATGAGACTGGAATCAACATACATGAGGACGAGGCCAACCTTAATCAAGAGGATGAGATTAGTCCAATTCAAGGGATTGGAGTTAACCTCAATCAGGACGAGGTTGACCAAGGAAGTCAAAATCAGTCAAACGCAAGTCATCCTCCACCCGCAACCAACGTGCAAAGTGATTTCCAACCAAACCGAAAGTGGCTTAGAAATCATCTACAAGATTTCATCATTGGAAATGCACAAGAAGGAGTGAGAACAAGATCTTCAACAAGAGACACTCTATTTGCATGTTTTCTATCTCAAATTGAACCGAAAGAGATAGACGAAGTGCTAAATGATTCAAGTTGGATTGAAGCCATGCAAGAAGAGTTGAATCAATTCGAAAGGAATGATGTATGGGAACTTGTTCCAAGACCAAAAGATCACAACGTTATTAGAACAAAATGGGTTTTTAGGAACAAAGCCAATGAAGACGGACTCATTGTTAGGAATTGTTAGGAACCTTATGTAATAGGTTTTGATGATACCAAATGTAAATCAGAATCCCCTAAGTCTCGAAAGATAGGAATCAATGTAAGTTCGACAAGTAAACTGAGAGCGAAAATATAACCGGGTAACTTTGAGCTCAACTCGGAAATATTTAAGCTTAAGGTAAACTTATTGAACATATTAGAAGTTTTCGTGTTGTAAGTACATAGTCAGATCAGAAGAAAGCACGAGACAAGACTGGAGGAATAAGGGTCTGCGAGACATCAACTAAGTCTCGAGACATAAGCAGAGTTCGAGAGATGGAATCTCTCGAGACGTCAATCCAGTTCGAGACATGGATTCGGAACATCAATTATGCGAGACATCAAATCAGGTCTCGATACTTCTCCATAAGGCTGAACGGAAATTAAAAGTAGCTTGGATTAATTTAATCTAAGTTTGGAGAAGAAGAATGTCATGGAGATAAAGGAAGGAGCGTACAGAACGTTATGGATCTACCGGAAGTGGATGCCACGTCAGAAATGCACAACAAACGGATAAAAAGCGCACCAATCCAAAGCCGGTCTTATTCCCTAAATCAAGGATCATGGGAACATAAAAAGAACTTTTGCCTAAAAGAGTAAGTGGAGCATGGACTCTAGAAAGTGGATTAAAGAATATTCACTACAAGACAAAAGGCACAAGTTGCAAGACCACCACTCCATGGAATATGCTGAAAATGCTCAAGTCCCATGATCAGCATGGGAGACAATTTCAAACGGAATAGTTTTCCCTCCAACGGAATTATTCCTATACTCTCATATATAAGGACGTCAAGACACAAGCAAAGACAGAGTTAACAAGTTCGAGTATTCAAGCATTCTAAGTGATTTTGCAAGAAGTGTCTACTTAAAACGTTCAAAGTGCAAGAGCTAAATCTGGAATATCATTCTTGATATTCAACACAGCGAGACAAACACATCTTAGTGTTTGAGAGAGAGTTACAAAGCTTAAACATATACACATCCAGAAGGTGACCGGAGCAGCTCTACATCGAATCTATTTCAAAGATAGCTTGCGGTCAGATTGGAGATTGTTACATTAAACTGTGACAACCAAAGGTCCTTGCTTTGGATTAAGCAAGAAGAGGCGGAGTAACCTGGCAGCTGTCTGGTGAAGATCCTGAGGCTTGAGGCGGGCTTGGTGATCAAAGCTCAAGTGCTCGAGAGGTGGAGTAGCTGGAAGCGGGGAGAAAAACCTGAGGAGAGGCGGAGTAACCTGGGAGTCGTCTTGTGAAGATCCTGAGGCTTGAGGCGGGCTTGGTGATCAAAGCTCAAGTGCTCGAGAGGTGGAGTAACAAGAGGCGGGGCGAAAAACCTGAGGCTTGAGGCGGGCTTCGTGATCAAAGCTCAAGCGCTCGATATTGTACTAAAAAGGGAAGTTTTAGTGCAATCCTTCTAGGGAGTTTCTAGAAGAAGAGTGGACGTAGGCGGGTTGGCCGAACCACTTAAAAATCTCTCTCTCGCATTTACTTTCTGTCTTTTATCTCTCGCTATCTAACTCTCGAACTGCACTACATATAATCACTTCTCAAACTAACTCAAACTCGTGCTAACCAAAAAGGGGATAACTTATTTCCGCTGCGCATAAAACTTTGTCTTCATCTTGTGAGGTATCGAACTTAAACATCCTAAGTTCAATACACACGAGAGGTCGAAAAGATTTGCAAAATCTTATACAAGTCTATTCACCCCCCCCTCTAGACTTGTACCCCATCCCCTTGGGACCAACAGGAATAAAGCGAGGCTAGTTGCAAAGGGCTATTCACAAGAAGAAGGAATTGATTTTGATGAAACATTCGCCCCAGTTGCACGACTTGAAGCAATTCGAATTTTTCTAGCCTATGCCGCATACAAGAATTTCACGGTTTATCAAATGGACGTGAAAAGCGCATTCCTTAATGGCTTACTTGAAGAGGAAGTTTACGTTGAACAACCACCCGGTTTCGAGGTAAAAGGTGATGTTGATAAGGTCTATAAACTAAAGAAGGCGTTGTATGGTTTAAAACAAGCACCCCGAGCTTGGTACGATACACTGTCAACGTTCTTAATTAGTTGTGGTTTTACCAAAGGCCTTGTTGACAAAACCTTATTAAGAATTCAAGAAAATAATCATATTTTATTGGTACAAATTTATGTTGATGATATTATCTTTGGAAGTACTGATAAAGTTTTATGTGAGAAATTTTCTAAGCTCATGCAGAACAAATTTGAAATGAGCAT
>CP025647.1:21167877-21196008 GCA_003576665.1 Ipomoea trifida | reverse complement strand
TTTGTGAAACCCATTTCTACTGTGTGTAGAAAATTGAGTGTAGCTTTGTGCGAGACACTCGGGAGTGTAGCTTTGTGCGAGACACTCGGAAGGACTAAGTGTAGCTTTGTGCGAGACACTTGATTGTAAGAGCGTAGCTGGGTGCGAGACGCTCGGGAACGTAGCTTTGTGCGAGACGTTCGGGTTGGAGTGTAGCTTTGTGCAAAACACTCGGAGAAGTGCTTGTGTAGCACTTGGAGTTTCACTATTGTATCTGGGTGATTGAAAATAGTGGAAACCTTCCTTGGAGTTAAAGGAAGAAGTGGAGTAGGAGAATTACACCATCTCCGAACCACTATAAATCTCTCTGTCTCTTTACTTTACTTGCAGTAGCTTTACTTTTTGCAAACTGATCTGAGCTAATCCTTTTACTATTCATTGCATATTCATCTTATCATCTGGGTTTGTGTGAAAGCTCTTTTGCATGCAAGATATATTATTATCCTGACACATCTCTTATCTTGCTACATATTTCACAACCCTTCATACGTGTAATACAAATTACACATCTGGGTTTGCATGATCCCACGTATGCATGTGCACCATATTTCATACACTTATTATTTGATATATTCTAAGTGTTTCTAACGCTTTGCATGCAGGATATCTCATCGTTTTTACGTTGATTATCTTATAGCACTTTACCGTATCGTTATTTCCGCTGTGCAATTCAAGTTGAATTTATTCACTTGAATTATCTCTGTTAAAGTGTTATATTATTTTGAATTGTTTGAAAAGTCTATTCACCCCCCCCCCCTCTAGACTTTTCCCACCCTATCGGGACCAACAGCAGCCTTATTAAACTTGTTTCGTTATGTTTTTACTATGCAATGTAGGTGTCTTTCTTTTGGTTTTAGCTTACATAACACAATGACACTACCATTGCCAATCCAAATACCAAAACCTTCCATTGATAAATCATAACAATACATTGTTCACTACCAAACATTGACATTACCAATCCAAACAACAACTAGGGCATATACACATTCTTCTCTACAGATACACCCATTGAACAATAGCCAATTACCAGTACAATAAGGGCAACTATAACCATCATCATTATGGTCCTACATCTTCTACTCATATGATTACCCTCTAATTCACTATCTTCCCATCTTCTCAACCTGCATTTTAAATTAGATATTTCTTCTTCATTTTTGTTGATTCTCTTCAATAGGCCTGGTATAATCATCTTTGACCTAGTGCAAATTGGGGGATCGTACCAAGCCACGAATCCATCCTGACAAAATTGAACAAATTCAAAAAAAAAGTTCATGTTTTTTCCAACCAATTAACAGTAAACCCTGAATCATCAAACCAAAAACAGAAAATAAATTTCCAGTAACCTTCAAAACTTTACAAAAAAATAAAATTTCAACAAACCTTGCACCCTAAACAGTGCCAATACCTCCTGCCCGGATTCTCATTTGTCCAAGATGTTCTCAAAATCATTTCTTGACCACATTCACAAATTTGCATCGAAATCCATTCCCCATATATCTTTCTCCTTGTAGTCGAAGAATTGGAAGAGTTACAGCTTCCTCCATTAGATCTTTGCATTTTCCTTCAAAGAATTCCGCTTCTACTCTGGTGGCCAACTTCAATTCCAGCCTAAGAGAGCACAAATATGCTTCGTGACATCTGCAATGAAGAACACAACTCTCAGGTTGAAATAAAAAGGAGAGCTCTCGTGAAATGACAAAGTTGCCCCCTCTCAAACGGTCATCTAACGGGGATATTAGACGGAGGACCAAAATTGTCCCCGTTAAAATAACTCTGTCCACAAATTGTCTGATTTTTTTAAGGAGGACTAAAATTATTTTTGCCACCATAACTCTAGGACCAAAAAAGGAATTGACTCTACATTTTAGTAAATATAAATTTTGTGTGTAATATCTTCAATAAAAAGATTGTATGTAACGGATTAAAGTAAAAAATATTCGCAAAGTATAGTTTGTTGAAGTGCTCAGAAAGTGAATTTTCAAACTTTATGTGAAACTTAAAAACTATTTTAGAAATAGATAATGATATTAATGTCATTCTCCTACGGAATATTTAGTTATTAATTATTATTATTATTATTATTATTATTATTATTATTATTATTATTATTATTATTATTATTATTATTATTATTATTATTATTATTATTATTATTATTATTATTATTATTATTATTATTATTACTAGTATTTTTGTCCGTGCCATTGCATGGAATATATTTGTTATAATATTTTAAGAATATTTGAATCGATATACAATTATATAAATAATAACATCGAATATTATATAGCGCAATTGATGAAATTGGTTGGATCGATTATATTTCCTTGCTTGAATTAAAGTAAATTATTGTTCAATTACCTGTGCGATGCACGGATAAATTTTTTTATTATATATTTAAATAATAAACATAAAGATGAAATTATAAAAAAATTCTAATATTGAACGTGTACATTTATTTGATTATAAGATTAGTACAAAAGTATTACTAAATTAATTGAATAATATATGACTTGTTTGTCTACAATTATCTTTAAAAGATCGTTATGTAATATGAGTATATGACTTCTGTAATTATATTATTACTAAAATAAATATGGAAAAAATGAGAATAATTTAATTATAATTATTATAAAAATAAATTCAACGACCAATGTTTAGCTTAATTACCATAATAATTATTAGGTAATAATTATTAGTCAATTACACTAATATATGTGCAATTATACTTTTATACCTTAAGTATATATACATTTTCACCATATCACATTTAATTTTTTTCTCCCCCTCCATATTTAAATGAATTAATTTTAATTAATATAAAAAATCTAACAACCCATGTTTAATTAATTTTTTTAAAGTTTAAATAATTTAAATTTTTCAAAAGGAAAGTGTGATAAATTTTTTTAAGTTTTAAATAATTTTCAGTCAATTATTAATATTCTTTTCCTTTTCCAATTTGTCTAATTTCCGTTTCCTTTTCTATTAGGATCTTTTTATATTTTCAATCAATTACTAAAATCGGTTTTTCTTTTCCATTTTATCTTTACTATTGTTTGGACGGAAATTTCACAAAGGGTGATTTTATTTTTATTAATAGTAGCATAGATAAGTATTCAAATTATTATTATTTGTGTAAGTAATAATTAATAAATTATTTTTTTCTAATAAAATTACGCAGGATTTGTTTCCATTATTCTCACAATTATAATGGTTTAATTATTCTCAGAATTTGGTAAATAATTTTTTTTACCAATTAAACTTTATTAATTTTTTTTACCAATTAATTAATAATATTAGTTTGTGCGGGAAAGTTGAAGGGGAGGATTTTAATCTTATTAATAGTGTTGGTACGTGAATATAGAAACAATATTACGAATTAATAGATATTAGTTAATTTTCATTTTACATTTTTTTAACCAAATAAGCTTTATTAATTATTTAACTAATAAAATATTTAATTAATTGACTACAAAAGTTTGGTTGAGAAAATGAAATAGGAGGATTTTACTTTTATATATAGTATAGATTATTATTATTATTAAATGAATTTAGCTTAAAGTATTGTCAAATGTAAAAAGAGTGAAATTTGGTAAAAATTTTACAAAAATTTAATTGGCAAAGCTTATTTTAAAATTTATAATTTAATTTAATTTATAAATAAAGTGAGTTTTAAATAATATATTATTTTACTCTATCCATATAGCATTTTCCGAATTTTTATTTATTTTTACTAATAAGTTTATTATTTTACAAAAATAACGTTCTTTGTACCTCTCTCATTAACATTTAATTTTTCTTAATTCATTTTTCACATGAAGAATTATCTAAAATTTTTATTTTTTAAAAATGTATTTTTTTTAAGAAATAACATAACTACGTAGTATCTTTCAAAGAATAAATTATGTAAAATTTATTAGAAACACACATATGTATGCGCTAACATACATATGCGCTAACATACACATATAGGGCTGATTTCATGTGATAAGAGGTTCTGTTATGAGCGATGTGAATAAATATTAGATGTTCATTCACTGCTCAAAATCTTCAATTTTTCGACCACCTACAAAATTGGTCTGAAAAAGTGATTTTTTTTAAAAAAAAAAATTCGGAGTTAGATTGGACGGAAAATGGTCGGAAATTCCGATCACTTTTGATGTGTGGTCGGAAAATTTTTTTGGTCATTTAAAATTGTTTAAATTAGTCTTTTTTTGAATCACCAATTGGTCGGATATAATTTTATATATATATATATATATATATATATATATATATATATATATATATATATATATATATATATATTTATTTATATTTATATTAAGGCTTTATGTGAGGATTTCATATTTCAACACTCATTTGAGCCCCTGGGAGCTTTCTCCGACGGGGAAGCAAATTTAAAATGGATTCCAAACAGGGAGGGATCCGTGGACCGGGCAGAGCAGGGAATCACGGGCTCCCTGGAGCCGTGTTATATAAACAGTAACACAGCTCCTTGGAGGCTGTGTTATATTAGAAATAAAATTTCCTCTGCAGGGCGTCTTATATTAGGAATCTTTCCCCTATTCAACAACAACAACAACAACTTTAGTAGGAGAATATAATAGTGTAGTTGATTGGTCAAAAAATAGGTGGTCAAAAAGTTGATAAGTCCCCTCAAACACTTTCACGGGTTTTAACTCTCATTTTTACCATAATTCTCTCCCCTCTTCATCAGAATACCAATCTCTCTCATTTTCATCCTAATTCACTCCCCTCTTCATCAGAATACCAAGCTCCTCCTCTCCACTCATCTGTTCAACATTCTTAGCAACACCAACAAAAAATCATTGTCCTCCTTCAAAATAATAATATATTGTTTTGAGATTGTTCATAGCAAAGAAAGTGGTATGTTCTTTTACTCTGTATTTTTTTTAAAAATTTACACCAATAACAAATATTCAAAAAACGGCCTTAGAAAGGCCGTGGTTTGAATCTTAATTTTTTTTTTTAAAATCTGGTTTCATCTTACGCTCAAAGCATATTTTTTATTTTAGTTTTGAATATGGTTTCATTGACTGCGAACTCATATACAAATTGATTTTGATAAGATTATTTGTTTAGATGAATTGTTAGTTAGTACTATAATAATAATAGTAGTAGTAAGATTAGTTATAATAATAATTAATAATAATTATAATAATAATTAGTATAGGGTCGCAGGTTTTGTTGACTAAGATGATATATAGTACTATGGTGTTTATTATGCAGACTGAAGAGGGTTTCAGACATGTATCTTTCAGATGTAGTTTTCCAATGAATTTAACATGGTTATGGAAAAGATGAAAAAAAATATCCCATTTTTTCATTACCCAGAAGTTTATTTATGATAAAAAAAAAAAATTAGAAGAGAAAGAATGGGATTAGAATGATGTTTTTGCCTTTGTTAGGGATTAGAATGATGTTCGTAGTGGAGAGATGAACTATCTAACTGAAAAGATCTAAATTAGATTAGTTATAACAATTATTAATAATAATAGTTGTAGTAGTTGTTGGATTCGTAATAATAATAATAATAATAATAATATAATAATAATAATAATAATAATAATAATTATTATTATTATTATTATTATTATTATTATAATTATAATAATGTAGTCCGATTAGGTAAGTATAATAATAGGATTATTTTGTTTATATTTATATAGTTGAGATATTAAAATATAATGGTTACATTGAAGGATAAAAAAAAAATCAGAGTTGTTTACTGGAATATTTTGCAAAAAAATGTTTCCTAATGAAATACAATGCAAATCTTAGATATTAATCCATATTATTATATTATAAGAGTTGTATTATAATATTAATCCATATAGTAATAAAAGAGTTTCCTAATAAAATACAAATATTAGATATTTTGCAAAAAAGGACCCGATTAATATTGATTTGTAATGGTTGATTAATTAAATAAATATTTGTTTTAGAGATATGGCAAGACAAGCCCCCGCATATCATCCTGGACCGATTAACGCATCAGTGCTAGTGTGCCAAGATCCCCGCTACATGTTTATGTTAGGCCAATAATGAATGCAACATACGAACCGTATGTTGATTTCAGTAATTTTGGTCCAAACATTGAACAACGACAATTTCACTACGGAGAACCATCTGTTGCTGCGACATCATTGCCAACAGCTACTAGGAGGAGATGTAACTACTGTCAAGCTCGTACTCATACTTCGACACAATGTCCAAATTTGAATAATCAATAAAAACTAATGTTCTATCTTCCATGGTAATATAAATATATAATACATCTCATCTTTTTAACCTTTTTACTATTAATCACTTATGAAATTATATTATATTATATAATCACAAATCTTTAATATAATTAATAATTAGTCCATCATTACTTAATGAATCATTAGTATTATAAATTATTAATTTCAATCTAATCATGCATCCTATAATTTATTAAACATCACAATTAATTATTGGGACTATAATTTTAGCATATTTTGTCCAATCATTACTTGATAGGAGATCGGGGAAGAAGAAAAATACATATGATTTACTTGCAACAAAAACAAAAAAAACCAAAAAAATAAATAAATTGTATTTGTATAAAATGGCTTCCAGCAAGCCGTGTTATAATTTAAGATAACACGGCTTACTGGAAACCGCAATTCCTGCTTTCACCCGGTTCATTTTTCCTTTCCTCTCCGAAATCGATTTTAAAAGTTTGTCTCCGGTGAGGCAATGATTTGAGCCCCTTGCCTGCCTGGCTGCCTCTCCCACTCCTCACCTCAAACTCTCCTCATCTCCGGAGACTGCTCCTCAAGACAGGCGACAACCATAGGGTCTCTGCCTCTCCGGCTCTTCGGTAAGTCTCTCTAACATCATCTACTCATACTTATAGTCTAAAGTTCAACCGCTCATTCTTTAACCTCTCTAGCTATGTACATAGGAAACCCTAAATCTGCCTTCGAGAGGTGACCGTCTCTGAAATGTAACAATCAGACATTCAACCCCGGCACTGGCCATGAAATGTAACAATCAGACATTCAACCCCGTCTCTGGCCGTACTTCCGTTAGAAAGATCGACGACGACGGTGTTGCTGCCACTGAGCTCGCTGCCGGTGGGGTTCAGGTTCCACCCGACGGACGAGGAGCTCATCACTCACTATCTGAAGCTGAAAATCAACGGCTCGAAGGCTGAAGTCGGTGTGATTCGCAAAATTGACATCTGTAAACTCGAGCCCTGGGACCTGCCTGGTGAGTAATTTATTTTTTGGTACAATTCGCTATAAATTTATGGTAAAAATTCAATCTCTATCCTAATTAGTTGTTTGTTTCTATAATGAGAGTATGCTGTTGCTTCAATTCGAAATCATATTGGTAAAAAATTAAATGAATGATCCAGTCAAAATGTGTAAAGTAGAAAACTCTGATAAATTATCGTCAGGTTGGTGAAGGAACAATCTTTATTGCTCAGGAAGTTTAATTAACAAAAGTACTATTTGGGTGGTTCTGGTTTTCATCGCCCTTGTGGTTGAGCAGGGCATTGAGGGATGAATCTGTATTTGAAAAAAAGAAGATAGATTGATTAATATATCAATATATGCACCATGCAGGCAATGAAGCAGAAGCGATACACATCTTCACGATTCTGTAATTTTCTCTTGTATGCCTTGCAGGTTTATTCTCATTATTAAGCTGTGGTTCTGATTGTGATCATAATTGGCCTGAATCTATTGTCTGTTGCATATTAATGAAAAATGCTACTTGTTACACATATTCTGCATAAAATTCGCTACTGGTTAGGTTGCACATACATAATATGATGACCATATCATTTTAGACAATCTTGCGGAAAAAAAAAAAACTCGATTATATTATATTCCTTCCTTCCTGGAAAAATAAAATATGACAATTATGCTTCTTCATTTGATTTAGTGGAATTACATTCTAGCTTGCAAAAATGATGATAGGTGGATCTTTGATAGAATGCAATGTTTCAGTTTGCTCATTTATTATATATACATACATAATATATATATATATATATATATATATATATATATATATATATATATATATATATATATATAGAGTCATGATCAGGTGCGGCCGTGCTCTCCCGTGCGGTTCACACCACTCAATGTTACGAAATATACCACCTAATGTTAAGAAACACACCACACAAATATGCACTGTGGTGTGTTTCATTGTGTTTCATTGTGGTGTGTTTCTTAACATTGAGTGGTATATTTCGTAACATTGAGTGGTGTTTGACCGCACGGCCGCACGGGAGAGCACGGTCGCACCTGAAATTGTTTCTATATATATATATATATATATATATATATATGGTGTTCATGACATGAAGGGAAGAGGTGGTTTGGTAATCAGGTATCTCCTTACTATCTCAGCATCTTCATCTTCATTGTATTCTTCTTTCTAATTCTACACAATATAAAAGGAAGATATCAATGGAGAAATATAAGAACTTTGTATACTTGTCAAAAAATAAATAATTCTCAATTATATCTTCTTAATTGTCTCTTTTGATTTTTACATTAAGTTTGAGTAAAATATTAACCTTCACAAGGGAGAGTGCTCATAAAATGGTGCAAGTGGTAGCCAAGATTTGTGAAGCCTTTTTTGATTGTGTACTTAAATGCTTAGATATGTAAGATTAGCAGAGTAGATCCTTCTATTCAAATTGGTGATCTACTATTAGTCTGTTACTGGGTATATGGTGTATTGATGGTTGGATGAATTCTTATTTTCTGTCTGTAGTCTACCTTTCGAGAATATCAAGTTATCTTCTTACACTAATTTTGGATAACTTTTCAACAGGTTGATGTGTTCTCCTTTAATTTGGTAGTGTCTTATGGGAGGCAGGGCCGGATTTTAGGGCGTGCAAGACGTGCGACCGCACAGGGCCCCAAAATTTTGGGGGCCCCTAGTCCAGCCCTGGCCTAATAGTTAGTATATGTATTTGTGAATATATTGGTTCAAAATTAGGTTTTTTTGCATTTATTTCTTTGCAATTTTTCTTCAATTCGCAATTTATTTATACTTTGATAGGGCCTCACTTAGTTATTAGCACAGGGCCCCGCAAATCAAAAAACCGGCCCTGATGGGAGGTTCTCACTGGAGAGGAGCCTTATGACAACACGCATTACGGTGCAATCATAGGTGTGTTTCTTGGATTTTCTTGTATGTTGTTTCAGATGAGCAATTCTGAAAAGAGCAATTCTGAAAAGGCACCCGCTGGGAGTTTTAAGAGCGAAATTCATGGGTAATCGAGTTCTTGCTTCTGTTTAGAACTGTTGCTTGACATATATACTTCCAATCTAATATGTTCTTCTTCATTGACAGGAAAATGCTTGTGTCTATGTAATGAGAACCATGAAGCACATAAGGTCTTTCTTGAAAATGTATCTTTGGTCACTACTCAGTACAGATCCATTTGTATTCTGGTCCCCAATATTCTTCTCAATTTAGTAGGTTATGTTCTCAATTTTGTAGTGTGTTTTTGTGCATCTTATATTTGAAGTTTGGACTTTAGACTTTTTTTTTTTGAGCCATTGGACTTTAGACTCTAAATAATAACATTTTTATTATTTACGGAGTAGTATTTACATATGAAATGTGTATATTCCAGCTTCACTTTTCAGTGATTTCAACTCTTTTGTTTTTTCTTCATTTCACTACAGAGGGGGCCCTCTATAGTGAAATGATCTTTTTTTATATTCTTTTTCTTATAAAGTCGGTACATTTCCGACCACCATTTTTTGTGGTCGGAAAATCCCACAACTGTTATTTTTGTTAGTGGCCATTTTCGACCACCAATTGGTCAGAAATTAAGTAACTCTAACTTTCTCTCCCGACCAAATTTTCTGACCACATTGTAAAAGTGGACGCTATTTTCGACAGTGGTCGGAAATAGCTACGAGCAATTTTTCGGATACTCTAAGTGGTTGGAAATGTGGCTAAAAAAGCAGTTTTTGACTGGAAATTGCTGATTTTCGATCATTTTTTTGTGGTCAAAAAATAGGACATTTCCAGTAGTGATCTTAAAATAGTTGACGGATGAGAACTCAATTGTATTTAAATAACTCAACTGTATTTAAATAAAAATGTTGTGACATTTTTTATAAATATGTTAAAGTTGAATGGGATCATTTAGGGAAAAAAAGTATTGCTTTTGGGGTTAAAATAGCACTGTTTTGAATGCAGTCGTTTAAATAAAAAACAATTGCATCATTTATGTGAAAAAAGAAGCATAATTCTGAGAAAAAAAATCATTGCTTTGGAGTAAAACAATATCATTTTAGAAAAATCATTAGAAGTTTAAATAAAAAAAGGTTGCATCATTTATGTTAAAAAATAAAAAAGAAGTAAAACAACAAAGCACAATGTTGGGGTAAAACGATGAGAACAATTGTAATTGTATTCGATAATCCTCAAACTATAATTGTACATGTTACAGGTATATATATAAACGAGAGTCATAGTCATACTCAAACATAGACTCATAGTGTGAGTCGTGTGACATAACTACATAGAGTCCTAATATTCTCCCTCAAGCGGATCGGAGGGTATGCCAACAACCTGTAGCTTATCTCTCAGGAACGAAAACCGAGGCCTAGTCAGCGGTTTAGTGAAGATGTCTGCAATCTGGTCTTTAGTGGAAATAAAGTTGACCTGGATGTCTCCTGCAGCGACTTTGTCCCTCACAAAGTGATAATCAATTTCCACATGCTTTGTACGAGCATGAAAAATTGGATTAGCACACATAATGTGGCACCAAGATTGTCACACCACAGCTTAGGCACTGGAACGGTGGGGACTCCTATCTCACGTAGCAGGGAGAGAACCCACAATACCTCAGCACAAACATCTATAAGAGCCTTGTATTCAGCTTCAATAGAAGATCTTGCAACAGTCCTTTGTTTCTTGCACACCCATGACACTAGATTTGTCCCAAGAAAGACAGCATAACCACTGGTGGACTTCCTGTTTTCAGGACAGCCGGCCCAGTCAGAGTCTGAAAATGCATGTAGATGGGTCGAATCGGTCTTCCTCAGGCGCAGGCCCATAGAGAGAGTGCCTTTAACATACCGGAGCACACATTTGAGCTGTTCCCAATCCGTAGCGGTAGGAGCATGCATATGCTGGCACACAAGATTGACTGCAAAGGACAAGTCGGGCCTCGTGACAGTCAGGTACTGTAACGCTCCTGCTAAGCTCCTGTACTTTGTGGGATCATCATAGAGATCAGCACTGGTAGAGGCAGGCCGTGAAGCAGAAATAGGAGTAGCAAGAGGCTTGTAGTCTGTCATACCAGCGCACTTGAGTATATCTGTCATATATCTATGTTGAGAAAGAATAACACCATATGTAGATTTGATTGTTTCAATCCCAAGGAAAAACCCTAGCTCACCAAGGTCTCTAATTCTGAAAGCATTAGATAACTTAGAAAGCAGAGTATTCAGAACAGCCTGATCATTGCCCATAACAAGAATATCATCGACATAGACTAGCAAGTAAACAATAGCTGAGTTTTGAGAAAAATAAAACAAGAAAACATCAGTCTTTGAAGCTTTAAAACCAATAGATAACAGGAGGGTATGCAAATGAGTGAACCAAGCCCTAGGAGCTTGCTTTAAACCATACAAAGACCTCTTTAGGAGACAGACATGAGCAGGAAACTGAGGATCAATGTAGCCCGGTGGTTGCCGCATATACACGGTCTCACCTAATGCACCATTCAAGAATGCATTGTGAACATCTAGTTGTCTCACACACCAGCCAGATGAGATAGCAAGAGAAAGAAGTAACCTGACCATAGTGGGCTTAACCACGGGACCGGACGTGTCAAAGAAATCCTGGCCAGGAACCTGATTGAACCCCTTAGCTACTAACCTGGCTTTGCGTCTCTCAATGGAGCCATCAGCCTTCCTCTTGGTGCAGAACACCCATTTAAAGCCAATTATGTTCATAGCAGCCTCGGGTGGAACCAAAGGCCACGTCTGATTCTGCAAGAGGGCATTGAATTCCTGATCCATCGCTTCCCGCCATTCAGGGAACTTGACTGCCTGCGTGTAACAAGTGGGATCAGAAGTAGAGGTCTGCACAGTCAAACCTGTAACCGGAGCAACAGATCGGCTCCTAGTAGCCATGGAATGAGTACGCTCTGTGGGCCGAGTGGTCCGGCCACGAGGACGCTTTTGAGCAGTCACAGCAGGAAGGGAGGGAACCACCAGAGGAGGAGTAGGCGTGTTGGGGAAAACAGTCTCGGCCTAGGGAGCTGGCACAGAATCCAAAGGAGCCTGCAAAACAATCTCAACAGCAAAGGGAAACACTCTCTCATTAAACCGAACATGACGACACACAAAAATCTTATTAGTATGCAAGTCCATGCACCTATAGCCCCTAAACGACTCAGGATACCCTAGAAAAACACAAGGAGAAGACCGATAGGACAACTTATGACGATTGTATGGCCGCAGGTGAGGATAACACAAGCAGCCAAACACACGAAGAAAAGAGTAAGAGGGTGGAGATTTGTGCAACAAAAGGTGAGGACTAAAATTCTGGAGAGTAAAAGAAGGCATTTTATTAATAAGAAACATCGCAGACTCAAATGCAAAATGCCAAAAACGAGAAGGCATAGAAGCATGAGACATAAGAGTAAGCTTAGTTTCAACCACATGCCTGTGCTTTCTTTCCACACGACCATTTTGTTCATGTGTGTAAGCACAAGATTGCCTGTGATTAATACCAAGTTGGACAAAAACAGAATGCAATTTCTTATACTCTGCACCTAAATCAGATTGAATAGCCTTAATTTTGCAATTGAAAGAACGCTCAACAAGGCAACGAAAACGCTCAAAGACAGAGTATATACCAGACCTCAATTTCATTGGGAAATACCATGTAAAATGAGAATAGTCATCCACAAACAATACAAAATAACGATAACCATCAGAGGTCAATACAGGAGCAAGTCCCCAGATATCAGTATAAACTAAATCGAGTACATGCGAACTAACAGACTCAACCCGTGGCAATGGGAAACGCGTAGATTTACCCATGTGACACGCAGAACATAAACTAGAAATAGTTTTATTTGACTCACTAACCGAATACGACCGTAAGACACGACTAAGGACACGTTAGTTTGGATGACCCAAACGATCGTGCCACGTAGAAACCGAAGCACGAGCAGTGAGAAAAGCAGAAGGAGAGACATCAGGAACCGGCAAGGTATAGAGCCCACCAGAACTATTGCCCTGTAAAAGGATCTCCTTGGTCTGAATATCCTCCACAACAAAAAACAAAGGGTGAAACTCAAAAAAGACCTTATTATCTGTCGCAAAGCGCTGAACATATAATAAAGAAGCAGATAAAGAAGGAACATGCAGAATATTAGACAAACGAAGAGTCCGAGAGGGAGTAGAGAGGGAAGCATGGCCAACATTACTAATAGACAATTGCGTACCGTCACTAACACGAAGAATGTCACCACTATTATATGCATCTGAACTGGAAAGAGCAGCTATATCGGGCGTGACATGATGAGTCACACCCGTGTCGGGCAACAAAGTATGAGAGGCCGTTGCATCAATTGACGAATCACCCTGAAAAGCAATATTAGCCCGTGGAGAAAAATTAGCAGGCAACATATAACATGCTATTGTCGTGTGTCCAAACGTGCCACATAGCTGGAATTTAGGCTGCCAACGGGAATTATTATTGGAATTATTATTGAATGAGGAGTTGCGACCACCACGCCTGCCACGTTGCTGTTGCTGTTGCCGACCACCTCCGGCATGCGAAGAACGGCCGCCGCGCTGCTGTCCTGATCCTCGACCAGCACCGCCATGTTGCGGATAGTTGCTCCCACGACCACGACGACCCTACTGAACAGCAAGCGCAACTGGAACGTCGCCGGCAGCACTATAATCATCACCAGATATGAATTCTTGCGCTCCGAGAAAATCAGCGAGCTCTGTGAATGTAACTGGACTACCGCGAACAGCAAGCGCAGCAGTGACAACCCTGTACTCCGGCCGCAGTCCTCTAAAAACATACAAATTCTATTCATGGAGAGACACCGGTCGGCCTGCAAGAGTAAGATCTTCAATAATAAGCTGCGCACGTCCGATGTAGTCCGCCGTGGAGGAATCACCTTGCCTGAGACTTTGAAGCCGGCTATGGAGATTAAGTTGACGAACATGAGAAGAAGACGCCAAGGACTGCTCTATCGCATCCCAAACAGCTTTGGACGTCCCGCGACCAATAGCCAACGACATTACCTCCTCGGACAATGAAGATACAAGCATAGATAGGAGAGCCTGATCACGACGAACCCAGGTGTGATAATCCGGATTCGGCAACGACGTAGCACCTTTAGTAGCAACTGGAAGAAGAGCTGGCGGACAGGGATAAGTACCATCAATGAAACCAATAAGTTCATGGCCACGGAGAAACGACAAGACTTGCGTACGCCAAAACAAAAAATTCCGGTGAGTAAGTTTGATGCTGATGAAGTGGTGAGCGGCAGAAAGAGAGGTCACGGTAGAAGAAACCGTAGAACCTGTCGCAACATCGAAAATGGTCCATTCTGAAGAATTCACAGAACCGTCATGATCGGCCATGCGACAGAAAGAAACCCTAGCGACTGATACCAGATGAGAACAATTGTAATTGTATTCAATAATCCTCAAACTATAATTGTACATGTTACAGGTATATATATAAACGAGAGTCATAGTCATACTCAAACATAGACTCATAGTGTGACATAACTACGTAGAGTCCCAATAAAAACAATATCATTTTGGAAATTTGCAAAAATTTACTAGAGCATCAGTTTAGATAGGGGTGTTAGTGAACAGAGCTTTCGACAAACTACTCGTGTTCGTGTTCGGTAAGCGTTCGTTTATTAAGGTAAACGAACATTAACAAACAAAATTTAGAGCTCGGTTAATAAACAAACAGAGTCTGAACAGTGGTAAGCTCGTTTGCTAAGAGATCATGAACAAGCTCGTTTGTGTTCGTTTAGTAATGTTCGCGAATAAGCTCGTTTATGTTCATTTAGTAACGTTCGGGAACAAACACGTTAAGTGTTCATTTAATAATGTTCGTGATAAGCACCAAGAATACCATTTAAGAAGGGTCTTAATTGGATTAAAAGTGCAATGTTTTGACATCCGATTATAACAATTGCATGCATTTTAGCTCAGATGTGATTAAAATCTTCTAACATCATTCCTAGAAAGAGTTTTTAGGTATTTTACAGGTTAGAGAGGGATTTGAGGCTAAAAAGGAGCAGAAGACAAACAAATCGTGATGCAGTATCGTCCCACGCAGCCTCACACGCGTGTGGTTGGGCGTGGAAACTTTCTAGAGACCATCCACGCCCACTACCACGCGTGGAAGCGTGCGTGGTCGGGCCAAGGGCCATTTTGGGAAATTTGTTCCCTTTTGTCACCCATATAAATCCCTCTTGCCCTAAACCAAAAGAACAATCAGAAAATTCATAGAATAGGATAGAATAGATCTAGAGGGTTTTCTCCCCTCTTGGGGGAAATTCCTTTCTCTTATAGTTTAGATTAGATCCAAGGGCAAAATTGAAGATAGGGATTTCAAGATCAAGATTGTAGAGATCCCCTTTCTAAGGGTGGTAACTATTCTCTCCAATTTATAATTCAATACTTGCTTCTTTGAGATTTCCTTTCTTTTTCTTGTATCTTTAGTATGATAGAGTAGATTAGATAGGGGATTGGTGGCCCCATGGTAGATCTATGTGGATGTTTAATATTATTTCATAATATTGTGAGTTGCTTGGTTGTTGGATGATGAACTTGTGTGGATGATGTTCTTCAAGCCTTGTGCCTTTTGTGGCCACATTAGGTAGCAAACCCAAAGGAAGTGGGTGTGTGCGCGATAGCGGCCACTTACGAGTCTAACTCACCCACATCTCCGCTCTTAGTCCGAAAGGACAAGATCCGAGAGGAGTGGTAGACAAAGTGTTCGATGAAATGCCCCAACCGAATGAGGATGTGGGAGTGTGACGCCACTTGGTGATGTGCCACGAACTCCCTAGTCTATTCCACATCTCATGCTCACAAACCCATCCAAAGATAGACCACATAGAGAAGCCTAAAGCCCCAATCTCCACTTTACTTTTCTTTTATTTATTTTACATAACCACTACCAACCTTTCAAACTTCCCTACAAATGACGTCCCACCTTAGCAAGTCCCGCAACTCTTCTCCTTCAACCTCTTAGATGCCAACACACCTATTCGGTTCCCATTCGCAATCCTTGAGAAACACGACACTCGGGGAGTCTTAACTCTTCGTTTTATCACTTCCACCCTTCACATCCACTCACCCCATACAAACATCATGTAAAAATGGCGTCGTTGCCGGGGATGGCAAACGGTTCTTGAATTGTGTTGACATCTTTGAAGTAGAATTTTAAGAGTTCTTGAGTTGCTTTCTTTTTGTTTGTTTTATTTTCTTATTTTTGATACTTGATTAGAGAAGTGAGCTTATTTATCTTGAACATATATTGTGCTCACTTGCAACTACTTTTAGTTGCGATATATTTGTTGTTTGTTAAGCTTGCGCAGGAAATTTTGTACAATCAATCCATCAAAGCTTACAATGAGTGCTTATCCGTATCCCCATGGTTACCCATACCATGGAAGACTCTACGCAAGAAACATTCCACCTCAAACCTATGAACCACACCCACAATACTATCCTAATTATTATGTGTACCCACCACACACATACCCACCTTACCCAAACACTTTCACTTATCATACCTACGAGCCATATCCTTATGCTACATCCTCTATGCTTAATTATGAGAGAATTGAGAAACCTACATACCAACATGGAGAGGAATCCCTTAGTTGAATAGCGGAGAATATTAACAATAGACTTATTCAAGTCATGAAGGAAATTGACCCAAGTTGTGAACCGGCATTAAAGGCCACAATTCCTTCAACCATTAAACCTCCAATTCCTTATAACCCTCCATTAAACCATCAACCTGAAAGACATTGGTATTCTCATTCTTCCAATACTAGCTATTCACCCCCACCACAACAAAATGATAGATATATCACTGAAACACCACCTTTTACTCAAACTTTCAACCAACCTATACCATCATATGAGTATCTTCCACCGGGCAATGATGAAATCCAAATCTTGAAAGACAAAGTAGAATGTTCATACAAATGGCCAAGGAAGATACCATCAATCTACGAAATGAAATTAGAAGCGAAATGAAGAAAAATCTTGTCACTCTTCGTGAGGAAGGACTTCCACTGGATGAAATTGAGACCAAAATGTTATCAATGTCGGAAGAACTTATGAAAAGAATGATGCCAATGGATCACCCGACAATGGAAACCGACCAACAAGAGAATGACAAGACGAAAAAAATGATTGATGATGAAGAGGTGAGTGTAGGAGAATGAACAGAACTTGAGACCCCGGTACTCCAAGAAGTTTCAACTCATGAGCTGAACATTCAACAATGGGGAGAGATTGAGAGTGAAGATGAGGATAACATCGAAATAGTGTGGGAAGACGAAAACCCCGCACTAGGTAAAACTCTCACTCCAACTCTAATTAAAAGTTCTTATGACGTTTGTGAGGATGACTCCTTTACGATTTATAATGATAATTTTGATAAATGTGTTAAAATTTCTTTTTGCTCATGGGAGTGTGATTCCTTGCAACTGTGTGATGATGTTTTGGGGAGTGAGGATGATTTTAAATCTTTTTATTCTTGTGAAAGTGAGTTCTGCAAGTTTGATCAATCGGGAAAATGTGTCGGCACTTCACAAGAGATAGATAGTAGTGAGTGTGCTCACTGGGAATCTTTCAAGGACAACTTTTTGAGTGAAGGAATTTATAACAAGAAGGGAGAAGAGAAGCTCACTATCCTTAAGCAGCTTAGGGTAGTACCCATCGTTTATTTATCAAAACATTATGCTTTCCCCTTCTTTGCTTTTGAATTCAAGGATATTATCCACCTCGGGAAATACCTTGAAGCTAAAGTTCACGGGACGCTTGGTCGGGTCCCAAAATCTGTGTGCCTTGAAGGATAGGCCGCACCATGTCTAGCCAGGAGACGTAAAACCATGGCGCACTTGGGAGGCAGTCCCAATGTTATCTTACATTTTCTTTCAGTTTTTCTTATTATCTGTATTATACCTTTCTTTATCTTTATTTCAATAATGTTTTTTTTTATAACCTCAGTTAAGCTAACAAGCACAGATCATAAGCCCGAGAGTTACAAACTGCCCGCAATCTATCAACAAACATCATCATTAGCAAAGGAAGGAAGGGAAACCAAGGTAAAATATGCACACATAGCCTTCCACGCCTACCACCACGCGTGTAGGCAGGCGTGGAAAAATTCCAGTAAGCCACCACGCCACTCACATGCGTGTGAGCAGGCGTGGGAAGAAACCAGAAAGCTCCCACGCCCACCACCACGCGTGGAAGCGTGCGTGGACGGGCACCAGACTTTTCGCGGACTTTTCGCGCGAAGTGGTTTAAAACCCTTTCCTTGCTTCATTTCTTCACCACCACGAGCAAAAACTCCCTCAAGCTGAAAATATACACTTTCTAAGCATTTCCTTCCAAGTTTCTCAACTATTCTTGAAGATCCTAAGTCATTTCCAAGGTAAGAACACATTATCTTTTGCTATTTACTTGTTTAATGAAGAACTTGTTCTATTTGAAGTATATCTCCATGGATTTTTCTTGTTTGAAATTTTTCTTGAGATATATTGTTATGGGATGACTTAATAGACTTTTAATAGGCCTACATTGCTTCTATACACTAGAATTTCATGTTTTGCTATCTCTTTATGACTAGATCTTGAAATTGTTTGATTTGGATATTCTATTGTCATGATGAGATCCTTGTTGTTATAGTGAGCATGGTGGGCAAAGTTTGCAACTTTCCTACTCTATAGGCACTACATTGCTATATTCCACCACTAGTTATTTGGTCCAATTTTAACTTTCATGTTGCTTCCATTTTTCAACCTTGAGCTAGTCTAGAGGAAGAAGATGAAGTTGACCACATGTTGACCTTTTGACTATGAAATGAGTATGAAATAGAATGATCTAATCTTTGCATGTATATGGTAGAATTGTTGATAAATATCAAAATGATGATTGCATGCAATGAGTTTTATGTTCTTTTCTCTAAAATGTGCAATGTTGTTCATATTCAATGTTTAAAGAGGAAAATGTTTTTCCTTGTATTGTGCTTTGTTTGTCAATGTTATAGGAAAAATGTCTTCTCCACATGACTTTGCACAACAAATATCTAGAATGCTCCAAAAGGGAAAGGCTCCTGTGGAAGAAAACAGTGCTAGAAATACAAATACTCGCTATATTGAAGTATCCACTGGAAATCAATTCTTACTGATGACACCAACCATGCTGGGTCGGTACAAACAACTGTTAAATTTCCCGATTGTGCAATGGAAATATGTCGACTTGACAGTGTTGGAGGATTATGAATGCAAGTATGGACTGGAGAGGTTAATCGCCGAGCCTTATTGGAACAACTTGTTGAGCTGGAGGCAGGATACTTTTATTCCCCTAGTCCACGAGTTTTTTGCAAGCCTAAATGTTGATGGAGTGGCTGGAGATCTCTACAGCCCGACCATTAAGTTTCGACTCTTCAACCAGGATTATCACATATCGGCCAATCGCTTGGGTGCTCTCCTAGGATTCTACGAAGAGGAAGACCTGTCAAAACCCTGGTACCGAAGATTAAGGCATGACTTTGGAGATACGGACATTCCGAGGAAGTATTGGTCGATGATCGCGAGATAGGGAGTTGAATGGGTTGGGTCAAGGGTAAGAGTTTCTCAAATCGTGAGGGAGGATTTAAAGGTCTTATGGAAGATCATTGCTCACTCATGGGAAGGCAGGCCAGAGACCTACGATCGAGTCTCAAAGGCGGAGCTGTTCATGCTATGAAGCATGGACACAGGGCACTCGGTGAATATGAGCTCAATTTGTAAGAACTTGCTTGTTGCACAACAGTAAGAATCGGCTAGGGCAATCTTTGTAGGCCCTTTGGTGACGAGACTGTGCGTCTCTTTAGGCCATCAAATGAAGATTCACTGGTTTGAACACAAGCTTCAAGGAGCAGAGATTGCTCCTTTATCTCCCGAAGACGTCGCGAAGCTCAACTTAAGACATTTGGTGCGAACGCGGGAAGATGATGAGATGGCGGAAGACCATGCTGACACGCCAATGACATCCCCAGGGTTCACACCCTCACCGATGTCATTCCTTACCCCATCCTCAAATGAGCTATACTCGCCTGTGGATTCTTCGATGTACTCTCCACCACCCCGAGAACCTGGACCGTCCATGCCTCCACCTCAAGCCGAAGAGCAAGCTTCCAACCCTGCAAGCTACAACATTCCGAGCTGGTTTACCCCAGTCACTGATTGGAGATCCCTCCAAAATTTTCAATATCAATTGCACCTAGAGCAGATGAGGAAACTGGACGAAATTGCAAGGGAGATTGAAGAAATCAAGAGAGCGTGAAGAAAGGAAGGCTTTGAAGAGAAGAAAAGAAAAAAAAATTGATGATGTTGACTTGTGACTTGATAACTCAAAACAATGATTGTGGACAATCTTTTTACTTTTATTTCTGTTTATATTTTTAGCTATTTTCTGTTTATGCTTTATCTTGCACGTTTCATCTAGCCAAAGACGTTAAACTTGGCGCTTATGGGAGGCAACCCACAAATAAGGAGAAGAAGAGACCACTCCACCGTCACCAAAGAAAAACCAATCTCAAAAGGTATAATTTCAATTATTCATTTATTTTCCTTACCTTTACTCTGACCAGATTTTGAAGGGCAAGCATAGATTGCACAAATTTTTAATAGGGATGCGCATTGTAAGTATTTCTTTTATCCCTTTTAGATGCCCTGTTTGATTTGATTGCTTTATTCTCTTGAATCACAAATGAAGAGCAGCATAATATTGTTGAGTCGGATGTAACCTGTTTATTAGAATTGTTTTAGCCCAGTTCACACTTTTAAGTGTGGAAAAGGGGCATGAGTAGAACCCTTGTACATATATCCTTTTTCCTTCGTTCCTCATGGAAACATCGAGGACGATGTTTACTTCTAAGTGTGGAAAGGGTGTATGTTTCTTGAGAAAGTTGATTGATTAAGTGATAAGGTATAGGAACCTAGAGGGTGTGTTATTGCCAGTACTATATAGGATGGCTCCTAACCTTGTGCCAAAAATTGAATGTCTTAAATATGCTTTGGAAGTTTTACTTTGCACCAATGTGCACAATTGACCCAAAAATTGAAAATTTTTATGTGTGCTTGCATACCTTCACCTTGTATTTTGTTTGGACCTCAGTCAAGGATCTCTCGAAGTGGGAGTGTGAATCCTTTGAGTTTTAGAAAGATAAGATTTGCGAAGCCCGGAAATTGAACTAATCTTAGCAGGACGTGGGGCAAAAGGTGAGCCTAAGTGAGCTTAGAGTGAAAACAATCCCTAATCCCTAGAAAATGGCATGAGGGGTTGATATATGGTGAATAGAGAAAGGCAAAGGCCACTCCTAGAGATAAAAGTAGAGGTGAGCCATCTAGTTTGGATAAGGGGTAACCATTGCACCGTCTTCGAAAAAGCATGGAGATCCATGTGAAGTCGGTTACCCCAAAGAGATCTTGATAGATGAGAAAATAGAGAGGAGGTGAGCCACTTCGCTAGGATTCAGGCACCCATTGCACTGACCTTCGAAAAAACATAGAGCTCCATGTGAAATCGGGTCGCCTGATGACATTATCCTAGGAAGTGAGAAGATAGAGTGATCGCCCAAGCCATGGCGATGAGCGGTCCATGTCCCTGCCCTCACTTATATAATGTAAAGGAGCTTTGGCATTATGGTAGGAAATTGGCCGAGGGATGAACATCGTTCCCACTAGTCGGATCGCCTGGAGGCCCCTAGAAAATACAAGGTGAAACTCTTTGGTAACTTGCATGCTTGAAGGTGTGAAAAAAACTCTTTTATGTCATATCCATCTCTTGAGACCTCACTTCCTTAGCATATTTCTTACATTCGGATGGCATGAGTTTAGCGGTCTTGGTAGATAGTGTAGGGGATTTCACCCACTCAACTCCGAACACCTACACATCACTTGATCGATTAACCATGAAAGAAAGAACTATTCTTGGTGCTTACATGATTAGGGATTAGAAAAGTATGCTTGCTTGAGGACAAGCAAGGTTTAAGTGTGGAAACTTTGATAAGCACCAAGAATACCATTTAAAAAGGGTCTTAATTGGATTAAAAGTGCAATGTTTTGACATCCGATTATAACAATTTCATGCATTTGAGCTCAGATGTGATTAAAATCTTCTAACATCATTCCTAAAAAGAGTTTTTAGGTATTTTACAGGTTAGAGAGGGATTTGAGGCTAAAAAGGAGCAGAAGACAAACTAATCGCGATGCAGTACCGTCCCACGCAGCCTCACACGCGTGTGGTTGGGCGTGGAAGCGTGCGTGGTCGGGCCAAGGGCCATTTTGGGAAATTTGTTCCCTTTTGTCACCCATATAAATCCCTCTTGCCCTAACCAAAAGAACAATCATAAAATTCATAGAATAGGATAGAATAGATCTAGAGGGTTTTCTCCCCTCTTGGGGGAAAATTCCTTTCTCTTATAGTTTAGATTAGATCCAAGGGCAAAATTGAAGATAGGGATTTCAAGATCAAGATTGTAGAGATCCCCTTTCTAAGGGTGGTAACTATTCTCTCCAATTTCTAATTCAATACTTGCTTCTTTGAGATTTCCTTTCTTTTTCTTGTATCTTTAGTATGATAGAGTATATTAGATAGGGGATTGGTGGCCCCATGGTAGATCTATGTGGATGTTTAATATTATTTCCTAATATTGTGAGTTGCTTGGTTGTTGGATGATGAACTTGTGTGGATGATGTTCTTCAAGCCTTGTGCCTTTTGTGGCCACATTAGGTAGCAAACCCAAAGGAAGTGGGTGTGTGCGCGATAGTGGCCACTCACGAGTCTAACTCACCCACATCTCCGCTCTTAGTCCGAAAGGACAAGATCCGAGTGGAGTGGTAGACAAAGTGTTCGATGAAATGCCCCAATCGAATGAGGATGTGGGAGTTCAAAGTGTGACGCCACTTGGTGATGTGCCACAAACTCCCTAGTCTATTCCACATCCCGTGCTCACAAACCCATCCAAAGATAGACCACATAGAGAAGCCTAAAGCCCAATCTCCACTTTACTTTTCTTTTATTTATTTTACATAACCACTACCAACCTTTCAAACTTCCCTACAAATGACGTCCCACCTTAGCAAGTCCCGCAACTCTTCTCCTTCAACCTCTTAGATGCCAACACACCTATTCGGTTCCCATTCGCCATCCTTGAGAGACACGACACTCGGGGAGTCTTGACTCTTCGTTTTATCACTTCCACCCTTCACATCCACTCACCCCATACAAACATCACGTCAATTCGCTAACATGTTCACAAACATATATAGTTGTGTTGTTTGTTTGGTTATTGTTCGTGAACGTAGATTATGTCTTGTTCAAGAATGAATTGTGTTCATGAACATGTGCAGGTGTTTGGTAATTAAGTGTTCACGAACCTCTTCATGAACGTACACGAACATGTTCGTGAATGTGTTCGCGAACGTTAACAAACACTAATCAGCGCTTAACAAACGAACACGAACACGAACACTCCAAAATCCTTAACAAACGAACACGAACAACCTCCATTCGTTTATGTTCGGTTCGTTAAAAACCCTAAGTTTAGAATAAACCTACATCATTCATTGTTTTAGTCCAAACATGTATTGCTTTCGTTTAAATACACATGGATATTTAAAGAAGGTTATTATATATTGATTTTTTAAAAATTTGAAAGTCTAACACATATTGGTTTGAGTATAATTACATGATTTATGCCAAGAACCCTTCCCTTTATACGGGAGGTGGTGGGTTCGAGGCTTCAATAGGTTGAGAAAGTAGTTATGAACAGATACTGCATTGTAATAGAGTTAGTAGTATTCAAAAAAAAAAATAATTACATGATTTATTCATTCAAAATTTTATTAATTTACATAAATATTACCTCCCTTTTTAAGTCTAAATCTCTTTCTATTCATTTTTTAGATGGATGATCAAGATTTATTCTTATTTCTCATAGGAACAACTATTTTTACATGATCCATATATATATATATATATATTCAGGTGAGGACTATTATATTATAGAGGATTTTGAGGTACGTTGGATTGGTTTTTATATACGTTGGATTGTAATATTGAATGGTTTAAGATTGGTTTTTTTTGGGTATGTTTTCGATCATCTGTGTAATTTTATATTTGGAGGGGGTATTTTAGTCTTTTTTTTTTGTTGTATTTTATTTATGTTAGTATTCAATGAAGCGTTTTTTTAGGTATCTTATTTGCACGGTAATGTAGTTGGAGTCTTTTTGTCTTCCCATTCTGATTCGTTCGCAGCATTCCTCACGACCCCGTTTCCGATTCGTTCGCAACAGTCCGCACAATGCTTCGCTCCCGTTTCCAAGTAGGCATCTTGAAGGTTCATCCACATCCTCATCGTTTTACTATTTTGCACTGCTTGTTTTGAATTTAAACAAGTACTCTATCATAGATTGCATTAAACTTGCTAAAGTGCCTCCTTAAAGTACAGAAGTTTTTGAACTTGTTGTGAAACTTGCGCAAGACCGCGTCTAAAAGCATTTTCCTCTAGTGGCTTTAGATGAACTTTTGATGAATTATATGTTGGGTATTTATTTTCAGGAATTATGCGTTTGCTAAAATATTTGTGTTTATGTTGTGTGCATAGTTTCTGTTTGTTGTGTGCAAGGTGACAGTATATTGTGTGCACAGTTTTGGCTTGTTTTTTTTGTTTTATATTTTGGATATTTATTTTTAGAATTATGTCAATAGTTAAATTATATGTGTTTATGTGATGTGAAAAGTTTGGGTAAATTGTGTACATAGTGACTGAAAGTTGTGTGCTTGGCTATGAATTATCATTTTCTTTAAAACAATTGCATTCAAAACTAGGTTGTTTAAACAAATCGTTTGAATAGATCTACGACTGTCTAGATTGTCATATTTAGGCAAAATGATGTGCTTTTTGAATTTTGATAAATTATGTATTGGATATTTTTTTCATGGAATTAGGTGTTTGCTAAAATATTTGTGTTTATGTTGTGTGAACAGTTTGGGTTTGTTGTGTGCATGGTGACAGTATATTGTGTGCCTTAGATATAATTTCATTTGTTTTGTTTGTTGTTTTTGGTTACCTTGTATGCACGGGTTTGGATTCATGTGTGCCTGTGTTTTAATTTAATTTGTTCCATTGTGTTATTACAAAATGTTATTCTAATTATTAAATTTGAAATTATTATTTCATTCAAAACTAGACATTAAAAAAAAAACTTTAAAAATGCTAAGGTTTTTTAAACACTCATATTTAAGCCTACAATTTGTTGTTTTGAATTTTTGCTAAATTATATTTTTAGATATTTATTTTTGAAATTATGTGTTTGCTAAAAATATATGTGTTTATGTTATGTGCACAATTTGACTGCTATGTGTGCACGATTACGGAATCATGTGCGCATGTGTTTAAATTTAATTTGTTCAATTATTGTTCTAACTATGTGTTGATTGTTATTTGGTCTGTTAATTGTTCACTCTCTTATTGCTTATGTTGGTGGTTAGTAGCAAAAAAAGGCTAGCGATGCACCTTTGGAGGGGTGTTCGTCCCGATTGCTTAATGATGATGATGATTTTATAGGTCATCCGATTGCTTTCCTAGATCGAGTGCGGCAGAACCCTCTATGGGATGCCCCGGATACTAATCTAACCGCGGAAGAGCGGTTGCGATTTCTGAGTGCGAGAATTAGGGTGCCGCCTTCATCGTTGGTACTTGGTAGAGGCTTTGGAAGACCTTACTGCACAACAAAGGGTATTAATGACCTTGGGTTTGGTGGTGTTCTTGAGCCGAAGATTAAGGAAATGCATGTCCATTTAATTTGGGTCGTTGTGCAAAGTTGTGTGATTCCTCTTTTATTTTTTTGGGCACACAACATAATGTCAAAGTGCACACGAAATCTGCAGACATGGCACACGTTATTTAAAGGCATTGCTCACGCTAAAATAACATTGTAGCTTACATATTTCTCCCAGCAAAAAGATTTTTGTCAACAATTGACTCCATATTTTTAATTCAGTAGCAGCATATATATGTCTCAATTATAAATTACCAGTGAAGCAAAAAACTACTTTATGCACTAATTAAACTACTAAAATTCGTTGTACCCACTGTCAAACTAGATGACTATTTTTTTTGGCTAAAATTTTAAAACATTTACAAAGTCATTTTTTATTGAACTAAATATACATACACAAAGGTAACATTTTTTCAAAACAGAATACTAGAAATTATTTATCACACTGTTAGTTAAATTAGCCCTAAATCTGTGAGTATGTACACACAACAGTCTTATACTTGGCACACGATTTATCACTAGTACAAAAAAAATACATACACTACACCTATAAATGTGTTTTCGCTACACCTGTATAGGTGTAGCGTATGTAAATGTCTCTAAAAGTGCTTGGTTTTCCGCTACACCCGTAGCAGGTGTAGCGTAAATTATACAAAGTAATGTTTATTTTTTTAATAAAGACTTTTCGTGGAACCCGCAACATGCGGGTGCCGCGGAAAGGTTTTTATTATTTTTTAAAATCATGGCTTTCCACGACACTCACTGATCAGTGGGTGTATCAGTAGGTGTCGCGGAAACCATTTCAATATAAATAAAAAAAAGAGATCATATATATATGTATATATATATATATATATATGATTGCGTTCAAATGCGTACTGGCCGCCCAGGAGAGAAATGCGGACGAATCACAGTGCGCCACGTGTCCGGAATGTAGTTGCACCTAACGTTATAACTAGGTGCACGTCATGTTATAACTAGGTGCACAGAGGTGCACCCAGGTGCATAAATGTTAACAAGGTAAATTACTTGCACCTGCAAGTGAAAATAGGTGCACACGTGCAAGTAAAATGTATTACAAGTGTAAGTAAATTGTATAATGAACATCAATACTAAGTGCACCTAATGTTATAACTAGGTGCACCTATTGCTATAACTAGGTGCACATAGGTTGCAACCAGGTGCATGAATGTTAACAAAGTAAAATACTTGCACAAGTGCAAGTAAAATGTATTGCAGATGCAAGTAAAATGTATCATAGGTGCAAGTGAATTGTACAGTGAGCATCAATACTAAGTGCACCTAATGTTATAACTAGGTGCAACCTATGTTATAACTAGGTGCAACCTATGTTATAACTAGGTGCACCTAGGTTGCACCCAGGTGCATGAATATTAACAAGGTAAATTACTTGCATTTGTAAGTGAAAGTATTTTCGAAAATAGGTGCATGAATATTAATAAGGTAAATTACTTGCACTTGTAAGTGAAAATAGGTGCGAGAATAGGTGCACTTGTAAGTGAAACTAGGTGCACTTTTAAGTGAAACTAGGTACACTTGTAAGTGAAACTAGGTGCACCAAAGTTACAGTTACTTACGAAAATGCCGCCGCGTCATTTTTTTAAAATTGCATCTGATTCGTTGATCTGGACACGTGGAAGGCTGTGGAGCGTTCTCATTTCCTACCTGGGCGAGAGTTCGCACGAGAGTGCAACCTTTTATTTATATATATATATATATATATATATAGGGTCATGTTCAGGTGTGGCCGCGCCCTTACGTGCGGCCGTGCGGTTTACACCACTCAATGTTACGAAATACATTGAGTGGTGTATTTCGTAACATTGAGTGGTGTACAAGTAAGGGCGCGGCCACATTTGAATAGAAATCTATATATATATATATATATAGGATCGCGTTCAGGTGCGAACTGGCCGCCCAGGAGAGAACTGAGAACGAATCAC